>LT934112.1:582273426-582285129 GCA_900231445.1 Triticum turgidum subsp. durum | reverse complement strand
CGTTGCCGGGGGGGGGGGGTGAGTGCTTGAAGGTATATCTTTAGATCTTGCAATCGAATATTTTTGTTTCTTGTTTTATCACTAGTTTAGTTTATAAAAGGAAATTACAAAAAAATGGAGTTAAGTTTGATACGCTTCGTCTTTTTAATATCTTTTGTGAGTATGATGAAAAGGAAAATTGTGCTCAAGTGCTAGAAGAAGAAATCTATAGAATGTTTGACACTAAATATTTGAATGATGAGCATGATTGCAATGTTGTTAGTATGAATTCCTTGAATATCCATGATGCTAATGATATGCAAAGCCACAAGCTTGGGGAAGCTATGTTGACGAATATGATATTTTTTGTCCCCCAAGTTTTGATGAGAATATTTATTATGATGAAAGCATGCCTCCTATTTATGATGATTATATTGATGAAAGTGGGTTTGGAAGAGTGTCAACTTTAGGAAGTAGTGATCCCACTATTTTGGAGGATGTTGAATCTTATTGTGATGAACATGAAAGTGGATTTGTGTAGGACCTTGAAATATGTCTAGAGGGGGGGTGATTAGACTACTTGACCAACTAAAAACTTAACATTTTCCCAATTTTAGACTTTGGCAGATTTTAGCTATATTGCACAAGTCAAGCAATCTTGAGACAAATCAAGCAAGCATGCAAAGAGTATATGAGCAGCGGAAATTAAAGCATGCAACTTGCAAGAATGTAAAGGGAAGGGTTTAGGAGGATTCAAACGCAATTGGAGACACGGATGTTTTTGTCGTGGTTCCGATAGGTGGTGCTGTCGTACATCCACGTTGATGGAGACTTTAACCCACGAAGGGTAACGGTTGCGTGAGTCCACGGAGGGATCCACCCACGAAGGGTCCACGAAGAAGCAACCTTGTCTATCCCACCATGGCCGTCGCCCATGAAGGACTTGCCTCACTAGCGGTAGATCTTCACGAAGTACGCGATCTCCTTGCCCTTACAAACTCCTTGGTTCAACTCCACAATCTTGTCGGAGGCTCCCAAGTGACACCTAGCCAATCTAGGAGACACCACTCTCCAAGAGGTAACAAATGGTGCGTTGATGATGAACTCCTTGCTCTTGTGCTTCAAATGATAGTCTCCCCAACACTCAACTCTCTGTCATAGGATTTTGATCTGGTGGAAAGAAGATTTGAGTGGAAAGCAACTTGGGGAAGGCTAGAGATCAAGATTCATATGGTAGGAATGGAATATCTTGGCCTCAACACATGAGTAGGTGGTTCTCTCTCAGAAATGGTAAGTTGGAAGTGTAGGTTTGTTCTGATGGCTCTCTCCATGAATGAAGAGGAGGTGGAGGGGTATATATAGCCTCCACACAAAATCTAACCGTTACACACAACTTGCGAAACTCGGTGGGACCGAATTGATAAACTCGGTCGGACCGATTTAGCAAATCTAGTGACCGTTAGGATTTTCGGTGGGACCGACATGCAACTCGGTAGGACCGATATGGTTAGGGTTGGGGCATAACGTAATCTCGGTGAGACCGATTACACCAACTCGGTAAGACCGATTTTGGTAATTAGCTAACCAGAGAGTTGGTCAGGTAAACTCGGTGGGACCGGTTCGCTCTTTTCGGTGAGACCAAAATGTTACGAAAGGGAAACAGAGAGTTTACATTGCAATCTCGGTGGGACCGATCGCTCACTTCGGTTAGACCGAAACGTTACAAAGGGAAACAGAGAGATTACAATCCCATCTCAGTGAGATCGAGATCCCTATCGGTGAGACTGATTTGCCTAGGGTTTGTGGCAGTGGCTATGGCAATTGAACTCAGTGGCGCCGGATAGAAAGAATCGGTGGGACCGATTTTGACTTTGGGTTTAGGTCATATGTGGATGTGATAAAGTAGTTGAGGGTTTTTGGAGCATATCACTAAGCACTTGAAGCAAGAGGCTCATTAAGCAACACTTCATCCCTCCTTGGTAGTATTGGCTTTTCTTATAGACTCAATGTGATCTTGGATCACTAAAATGTAAAATGTAGAGTCTTGAACTTTTGAGCTTGAGCCAATCCTTTGTCCTTAATATTTTGAGGGATCCACTTTCATCATCTATGCCATGCCATTCATTGAGCTTTCCTGAAATAATAGTCTTGGAATAGCATTAGCTCAATGAGCTATATGTTGTTATGAATTACCAAAACCACCTAGGGATAGTTGCACTTTCAAACTCCCCCTTTTTGGTAAGTGATGACAACATATAGATCAAAGCTTCGACTAATGATAATAAGATTGAAAAACATCGTCGCTTTGAGAAGTATGTGATAAGCAAGAGCTCCCCCTAAATTTGTGCATAGTTTAAGATTTGCTTTGGATTGCAAATGCACAAGGAATTAGGCTCATGGGTTACTCTTCCATATCACATACATCTTGGTGGAGCGCTGAAAATAATAAAGATTGAATACATGCACTCATCACCAAGCAAAGTGAATGATCATAGAAGGATAGGTAAGATAATATCATCAAACAGGCATAAGTGTAGCTTATGATCAAACACATGATCATCAATGTCTCACAGAGGAAATAACATAGTATCTCAAGCAAGCAAATAAGGTTCAACCACAAAAGCAAGAGAGAACAAAAGCAACACTCTCTCTCGAAGCCTATGACCTATACATTTTTCTCCCCCTTTGGCAACAAGTTACCAAAAAGTTCATAAAAAATGCATAGTACTAGATCGACTCTCAGGCCTGGTCTTCAGGTGGTGGTGTAGATAGAACGCCAAGGACGAAAGCATCAGTTGATACAGTTGGAGCTGGAGGTGTAGGTGCTGAAGCTGGTTGCACTGGAGCTGTAGGAGCTGTAGCTAGTGCACATAAAGTGGCTCTGGTGTCTGTCACTAGCACTGCAGCTGATCTCTGAGCTCGAGGTACTCTGGCAAATGCATCAGTAGTTGTCCTGCCCTTCCTCTCCTGCATGTCCTCCTGAAGCTGCTCCACAACTGACTGAATCTCAGTTACTTTGACATCTAGATCATAGAATTTTTGTTCCATGATTCTTTCCAGGCTCTCCTGGTTTCGAGTTAGGTGGCTAACCTCTTCTCAATCCTCAGTGTTGATGCTATAAAGTAACCAAGCTGCTCCTGCTTGTTGTTCAAAAAGTACTCTGATGCCTCCTCTTGAGTTGGCATCTTGGCAGCTTTCTCTCACTTTGCTTTCTTCTTCTTCTTCTCTTGAGCTTGTACTGATGATGGTTCATTCTCATTCATTACAACTTGATTATCCTCAAAGTCTGGATAGAGAGCAAAGTGTTTCTTATCCAACAGATATTTTCCTGTGCCCATCTTTGAGTTAATCAACTCCTGAATTTGTGTGGCATATCCACAACTCCTCTTTTGGTCTGCTACAGTCCTCTTGATAGTCTCAACCATAAGGCTCATGACCTTGAATTTCTGTGGCACATCAAATATATGTAGCAAGTTTATTGCATGCCCTCTGATCATGTTGTGGTCACCTGACTTGGGTAAAAGAGTGTGCCTTAGGATCCAGTTGATCGTTGGCAGCCCTGATAGAAGAAAATGGACTGACCCAAACTTGAAAGTCTCAAGCACTACAGGAAACAGGTAATTTGCCGTCTGTGGATTACAGACAGCAAAGACATAAATCCAGACGGCAAAGAGTTTCCTGTCAGGAAGTAAACGGCAAAGTCAGACGGCAAAGATTAATCGGCAAAGAATACTTTGCCGTCTGCTATTTTTTCTGGATGACGACAAAGATTTTGCTGTCAGTCTATACCGTTTGCTGTCAACTAGACCGTCCAGATGGCAAAGAAAAGCAACCTAACAGACTAACGACCCTGACGGACGGTGTTAGTGTTTTGCCGTGAGCCAGACTTACTTCTTTGCCGTTAGGCAGAAATATCACAGACGGCAATGCGTTCTTTTTTATTAAAAAAATTGGATCAATAGTTTCGTCATCACACGTCCACATCATCTCGTCCAAAGCTCACCAGAGCAGAGATTCTTGCTGCCCGCACGCACCCAACAGCCAAGCTGCTCGCCATGCCGACCTCACTGGAGAAAAGCGCTGCTGCCAGAGGGAGGCCATGCTGGATGGAGGCCACACCGGAGTGAGGAGGCGCCGGAAGGAGGAGGTCGCGCTGCTTGCCGGAGTGAGGAGGCACCGGAGGGAGGAGCCCGCGCCGCGCGGCCCGCGCTGCTCGCTGGAGTGAGGAGGCCGTGCCGCCCGCGTTGCTCGTCCGTGTGAGGAGGCGATGGAGGTAGGAACCCACGCCAGTCGCGCTGCTCGCTGGAGTGAGACAGCCACGCTGCTCGCCGGAGTAAGGAAGCCGCCATGCCGGCCGCGCTGTTCATGCCGTCTGCGTTGTGCTGCTTGCCGGAGAGAGGAGGCTCTGGAGAGAGGAGGCACCAGAGGGAGGAGGCCGCGCTGCCTGGAGTGAGGAGGCGCTGAAGGGAAGGGGCCGCGCTGCTCGCCGGCCTGTGCTGGGGAGCGGGCGGCGGGGTAGGGCGCTGGGGAACAGGCGGCGCCGCGAGGCAGGAGGACGGCGCCGGTTTCGATGGCGACGAAGGACAGGGCCGGCTCGACGGGGATGGGAGACGGGGCTGGCTCGAGGTAGGAGAGAGGACGGGGTAGTTGGAGAGGAGCGTGGCTCGGTGCCAGGGTGGCCGGCGGCGACCGGGACAGAGCTGCTGGGGAGTTACGGGAGAGAGAGAGAGAGAGATGCGTACGAGACAAAGAACGTGGGGATAAGGGAGAGAGAACGTGGTGGGGTTGGCTGAGGGGTGAGAGAACGTGGGAGAGAGAGAGAGAACGTGTTGGGGGCGTGGGAGAGAGATATAGCGTGGGGTGTGGATCGTGCCACCTCATCGATCCGCGAGGTCGATCCGCGAGGTGTGTTTCTTTTTTGCCGTCTGCCGTTTATATTACAGATGGCAAAGTTATTTGCCGTATGCGGTTTCTACGACAGACGGCAAAGAGCACTCTTTGCCGTCTGTAGTAAAAACCGCATACGGCAAAGTTTTCTTTGCCGTTTGTAATATAAATCATAGACGACAAACTTTTCTTTGCCGTTTGTAATAAAAATAGCAGACGGCAAAGTTTTCTTTGCCGTCAGTCATTCTTTGCCGAGAGCAGCCGACGGCAAAAGTGCTCTTTGCCGTCTACCCCGATGAAAAGATGACGGCAAAGATGCTCACTGACGGCAAACTAGCTGTTTCCTGTAGTGAAGAGCTTTGTTTGGGATCTCCTTGTACATATGTGAAATAGAATTGTGATCCATCTTCTTCTTGGCATAGACATGCAAGTCATCTTCACTCTCCTTTGGGGCATTGATCAGATTGGCCCATTCCTCAATGGTTGACTGGTACCTTGTACCTTCAGACATCCACCCATCTGGATAGAAATGTGCTGTGGAGTAGAATTGCATAATGAGTTCATCATTCTAGTTGGTGAGCTTCTGCCCAACAAAATCTGCAACTCCACATGCAATGAAACTGTCTTGCACTCCAGGATAGTGTTCTTCATTCTCTTTCATGTAGGTCCAGTCGACCCACCTCATATCACACACTATGGGCTTCTTGTCCAACAAGATTGTCTCATAGAAGTCCTGCTGTTCCTTTGTATGGAACCTGTAATCAACAACAATCCTTCTCCTGGTGGCATATGGATCTGTCATTCTCCAGAGCCTCAACCCTGAGTCTCTCCTGATATTCATGTCCTCAGCCATAGGATGAGGATCATTGTGGTCTGGAATCTTGGGTTTGAGCTTCCTCAGGACTTGTCCTTCATCATCTTCCTCAGCAGCAACTTCGGGCACTGGGGCCTTGTTCTTCTGAGTAGCTGGTATATTCCTGGTATTCCTCTTTGGTGCACTCTTGGCCTTGGAGGCAGCTTTGGGTGCTTCCTTGGGCTTTCATGTTGCAGCCCCTGACCTTATAGCATCACCCATCAGCTTTTGTGCCTTGGGTGCTGGTGCAGCAACCTCTTCTTCCTCTTCCTAAGAGTCTCTCCTCATAGAGGGGTTGCCAAGAACTTTGGCAGTGGTGGTTCTGACTCTCTTTTTCTTCTTATCTTGACCAGCAGCTTCATCTTCTGACTCAATAGCAAACTTCATGGTTTCTCCAGTGGGAACCTTCTTGGATTTGGAAGTGGTAATCCTTCTTGCAGGTGCCTCTTTAGGATCAGGCTTTTCAGGTACTTGTGTTGATCCTCTGACCTTCAGCATAGGTTTCCTCTTGGCAGGAACCTTCCTATTGAGTCCAGGCTTTGTGGTCTTTGCTGAGCCATACTCCTTTTTGAGCACTACCTTCTTGGAAGTAGCCTCATCTTCAGCTGCCACATAGTCCTCATCCTCAGACTCAGAGGTTCTCTTCCTTCTGGCTCTTGTGGCTGCTTTAGGCAGATTGCTAGGAGTGCTTCTGCTGCCATCATCTGAAGAACTTGAGGGACTAGTGCCCTCACTCATGTGAATCTGCTCTTCTTCCCTGTTCTGACTGTCACTTTGGTCTGACATGCTGGAAACACTGACTGCTAACCCTATGAACAGTTATAGATGAGATAGAATGGATGAGCATCACAAAATGCAGAGATTTTTGCAAAAGAATGATTCAAAAACATAGTTTTAGTTTTCCACAAAAAGCATCTCGGATCAACCAGTTCTCAAACTCGGTGATACCGAAGCAGTTTTGGAACCTAAACTAGTGAACTCGGTCAGACCGAGTCACAGTTTGGTGGCACCGAGACTGCAAGGGTTTCACAAAGTTTCAAAATCGGTCACACCGATTAGCAATTCTCGGTCGGATCGAGAGTTACTAGTGCAATGGCGTTAGCCGAATCGGTGAGACCAAGTTTTTCAACTCGGTGGGTCCGAGATGGTTTCGGCGGAAACCTAACCCTAAATTTTCAAATCGCATCTATTCTAAGGATTGTTTTGACTGGATAGAGGTGTTTCAATCGTGGCAAAATTCATAATGAACACAATGTGCTGAGATTTAGACGAGGATAGCACTGTGATCGAGTTCATACCCTAGTTCAGCGATAAACTCGCTACGGCGGCAACGGCGGAGGAGAAATCCGTTGACAGCGGCGGAGACCAGCGACAGGAGGCAGCTGTTGATGAAGTCGATGATCCGGAGACCTAGGAGGTAGAGCGAGCTATGCGCGGGCGAAGATGTTTGGAGAAAGTTTTCCAAATTTTTGCCCGTGAGTATATATAGCCCGACACTGTCGGTGTGACCAAGTGGAATGACTCGGTGGCACCGAGATGCATAACTGTTGACAGTTATAGCAACTGGTGAGACCGAAAAGTTCAAATCGGTTGCACCGAGATTGAAAACCTAGATCGACTTAGTGATCTCGGTATGACCAAAATGGAAGAATCGGTCAGACCGAAAATCACAAAGAAGTTTTGGAAGTTTAAGTCTGTGACGAATCGGGAACTCCGAGTGCTCCTCACACAGAGTGGTTCGAATCTGACTTGATCAAAATTTGTGATGTAGCATGAATAGAGTTTGAGACGAGAAAAACATAGATAGCTAGAGAAGGTTCTTAGGCATTCTTGTCCATCCACTTGGCAAAAGAAACCAAAAAATCAAAACAACAAGTGGATGTCCTTGAATGAGTAAAATATGCAACCAACATGCTCACCCAATAAAATGGCAAATGAAATATGTGGCAAAGCATGCACAACCAATTCTAGCATCTATCAAACAGTTGGCGATGACTAGGTCATCTATATATGAGTATATTGACTTAGGAGTCAAATGAGAACATTTGATCATAGGTCATACTCATCGTTTAAGCTCAAGTGGGGTTACCACTTTTACATAATGCATTGATATGTTCACATCATTAGAGTTTCTTTGACTCAATACTTAGAGTTAAGCTCCCCCTTGATGTGAGATCCCCCCTTAGAGGGATGAACTAACCTTGGGTTTTGTCGATGATGACTTCATGTAGGTGTTGAAGATGTGGATGCTCAATCTTGATGTAGATCATTTGGAGCAATCCTTTGGAGTGAGTTGCACTTTCAATACCTACATGGGTTAGTCCCACAAGGAACAAGAAAGAATATCCATAGACATAGAGTGATGCACACACAAGATGATGTCCATGAAAACATTGGGTTACCTTGTCCCTTGCCTTACCAACATGAGGGTTTGTGACTCCTTGAACTAGTGAAAGATATGAAAGTTGATTGCACTTGTCCTTTCCATAATGATATGAGTGAAGAATGTTGCGGAGTCACCCTCAAGAACTCTCTAGTTCTTCTTCTTCGGGATCCACATCATCTTGATGGGAATCCTTGGAGTTGTAGTTGTACTTGATGAAGTAGAACTTGACGTAGTCTTGGGAACCCACTTGACCAAGGCCTTAGGTGCTTCTTCAAATGCATCAATATCCTCTTGAAGCTTGTCCTTGCCTTTGTTCTTTTGCTCTTGTGGTGGAAGATCATCTTGTGCTTGTGTTCCCTTGAAGGAAGTAGGATCATACTTCTCTTGTTGAGGGACAAACTTCGTCTTGGGGTATTGATCTTCTTCCCACTCAACTCCATCGGCATTGAACTTTCGTTCAAAACCAACACCTTGATTCTTCCGGTGCCTTACTTGCTTGCATACAATTTCCTCGAATTGCTTATTCCCGGCAAGGCTCTTGTATACCCCTTTCTCTATAATTCCCTTCAATAAGATATTTTCTTGCTCAAGTGTAACTTGGCTAAGAGAATCATTAGTGGAATCAAGAGAACTACTAGAAGCAACAATATTGGATTTAGCATTATTATTGTTACTACTAGAGGAAGAATCCTTCCTGTTCTTGTTACTAGACTTGACTTGAGGCATGTAAGTAGATAAGAGTAAACGCTTGGCAATGTAAGAAGAACTTTTCTTACGAAGATCATCATTGATTGCCTTTAAGAACTCATGCTCTTGCTCAAGATTGAGCTTTTCAAAGCGTAACTTCTCATGAGCCCTTAAAAGTTCTCGATGATCTTCAAAGATAGTTTCATGAGCTAACTTAAGAGTGTTTAGTTCTTTAGTTAGAAGCTCAATCATCTCCTTATCATTGTCATTCGTTTTATCTTGACTAGCATGATTAATTGACGTTTCATCATAGTATTCACTACTAGAGTTGTCAATAAGTCGATCATCATCACCTAGCAAGTCATCTTCATCACTATTGAAATCAACATACTCGGGATGTGTTACCTTTGGGCCTTTGGCCATGAAGCATCTTCCAATTCCTTCATTTGGTGAATCAAATATGTCGTAGGAGTTGGTTGACACAAGTGCTAGACCGGCAACACCTTCATCTTGAGTATATTTGGAGTCGGAGTGATAGCTTCTCTCGGAGTGATTGTCGGAGTCGGAGCCGGATACCCATTCACCAACATGAGCTTGATGTCTTCGTTTTTTGTAGCTCTTTGATGACTTGTCCTTCCTTTCCGAATCCTTGCTTATCCGTGAGGGTCTTCATTCATAATGATCATCTCTTCTCCTTCTCTCCCTTGGTGGTGATTCTTCTCTTCTACTCCTTTTTTTGGAGAATCTTCTCTTCTTTTGTAGGGTGCCGTACACTCATTGGAGTAGTGCCCGGGTCTCCCACAATTGTAGCAATTGCGCTCTCGACTAGAAGATCTTTTGTCATTGTAGGACCTTGACTTGGAGCTTCTTTCTTTGCTTCTACTCTTGTAGAATTTGTCGAAGTTCTTCACCATTAATCTCAATTCTTCATTGAAGGTTTGTTTATCACTTGATGATGTGGGGGCTTCACATGAGGCTTTGTAAGCACCACTTGACTTGTTGTGAAGTTCCTCCTTATCCTTGAGTGACATCTCATGAGCAACATTTCTTCCAATGACTTCCATTGGCTTTAGATCTTTGTAATTTGGCATCATTTGGATCAATGTGCACATGGTATCATACTTTCCATCCAATGCTGTTAGGATCTTCTTGATGATGAATCTGTCGGTCATCTCTTCACTTCCTAAACCGGCAATCTCATTTGTGATAAGAGCAAGCCTAGAGTACATTTCAGCGACACCTTCACCATCCTTCATTTTGAACTTGTCCAGCTGACTTTGGAGCACATCCAGCTTGGATTCCTTGATGGAGTCGGTACCTTCATTCATATCAATCAAAGTATCCCAAATTTCCTTTGTATTCTCAAGACGGCTGATTTTGTTGAATTCCTCGGGGCACAAGCCATTGAAGAGGATATCACAAGCTTTAGCATTGTATTGCAGCATCTTTAATTCATCCGCATTAGCTTCATGGTTCGGCTCTCTCCCATCAAAGAATTCACCTTGCAAGCCAATACAAACAATAGCCCAAACGGCGGGGTTATGTCCGAGAATATGCATTTTCATCTTATGTTTCCAACTAGCAAAATCAGTACCATCAAAGTAAGGACCTCTACAGTGATAATTTCCCTCGCTAGACGCCATACTCTCCTAGGTTGTGAAATCAAGGCTATGACCACCAAAAGCTATGGAAATCAAAGCAAATGGAGACCAAAGCTCTGATACCACTTGTAGGACCTTGAAGTATGTCTAGAGGGGGGGGGTGATTAGACTACTTGACCAATTGAAAACTTAACATTTTCCCAATTTTAGACTTTGGCAGATTTTAGCTATTTTTGCACAAGTCAAGCAATCTTCACACAAATCAAGCAAGCATGCAAAGAGTATATGAGCAGAGGAAATTAAAGCATGCAACTTGCAAGAATGTAAGGGGAAGGGTTTAGGAGGATTCAAACACAATTGGAGACACGGATGTTTTTGTCGTGGTTCCGATAGGTGGTGCTATCGTACATCCACGTTGATGGAGACTTCAACCCACGAAGGGTAACGGTTGCGCGAGTCCACGGAGGGATCCACCCACGAAGGGTCCACGAAGAAGCAACCTTGTCTATCCCACCATGGCCGTCGCCCACGAAGGACTTGCCTCACTAGCGGTAGATCTTCACGAAGTAGGCGATCTCCTTGCCCTTACAAACTCCTTGGTTCAACTCCACAATCTTGTCGGAGGCTCCAAAGTGACACCTAGCCAATCTAGGAGACACCACTCTCCAAGAAGTAACAAATGGTGCGTTGATGATGAACTCCTTGCTCTTGTGCTTCAAATGATAGTCTCCCCAACACTCAACTCCCTGTCATAGGATTTTGATCTGGTGGAAAGAAGATTTGAGTGGAAAGCATCTTGGGGAAGGCTAGAGATCAAGATTCATATGGTAGGAACGGAATATCTTGGCCTCAACACATGAGTAGGTGGTTCTCTCTCAGAAATGGTAAGTTGGAAGTGTAGGTTTGTTCTAATGGCTCTCTCCATGGATGAAGAGGAGGTGGAGGGGTATATATAGCCTCCACACAAAATCTAACCGTTACACACAACTTGCGAAACTCGGTGGGACCGAATTGATAAACTTGGTCGGACCGATTTAGCAAATCTAGTGACCGTTAGGATTTTCGGTGGGACCGACATGCAACTCGGTAGGACCGATATGGTTAGGGTTAGGGCATAACGTAATCTCGGTGAGACCGTTTACACAAACTCGGTAAGACTGATTTTGGTAATTAGCTAACCAGAGAGTTGGTCAGGTAAACTTGGTGGGACCGATTCGCTCTTTTCGGTGAGACTGAAATGTTACGAAAGGGAAACAGAGAGTTTACATTGCAATCTCGGTGGGACCGTTTACACAAACTCGGTAAGACTG
>LT934112.1:582242607-582273252 GCA_900231445.1 Triticum turgidum subsp. durum | reverse complement strand
GCTAACCAGAGAGTTGGTCAGGTAAACTCGGTGGGACCGATTCGCTCTTTTCGGTGAGACCGAAATGTTACGAAAGGGAAACAGAGAGTTTACATTGCAATCTCGGTGGGACCGTTTACACAAACTCGGTAAGACTGGTTTTGGTAATTAGCTAACCAGAGAGTTGGTCAGGTAAACTCGGTGGGACCGATTCGCTCTTTTCGGTGAGACCGAAATGTTACGAAAGGGAAACAGAGAGTTTACATTGCAATCTCGGTGGGACCGATCGCTCACTTCAGTTAGACCGAAACGTTACAAAGGGAAACAGAGAGATTACAATCCCATCTCGGTGAGACCGATTTGCCTAGGGTTTTGGCAGTGGCTATGACAATTGAACACGGTGGCGCCGGATAGAAAGAATTGGTGGGACCGATTTTGACTTTGGGTTTAGGTCATATGTGGATGTGAGAAAGTAGTTGAGGGTTTTTGGAGCATAGCACTAAGCACTTGAAGCAAGAGGCTCATTAAGCAACACCTCATCCCTCCTTGATAGTATTGGCTTTTCTTATAGACTCAGTGTGATCTTGGATCACTAAAATGTAAAATGTAGAGTCTTGAACTTTTGAGCTTGAGCCAATCCTTTGGCCTTAATATTTTGAGGGGTCCACTTTCATCATCCATGCCATGCCATTCATTGAGCTTTCCTGAAATAATAGTCTTGGAATAGCATTAGCTCAATGAGCTATATGTTGTTATGAGTTACCAAAACCACCTAGGGATAGTTGCACTTTCAATTTGGAAGAGTGTCAACTTTATTTAGTGATGATTCCACTATTTTGGAAGAGGTTCCAATTGATTATGAGAACAAAGTTGCTATCTATGATGATTATTGTGATGACTTGTATGCTATCAACAGTAATGATAACCATGAAACTTTTATCATGATTTTAGTTTTCAATTGGATTATGCCTCACATGATAATTACTTTGTTTAGTTTGCTCCCACTACTATTCATGAGAAGAATTTTGCTTATGTGGAGAGTAGTAAATTTTCTATGCTTGTAGATCATGAAAAGAATGATTTAGGTGCTGGTTATATTGTTGAATTAATTCATGATGCTACTGAAAATTATTATGAGGGAGGAACATATGCTTGTAGGAATTGCAATAATGTCAAGTTTCCTCTCTATGTGTTGAAATTTTTGAAGTTATGCTTGTTTTTCCTTCCTATGCTAGTTGATTATTGTTCCCATAAGTTGTTTGCTCACAAAATCCCTATGCATAGGAAGTGTGTTAGACTTAAATGTGCTAGTCATATTCTTCATGATGCTCACTTTATGTTTCAATTCTTATCTTTTATGTGAGCATCATTTCATCATGCCTAGCTAGGGGCGATAAACGATAGCACTTGTTGGGAGGCAACCCAATGTTATTTTTGTTCCTTGCTTTTTGTTTCTGTTTAGTAATAAATAATTCATCTTGACTCTGGTTATATGTTCTTTTATGTTTTAATTAGTGTTTGTGCCAAGTAGAACCTTTGGGAAGACTTGGGTGAAGTCTTTATGATCTTGCTGTAAAAAACATAAACTTTTGTGCACACGAGATTAGCTGCCATTTTTTACTGGAAAGTGCTTTTAGGTTGATTATTTTTTAAGATGATTAATAGACAAATTCCTCAGGTCCATAAATTTATTTCAGAAATATTTGAGTTCCAGAAGTATACGTTTGATACAGATTACTACAGACTGTTCTGTTTTTGACAGATTCTGTTTTCATTGTGTTGTTTGCTTATTTTGATGCATCTATGAGTAGTATCGAAGGGTATGAACCATAGAGAAGTTAGAATACAGTAGATATTACACCAATATGAATAAATAATGAGTTAATTACAGTACCTAAGTGGTGGTTTTATTTTCTTATACTAATGGAGCTTACGAGTTTTGTGTTGAGTTTTGTGTGGTTGAAGTTTTCAAGATTTGGGTAAAGATTCGATGGACTATGGAATAAGGAGTGGCAAAAGACTAAGATTGGGGATTCCCAATGCACCCCAAGGTAATATTCAAGGACAACCAAGAGCCTAAGCTTGGGGATGCCCCGGATGACATCCCTTCTTTCGTCTTCGTTCATCGGTAACTTTACTTGGAGCTATATTTTTATTCACCACATGATATGTGTTTTGCTTGGAGCGTCATTTTATTTGATTAGTATTTGATTGCTATTATTTGTATTAATGTTTTTCATCTTTGTTTTCAATAAAAATGTCAAGGATAGCCTTTACCATTCTTATTTTGCTAGTATACATGTTGATGTTTGAAAACAGAAAGTTTACCACTGTTGCAAAAATTCCCTAGAAAAGTCAGAGTATGGTATAATGTTGAAATTTTTTTAATATTGAGCTCTGATAAATCTTCTACAGCGTATTATGTTTCTCATAATTTTTGGATTTAGGGAAGTATTGATACTCTTGCATTCTTCACAGACTGTACTGTTTTGGCAGATTGCTGTTATGTTTGCATTGTTTGCATATGTTTGCTTGTTTAATGATTCTATTTGAGGATAGGAATATTAAATATGCAGAGAAATTTAGTATGCAATGAGGAATAATAATTTTAGTGATTTGTTACAGTATAAAACGATAAGGTTTTGCATTGGTTTATACTAACGTATCTCACGAGTTCTTGTTGAGTTTGGTGTGGATGAAGCTTTTGATAAAAAGAGAAATCATGATATGAGAGGAATTAAGGAGACATAAAAGTTCAAACTTGGGATGCCCAAGGCACCCCAAGATAATATTTCAAGAAGTCTCAAGCATCTAAGCTTGGGGATGCCCCGGTAGGCATCCCACCTTTCTTCTTCAACAACTATCGGTTAGTATCGGTTGAGCCTAAGTTTTTGCTTCTTCACATGAGTTGTGCTATCCTTGCAATGTCATTTTATTTTGCTTTGCTTGCTGTTTGAATAAAATACCAAGATCTGAAATTCTTAAAATGAGAGAGAGTCTTCACATAGTTACGTAATTATTTAGCTACTCATTGATCGTCACTTATATCTTTTTGGATTAGTTTGTCATTTACTCGTGTGCTTCACTTATATCCTAAGAGTAAATGGTTGAATGAGTTGAATGTCATAAATCTAAAATTATATATGTTTTATTCGCTTATCCCATGGGGAGTAATGACTTCACATCTAAGAAGTAGTGGTTGTAAATTTATTGAAGGTTAGCAAGCATTGTATTGGTCATTTGAACAATTCATGAAAGAATATTGAAGGAAGAGAGATTTCACATATAAATATACTATCCTAGACATCTTTTATAATTGTGAGAACTCATTAAGTATGACATGCTAAAGAGTTGATGTTGGACAAGGAAGACAATGTAATGGGTTATGTTTTCTCACATCTCAGTTAAATTATATTGTCATGGATCATTCAAACATGTTGAGCTTGCCTTTCCCCCTCATGCTGGCCAAATTCCTAGCACCAAGTAGAGATACTACTTGTGCTTCCAAATATCCTTAAACCCAGTTTTTGCCATGAGAGTCCACCATACCTACCTATGGATTGAGTAAGATCCTTCAAGTAAGTTTTCATCAGTGCAAGCAATAAAAATTGCTCTCTAATTATGCATGACTTATTGGTGCGGAGAAAATAAGCTTTGTACGATCTTGTTATGGAAGCAATAAAAGGGACGGACTGCATAATAAAGGTCCATATACAAGGGGCAATATAAAGTGATGTTCTTTCGCATTAAGATTTTGTGTATCCAACCCTAAAAGCGCATGACAACCTCTGCTTCCCTCTGCGAAGGGCCTATCTTTTACTTTATGGCTTTTACTTTATGTAAGACTCAAGGTGATCTTCACCTTTCCCTTTTTCATTTTATCCTTTGGCAAGCACTTTGTGTTAGGGTGATCCTGATATATATATCCAATTGGATTTACATTAGCATGAACTATTATTGTTGACATCACCCAAAGGTGAATACGTTTGGAGGCAACATTATAAGCCCCTATCTTTGTCTGTGTCTGATTAAAACATCATAACCACAAGTATTGCATGAGTGTTAGCAATTGTAGAAGACTATATGATGGTTGAGTATGTGAAGTTTGCTAAATCAAAGCTCTGACATAGACCCTTCCTGAAAATAGGATGAATTGCCATTGTTTGATGACTAAGAATGAAGTTTGCTAGTTTTCAAGAAAGTTTATGGTCTATGCTTTAACATGTGAATAGTTTGTTACTTGATCATGAAAAGTTTTATGAGATGAACTACTGTTATGACACATAATGATGCTAGTAAAGGTGATTGAAATTATCATTGATCATACTTGTGCACCTTCTAGCATTCACACTTCATAAATTCTTTCTTTTATCATTTACCTACTCGAGGATGAGTAGGAATTAAGCTTGGGGATGTTGATACGTCTCCAACGTATCTATAATTTGTGAAGCATTCATGCTATTTTATGATCTGTTTTGAATGATTATGGGCTTTATTATAAACTTTTATATTACTTTTGGGACTAACCTATTAACCGGACGCCCAACCCATATTGCTATTTTATTGCCTGTTTTAGTATTTCGAAGAAAAGGAATATCAAACGGAGTCCAAACGGAATGAAACCTTCGACAGTGTTATTTTTTGGAAGAATATCACCCAGGAGACTTGGAGTTCACGTCAGAAGATCCTCGAGGAGGCCAGGAGATAGGAGGGCGCCCCCCTGCTGGGTGCGCCCCTTGTCTCGTGGCCGCCTCGAGCACATCCCTCCCGACTTCTTTTGCCTATATAGTCCCACGTACCCTAAAAACATCCACGGAGAAGATAGATCAGGAGTTCCGCCACCGCAAGCCTTTGTAGCCACCAAAATCCTCTCGGGAGCCCGTTCCGGCACCCTGCCGGAGGGGGAACCTATCACCGGTGGCCATCTTCATCATCCCGGCGCTATCCATGACGAGGAGGGAGTAGTTCACCCTCGGGGCTGAGGGTATGTACCAGTAGCTATGTGTTTGATCTCTCTCTCTCTCTCTCTCATGTTCTCTCTATGGCACGGTCTTGATGTATAACTAGCTTTGCTATTATAGTTGGATCTTATGATGTTTCTCCCCCTCTACTCTCTTGTGATGAATTGAGTTTTCCTCTTCAAGTTATCTTATCGGATTGAGTCTTTGATTTGAGAACACTTGATGTATGTCTTGCCATGTTTATCTGTGGTGACAATGGGATATCACGTGCCACTTGATGTATGTTTTGGTGACCAGCTTGCGGGTTCCGCCGATGAACCTATGCATAGGGGTTGGCACACGTTTTCTTGATTCTCCGGTAGAAACTTTGGGGCACTCTTTTAAGTACTTTGTGTTGGTTGGATGAATCTGAGATTGTGTGATGCATATCGTATAATCATGCCCACGGATACTTGAGGTGACAATGGAGTATCTAGGTGACATTAGGGTTTTGGTTGATTTGTGTCTTAAGGTTTTATTCTAGTATGAACTCTACGATGGATTGAGCTAAAAGAATAGCTTCATGTTATTTTACTACGAACTCTTGAACAGATAGAACAGAAAGGATAACTTTGAGGTGGTTTCGTACCCTACCATAATCTCTTTGTTTGTTCTCCGCTATTAGTGGCTTTGGAGTGACTCTTTGTTGCATCTTGAGGGATTGTTATATGATCTATCTATGTTATTATTGTTGAGAGAACTTGCACTAGTGAAAGTATGAACCCTAGGCCTTGTTTCCTATCATTGCAATACAGTTTACGCTCACTTTTACCATTAGTTACCTTGCTGTTTTTATATTTTCAGATTACAAAAACCTATATCTACTATCTATTTTGCACTTGTATCACCATCTCTTCGCTGAACTAGTGCACTTGTACAATTTACCATTGTATTGGGTGTGTTGGGGACACAAGAGACTCTTTGTTATTTTGTTGCAGGATTGTTTGAGAGAGACCATCTCCATCCTACGCCTCCCACGGATTGATAAACTTTAGGTCATCCACTTGAGGGAAATTTGCTACTGTCCTACAAACCTATGCACTTGCAGGCCCAACAACGTCTACAAGAAGACGGTTGTGTAGTAGACATCAGTCGCCAAGGATCACTTCATCTTCGGAGAGAGGCATGTAATTATCGTCCTCTGATTCTCCATCAGTTGCCTGTTCTTTAGGGCTAGCTTTCCCATCCTCTTGCTCGGTCTGCTCGAAGCCTGGCTAGGCAGGATTGTCTTCATCTTCGGCACCATCCGGATTGTTATGTCTTGTGCCGGTAGCATTATTTTTGCTATGGCGGGGCTTGGAACAGCGCCGATGACGCCGGTGTCTAGATTGCTTCTCCAAAGGGTTATCTTCCGCTACCTCGTCGCCATTATTTTCTTTAGGGGTGTCCACCATATGAATATCATATGATGAGGTGGCTGTCCAGCGCCCTATAGGCGGTGATTCCTTTTCTTCTGTAGCATTGTCGTCCATACCGTCGATGTCTTCGGAGTCGAAGTCAAGCACGTCGGTTAAGTCATCGACAGTGGCTATGAAGTGGGTGGTTGGTGGGGGACGAATTTCTTCGTCGTCCGCTCCCCGCTCGAGCCGGACATAGTTCGGCCAAGAATCTCCCGTCTAGGAAAGAGACATTAATGAGTTTAGCACGTCACCCAAGGGCAAGTGCTGAAAAATATCCGCGGCGGTGAACTCTATAACCGGTGCCCAATCAGATTCGATAGGCACAGACGCACGCGGTTCAGATCCTATGGCTGGAGGCGAGTCCAGGGTCCGATGACACCACTCTCATAAGAGGTGGAATCAGTGTTTGGCTCCAACACCGAAGAGTGTGCGGCTTCCGTGGCAGGGTCCATCCACCCGCCCTCGGAAGGCACGATCTGCTCCGGATTGATTCTCGGTGCCCCCATAGGCGCGATCACCCGAATACTGTCCGACGGCTGATCAAAGTCATGCACGCCATGACCGTTTGGCGCGCTTGTCATGGGCTCGAATCCGTCAAAGATCAAGTCTCCATGGATGTCGACGGTATAGTTTAAGCTTCCAAACCTGACCTGATGGCCAGGGGCGTAGCTATCGATCTGCTCCAGATGGCCAACGAGTTGGCCCGCAGTACGAAGCCACTGAATACGAAGATCTATCCGGGAAGGAAAACCTACCCGTGGACCGCGTCGTTGAAGATGATCTAAGGAGCCATCAAGCCTTACAGCGACGGCATAGTGGAACTCTCAATGAAAGCACCAATGTCAGTGTCAAAACCGGCGGATCTCGGGTAAGGGGTCCCAAACTGTGCGTCTAAGGCTAATGGTAATAGGAGTCAGGGGACACAATGTTTTACCCAGGTTCGGGCCCTCTCGATGGAGGTAATACCCTACTTCCTGCTTGATTGATCTTGATGATATGAGTATTACAAGAGTTGATCTACCACGAGATCGTAGAGGCTAAACCCTAGAATCTAGCCTATGATTATGATTGTTGTTGTCCTACGGACTAAGCCCTCCGGTTTATATAGACACCGGAGGGAGAAAGGTTACACAGAGTCGGTTACAGAGAAGGAAATCTACATATCCGAATATCCATGATTGCCTTCCATGCAAAGGAGAGTCCCATCCGGACACGGGACAAAGTCTTCAATCTTGTATCTTCATAGTCCAACAGTCCGGCCAAAGTATATAGTCCGACTGTCCGAGGACCCCTTAATCCAGGACTCCCTCAGTCGTCGCCGTCGTCGTCCTAGTCTTCGTTGTCATCCTCGGTGAGGTCAATGAGTGGCAGGGGCTGCCATATCTGGGCTAATGCCGCCTGAGACAGGCCATGCACCACCGGAGGTGCATGCGACACTTGCGGATGCTCACGGGATGGTGATCACGGTTTGGCGCCCACCTAGGAGGCCGGTGCAGACACCAGCTTCGGCATGCAGGGCAGCACTACCATCGAGCTCTAAGATTTCCCCACCAATGCTGGATCCTAGGTCATGGTTGACGGCTCCAAAACGGCACCATCGCCTGGCTCCGGGATGGCAACATCTCCCTTGGCTGAAAGGGCCATCTGCACGTCCAGCCCATCCCACTTGTTGCACTCTTTGCTCCCCTCATGTTCTCCCCTTCATTCCAAATCCATCATGTCCCCTCCCATCCAGGCCAATTCCCTCGCGTGACTCTGGCAGCGAGCCTGGTCCCATGGTCTGGGACAACCTTATTAAGGGCAATGACTCCAAGTCTAGCAGCAACACGTGGGCGAGAGGAACTCGTGCTCCACATCTCCATCTAGCGCTCGTGCCTGGACACCGACGGGAGCTTGAACTCCATCACTGGTGGATCCCTAATTTCACCCTTTTTGTCAGTTTTCTCATCTAGATGAAGACATAAGTATCCTTTTCTTCAAATGCTCTGCAGTCAAGTATGTTTGCAGCATGGTTGCAAAACCCTGGATGCTATTACTAGACCCTTCTTGCTTTTCTCAATATTTCTAGTGGATCCCTAGTTTCATTCCCGATAGCACAAATTTGCAAATTATGGGGGTGGCAGCCTTGTGTCGGGCTATCTGGAAACTCAGAAATGGAGCATGTTTTGATACAAAAAGCTTGTTAGATCACCAACTGACTTTATCTATTATGCATGTTCCTTCCTTCGCTAGTGGGCAGGTTTACAAAATGATGAGGAGTGAATTATACTGGAGCATGGGGTGAATTTGATGCAATGGGTGGGTCCGGAGATGCATGTGTGTCCTGAGGAAACGCAGCAGAGGGCTTTCATGCTTAGTTATATACTGTATGGGCGCATTTAGTTCACATATCTGTTTTAGGGCGTTTTGCATACATGTCCTAGATGGGCCTGGTTGGGCAAATGCAGGCTAAATACCAACATTTGCATATAGTTTGGTTGCCTGCATTAGGCTTTCTACATGAGGGAATCAACTAATCAGCACACTATTTGGTCGTTGTTGTTAAAAAATAACACGTTGTTTGGTTGCAAACGGCTAAAGATGTGATCACCACTTCCCACTAGTGGTGACCTTACCACACACACTGAACATTATCTTGTCCTAGCTAGAAAACAATTGGCAGTTTATCCTAGCTAGTGGCAAATGATAGTATAAATTATTAAGAGCCAACATGGCTAAATAGGGGAAGTTCAATGATGCTAACTAGGTGCAAGTCATCCTCTTCCTCTTCCTCTTCGTCTACTACTGATGTGCTACTTCCTCTTCCTCGCTTCTGCTGACTCTTTCTTCTTCTTCTTCTTCTTCTTCTTCTTCTTCTTCTTCCACGCTGCTGCTTTAGATCCTTGGCTGACCTCTATTATCCCACATTTCTTGAGCCCACTCAAACCTTTGTTCTTCCATGCTTCATTGTCGAATGTCTCCACACCATGGCTGGAGCTGATCACCTCGTCAGGAGTCACATCTTCCTCCTCCGGCACAAATTCATCAACTCCCCATCACAGGATCCAATTGTGAATGATGCAACATGCAAGAACAAGCTTCACCTGGGTAGGGTAAGGGTGGAATGGCTTTTGATCCATGATCCTAAACCTGTTATTCAGAGCTCCAAAGGCCATCTAGTCACTCTATGGCTGGATTGTCTGCGATTGAACAGTTCCTGAGGAGTCCTAGGATAGTTCGTACCAGTAAACTCGTTTAGATGGTACCTGGTTTTCCTGCAGGATGGAAGAACACCTGGCCGACATGCATAACTACCATCTCCAGGGTAGAACTTGCCATCGGGGATGTTGATGCCTGATACGTCTCCAACGTATCTATAATTTTTGATTGTTCCATGCTATTATATTACCCCTTTTGGATGTTTATGGGCTTTATTTTACACATTTATATCATTTTTGGGACTAACCTATTAACCGGAGGCCCAGCCCATATTGCTGTTTTTTTGCCTATTTCGGTATTTTGAAGAAAAGGAATATCAAACGGAGTCCAAACGGAATGAAACCTTCGGGAGCGCGATTTTTGGAACGAACGTGATCTAGGGGACTTGGAGTGCAAGCCAAGAAGCAACCGATGCGGCCACGAGGCTGGGGGCGCGCCCACCCCTACAAGGCACGCCCCCCCTATCTTGTGGGCCCCTCAGGCAGCCACCGACCTACTTCTTCCTCCTATATATACCCACGTACCCCGAAAACATCTAGGGAACCATAGAAAAACAATTTCCACCGCCGTAACCTTCTGTATCCGCGAGATCCCATGTTGGAGCCTTCGTCGGTGCTCCGCCGGAGGGGGAATCGACCACGAAGGGCTTCTACGTCAACACCATAGCCCTTACGATGAGTTGTGAGTAGTTTACCACAGACCTTCGGGTCCATAGTTATTAGCTAGATGGGTTCTTCTCTCCTTTTGTATCTCAATACCATGTTCTCCCCCTGTCTTGTGGAGATATATTTGATGTAACTCTTTTTGTGGTGTGTTTGTCGAGATCCGATGAATTGTGGGTTTATGATCAAGTTTATCTATGAGAAATATTTGAATCTCCTCTGAATTATTTTATGTATGATTGAGTTATCTTTGCAAGTCTCTTCGAATTATCAGTTTGGTTTGGCCTACTAGATTGATCTTTCTTGCCATGGGAGAAGTGCTTAGCTTTGTGTTCAATCTTGCGGTGTCCTTACCCAGTGACAGCAGGTGTTGCAAGGCACGTATTGTATTGTTGCCATCGAGGATAAAAAGATGGGATTTATATCATATTGCTTGAGTTTATCCCTCTACATCACGTCATCTTTCTTATTGCGTTACTCTGTTCTTACGAACTTAATACTCTAGATGCATGTTGGATAGCGGTCGATGTGTGGAGTAATAGTAGTAGATGCAGGCAGGAGTCAGTCTAATTGTTGCGTACGTGATGCCTATATACATGATCATGCCTAGATAATCTCATAATTATTCGCTTTTCTATCAATTGCTCGACAGTAATTTGTTCACCCACCGTAATACTTATGCTATCTCGAAAGAAGCTACTAGTGAAAGCTATGGCCCTCGGGTCTATCTTTTATCATATAAGCTTTCAATCTACTTTTATTTGCATCTATCTATATTATAAAATACCAAAAATATATTTATCTTATCATACTATCTCTATCAGCGCTCACTTCCGCAAGTGGCCGTGAAGGGATTGACAACCCCTTTATTGCGTTGGTTGCGAGTTCTTTGTTTGTTTGTGTAGGTGCATGGAACTTTTGAGGTGCCTCCTACTGGATTGATACCTTGGTTCTCAAAAACTGAGGGAAATACTTACGCTACTATTGCTGCATCACCCTTTCCTCTTCAAGGAAAAGCAACGCAAGCTCAAGACGTAGCAAGAAGGATTTCTGGCGCCGTTGCCGGGGAGGTCTTCACTCAAGTCAAGACATACCAAGTACCCATCACAAACTCATCTCCCTCGCATTTACATTATTTTCCATTTGCCTCTCGTTTTCCTCTCCCCCACTTCACCCTTGCCATTTTATTCGCCCTCTCTTTCCCAATCTTCTCCTCTCTTTTTCTCTTACCTTTTTCTGTTTGTTTGCTTGTGTGTTGGATTACTTGTTGCCATGGCGCAAGATAATACCAAATTGTGTGATTTCTCCAATACCAATAATTACGATTTCCTTAGTACTCTGATTGCTCCTCTTAATGATGTTGAGTCTTGTGAAATCAATACTGCTTTGCTGAATCTTGTTATGAAATATCAATTCGCCGGCCTTCCTATTAAAGATGCCGCTACTCATCTAAACAACTTTTTTGATTTGTGTGATATGCAAAAGAAGAAAGATACGGATAATGGTACTGTTAAATTGAAGTTATTTCTGTTTTCACTTAGAGATCATGCTAAAGTTTGGTTTCCGTCTTTTCCTAAAAATAGTCTTGATTCTTGGAACAAGTGCAAAGATGCTTTTATCTCTAGGTATTTTCCTCCCGCTAAGATTATCACTCTTAGGAACGATATTATGAATTTTAAACATCTTGATCATGAGCATGTGGCCCAATCTTGGGAAAGAATGAAATTGATGATTCAAAATTGCCCTACTCATGGTTTGAATTTATGGATGATCATACAAATTTTTTATGCCAGATTGAATTTTGCTTCTAGAAATCTTTTAGATTCAGCCATGGTAGGCACGTTTATGGAAATCACGTTAGGAGATGCTACAAAACTTCTTGATAATATTATGGCTAATTATTCTCAATGGCACACCGAAAGATCTACTAGTAAAAAAAATGCATGCTATAGAAGAAATTAATATTTTGAGTGGAAAGATGGATGAACTTATGAAGTTGTTTGCTACTAAGAATACTACTCTTGATCCCAATGATATGCCTTTGTCTACTTTGATTGAGAATAATAATGAATCTATGGATGTGATTTTTGTTGGTAGGCATAGTTTCGGTAACAATGCTTATAGAGGAAACTTTAATCCTAGACCGTTCCCTAATAATTATGGAAATTCCTACAATAATTACTATGGTAATTTTAATAAGATGACCTCTGATTTTTAGAATAGTGTGAAAGAATTTATGATTTCTCAAAAGAATTTTAATGCTTTGCTTGAATAAAAATTGCTCAAAGTTGATGATTTGGCTAGGAATGTTGATAGACTTTCGCTTGATGTTGATTCTCTTAAACTTAGAACTACTACTCCTAAGCATGATATCAATGTGTCTCTCAAAGCCATGAGAATTTCCATTGACGATTGCAAGGAAAGAACTGCTAGATTGCGTGCTAAGAAAGATTTCTTTGTAAAGGCGTGTTCTTCTAGTTTCCATCAAAATAATGATGAAGATCTTAAAGTTATTGATGTGTCTCCTATTAGATCTTTGTTTTGAAATATGAATCTTAATAATAATGGGACTGGAGATGAGTCAACTTTAGTTAGAAGGCATCCCAATAATTTGGAGTTTTTAGATCTTGATGCTAAATTTGGTAAAAGTGGGATTGGAGAGGTCATGGCTTTAAATAGCATTGAACCCACTATCTTGGATTTCAAGGAATTTGATTATGATAATTGTTCTTTAGAAGGTTGTATTTCCTTGTTGCAATCCATTGTTAATTCTCCTCATGCTTATAGTCAAACTAAAGCTTTTACCAAACATATCGTTGATGCCTTGATGCAATCTTATGATGAAAAACTTAATTTGGAAGTTTCTATACCTAGAAAACTTAATGATGAGTGGGAACGTACTATAAAGATTAAAATCAAAGATCATGAGTGTTTTGCTTTGTGTGATTTGGGTGCTAGTGTTTCCACGATTCCGAAAACTTTATGTGATATTCTAGGTTTCCATGATCTTGATGATTGCTCTTTAAATTTGCACCTTGTGGATTCCACCATTAAAAAGCCAATGGGAAGGATCAATGATGTTTTCATTGTTGCAAATAGAAATTTGGTGCCCGTAGATTTTATCGTTCTTGATATAGATTGCAATCTTTCTTGCCCTATTATTCTGGGTAGACCTTTCCTTAGATTGATTAGCGCGATTATTGATATGAAGGAAGGGAATATTATATGCCAATTTCCATTAAAGAAAGGCATGGAGCACTTTCCAAGAAAGGAAGTCAAATTACCTTATGAATCTATCATGCGAGCTACTTATGAATTGAGTGCCAAAGATGGCACTACTTAGATCTATCTTCGCTTTTATGCCTAGCTAGGGGCGTTAAACGATAGCGCTAGTTGGGAGGCAACCCAATTTTATTTGTGTTTTTTTGTTTTTGTTTCTGTTTAGTAATAAATTTTGCATCTACCTTCTGTCTAGATGGGTTTTTATGTTTTAATTAGTGTTTGTGCCAAGTAGAACCTATAGGATAACCTATGATGACAGTTGATTTGATTCTGCTGAAAAACAGAAACTTTGCACGCATGAAATTAGTTTGGTTAAATCACAGAAACGTGCTTTTGCGTTGATTCTTTTTGATGATGATCAATAGATAAATTTTCCAGGACTTCCTATTTTGTTAGGAGTTTTAGAGTTCCAGAAGTTTGCGTTAGTTACAGATTGCTACAGACTGTTCTGTTTTTGACAAATTCTGTTTTTCGTGTGTTGTTTGCTTATTTTGATGCATCTATGGCTAGTATTAAGTGGTATGAACCATAGAGAACTTGGAATACAGTAGGTTTAACACCAATATAAAAAGAGAATGAGTTCATTACAGTACCTTATGTGGTGGTTTTGTGTCTTTCACTAACGGAGCTTATAAAATTTCCTGTTGAGTTTTGTGTTGTGAAGTTTTCATGTTTTGTGTAAAGATTTGATGGACTATGGAATAAGTAGTGCCAAAATCCTAAGCTTGCGGATGCCCATGGTACCCCAAGATATTCAATAATAGACAAAAGCCTAAGCTTGGGGATGCCTCGGGAAGGCATCCCCTCTTTCGTCTTCGTTCATTGGTAACTTTACTTGGAGCTATATTTTTATTCGCCACATGATATGTGTTTTGCTTGGAGCGTCTTGTATGATATTAGTCTTTGCTTTTTAGTTTTCCACAATCATCCTTGCTTTACACACCTTTTGGGAGAATCCTACTTGTTTAGAGTTTATTAGAACACTCTATGTGCTTCACTTATATCTTTTGATAGTTTTTGCTCTAGTGCTTCACTTATATCTTTTAGAGCATGACGGTGGCTTTATTTTGTAGAAATTGCTAGTCTCTGATGCTTCACTTATATTAAGAGTCTCTTAGAACAGCGTGGTATTTGCTATGGTTATAAAATTGGTCCTAGAATGGTAGGCATCCAAGTTAGGTATAACAAAAACTATCATAGGAAGTGAATTGGATGCTATGATCAATTTGATACTTGATAATTGTTTTGAGATATGGAGGTAGTGATATTAAATTCATGCTAGTTGGGTGATTATGAATTTAAAGAATGCTTTTGTTGAAGTTAGCAAGTCCCATAGCATGCACGTATGGTTAAAGTTGTGTAACAAATTTGAAACATGAAGTGTACTTGGATTGTCCATCCTTATGAGTGGCGGTCGGGGACGAGCGATGGTCTTTTTCTACCAATCTATCCCTCTAGGAGCATGCGTGTAGTGCTTGGTTTTTGATGACTTCTAAATTTTTGCAATAAGTATATGAGTTCTTTTGACTAATGTTGAGTCCATGGATTATACGCACTTTTATCTTTCCATCATTGCTAGCCTCTTCGGTACCGTGCATTGCCCTTTCTCACCTTGAGAGTTGGTGCAAACTTCGCCGGTGCATCCAAGCCCCGTTATATGATACGCTCTATCACACATGAACCTCCTTATATCTTACTCAAAACAGCCACCATACGTACCTATTATGGCATTTCCATAGCCATTCCGAGATATATTGCCATGCAACTTTCCACCGTTCCGTTTATCATCATGACACACATTAGTTTTGTCATATTGCCATTGCATGATCATGTAGTTGACATCGTATTTGTGGCAAAGCCACCATGCATAATTTTTCATAAATGTCGCTCTTGATTCATTGCACCATCCCGGTACACCGCCGGAGGCATTTATATAGAGTCACATCTTGTTCTAGTTTTGAGTTGTAATTCATGTGTTGTAATCAATAAAAGTGTGATGATAATCATTATTAGAGCATTGTCCCCAAAAATAAAAAATAAATAAAAAAAGAGAAAAAAAGAAAGGCCAAAAGAAAAAAAGGCCAAAGAAAAAAAAAGAAAATAAGGGAAAAGAAAAAGAAAAAAAATAGAAAATAAATAAAAAGGGGCAATGTTACTATATCTTTTTCCACACTTGTGCTTCAAAGTAGCACCATTTCCTTCATATAGCGAGTCTCATATATTGTGCTTCAAAGTAGCACCATGTTTTTTCATATAGAGAGTCTCATATGTTGTCAGTTTCATACTAGTGGGAATTTTTCATTATAGAACTTGGCTTGTATATTCCAATGATGGGCTTCCTCAAATGCCCTAGGTCTTCGTGAGCAAGCAAGTTGGATGCACACCAACTAGTTTTGTTTTGTTGAACTTTCATTCATTCATAGCTCTAGTGCATCCGTTGCATGGCAATCTCTACTCCTCATGTTGACATCAATTGATGGGCATCTCCATAGCCTGTTGATTATCCTCGTCAATGTGAGACTTTATCCCTTTTTGTCTTCTCCACACAATCCCCAGCATCATACTCTATTCCACCCATAGTGGTATATCCATGGCTCACGCTCATGTATTGCGTGAAAGTTGAAAAAGTTTGAGATTATTTAAGTATGAAACAATTGCTTGGCTTGTCATCGGGGGTGTATAATTTGGGAACATTTTTATGTGACAAAAATGAAGCATACCCTAACTATATGATTTTGTAGGGATGAACTTTCTTTAGCCATGTTATTTTGAGAAGACATGATTGGTTTTATTAGTATGCTTGAAGTATGACTATTTCTTTTGTCAATATGAACTTTTATTTTGAATCATTTGGATCTGAACATTCATGCCACAATAAAGAAAATTAGATTGAGAATTATGCTAGGTAGCATTCCACATCAAATTTTTTGTTTTTATCATTTAACTACTCGAGGACGAGCAAGAATTAAGCTTGGGGATGCTTGATACGTCTCCAACGTATCTATAATTTTTGATTGTTCCATGCTATTTTATTACCCCTTTTGGATGTTTCTGGGCTTTATTTTACATATCTATATCATTTTTGGGACTAACCTACTAACCGGAGGCCCAACCCATATTGCTGTTTTTTTTGCCTATTTCAGTATTTCGAAGAAAAGGAATATCAAATGGAGTTCAAATGGAATGAAACCTTCGGGAGTGTGATTTTTGGAATGAACATGATCTAGAGGAATTGGAGTGTAAGCCAAGAAGCAGTCGAGGTGGCCATGAGGGTGGGGGCACGCCCACCCCTATAGGGCGCGCCCCTATCTCGTGGACCCCTCGGGCGGCCACCGGCCTACTTCTTCCTCCTATATATACCCACGTACCCCTAAAACATACAGGGAGCCAACAAAAAACAATTTCCACCGTCGTAACCTTCTGTATCCGCGAGATACCATCTTGGAGCCTTCGCCGGTGCTCCGCCGAAGGGGAAATCGACCATGGAGGGCTTCTACATCAACACCATAGCCCTTTCGATGAGTTGTGAGTAGTTTACGGCAGACCTTCGGGTCCATAGTTATTAGCTAGATGGGTTCTTCTCTCTTTTTGGATCTCAATACCATGTTCTCCCCCTCTCTTGTGGAGATTGATGTCTACTACACAACCTTCTTCTTGTAGACGTTGTTGGTCCTGCAAGTGCACAGGTTTGTAGGACAGTAGCAAATTTCCCTCAAGTGGATGACTTAAGGTTTATCAATCTATAGGAGGCGTAGGATGAAGATGGTCTCTCGCAAACAACCGTGCAACCAAATAACAAAGAGTCTCTTGTGTCCCCAACACACCCAATACAATGGTAAATTGTATATGTGCACTAGTTCGGCGAAGAGATGGTGATACAAGTGCAAAATAGATAGTAGATATAGGTTTTTGTAATCTGAAATTATAAAAACAGCAAGGTGACAAGGGGTAAAAGTGAGCGTAAACGGTATTGCAATGATAGGAAACAAGGCCTAGGGTTCATACTTTCACTAGTGCAAGTTCTCTCAACAATAATAACATAGATAGATCATATAACAAGCCCTCAACATGCAACAAAGAGTCACTACAAAGCCACTAATAGCGGAGAACAAACTAGAGATTATGGTAGGGTACGAGACCACCTCAAAGTTATTCTTTCGGATCGATCTATTAAAGAGTTCATACTAGAATAACACCTTAAGACACAAATCAACCAAAACCCTAATGTCACCTAGATACTCCATTGTCACCTCAAGTATCCGTGGGCATGATTATACGATATGCATCACACAATCTCAGATTCATCCAACCAACACAAAGTACTTCAAAGAGTGCCCCAAAGTTTCTACCGGAGAGTCAAGAACGTTTGCCAACCCCTATGCATAGGTTCGTGGGCGGAACCCGCAAGTTGGTCACCAAAACATACATCAATAGGCACATGATATCCCATTGTCACCACAGATAAGCACGGCAAGACATACCTCAAGTGTTCTCATAAAAGACTCAATCCGATAAGATAACTTCAAGAGGGGAAAATCAATTCATCACAAGAGAGTAGAGGGGGAGAAACATCATAAGATCCAACTACAATAGAAAAGCTCGGGATACATCAAGATCGTGCCATAGAGGGCACACGAGATAGAACACGAGAGATAGAGAGATCAAACACATAGCTACTGGTACATACCCTCAGCCCCAAGGGTGAACTACTCCCTCCTCGTCATGGAGAGCGCCGGGATGATGAAGATGGCCACCGGTGAAGGATCCCCCCCCTCCGACAGGATGCCGGGAAGGGCTCCTGAGAGGTTTTTGGTGGCTACAGAGGCTTGCGGCGGCAGAACTCCCGATCTATCTTCTCCGTGGATGTTTTTAGGGTACGTGGGACTATATAGGTGAAAGAAGTCGGTCGGGGGGTGCTCAAGGGGCCCACAAGACAGGGGGCGTGCCCTACAGGGGGGCACCCTCCTATCTCATGGAGACCTCGAGTATCTTCTGACTTGAACTCCACGTCTCCAGGATGGTATTCTTCCAAAAAATCACGTTGCCGAAGGTTTCATTCCGTTTGGACTCCATTTGATATTCCTTTTCTTTCAAATACTGAAACACGCAATAAAACAACAATATGGGCTAGGCCTGCGGTTAATAGGTTAGTCCCAAAAGTAATATAAAAGTGTATAATAAAGCCCATAATCATTCAAAACAACTAATATAATAGCATGGAACAATCAAAAATTATAGATACGTTGGAGACGTATCAAGCATCCCCAAGCTTAATTCCTGCTCGTCCTCGAGTAGGTAAATGATAAAAACAGAATTTTTGATGTGGAATGCTACCTAGCAAATGATTCAAGATAAAAGTTCATATTGACATAAGAAATAGTAACACTTCAAGCATACTAATCAAGGTAATCATGTCTTCTCAAAATAACATGGCAAAAGAAAGTTCATCCCTACAAAATCATATAGTTAGGCTATGCTTCATTTTCTTCACACAAAGATGTTCCCAACTTCTATACCCCCGATGACAAGCCAAGCAATTGTTTCATACTTAAATAATCTCAAACCTTTTCAACCTTCATGCAATACATGAGCGTGAGCCATGGATATAGCACTATGGATGGAATAGAATATGATGATGGGGATTGTGTGGAGAAGACAAAAAAGGAGAAAGTCTCACATTGACGAGAATAATCAACGGGCTATGGAGATGCCCATCAATTGATGTCAACATGAGGAGTAGGGATTTCCATGCAACGGATGCACTAGAGCTACAAATGAATGCTTAACAAAGGAAAACTAGTGGGTGTGCATCCAACTTGCTTGCCCACGAAGACCTAGGGCATTTGAGGAAGCCCTTCGTAGGAATATACAAGCCAAGTTCTATAATGAAAAATTCCCACTAGTATATGAAAGTGACAACATATGAGACTCACTATATGAAAAACATGGTGCTACTTTGAAGCACAAGTGTGGAAAAAGAGATAGTAGCATTGCCCTTTTTATTTATTTTATTTTTTATTCTTTTTTCTTTTTTTTTCTTTGGGACTTTTTTTTCTTTTGTCCTTTCTTCTTTTTTTTCTTTTTTTTCTTTGGGCAATGCTCTAATAATTATGATCATCACACTTCTATTGATTACAACATATGAATTACAACTCGAAACTAGAACAAGATATGACTCTAAATGAATGCCTCCGGCGGTGTACCGGGATGGTGCAATGAATCAAGCGTGACATGTATAAAACATAATGCATGGTGGCTTTGCCACAAATACGATGTCTACTACATGATCATGCAATGGCAATATGACAAAAATAATGTATGTCATGATGATGATAAATGGAACGGTGGAAAGTTGCATGGCAATATATCTCGGAATGGCTATGGAAATGCCATAAATAGGTAGGTATGGTGGCTGTTTTGAGGAAGATATAATGAGGCTTATGTGTGATAGAGCGTATCGTATCACGGGGTTTGGATGCACCAGCGAAGTTTGCACCAACTCTCAAGGTGAGAAAGGGCAATGCACGGTACCGAAGAGGCTAGCAATGGCGGAAAGGTAAAAGTGTGTATAATCCATGGACTCAACATTAGTCAAAAGAACTCATATACTTATTGCAAAAATTTATAAGTCATCAAAAACCAAGTACTACGCGCATGATCCTAGGGGGATAGATTGGTAGGAAAATACCATCGCTCGTCCCCGACCGCCACTCATAAGGATGCACAAGCCAGGTACACTTCATGTTTCAAATTTGTTACACAACTTTAACCATACGTGAATGCTACGGGACTTGCTAACTTCAACACAAGCATTCTTTAAATTCATAATCACCCAACTAGCATGACATTAATATCACTACCTCCATATCTCAAAACAATTATCAAGTATCAAAATGATCATAGCATCCAATTCACTTCCTATGATAGTTTTCATTCAAATTACCATGCTGTTTAAGACTCTCAAAATAATATAAGTGAAGCATGAGAGTTCATTAATTTCTACAAAATAAAACCACTGCTGTTCTCTAAAAAGATATAAGTGAAGCACTAGAGCAAACGACAAACTACTCCAATAAGATATAAGTGAAAATCAATGAGTAGTTAAATAATTATGCAACTATATGAAGACTCTCTCTCATTAAAGAATTCCAGATCTTGGTATCTTATTCAAACAGCAAGCAAAAATAAAATAAAATGACATTGCAAGGATAGCACAACTCATGTGAAGGAGCAGAAACTTAGGCTCAACCGATACTAACCGATAGTGGTTGAAGAGGAAAGGTGGGATGCCTACCGGGGCATCCCCAAGCTTAGATGCTTGAGACTTCTTGAAATATTATCTTGGGGTTCCTTGGGCATCCCCAAGCTTGAACTTTTGTGTCTCCTTAATTCCTTTCATATCATGGTTTCTCTTTTTATCAAAAGCTTCATTCACAACAAACTCAACAAGAACTCGTGAGATAGGTTAGTATAAAACAATGCAAAACCTTATCATTTTCTACTGTAACAAATCACTATCATTATTATTCAACATTGCATACTAAATGCCTCTGCATATTTAATACTCCTATCCTTAAATAGAATCATTAAACAAGCAAACAATGCAAACAATGCAACTATAACAGCAATCTGCCAAAACAGTACAGTCTGTAAAGAATGCAAGAGTATCAATACTTCCATGACTCCAACAATTATGAACTAAAATTCCCACTGTAAATTTTTTATCAGAGCTTAATATGCAAAAAGTTTCAACATTATAACTTTCTCTGACTTTTCTAGGGAATTTTTGCAACAGAGGTAAACTTTCTGTTTTCAAACAGCAACATGTATACTAGCAAAATAAGCATGGCAAAGGCTATCCTTGACATTTTTATTGAAACTACAGATACAAAACATTATTATAACTAACAGCACGCAAATACTAACAAAAGAAAATGACGCTCCAAGCAAAGCACATATCATGTGGTGAATAAAAATATAGCTCCAAGTAAAGTTACCGATGAACGAAGACGAACGAGGGGATGCCTTCCGGGGCATCCCCAAGCTTAGGCTCTTGGTTGTCCTTGAATATTACCTTGGGGTGCCTTGGGCATCCCCAATATTAGGCTCTTGCCACTCCTTATTCCATATTCCATCGAATCTTTTACCCAAAACTTGAAACTTCGACCACACAAAACTCAAAACAAAACTCGTAAGCTCCGTTAGTATAAGAAAATAAAAACACCACTTAGGTACTGTAATGAAATCATTCTAAATTCATATTGGTGTAATATCTACTGTATTCTAACTTCTCTATGGTTCATACCCCCCGATACTACTCATAGATTCATCAAAATAAGCAAACAACATATAGAAAACAGAATCTGTCAAAAACAGAACAGTCTGTAGTAATCTGTATCAAACGTATACTTCTGGAACCCCAAAAATTATGAAATAAATTCCTGGACCTGAGAAATTTGTCTATTAATCATCTTCAAAAATAATCAACCTAAAAGCACTGTCCAGTAAAAAAATGGCAGCTAATCTCGTGAGCGCTAAAGTTTCTGTTTTTTACAGCAAGATCACATAAACTTCACCCAAGTCTTCCCAAAGGTTCTACTTGGCACTTTATTGAAACAAAAGCTATAAAACATGATTACTACATTAGCATAATCATGTGGACACACAAGAACAGTAAGGATAAATATTGGGTTGTCTCCCAACAAGCGCTTTTCTTTAATGCCTTTTTAGCTAGGCATGATGATGGCAATGATGCTCACATAAAAGATAAGAATTTAAACATAAAGGGAGCATCATGAAGCATATGACTAGCACATTTAAGCCTAACCCACTTCCTATGCATAGGGATTTTGTGAGCAAACAACTTATGGGAACAATAATCAACAAGCATAGGAAGGTAAAACAAGCATAACTTTAAAATTTTAAGCACATAGAGAGGAAACTTGATATTATTGCAATTCCTACAAGCATATGTTCCTCCCTCATAATAATTTTCAGTAGCATCATGAATGAATTCAACAATATAACCATCACCTAAAGCATTCTTTTCATGATCTACAAGCATAGAATTTTTACTACTCTTCACATAAACAAAGTTCTTCTCATTCGGAATAGTAGGAGTATCATAAGAGACTTGAACACTAAAAATTGTTTCCACATTAAAAGAGTAATGTTCAGAAAAACGGTAATCATAATCATGACAAGATTTGTAAATATAATCATCTCTACTTTTTATAGCATAAGTTTCATCACAATAATCATCATAAGTAGCAACTTCGTTCTCATCCTAATCGATTGAAACCTCTCCCAAGATAGTGGAATCACTAAATAAAGTTGACAGTCTTCCAAATCCACTTTCATATTCATCACAATAAGATTCAACATCCTCCAAAATAGTGGGATCACTACTTTCTAAAGTTGACACTCTTCCGAACCCACTTTCATCAATATAATCATCATAGGTAGGAGGCATGCTATCATCATAACAACTTTGCATATCAAAACTTGGGATGCTAAAAATGTCATCTTCACTAAATGTAGCATCCCCAAGCTTGGGACAAACAACAAATACATTCTCAAATATTTCATACTCATCAGACATAGCTTCCTCAAGCTTGGGCCCTTTCATATCATAAGCATAATCACTCTCATCATTAAAAATATGGATAGCACCAATAGTAAAGAAATTATCATCATCACAATGAGTAGTAGGAGTAACGTCATTTGGGAGGGATACCTTTCTACATTTGTTGCTCCTTCTTTTCTTTTTCTTCTTCACATTATGTGTAGGTTCAACCTTCCTCTTTGAGCTCCTTATTGACGAGATTGGTTGAATAGAAAGCTCTTCCTCGTTACCTGATTCATCATGAGAAATAATAGGAAGAGATTGGGAAGTCTCTTCCCTTTCATTAGTATTCTCTTCATCTTCTATTTTCTTTCTTTTCTCTAGGTACTTGGCAATATAAGGATTTTCAATGCAATTCTCCGCACAAAACATATAAATCTTTTCTAGATCAATATCAAGGAAATGCTCAAGATTAAATTTTGGAATAGCTTAGTTAAACGTTTCAACTCTTCATAACCAAAAAGCAAACTTAGTTCATTGTAATGAGCAATGGAGATCAAATCATCACAAATTTTGGACACGATTCGGTCATGAAACAATTTGCATAGGAGATGTAAATGACCACGTTCATTGCAAAGTTCACAAGTACGGCAAAGGAATTTTAAATTTTCAGCACTCACACCTAGCCTTTCATGCAACCATTTTGTTTCTATTTGGTGTGTTCATGCAAACATGCACTCCACAAAAGTTGACATGCTCATAAGAGATATTTTCATCATGACTAGAGCAACCATCATTAATACTATGGATATTCAAGGATTTTATACTAACAAAATTGCAATCATGCTCATCATTCAAAGATTTAGTACCAAGCATTTTAAAGCATTCTTCTTCTAGCACTTGAGCACAATTTTCCTTTCCATCATACTCACGAAACATATTACAAAGAAGAAGCATAAGAGACAAACTTAACTCCATTCTTTTTTGTAATTTTCTTTTATAAGCTAAACTAGTGATAAAACAAGAAACAAAAAGACTCAATTGCAAGATCTAAAGATATACCTTCAAGCACTCACCTCCCCGGCAACGGCACCAAAAAAGATCTTGATGTCTACTACACAACCTTCTTCTTGTAGACGTTGTTGGGCCTGCAAGTACACAGGTTTGTAGGACAGTAGCAAATTTCCCTCAAGTGGATGACCTAAGGTTTATCAATCCGTAGAAGGCGTAGGATGAATATGGTCTGTCTCAAACAACCCTGCAACCAAATAACAAAGAGTCTCTTGTGTCTCCAACACACCCAATACAATGGTAAATTGTATAGGTGCACTAGTTAGGCGAAGAGATGGTGATACAAGTGCAAAATAGATAGTAGATATAGGTTTTTGTAATCTGAAATTATAAAAACAGCAAGGTAACAAGTGGTAAAAGTGAGTGTAAACGGTATTGCAATGATAGGAAACAAGGCCTAGGGTTCATACTTTCACTAGTGCAAGTTCTATCAACAATAATAACATAGATAGATCATATAACAAGCCCTCAACATGCAACAAAGTGTCACTCCAAAGCCACTAATAGCGGAGAACAAACGTAGAGATTATGGTAGGGTACAAAACCACCTCAAAGTTATTCTTTCGGATTGATCTATTAAAGAGTTCGTACTAGAATAACACCTTAAGACACAAATCAACCAAGACCCCAATGTCACCTAGATACTCCATTGTCACCTCAAGTATCCGTGGGCATGATTATACGATATGCATCACACAATCTCAGAGTCATCCAACCAACACAAAGTACTTCAAAGAGTGACCCAAAGTTTCTACCGAAGAGTCAAGAACGTGTGCCAACCCCTATGCATAGGTTCATGGGCGGAACCCGCAAGTTGGTCACCAAAACATACATCAAGAGGCACATGATATCCCATTGTCACCACAGATAAGCACGGCAAGACATACATCAAGTGTTCTCATAAAATACTCAATCCGATAAGATAACTTCAATAGGGGAAACTCAATTCATCACAAGAGAGTAGAGGGGGAGAAACATCATAAGATCCAACTATAATAGCAAAGCTCATGATACATCAAGATCGTGCCATAGAGGGAACACGAGAGAGAACACGAGAGAGAGAGATCAAACACATAGCTACTGGTACATACCCTCATCCCCGAGGGTGAACTACTCCCTTCTAGTCATGGAGAGCGTCGGGATGATGAAGATGGCCACTGATGATGGATCCCCCCTCTGACAGGGTGCCGGGAAGGGCTCCCGAGAGGTTTTTGGTGGCTACAGAGGCTTGCGGCGGCGGAACTCCCGATCTATCTTCTCCCTGGATGTTATTAGGGTACGTGGGACTATATAGGCGAAAGAAGTCGGTCGGGGGGGTGCTCGAGGGGCCCACAAGAAAGGAGGCGCGCCCTACACGGGGGGCGCCCTCCTATCTCGTGGAGTCCCCGAGTATCTTCTGACTTGAACTCCACGTCTCCAGGATGGTATTCTTCCAAAAAATCACGTTGCCGAAGGTTTCATTCCATTTGGACTCCGTTTGATATTCCTTTTCTTCGAAATACTGAAACACGGAACAAAACAACAAAATTGGCTGGGCCTCCGGTTAATAGGTTAGTCACAAAAGTAATATAAAAGTGTATAATAAAGCCCATAATAATTCAAAACTAGTAATATAATAGCATGGAACACTAAAAAATTATAGATACGTTGGAGACGTATCAGAGATCTATGTGATATAACTCTTTTTGCGGTGTGTTTGTCGAGATCCGATGAATTGTGCATTTATGATCAAGTTTATCTATGAGAAATATTTGAATCTCCTCTCAATTCTTTTATGTATGATTGAGTTATCTTTGCAAGTCTCTTCGAATTATCAGTTTGGTTTGGCCTACTAGATTGATCTTTCTTGCCATGGGAGAAGTGCTTAGCTTTGGGTTCAATCATGCGGTGTCCTTACCCAGTGACAGCAGGGGTTGCAAGGCATGTATTGTATTGTTGCCATCGAGGATAAAAAGATGGGGTTTATATCATATTGCTTGAGTTTATCCCTCTACATCATGTCATCTTTCTTAATGCGTTACTCTGTTCTTATGAACTTAATACTCTAGATGCATGCTGGATAGCGGTCGATGTGTGGAGTAATAGGAGTAGGTGCAGGCAGGAGTCGGTCTACTTGCTGCGGACGTGATGCCTATATACATGATCCTGCCTAGATAATCTCATAATTATTCTCTTTTCTATCAATTGCTCGACAATAATTTCCACCGTAATACTTATGCTATCTCGAGAGAAGCCACTAGTGAAACCTATGCCCCCGGGTCTATCTTTTATCATATAAGCTTTCAATCTACTTTTATTTGCATCTATCTATATTATAAAATACCAAAATATATTTACTTATCATACTATCTCTATTAGAACTCACTTTCGCAAGTGGCCGTGAAGGGATTGGCAACCCCTTTATTGCGTTGGTTGCGAGTTCTTTGTTTGTTTGTGTACGTGTGTGAGACTTTTGAGGAGCCTCCTACTGGATTTATACCTTGGTTCTCAAAAACCGAGGGAAATACTTACACTACTATTGCTGCATCACCCTTTCCTCTTCAAGGAAAACCAATGCAAGCTCAAGACATAGCAATGACATCATGACGACTCATGTTGCCATTGAGAATGTTAGCATCATGTGTCGATCGATCCTTCCCAGCTAGCCAACACATATGTGAACTTCAAATCAAAGTCAACAACAGCTAGCACATTCTGGCTTGTGTAGTGCTTCCTCCCTCTATATTGCTGCAACTTGTGACCTCGACACTCTGGCAGTGACATGAGTATCATCTATTGCTCCAATGCAATCCTGGAACGGCACTAAAATATGTTGTTAGTCTACTATAGAGGAACAACAACATATGAAGGCATGAACCACATATTGTAATTGTTGGGGAACGTAGCATGCAATTTCAAAAAAATTCCTATGCGCATGCAATATCTATCTAGGATATGCATAGCAACGAGAGGGGGTGAATGTGTCCACGTACCCTCTTAGACCGAAAGCAGAAGCATTTGCTTAACGCGGTTGATGTAGTCGAAAGTCTTCTCGTTCCGACCGATCGAGTACCAAACATACGACACCTCTGAGCTCTACACATGTTCAGCGCGATGACGTCCCTCGAACTCTTGATCCGGCAGAGGGTCGAGGAAGTAGATGAGTTTCGTCAGCATGACGGCATGGTGACGATGATGGTGATGTGATCCGCGGAGGGCTTCACCTAAGCACCACGGGAATATGATCGGAGGCGTAAACTGTGGAGGGGGGCACCGCACACGGCTTGGAACAATTGGTGTGTGTTCTAGGGGATCTACCCTACGTATATAAAGGAGCGAGGGAGAGAAGGCCAGCCCAAGGCGCGCCCCAAGTAGGAGGAGTCCTACTTGTGGTCCTAGTAGGATTCGCCCCCCTTCCTTTTATCGGAGGGGGAAAGGGGGAAGGAGAGAGAGGAGAAGGAAAGGGGGCGCCGCCCCCTCCCCTAGTCCTATTCTCTCTCCTCCCTGATGGGAGGGGGGCGCCACGCCTTTGTGGGCTGGTGTGCCTCCCTCCCATGGCCCATATGGCCCATATCTTTCCCTGGGGGATTCCGGTAACCCCTTCGGTAATCCGATATGTACCCGATACCTTCCGGAACACTTCCGCTGTCCGAATACTATCTTCCAATATATCAATCTTTACCTCTCGACCATTTTGAGACTCCTCGTCATATCCGTGATCTCATCTGGGACTCTGAACAACCTTCGGTCACCAAAACACACTGGTATGCTCCGGTGCTATACAAACCTGTTTTAACCCCTTTCCGCAATGACATTTGGAACTGTCGCCAAGTGAGTGTGGGTGATAGGGGGGTCCTTCTCACACGACCCAGAAACCAGGGGGTAGGCCCTCCTGGCACACAAGCTGGTTCATGTGCGATTGGGCAAGGCATCGAAATCCAATTATTTCCATTTGTATGTACATCCCACAAGGTGAATCCAAGAATTTTTTTTCTGTATGCATGTATATCACACACAGTCAATCCAAAGAGTATGTTTCCGTTCTTATGTACATCCCACATAGTGAATCGAAGGAAAACGTTTCCGTTTGTATGAACTTACCATGCAGTCAATCTAGGGAAAACGTTTCTGTTCTTATGTACATTCCACACAGTCAATCCATGGAAAACGTTTCCGTTCGTATGTACATCCCAAACGATTAGGCCGCTATAGTCGTGTGAAAAAGATGTACATCAACATTTTATCTGCCGATATGTTTGTGATAGGTACGTTATCGCACACAGTTCAAGAATGTAAAATGTGTGTGGTGCCTCTACTAATGCCAACATGTACATTTTCGTAACTGTGTGCGATTGGTATTCCTATCACACACACACCAGTTTGAAACGTTTGCCATATTACAATGAATCGCACACGCATATGAGACGAAACCGTGTGTGCGTCCGAAGGGCATCACAAATGTTTCACGTCAAAGAACCGTCTATTTTCTTTTTTCATCGCACACGTTGTTTTCTTTCTAACCGTGTGCACATTCTTTTATTCGCTCCTGTACAAATTTTTTTGGCTGTAATTCATTATTCGAATTGGAAATTTTAAAATATGAAACGTGCAATTCAAATTCTCAGCACAATGGTTCAGCAACGAATCCATAAATAAAATTATCAATACAATATGTTCAGTGGTTAAAGGATTAGACAACAATTAACTATGATGAACCACAATATTTACAGGCGATAAAGGTGAAGAAACAAGTGTAAATCATTTTGACTGTCGATGTTGTTGAAGAAGCAGAATGCCCATAATGTGCCTTCGTGCATGCCATAGGCACGAACAACTTTTGTCCAACCCCTTGTGACGATCACCTGCTCATCCTTCACCGCCTTCAGGAAGACTTCTAGAACATTATCATGGTAGCATGAATTATACACTTTAACCTTAGTTACCTCCACTCCAGTCATGTCCTTTGCAAGGTAATCATCAGTAAATAGCTCCGGAAACCACTGAAAAGAGAAAAATATCAGATCATGAGGTCTAATAGAGTAACTTGTTATGGGCAGAGGGAAAAGGCAACAGATTACTTACCATCCTAAAGTTCATTGATGTCTTGGACAATGTGTAAATAAAGAGCGTAATTCCCATCACCCGTTTCTTTCGCCTAACAATCTTTCTTAGTTCCCTCACTTGACGCATGAATATCTCATTGCCCCATATGCAAAAGGGATCGGAGCATGGATCAGTACCGCTCATATGCGTACCTACAAGCAACCAGTAAATGTTAGAAGCTAAATGAGATTGCACAAATGATGTAAAATACAACTACCTGCATTCCTAAGTACACGTATTTTTAGAGATTTCAATATGAACTACATACAGATGTATAAATAATTATAGATATGGTTTAGGTTAGACTCTAGATTCACTCATTTTGCTCCTTATGTAGTCTATATTGAAATCTCTAAAAATACTTAAATTTAGGAATAGATGGTGTATAAGATATGCGATGCAGCTAACCTCGACGGCAAACAACATCATCCCATATTGTAGCCTTGTGTAAGTACATGGAAAGCCAATGTTAACTACAACAGGGTTAACGTCCACCAAAAATAGCAAATGGTAATAAAACGGAAGCATTTGTAGTGATATCTTCATTGCGAAAGAGTAGCACAGTAGCAAAGGGACGGATTAAAAAATGGATACAATTGTTAATTGCTACAGGCTTAACATCATCCTAATTCATGTTTTGTAAGTTTGTAGCCATTGAAATACAACTGTTTAAAAATGGATACAATTGTTAATTGCAACAGGCTTAACGGCAATTGAAACTGGTACTGATAAAAATGCAGTTGGCTGAGTTAAACATTACAAGGCAGGTGCTGCCAGAGCAGATAATGGCCCAGTTGTCTATAAAAAGGTAGGGAAAATAGCTAAAACGTGTTAGGCATGTTTATTACAAGATGCTTAAGACATCGACCGTACAAAACATAGCCATTAATTGCAACAGGTATTGGTAAGATTGAACTGGTGAGTTCATACTTGGTAAGTCCACTACAAAAAAAAGACACATCCATGACATTTTGGGCTGAACGAATTTTTTTCCTGTCATACATATGACACTTCTATGACAATAATTGTGACAAAACCCGGCATCATCATAGATGTGGTGGGCTCCTACTTCTATGACAAAAAATCATGACAGAAAATGGGCTTTTTGTCCTGGGCGGGCTGGAGACGCAGCTGCATGACATTCTTTGGGCCGTCCATGACGGAAAAAACCGTGGTAGAAGTGAGGGAGAGGAAATTTTCGGGGAGTTCCCGGTTACGGTGGGAGGTCGGGGGCCGTGCGATGCGCGTTTCTCTCGTACACGTACGCGCGTGTGTGCGAGGCATTGGCTTTAACTGAGCCCGAGCGAGGCGTTGGGCTCTAACTGAACCCGAGCGATCGATCGATGGCTGTTAACTGAACCCGATCGAGCGATTCCTTCGCTACTACTGCTAACTGAAGCCGATCG
>LT934112.1:582186367-582240249 GCA_900231445.1 Triticum turgidum subsp. durum | reverse complement strand
GTCAGGGGGAATCGTTTTTTTCGCAAAAATATGGTGGCCCGTCCGGTGGGTCCCAGCTGTTAGGGGGAAATGTTTTTTTTCATGAAATACTGGTGGCCCGTCCGGTGGGTCCCTGCTGTCTGGTGGAGGAATAATTAGTTTGCGCGTAATAAGGAGGCACTTCCTTGCGGCTGCCGTGGACCCAGCTGTCATCCTCTCCACGTACAGTACTCTTCCGATGGAAGTCGGTCGTTGACCACATTGAGCATGCCGCGCCGAGAGCACCACGGCTGTGGACGACGGTGAGGCCTAGGAAGGGGACGACGCGAAGCCGGGGAAGACGCGGCAGTGGATGCCCACACGGAGATGAGTATGAGGGTTCACTGGTTCGGCTGTGGTGTGAGGCTGCCGTCGCCGCAGAATAACAGGGGGAGTGGGTGAGTGGAGGGATGGCCTGGCCAGCGCTAGGAGTAGTATGGGGGGTGAGGGCTCCGTGGCAGCACAACCGGCCACGGGAGGTAGGAGCATCCGGCACGACCGACGCTTCTTTGGGTGGTTGGAGCAAGAAGACTAGACTAGAGGTTGAAGAAGCACTACGGCCGTTGGGTGGACATCGTTAACCACGCCACATCGAGAGCACCAGGGCGGTGGATGACGGCGAGGCCTGCGAAGGGAACGACACGGAGCCGGGGAAGACACGACAGTGGCTGCCCACGCGGTGGAGAGTACGAGGGTTGACTGGTTCGGCTACCGTCGCTGGAAAATAACAGGAGGTGTGGGTGAGTAGAGGAATAGACAGGCCAGGGATGCGAGTATGATGGGGCCGTGAGGCCTGCCCGGCAGCACAGCCAGCCACGAGAGGCGGGAGCAGGCGGTTCCGACGGCGCTGGTTTGGGCGGCTTGGGCAGGAAGATCAGAGGCTGAAGAAGCACGATTGCCATTAGATTGACATCTAACGGTCTCATGCTGGTAGAGTTGATTGTTGACTAAGTTTCTTTTTTGAGAAACCTTGTGTACGCATGAACTTAGTAGGCCCACAAGTCAGCCTCCAAATCTGCGGCAGACAACATAAAGCCCATTTGCTATTTTTTATAATTTGCAGCCCATTTGCTAATTCTTAAGTAATTTATTACAACCCATTTTCTGCACAGGACCACGGTCAAAAAGTTCAACCTTATTTTGCTATTTTGGTGGAGTCCGAACATTTTTTAAGAGCTTATTGATTTGCCAAAAAAATCATTTTGTTTTTGTAAGCAAATAAGACGCGGGACAATTGAGTTGGTTTAAGGGAAAACCAGTGTAAAAAATTAGCGCTGGGTGGGAAAAAACAACAAAAATAAGGATGTAAATATGAAAAGGGAATTTTATGTGTTTTCAATATAATGATACGTATATATGAATTAGTAAAACTATAGGTAGAGATTATTAAACAGATGTAGGACATGCGTTTCAAGAGGAAAATAGTACTGGGCTGTGTGTTTGATTTAGTAAAAAAAACTGCCTGCGAATGTTGTAAGACAAAATATAACTAACGCTGGCGGGCCAGAGGCCAGTAGATACCTGCTGGATCTTTGTGCCCCATGGTCGTCATGGGCTGGGCCTGTTAAAAACAAAACCAACCCTGGGCAGTCTACAGCCCAGTTGAAAATTGCTCGACCTGAAAAAGCAATATACGTGCTCAATAAACGAGAGAATTCTGCAAGTACAGACTGATAACTGGGATGCAACAGGGATATTGTTTTTTCATCGTGATAATAAGTGCATGCACTTGTTTCGAAAAAATTGGAGAACTGGGAATTCGAACGGCGGGTGCTTATGCTACCCATCAAATAAAAATTAGGTGTCTGAAAATTCATTTCGAAACAAATGATTCAGCTTTATATCCACGTCGACCCTCGGCATGATGGTTGGAAGCAAATGCAAGTCCATACCAAAAGATCGTTAACAACAATACCAACTTGCGGAAGACAAGGTAGTACAACTACCAATACCAAACTAACTTATAATCTTTTTACTCCTGGCCCTAGTGTTCTTCTGGTAGAAAATCTTGCAGAGGACCAGCTCCCGCTCCTTCTCTTGCTCCAAGTGCCTGAGGAGGTACTAGTGCATCACCCAGTTGGTCCTCTGCTGGTGGAAGTTCTTGTTGGTGTGCAGCACCAGAACCTTTTTTGCTGCCCGTCTGCCGGCCGTTGACCATCACCGGCAAGGTATTGCCGGTCTTGTGCCACATCGCGTGCATGCCACACTCCGACTGTATCTTGCAACGCGTCCACGTGCCCCTTTTGAACGCCCTGGAATTGCGCTGGAAGAAATGCTTCCTTAGGCCACTCAGTGTGATACCTGCAGTATTGTGGAATACATGTTTTAGTGTATGTAGTTGGCATTTTCATAACATCTTTGGCATGTTGCTGTCACTTGTTTCAATTTTATTAACTGTCAAATTGTAATTGCTTCACCAGGTCTGTGTCTAAAAAGAAAAATAGAGCTATAAACAGAGGAATATGTTTATGCAAGTAAATGGCGGATCGGTGTCTTACCTGGAAGTTTCTCAGGTTGGGTGTAGCATATGCCGTGCTCGTTGTCGATGGTTGGTATGAACAAATAGATGAGAGACTGAAATCTCGCACTGTCAGCACTCACTTTGGCCTCAAGGTGCTCGATCAGCTCCTGATCCGTGGGATCGAACTTGACGGCAGCCGGCAGCACCGGCCAATCCTTCTTTGACTTGCATCGGTAATTCCAGTTATATGGTACTCAATGTATGATCAATCGATTGTTTTAAGTGAATGATGAAAGATTTCGACAGATAAGTGGTACTCCAAATATGAAGTCTATAATACCCGAATACGCCGTCGGGATTCTTGTGTCACCTCACATGCAGCGTGTTGTCATGTCAATTCAATGTGTGGACATGATGAATAATTTGACCGACGTATACTAGTACCGCTACTATACTACTTACTAGTTGTGTTTAGTGTCACAATTTTCACATAGGTTTAACTAACAAGTACACACTTGAAGCCTAACTTATATATATATATATATATATATATATATATATATATATATATATATATGGCTTCTGCACAGCATCTCCATCATCATTATCAGTACATCCTACACACGTGAGTTAGGATGCACTTGATCCCAGGAAGGTATCTATCCTTCAAACCAGAGGAGTGCTTCAAACTAACAACAATACATAATATCCAACAAAAGAGGGTTGTGCTACAGCAGCATAATACATGGCTTAGTCTAGATATCAGCACGAATCAAGTTGTTCATATTTGCTGTTGGCATGAACCACATCGCCGCATGTCGGGTTTGCAAAAGCCATCCATCATATGGAAGTTTGATGCCTTTCACACACTGTAGATTATCTGGCAACAAGCTGTGTCGACGAATCTCTCGATATGGTGATTCATAAAACCCATGGTATGATGTGTAAACACAGTCCCCCTCGCGAATGGGAGTTGCATAGCACGATAATCATCGCCGGTGATATGATTTATGATTGGTTGGATGATCGGATAATTGAGCCCGAGGAACAAGGAGTGGTTGCCGAGGCTGTAAACCTGCCTCCAGTTGAATATGCCTGGCCCAACGGAGCTGGGATCTTTCTCGAACACGAAGCAACCATAGCCATCAATGTCACGAACGCCCCACGCATTGTACTGCATGTGGTTTGATGTAATGGTTTGGTCAATTTGGTATGTGCGAATGAGCATCAAATGACCGCCGTCAGCTGAACGAGCAATAAACCACCACCCATCGGCTGGTATGAGTCCAGGTCCTGAAATCATGAAGGCCAGCGCATTTGCGTCTGCTGCAACAATTCAAATTGGAGACCAAAAGGACAAAAATAAACAATCATGTTCAGAGTATGTGTGGAATTAAGATTTTTATAACAGTGACACATATCATTGACAGAGAATTGCAATGCCGTGGTCATAATCATACCCCAAGTTAAAAAAATAAGCCAATGGCTTTCAAATTCTAGCAATATGTCATGGTTCAAACATCATGTAACAATGAGATGAAAACAACAATGACATCGCCTACTCATATTCTACCATAGCACTTACTACTATTGTTCTCATATCAACTCTAAACAATAACATGCGTTGTTATAAAAATCTTGTAAATGAGAGTAATATATAGCAATCATGATGTTATGCTCATAATATGTAGTCTAACAATCATTAGATGCCAATTGTTCTCATATCAACTCTAACAATAACATGTGTGGTCATAAAAATCTAGGAAATGAGAGGGACATATAGCAATGATGTGGTTATAGACATGTTATGTATTCTAAATTTGTAACAAATAAACAGGCAGTCGTATTCATAAGGTAAAGTTGAGATGAGATAGAACAATTACACGACGATAGCTTCCACCAGTATAGGCAGCCAATCTGTGCGTCGACCGCGTAAACGATGCCATCGTGCACTATAGCATCAGACAGAAATGTTGCCTCAACAGGATTGATGATGAGCCATAACCATGTATGGCGGCCGGATTCCAGATAGACTAATCCCATGTTGAACAAGGCAATGAGCTTGTAATCCATGTAGTCTTCTGATGGTGTGGGCACTTCGCAGATTACAACTTTCTGCAAACAGAGGTCGAGCCAAAAGCTTGATGCGTCTCATGCATAGTAGGCAGGAGTGTCCGGCGGGCCACAAGGTTCAATGGCGGCGGTATCCAACGATGGAAGGGTGATCTCTCGGTGGGTCTAGATATCCACGAGACACCATGGACTACCGGAGTGGTGGATGAGGACGATCCAGTTGGCCTTCATGCCTGCCCAGTAGTGGCCGCGCATGAAGGACAGGTGGACGGGTAGTGGTAGCATGTCGAGGGGCACCACGGCAACCTCCGTAGGATCGTCACGGTGTCTGGGCCACCTGCGAGGATCGGGCATCAGCAAGCAGGGTGTCTTGAAAAGAGCCGGCCGGTTGTAGACGAGTAGGCGGTACAAAGACACCGAGCATGCGGCCAGACGAACGGTGCTGAGTAGGTCCATACGACTACAGATCTGCTCCAAGAGAACATCGGGGAGGGAATTCCAATCACGGCTCTGTGTGTCAGTCGGTTCTGCCATTGGGGTTTTCGGTGCCTGTGAGCCAGCGGGGAAGTGAATTCGAGCGGGCGACTGAAGAAGCTTCTCCTCATGTGGCCGAGTAGTGAGCGGGGTGATATGGTACGCGCGAGCTACCGAGGAAGATGGCGCGGGCGGGCGAGCAGTGAGAGGGGGTAAATGGTGTGCGGCTGACGATGGGGAATAGAGGAGGAAGAAGAAGAGAGGAGGAAGAAGAATGGAGGACGGGGAAGAAAGTGCATTAAATCTCAATTCTACTAGTACTACTACCAGGATATACCGTCCTTCGAAGTGTAAATAGTTACACCTATGACATGTGGGTCTACCACAAGAGGGCCCATATGTCAGTTAATGGAGGACAGAGGTGCGTAGGCGTATTTGGGGAAGCGTGCTCTACTGGCAAACATGATGGTAGTACTGGGTAAGGCTGATTTAGTAACACCAACACGCTGGTTCAGCTTATTAATTACGTGTCCCATCTACTGCAGCGTGTATTGTCACTTCTATGCGAAGACTAGTTGAATAGTTCTCTCTAACCGAGATGGGGAATAATGGATCGCGAGGACTTCCTTTCTACAGTATCCCTATGCCTCCATGCTCACTTCACTCATTTTGCTCCGTACCTAGTCACTTGTTGAAATCTGTAGAAAGACAAATACTTTGTATTTGGGAATAGAAGGAGGCTTTTACTCCGTATTTGGGAACAGAGGGAGTATCACCATATGGAGGGAACAGAGGAAGCTTGAAATATGAACTTGTCAATGGGAGGGAGTAAGCCCCATGCATGCATGCATGCATGCATGCAACATGCAACACTCACACGTACACATGGATGCACGCAACACTCATGCACCCATGCAGCACACAACACACAACGCAACACACACGCTCAGGCTCAAGTGCTCAACCTACTCCCTACGTCCGTGAAATACTGTACATTTAGAGATTTACACACTGACCAGGGTATAATTAACGCCCAAAAGTAGCAGACTTATGTGTGCATGCGACCATTGAGAGAAGAAGATTAAATGAAGGCTGTTGCATGCTGTCATTAAGGATAGACATGTAGCCTATACCTACAACACAAGTTGGTGCATTAGTCAATCAATATCTATTTAGATTAAAGGCTAAATGAATTGCAAGTGTAGATGTACATCATGTACTACACTCTTTGTTTTATAGCCGATGTACACTCTTTGTTAGATGACCGAGGGAGTACACGCGCATGCACTCACATACACATCCAGGGTGGTTCGCGCACAAGGGTTGGACTCGTGTCGCGCCTGCGTAAAGTTTTGTTTAACTAATTTCTTTGCTCTACCAACTGACAGGTGGGACCCAGAAACCAGGTGAAAATTTAACTAGTCAACAAAGTGCCACGTCGACAATGTGGCCGGTCAGTAGGGTGCAATACGGTGCTCTACGATGAGCTAGTGATCGTATAATCACCGCAAAACTATATATAGTGACCGTAAAGAGCGTATTGTTACATACATTGACTGCTAGTGTATTTTTCTCATTTCAAATTAAGCCATATTAATCGGAAAGGATGCAGTATGGACTACTAGTACTGGTGCTGCTTTGATGTGTCCCGTCAACTCGCCAAACGAGGAGAAGCTTGACTACTATGCCTCTCCGTCGCCCACGCGCGCGGTGTTCGCAGGACGAGGAGAGGGTTTTGAGTCTTTTGACTACAACACCCTCTCCCTCTCTCTCTCCTTCTCCCTCGCCCTCGCCCTTGCCATCGCGGTGGACGTGCAGCAGTTCAATCGGTGTCAGATTGCCATAAGCATATTGTACTGTAGTATCATCATTGTTGGACCTTCCGAAGAGGCGAAGAGCCAAGTGCAAGGTTCACACAAGTACGAACTGTTGAACCTCCCGAAGATGCAAAGAGCCAGGTGCAAGGTTTTATAGGAGTTGTCGTCCTAGTAGGAGTGTACTACAACTATAGCAAACGATGCTACTGTATGATGCCGCCACGTCATGTATATCCAAAGTTGTGCCACCTTTTTTTCTCAAAGAGCGTGTTGGAGTCCATGCAACAACCGCACAAGTTGCACATACACATAACACATTTACTAGTAATAAATTCTAAAGGACAAATGCCAGTATGCCACACAAGTTCTTCTCCAATTCATGTGATAAATTTGTCCACGACTAGTCTACATATATTCACAGCGCTACCGTTCACAATTACCGTACTCCACTTACACGTTATAGATGGGCTACATGTCCTCCTCCAGGTTCCAGTCCCAGGTGTTCTTCATGGATGGATCGATCCATAGTGGTGGGCAACGGGTATCATTGTCGCAGCTTTCTAGTCCGGTTCCACATGATGGAGACTCATCCAAGCTGAAGCGGCATAAATCAGGGATAGCATGTCCCAGCATGTCGTTCATCCGGCGGGGCGCACGGAAGACACAACCATGCTTCATGAATGGCAGGCCTTCTATGTCGTGCAGTGAAGGTGGCATACGCTTCACAATGGGGTAGCTGTCCCGATGAAAAGCGAGTATTCTCCAAGAGTGTTCCTCAGCACCCACGTAGCATCCACTACAGGAAACAGATAATTTGCCGTCTGTGAATCACAGACGGCAAAGACCTAAATCCAGACGGCAAAGATTTTGCCGTCAGGAAGTAGACGGCAAACTCAGACGGCAAAGATAAGTCGGCAAAGAATAGTTTGCCGTCAGCTTTTCATCGGGAAGACGACAAAGACTTTGCCGTCACCCAAATACCAGTCACAGACGGCAAAGAAACTTCTTTGCCGTCAGCCAAAACACAATCTTTGCCGTCAGCCAATCTACTTTACATACGGCAAATTTTTTTTAAATATAAAAAAAATTCACAGGACCGCTAAACATCAAAAGATTTTCCCTGGCATTCTTTATAGGTCGTTTTACACAACAAAACTATCATAGTTGGTTCTCATAACACAACATATATAATTTTTTGATGGTGAAATACAATTCCATTGACCACTGTTGTTCTAAAACAACATCACAATATCCATCAACACTTGTTGTTCTAAAACATCATGAATGAATTTCACAATACAAGGCTGTTTCGTTTCACAAGATAAATAGATTACACACGGATGGATTACATAGAGTAGACACAAATGAATTAGTACATAGATTACAACAGGGATATCTCTCAAAAAACAAAAGAATGCAATAGGGATGGGGATCAATGCGTCTGTCGCTGTGCCGGAGCTTGCCACTGGTGCGGCAGTGCAGCATCTAGGGATGGGGCTAGGGGCCGGCAGGGGCAAAGCGGGACGGGGCGGGCTTGGCGGCGCCGGAGGCAGAGAAGGAAGGGGCCGACGGCCGACGAGGGACGGGGCCGGCGACGGGGGCCGGGGAAGGCGAGTGAGTCGGTGGCCGGAAGGCGAAGTGGGGTCGCCGATGTACTGTTTTTGTAGTCTGGATCGAGGGGGAGAGAGAGGTACGAGAGAGAGAGAGAGAGAGTCGTGGTGGGGTGGGGTGGAGGATAAGGTCGTCGTGGGTCTGGGGCATGGCGCAGGGCATGTGGGCCGTGGGGCCTGGGGCGTGGGCGTTGGGTGGGGACAAGATGGATGTGTGGACCGGATTCTGCCATGTCACCGATCTGAGTGATGGATCCGTGGGCTGTGTTTCTTCTTTGCCGTCTGTGTTTTTATTTACAGACGACAAAGTACACTACTTTGCTGTCTGCAAATAAACACGCAGACGATAAAGACTTTGCCCTCTACATTTTATATTACAGGCGGTCGGGTCGGGCGTGGGTGGTGGGGGACTGCGTGAGTGCTAGGGGCTGCCACGTCATTGATCCAGGTGATCGATCCACGTGGTGTGTTTCTTATTTGCCGTCTGCATTTTGTTTTACAGACGGCAAATGACATACTTTGCCGTCTGTAATAAAAAATACAGGCGGCAAATTCTTTGCCGTCTGTATTTTTTGTTACAGACGGCAAAGTATATATTTTGCCGTCTATAAAACAAAAAGACAGACGACAAAGACTCTTTGCCATTTACAATAAAAAACGCAGACGGCAAAATACATTTTTGCCGTTAGTCATTCTTTGCCGTCAGCAGCTGACGGCAAATGTGCTCTTTGCCGTCTGGCCCGACGAAAAGCTGACGGCTAAGATGCCTACTGACGGCAAACTAGCTGTTTCCCGTAGTGACCACGGGTCTCAAACTTGGCGCCGTTCATCTGGTACACGCGACATCCCAGATCTGGACACATGGTGACGTACATAGTCAAGGTCCATGCATAGTAATGTTGTGCTCAAATATGGCGGTCAATAATACTGTTCAGCAAATAGTACTACTCCGGTATAGAGGAAGGAAAATAACCGGCTTATTATATATAGTCACTCTTGGCTACATGGATGAGATAGTAAGACATGGAAAAACAAAAATGGTGACAGCTAGTGGGTCCAAGTGTTCAAGGGCCTAGATAGCTATACGCGTACTCCAAGGTAAAAAGTACTCCTACTAGTACTACTACTAAGTATACTACTAGTACAACAAAGAAAGAGAAGGCGAGAGGGTTAAAAAATGGAATACCTGGGTAGATGGTGACGGTCCGATCGTAGTAGATTGTTTGACCATGTTGCACATCAGTGGTACCATGGGTAACGACTGCTAAGATAGTTGATCCCAATATGCCAAAGTCAGCTACAAGGTTTCAGGTTAGACCGAATCGCGGATGCAAATGCACATCTAGGATCAGCGATCTTATTTTGATCGGGGGATGACTGGTCCCTGCAAAATAATGGAATACCGTTAGGGATGCAAATGATGGTTTGTGCATTCCATTTGTAATCTCCCATACCGTAGGATGGCAACCAGATGAAACAAGTCCCCTCGCTTGTCACCGCAAAGATGTGGCCTAGATGGCGCACGGCGTCTTCGAACGTGTAGGGGTACAAATCTGCCGCCGCCAACATGTGCTAGCCTCCGTCATTACTGCCTCTTGCATTGATGGCAATCCTTATGTCGAACACCACGATAAGATAGTAATCATCGTAGATGCGTCGCTTTGTCGGCGGGTCTACAATTGCTATCTTCTTCAATCTCATGTAGGCATCATCATACGTATTCAAGCCCAGCCAGTCCGGAAGGCCGATCCCAATGGTGGAGAAGGGGTCTACCAGAACGGCCGCACTGCTGTGGATGTTGTGCAAAATGATGGTGGTATCCTGCAGGAGGTATGCAAGCCAATCTTCATTGGCACCGACCTAGACCTATATATAAGACGTTGGGTAGCGGAGAAATTATGGGATGGAAATGTAGTAACTAAGTACTACATGATCAAACTCCATTACTGACCTGCTCGTCGGACAAAATCCGACTACCTCTCAACGTCGGCAACTCTAGCGGAGTCAACGTGCAACCATGGCCAGGGAGCGGTGGACTGTTTGAAGGATTATCCCATAGAAGAACCTTCTCCTCGAGGACTCATGAAAGACCAACAAGCATGGCCTTTTCCCTAGCCTATTTAAGCAGCATCTTGAAAAAGTTGGTGCAGGAAGCACCGAGTCTTGCGGCGGTGAGGACGTCAGAGCGACATGTGATTTCTCCCAGAGGATCGTCGTCCAAGGTCTCCCAGCCCCGACGAGGAGGAGAATCGCACTACAAAAAAAAGACATATCTGTGACATTTTGGGCCGAACGATTTTTTTTTCTGTCATACATGACACTTCTATGACGATAATTGTGACAAAACCCGGTATCATCATAGATGTGGTGGGCTCCTACTTCTATGACAAAAAATCATGACAGAAAATGGGCTTTTCATCCTGGGCGAGCCGGAGACGCGATTGCATGACATTCTTTGGGCCGTCCATGACAGAAAAAACCATGGTAGAAGCAAGGGCGAGGAAAATTTCGGGGAGTTGCCGGTTACGGTGGGAGGTCGGGGGCCGAGCGATGCGCGTTTCTCTCGTACACGTACGCGTGTGTGTGCGAGGCGTTGGCTCTAACTGAACCCGAGCGAGGCATTGGGCTCTAACTGAATCCGAGCGATTGCACTGCAGGCTACGCGTTACTGAACCCGAGCCATCGATCGATGGCTGTTAACTGAACCCGATCGAGCGATTCCTTCTCTAATGCTGCTAACTGAAGCCGATCGATGCTGCCTCTGGGATGAACAATGAGCGTTGTGGGGGGGGGGGTTTGGATGAACAGTGAGCGGTGGCGTTGCCTCTGGATGAACAGGACCCCGTGGTGTGGAGGGCTGGATGAACAGTAGACGATGGAGGGGTACCCGTGGAGGGGTGGTTGAACAGGACCCCGTGGTGTGGAGGGCTGGATGAACAGTAGACAGTGGAGGGGTGGTTGAATAGTAGCCGGTGGAGTAGCGCGTGGTGGAGGCTGGATGAACAGGAGCCCGTGGAGGCTGGAGGAGGTCGACGGTAGCCCGTGGAGGCTGGAGGAGGTCGACGGTGGAGATGAATAGTATCCCATGGAGTCCTGTTTTGCGGTATGCCACACCCCTCCTGATGAACATGACTCCTGTTTCGACCGTAGGAGGTTCGTTTCGTCCGTTTTGCGGTACGCCAGACCCCTCCCGATCAACAGGACCCCCGTTTCGACCGTAGGACGTCCGTTTCGTGTGTTTTGCGGTACGCCACACCCTTCCCGATCAACAAGACCCCCGTTTCGACCGTAGGAGGTCTGTTTCCTTCGTTTTGCGGTATGCCACACCCCTCCCGATCAGCAGGACCCCCGTTTTGACCTTAGGAGGTAGGTTTCCTCCGTTTTGCGGTACACCACACACCTCCCGATCAATAAGACCCTCGTTTCGACTATAGGAGGTCCGTTTCCTCCGTTTTGCGGTACGCCAGACCCCTCCCGATGAACAGGATCCCGTTTCGAACGTGGCCGGTGGAACACAAGGCCGTTTCCTCAGTTCCGCGGTACGCCAGGCCTCGTTTCCATCGCCTGTTCCGTTCAAGCCCTCCCGATGAACATGACCACGCATTCCGTTGCCTCCCGATGAACACGACGCATTTCGTTGCCTCCCCATGAACACGACGATGACGTTGTTTCTCCGTTCTGACCCAGCCAATGTACACAAGCCCTGGCCGTATGTATATATGCGCGAGTCGGCGTTCGAGGCCCCGCCCGTATGTACACATACGTGGCCATATTTTCTTTCTTGCACCCTGGTCGTTGTACGTACGTGTACATGCTACGTGCGCACCTCTACTACGACACCTGCGCGCCTCTACGTCCACCAGTATGTACGTACACGTTCCGACCAGAATGAGAACGCTACGTACGCTTCGACTAGGTGGGTCCCGATTGTCAGGCACTTCCTTGCGTGTGAAGATGTAGCTGGTGGGTCCCAGCAGTCAGGGGGACGAATCATTTTTTTGCCCGGACGCACTTCCTTGCGTGCGAAGATGTAGCTGGTGGGTCCCAGCAGTCAGGGGGGCGAATCGTTTTTTTCGGACGCACTTCCTTGCGTGCGAAGATGTAGCTGGTGGGTCCCAGTAGACAGGGGGAAACATTTTTTCGCGAAATACTATGGCCCGTCCGGTGGGTGCCCACTGTCAGGTAGAGGAATAATTATTTTGTGCGTAATAAGGAGGCACTTCCTTGCTGCGGCCGTGGACCCAGCTGTCAGCCTCTCCACGTACGGTCCATGTCCGATGGAAGCCATTCCTTGACCACGTTGACCATGCCGCGCCGAGAGCACCGGGGCGGTGGATGACGGCGAGGCCTAGGAATTGGATGACGCGGAGCCGGGGAAGACGCGGCAGTGGATGCCCACGCGTAGAGGAGTATAAGGGTTCACTTGTTTGGCTGTGGTGTGAGGCTGCCATTTCCGCAGAATAACAGGGGGTGTGGGTGCGTAGAGGGATGGCCTGGGCAGCGGTGGCAGTAGTAGGTGGCGGTGAGGCCTCCGCGGAATCACAGCCGGCCACGGGCGACAGGAGCAGGCGGCACGACCGGCGCTGCTTTGGGCGGCTGGAGCAAGCAGACCAGAGGTTGAAGAAGCACTACGGCCATTTGATGGACATCGTACGGTCACTGGAGCTAGAATCGTTCATATATTGACTAAAGTTGACAAAGGCCTCCGTCCCAGTCAACTTAGTAGGCCCACAAGTCAGCCTCCCACCAAGGTGGGTCCCAGCTAGTAGGGGGTATTCATTTTTTCTGTGTAATAAGGAGGCACTTCCGGTGGGTCCAAGCTGACAGCGGGGGGAACGTTTTTTTCGCGAAATACGGTGGCCCGTCCTGTGGGTCCCAGCACTCAGGGGGAAACATTTTTTTCGTGAAATACTGGTGGCCTGTCCGGTGGGTCCCTGCTGTCAGGTGGAGGAATAATTATTTTCCGCGTAATAAGGAGGCAGTTCCTTGCGGCTGCCGTGGACCCAGCTGTCAGCCTCTCCACATACAGTACTCTTCCGATGGAAGTCGGTCGTTGACCACATTGACCACGCCGCGCCGAGAGCACCACGGTGGTGGACGATGGGGAGGCCTAGGAAGGGGACAACGTGGAGCCGGGGAAGACGCGGCAGTGGAAGCCCGCGCAGAGAGGAGTACGAGGGTTCACCGGTTCGGCTGCTATCACCGCAGAATAACAGGGGGTGTGGGTGAGTAGAGGGATGCCCTAGCCAGCGGTGGGAGTAGTAGGGGGCGCTGATGCCTGTGCGGCAGCATAGCCGACCACGGGAGGCGGGAGCAGGCGGTCCCGTCGGCGTTGCTTTGGCGGCTGGAGCAAGAAGATCAGAGATTTAAGAAACACGATGGCCGTTGGATTGACATCCAACGGTTACGTTTGCTAGCATCGTTTGTTGACGTATATAATAACTAAAAAAATCTTGCATACGCGTCAACTAAACAGGCCCACAAGTCAGACCACTCCCTCTCTTTTTTAATAATTTATATATAGCTCATGGCAACTTCTTATGCAATTTATTGCAGTCATTTTTTTGGTTGGCTAGGGCCAATTTCGCATATTTCTGTGGGTTCCAAACTATTTTTAATACCGAAATGTCGATCCATATTTAAAGTACTTTGAAGATATATTTAAATTAGGTTAATGCCCAATGAAATAGGAATCTGAAAAATGTGAAAAAAATCAGAAATTATAAAGTAATTTCCAATTTGTCATCCGTTTTTATATTTACAACCCATTTCATATTACTTTCAAGATTTGCAGGCGTCTTGAAAGAATTACATCCCATCAGGGCGTAGAAAAATAAGTAGGCCTGGATTGGGTATTCTTCAGAAAAAATAAACTGGGCTCATTTTCACAAAGAAAAAAATAGCTGGGCTGGTCACATGGTGAACATAAAATATAAGCCTGAGCTAGATGGGCCACAACCCAGTTCAAACCCTGCTCCGTCTCAACAATACCAAACAAAAAAAATACTGCTCGAGTAGCTACATCCGAGGTGTCAGCCCATCTTGTGTTGTTCTCTTATCTATTGACTATATACACTCACAATGTCGTGGGTCCCAGATGTCAGGAAAACACTAGGAGGAAGCATTTTATTTTTCCATACGCTGAAGTGGTGGGCCCCTACTGTCATCCTCTCCACGTACTTCTGCCGATTCCTATTGTTTGTTGACCATGTTGACAATGCGAGAGGGCGGCGCAGCGGCGAGCGCACCAAAGCGCGCGGAGGACGTCAGCGTTAACGATTTAGGAGACGGTGGGGCGGCGATGCGTGCGCTGAGGTGTAGCCAGCCATGAGGCGGAAGCAGGCGGCCCCGCCGGCGCTGGTTTGGTTTTGGCTGCTAGAGGAAGACAGGACTGAACAAACATGACATACTGTTAAAGTAGCAGGAGTACTTAACAACATTACCTAAAACCAGCAGGGGCACTTAACAACCAAAGATGAAAGCAGTATGAGTACTTATACAGGTTCAACCGTACAAAGCACGCCTCGAACAGTGCTACTTTGTCTACAGTTAACCAAGGGTGAGGCTGCCAAGCCCCAAGACAAGGCCTAGGCGCCACCCCGTGCATCCACAACCTTCTGAAAGCGGCTTCATCTCGCAATGTGGTCAATAAACAGGATATTCGCTTTAGAGCCATGGAAAAGCATGAACATAATCTTCTGTCCTATTCTCCAAGATGGACGGGCCTTCATTATTTGAGACCACCCATGAATAAGTATATTTTCACCTCCAAGGGGAATTGAGTAGGTCTACATAAACATCATGTTGTGACCAAGCGCAAGTCTGACCCAACCATGGTCAGGCATCTGTATAGGAACAATAGAACTCGGCACTTCCTGTTTCAAGAAGATCACAGCTGTAAAACTGTGTATAAGCAATAGTTTATGAACAACATATATAACAGAAAACAGCTCATACCATAAGTTTCTCGACACAGTTGGACCTGTTCAATGAGTGCAGCAGTGGCACACATATCCCACGTGGCCTTCCACCAATGAAACGCCCCACAAGGACCTCAAGACGATCAATAAAGTGTAGGAACTTGTGGATGTCGATCCAGTCAACTTCAGTGCCATTAGTAACAGCCGAGTTATTACAGAGTAAAAAACGAGCAGACTGCTTAACTCTGAAAAAACCTACACGTGCCACCAATTATAAGAAAATATTAGTTAGAAGTAGCATCTTCGTGAGAGATTTGTTGCTACTTCTAAAGTTAAATTGTGATTAGTTAGACAGAATAGGTGGATTAAGAAGTAATCGGGGCAACAAGTAAGAACCAGATACAAAACTAACATGGATGAACAATTGGAACAACGTCGGGGTGGAAGATCACAGTGAAGATGAGACCAGGTTCTGCTATTTCCGTCAACATTCGTGCGCCAACTTTCAGTCCGTAACACTTGAGAAAGTTTATCCATGTTCGGCCATAAAAAAAGCAACGATCTTCTTGGTACATGAACCCAACTCGGAAGTAATATCCATGGCTTGTCTTCACTGTGACCATTAAACTAGTGTATTCAGTTATGGCAAGGCCGAGCATCTTGAGTACATGTGTTCTGGCAGAGCAAATAATACACTGCAGGAAAAATAATATGAGAACACAGCATGTTCAAAAAACCCCCACCCTCCCGGATAGAAAAGAGGATTCTAGGAACATAGTGTGCGTGTTTCAAAATGCTATGTTAGGATGAGAAGGAACAAGTGTGGTGTCTCGCTGAAGGCGCAGAAATCTGTAGGGTACTCGCACTTTGGGCACTACAACTGAAACACACTAGATTCAATACGAAGAAAAATGCATCAACGGCGGCGGCTGCCATCCTAGGATTACCTGCAACCAAGGGACGTGGATTTATCGGGGATGGATGAAGAATTCGTACGTGGTTCTCCATGAGAAAACCCTATGCAATCGCCGAGCGGGGTTTTTCTCTAAACAAGCAAACGAGGGAGAAGGGGATTCAGGCCCAGTGAAATATTGCCGCTTCGTTCGTCCAACTTAGTGCTAAAGCTGCAAAGGGGGTGTCGGTGTACTAGAGTAGGTGTACCCTAGTACCCCGAACTTGTGCACGGGCAGTCGCAGCGCCCCGCGGCAAGGGCTTGCCGGGTGACCGCCAAGATACTCCGTGGCTCCTTTTGGAGCCGTTCAAGAACAAAGTATTCGAGTAAAGCAGACAAGGCCCCGGCAAGAGGAGCTTGCCGGGAAGGCCAACCAAGGCATCTCAAGGAACTTGCCATGACGCGCCACGCGTCCCGGCAAGGCTCGGCGAGCGACAAGCTTCCGGGCGCGACAAGACCACGACCACAGCAAGACGCTTGCCGCGGCAAGCGGCCACTCTATGCCCACGCTCCAGCGCATCCACCAACGTGTCACCCTGGGGGCCTTTCCAGGCACGCGTGGCGGAAGGCTGTGCAGCCGGCGTTAAGCGGTGGCATGCGTTGCTGACAAGATCGCCATCGTGGCGGACGGTGGCGCCCCTGACGGTCCTTTTCTACACTGTTAGGGCGACACAGACGGGCATTTAATGCCCTTGTCCCCTGCCGTCAGGATTAGGTAGAGGGCACTGTACAGACAACTATACCAACCACCTCTCTTTTTACATTTTTACCCTTCTCTACGTTGCCACCTGTCGGTGACCCCTTGTGCATATAAAAGGAGGCCCATGCGCAACGTAGAGGGGGTTCGGTCAGTTCGGTTCGACTAGTTCTACCAGTTCGAGAGCTTCGGATCATTTCGAAGCCAAAAAACACTTAGCTCTCTAGAGCAAGAACGCAATAGAATCCAACAAGCAGCAGTAGGAGTATTATCTCTCCGGAGAGCTCCGAAGCTGGGTAAACTGCTCGTGTGCCTCGCCTCGATCTGCTCTTCGTGCGACCAAAAGGGGCTCGGTCCGCCGGCCCCATAGGTGTCCGTGGATCAGTTTCCCCGACATCTTTGGCGCGCCAGGTAGGGGGCGTCGAGATTGCGTGAACCTGATCCGGCGTTCACACGAGCTAGATCTGCATTTTCTTCATCAACATGCCACCGAAGAAGAAGGCTTTGGAGGCAGCTGCTCCGTCCGCGTCGATCTCACCGCCACCGGAGCAAACGGGTGGTGGGGTTGATGCTGGTGGAAGAACAGACATCGACGAGGATGCTCACGGTGCTGCCAGGTCCAAGGACAAGGCTGCACAAACCTTGGTGTCTTCGCATCCGCCGCGTCCCTCTCAGGAGACATAAGACCGGCAGCGTCATGGTATTCGCAGTACCATACGCTTGTTGGACCAAGATCAAGCTGGTGGGTCTCGAGACGCTCAAGACCAGCATGCACGCCAACATGCTGGCAGGAGTGAGGCACGGTCGCTTGGATGGGATGCTGCTCCTTCTAACGTAGTTAGAAGTCCGAGCATATCCCGCTCCTCACACAGTTCGCCACTGCCGGCCACCACTCCAGCGGAAGCTTTGGCGCGAGCTCAACTGCTCCTGGATTACCCTCCGAAGTCGGACAAGATCGACGAATGGAGGGCCACCATTCAGAGTCTCATCGGCTTCACCAACAGTGACACTCCGCGGCAACCGAGCACATCGTTGCCGCGGCAGGGTTGCCAGGCGCGAGCCGACGGCGAGAAAACTGGTGATGGTGCAACCACCGTGCACTCTCCACCCCGAAGGCCAAGATCGCTGACTCGCCGGATCCACCTCGACAGCGACTCCACCGCATCGTCGGATCCACGAACTTGTCGCGATCAGCGCCAAGTTCTTCACGATAGACAGCAAGAAGACGCTCGTACTCGCATCGAGCGCCAAAGGGAAGCGCGACGTCAATCCGACAAGCGCGTTGGGCCCTCTGTTGACATGCATGCGCCAGGGGAACCAGGTGACTTGCCATACGTGGTAGGTTGCCCTGCGTTCACTCATGAGCTGCGGCAGGTCCAGTGGCCCAGCACGAAGAATTTCAAGCCAGATGTACCGGAGAAGTACGACGGCAAGACGCATCCGTCAGAGTTCCTCAGCATCTACACCATTGCGGTGCAAGCTGCTGGGGGCGAGACGACAAGATCCTTGCCAACTACTTCCCGCTGGTGCTCAAGCCCAACGTCAGATCCTGGCTCATGCACTTGCCGGACAACTCCATATCCTCCTGGGCTGACCTATGCCATCAGTTTGTCGGCGCCTTCATAGGCGGCCACAAGCCTCATGGCCAAGAAAGTGACCTTCACCTGCTCGCCCAGAAGGAAGGAGAGTCCCTGCGCAAGTACATACAGAGATTCAGCAACGTACAGCACAACATCCCAGACATCCACCCTGCCACGGTAATCAGCGCATTCCATCAGAACGTGCGGAACTGCAGGATGCGGGAGGAGATGGCGATGTGCAAGATCAGAGACGTCAGTGAGCTATATGCCCTGGCCGACAAGTGTGCATGTGCCGAGGAAGGAAGGAGACTCCCCGGAGAGAACATAGGAGCAGGAGGATCTGACAGTGAGGATACTGCCCCGGCAAGGAAAAACCGGCGGCGGAATAACAGGAGGAAGAAAGGCAAAGAGGTGCTAGTTGTCGAGCAGTCCGGCGGCGGAGGTGGCGCCAACAAAGCCAAAGCTGGTGGCTCCGGCAAGGAGACTGCCGCGAAGGCTGTGGCGGTCGCCGACAAGCAGGACGGCACAAACAAGCAGTACTGCAAGATCCACCGCACCAAGGGCCATGACCTCTAGAGCTGCAAGAAAGTCGAGCAGCTTGTTGAGCAGCAGAAGGCTGAGTACGAGCGGCGTGACAAGGAGAAGGCCCAGGAAGGTGCTGGAGGATCCGGCAAGAAACGTCCCGGCCGGGGAGGACGCCGCGGCAAGGCCAAGCAGTGGCAAGGAGATAGACCTCCCCGCGGCCGCGACAAGGATGAAGATGACGACGATGACGAAGACATGGATGATGACGAGACTGATGAGCAGGAGTTCCAGAAAGCCACAGAGGTCCTGTGTGTTTACGGCGGTGCTTCTCTGCATACTTCACACCGCCAGCTCAAACAATGGGTGCGGGAAGTCAATGCGGCAGAACCACCCGTCGAGTCACGCAGGCCTCTGAAATGGTCCAGCACGCCTATCATCTTTGATATTGAGGACCACCCAGATCACATAACTGCGGTCGGGTGCTTGCCGATGTTGGTTTCACCAACTATCCGCAACCTCAAGGTCACAAAGATGCTAGTTGACAGCGGGGCCGACTTGAACCTGATCTCCTCCGCAGTGCTCCAGAAACTCCAGATCCCCGACAGCGAGCTCGAAGAGACCAGGACATTTCAAGGAATCAATCCGGGAAGGAGCTAGCCGAAGGGAAAGATCATGTTGCCAGTAACATTTGGCAGCAAGCTGAACTTTAGAACTGAGAGGGTCACTTTTGACGTTGCCGACTTCCCATTGCCTTACAATGGGATACTCGGCCGTCCATCACTTGCCAAATTCATGGCAGCCTCTCACTATGCATACAACATACTGAAGATGCCAGGCCCGATAAGCGTCATCTCTGTCCCTGGCGACAAGAAGGATGCCCTTATCTGCGCCGACAAGATCTACCGGGAGGCAACAGCTGCAACAGATCGCAAGTCACTTGCCGCTGAAGCTCCCGGGGGGAAGAAGAAGACTAAGTCCGGCAAGAGTTCTGATGCCCACTCTGGCAAGCGCACCTCTTTGGAGTGCTGCGCTACCGTCGAGGACGCACCATCGAGCTCCACCGGCAAGTGTAAGAAGGCAATGGCAGCTCCACCAGAGACAAAGAAGGTGTCCGCCAAGGAGGACGGCACTGGTGGTACCTTCACCATCAGTGCCACGCTCGATCCTAAATAGGAAAGCGCGCTCGTTGCTTTCCTGCGGGCGAATGTCGACGTGTTTGCATGGCAACCGTCTGACATCCCCGGTGTTCCCAGGAAAGTAATTGAGCACCATCTTGCCGTCTGTCCTCCTGCGCGGCCCGTCAAGCAGAGAGTTAGGAAACAAGCAGTGGAGCGCCAAGAATTCATTGCAGAAGAGATCAAGAAGTTGGAAGCAGCAGGCCTCGTCAGAGGAGTGCTCCATCCTACGTGGTTGGCCAATCCTGTTGTCGTGCGCAAGGCTAACGGGAAATGGAGGCTTTGTATCGATTTCACTGATGTCAATAAAGCTTGTCCCAAAGATCCATTTCCCTTGCCGCGCATCGACCAGATTGTTGACTCCACAGACGGATGTGACTTGCTTTCATTTCTTGATGCATACTCAGGATACCATCAGATCTTCATGGCAGAAGAGGATGAGGAGAAAACCGCGTTCATTACCCCATGTGGCACATACTGTTTTGTACGGATGCCCTTTGGTTTGAAGAATGCTGGTTCAACATTTGCAAGGGTAGTCCATCACGCTTTTGAGCCGCAAATACACAGAAATGTGGAAGCCTACATGGATGACATAGTGGTCAAGAGCAAGGACAAAGCGACCCTGATCCAAGATTTGGATGAAACTTTTGCGAATCTGTGCAAGATCAACCTCAAGCTGAACCCCGAGAAGTGCGTGTTTGGAGTCCCTTCCGGCAAGCTTCTCGGGTTCTTTGTGTCCCAGCGGGGGATTGAAGCCAATCCCGACAAGATCAAGGCCATTGAGCAGATTGAGGCACCAAAGCGCGTCAAGGATGTACGAAGACTTGCCGGTTGCATGGCTGCTCTCAGCAGGTTTATCTCCAGATCTGCTGAGCGCGCCCTGCCGTTTTTCAAAATATTGAAAAAGGCAGGTCCAATGAAATGGACTCCGGAAGCGGAGGCTGCGCTGCAGGACTTGAAGAGATACCTGTCCTCCGCTCCAACACTTGTCGCACCTAGGCCACTAGAGAAGTTGCTGCTGTATATAGCGGCAACCAATCAAGTGGTTAGTGCTGCGTTAGTGGCAGAGAGGGAGGCAGATGATGAGCCAGCAACCACGGTAGATGCATCCAGCGACAAGCAGGGGGCTTCACCGACAAGCTCTGGTCCGGCAAGCTCTGGTCCCGACAAAGATGGATCTGCGCAGACACAAGGAGGTGTAGAAGAGAATGGTGCAGCGCCCAGTTTACTTTGTCAGTTCCCTTTTGCAGGGGGCTAGGTCAAGGTACTCCGGTGTGCAGAAGTTGCTTTTCGGCCTTCTCATGGCCTCGAGAAAGCTGCGCTATTACTTCCAAGCACATGAGATCACAGTTGTCCCTCGTTTTCCGTTGAAGAGGATACTGCAAAATCCAGAAGCAACGGGCAGGATTGTCGAGTGGGCACTGGAACTGTCAAGCTTTGGCGTCAAGTTTGAAAGCACTTCAACTATCCAAAGTAGAGCATTGGCAGAGTTCATAGCAGAGTGGACGCCAACACCAGATGAAGAGATTCCAGAGGCGAGCATCCCCGTCAAGGAAGCAAGTAAAGAGTGGCTGATGTATTTTGATGCTGCCTTCTCGCTGCAAGACGCCGGTGCGGGCGTGCTGCTTGTCGCACCCACCGGAGAGCACCTCAAGTACGTAGTCCAGATGCACTTTCCCAAGGAGCAAGCAACGAACAATACTGCAGAGTATGAAGGTTTGCTTGCCGGTCTCAGGATCGCGGCAGACCTTGGGATCAAGAAACTCATTGTCAGGGGAGACTCACAGCTTGTCGTCTGCCAAGTTAACAAGAACTACCAGAGTCCATTGATGGAAGCTTATGTTGATGAAGTGAGAAAGCTAAAAGAATACTTTGACGGCCTAGAAATAGAACATGTTCCAAGAGCTCAGAATGACATTGCTGATGGCCTGTCAAAGTGCGCTGCACTTAAGTTACCTGTGGAACCAGGGATCTTTGTGCTCAAGCTGACTCAACCATCCGTGACACCATCAACTAGACATATCAAGAAGAGAAAGTTGATTTCCGGCGACTACTTTCCGGCAGAGCTTCCCGAAGCCGCCGCCACGAAAGTCCCCAAAATCAACACTAAGGGTGCTGAGGAGCAGTTTGCTCCGGCAAGTCTTAGTGCTTGTTCCGTTGAAGCAAATGCTCCCGACAAGTTTTGCTCCGGCAAGCTTGCCGGAGAACATCAAGCTCCGGCTGAGCCGTAGGTTCTCACCGTAGAAGCGGATGTTCCCACAGCACTAGATGTGCCTTTAGTCCTTGTTGTCGAGCCGCAAGCTCCATCATGGGCACAGCAGATTGTCCGTTTCCTTCAGATAGGAGAACTTCCCGAAGAGCAAGAAGAAGCGGAAAAAGTAGCCCGACAGTCAAGTATGTACCAGTTTGTCGACAACATACTGTACAGAAGAAGACTCAACGGTGTGAAATTGAAGTGTATTTGCCGGGAAGACGGATAGAAGCTGTTGGTAGAGATACATGGAGGCATATGTGGTCACCACATTGGCGCAAGAGCACTTGCCGGCAAAGCTTTCCGGCAAGGTTTCTTTTGGCCGACAACCCTCCAGGATGCAACTGCACAAGTAACCAAGTGTGAAGCGTGCCAGTTCCATTCCAAGCAGATACACCAGCCAGCTCAAGCTCTCCAGACAATCCCTTTATCCTGGCCATGTTCGGTCTGGGGGCTCGATATCCTCGACCCTTTCCCCCGAGCTGTCGGGGGCTTCGAGTACTTGTACATTGCAATCGACAAGTTCACGAAGTGGCCGGAAGTGGAACCAGTGAGGAAGGTGACAACAGAGTCAGCAGTCAAGTTCTTCAGGTCGATTGTTTGCCGTTTCGGGATTCCTAACAGGATCATCACCGACAACGGCACGCAATTTACGAGCCGCACCTTCATGCAGTATGTCCAAGACATTGGTGCCAAGGTCTACTTCGCTTCTGTTGCTCATCCGAGAAGCAACGGTCAAGCGGAGAGGGCAAATGCTGAAGTGCTGCGCGGACTCAAGACCAGGACTTTCGACAGGCTGCCCAGGTGCGGAAGAAACTGGATCGAGGAGCTGCCGGTGGTTCTTTGGTTGATCAGAACGACGCCAAATCGAGCCACTGGCCATACGCCTTTCGCTCTAGTCTATGGAGCGGAGGCAATTCTCCCCACGGAACTCGTATACGGATCACCTCGAGTGCTCGCTTATGATGAGCTCGAGCAAGAGCAGCTGCGACAAGATGACGCGTTGCTCCTTGAGGAGGATCGTCTTCAGGCTGCTGTATGAGCTGCTCGATACCAGTAATCTTTGCGCCGCTACCATAGCTGCAAAGTTAATGCCAGAAGCTTTGAGGAAGGCGACCTTGTTCTTCGGCGCGTTCAGTCCGCCAAGAATTCCAACAAGTTGACGCCAAAGTGGGAAGGCCCTTACCGGGTGAAACGAGTCACTAGGCCTGGCGCTGTCCGCCTTGAGACCGAAGATGGCATTCCGGTGAGCAACTCCTAGAACATTGAGCATCTTCGTAAGTTTTACCCGTAGGGCGCGGTTGCCGGAACCTGTTCCGGCAACCACCTTTTGTACAAGTCTTGCCGCTGTTGCATGTAATCCTTTGTACAAAGCTGGGCGCAGATCCCGTGCATAAGTAAAGCTCATGTGCTTCGCACATCTTGTCACTTTCATGCTTTTTACTTTACATTTGCATGCTTTATCTGACACTTTGTGCAGCACCCATCCCTGGTAAGCAATAACGAGCCGAAAGGCCCCATATCTACATTTTCTCTTCTTTCTTTTTTTCAAACAGAGGAAAGGAAGGTTCCCTCGCACACAAGTTTGTCGAGGGGAAGGAGAGGATAATAGTGTGGACCAGGCGTCGTTTAAGGAAGATTCGCCTTGCCGGGAAGCAGTCGACAGAAAAGCTAAGTTGCCAAAGTTTGAGCAATTAGTTTTAAATTTTTAAGTTATCTTCCTCGAACAACCGTGCTTTTTATGGAAAACCTGTGCGCGGAGGAACCAACTCGTAGCTAGATGCGCCCTTACATTGTTTCGAGTCCGCTCAACAACTTAAGTGTCCTGCAACTAGTCGCAACAAGGTTTCTTGTCAGAGCGGCACCGCCAGCAGGCTGTTGACGTCCCGCACTCAGCGCTCGCGGCTCGGGTGCCTGCGCCGACAAGTTCCCTAAAAGCTAGGGTAAAAACATACAAAGCAAGGGATCTAGTAATGGAAATAACATAGTAATCATCATCCAAAATAAAGTTATATCACAAGATAACTTGTCGCAGCTCTAACACATTGTTCCCATGACATGATTAACAGCGACAAGGAAAAAGATAAAGCAGGCGGACTAGTCTACGTGACCACCCTCAACCCTCCTGATCCCGCTCACCTTGTCCACAATGGGTGCGACAAGGGCCTTGAGCGCTTCCAGATCGGCGTTGGGCGGCAGGGACCTGAGCACGTTGGTGAGGTTGAGGCCTGGGTTGCGGAAAGCCACCTTCACCAGCACCTTCTGAAGAACTCCCGCGCAAATCTTGCGCGACTCGTCGGCCAGCGGCTTTGGGATCTTCTCCCGAAGCCGCTGGAGGGCAGTTGCCACGCCCTTGAAGAATAGGCTGAGCTTGGCGCTGGGTTGGAGATGCTCGTCAGAAGGATACCCGAAGTTCTCCATCCCCAGCTGCGCCAGCTCCCCGTCGATGACTGCGGCGATATTCACCAGACCCTCGGTCCAGTGCTCCACCGTCTCCCTGAACGAGTTCTGGGTGACGGCAATGCTCGCCACTAGCGCCTCGTCGGCCTTGATCTTCTCCGACAAGGCCACCTCTCGCTCCTTGGCGGCGTCCAACATCTGCGTCAGCGTGGCCAGCTTCAGCTCGAGATCCGCGTTGGAGTCCTTGGCGGCACCGAGCTCCTTGTTCCTCTCCGCAAGAAGACCTTGCAGCTCACCATGGGCAGCAGCATCCTTCTCGCGCTCGCGCTTGAGCGCGGCGAGCTCCTCGCCGCTCGTCCAGAGATTGGCCTCCAGTTGCGCCACTTTTACCTCCAGCTCTTTCTTGGCGGCCTCGGCAGCCGCGGCAGCATCCCTTGCTTCTTGGAGAGCGCCGCCGATTGCTTGCTCCCGCGCGGCGATATCCTCCTTGTGGCTGTCGAGGTTCACCTTGCGCTGCCCCAATTCTCCCTCCCGCGCAGATAACTTCTCGGCAGCAAGCCGCTGCTGCTCTTCGACCTCACCCTTGGCGAGGAGGAAGGCCTTCCTCTCCTCGGCGACTTGCTCCCGCTCCTCCGCCAAGCTCCGGAGAGTCTCCTGCCTGAGATCCCGGAGCTCCTCCACGCGTTTCTCAATGTCGACTCCCGCCCTCGCGACAAGCGCTTCCCAGGAAGCCAGCTTGGCTTGCCGGGCGCGGTAGAGCGACGTTAGCTTCCGCAGCAGCCGCTCCTCTTCGGGCTCCTCGCTGCTGCCTGGCGCGTCAAGCAGCGCCAGTCCGGCGGAGGTGAGCACCTCTCCGTCGAAAGTTTCTCCCTCGACCGGCGCCCTGGAGCTCGAAGCCCAGGGGAGCTTGATGAACACACCGTCGCCGGCCTTCAAGTAGGTGCCGGGCTGGGGCTCCTCGGAGTCTGGCTCTACGGCAGCGGCGGGAGGATCGGTGGTCGGTGTAGCGCCTGGCGCTCCTGCGGCCTCGGGGCCGTCAGTACGACCACCGGATCCCTCGCCGACTTCTGTGGCGGCAGCCTTGGCGGCCTCTTCGCTGGCAGGCTCACCAGCGCCGGCCTCTCCCTCAGCAGCTTCGGTTTCCATCGGCTCTGTGGCGGGTGGATCTGAAGAACGAAGAATGGAGAGGAGTCAAGCAAATATGCAAAATCGAAGTCAGAAGAAAAATCCAAGGGCAGGTTTGTAGGCAAGTGGATTACCTGTGCTGGGATCTACGGTCCCGGTCTCAGCCGCCGGAGGATCATTGGCGTTTTCCCTTGCCGGGGACTCCACCCTTGGCGGCATAGTCGAAGCAGATGGCGCTTCGGGGGCGGCTTCCGGGCCCTCCTGGTGAGGCTGCTCTACTCCTACACAAATCCAACAATCAAGATATCAGTAAGAGAAAAGAGCAACCATGCGCACCTGACGGCGGGAAGTAAATTATAAACTTATGCTGGGGGCTGCGCCGGGGGCTGCTTTGCGGAGTAGTGGCCAGGTCCATCAAGGTGGGCTAAGGCACGCCCCCTACTGACACGGTGGGATCGTCTTCGATGATGATCACCGAGGCCTTGGCCCTCTTTGCCGCTCTCTGGGCCAGCGTCCTGAAAGGGAATGGATTCAGATTGAAGCAAGTTAAATACAGAATGAAAGCGACAAGATTGAAGAACTACGAGGACAGCAAGAAAGCTTACTCTTCTTCTTCATCATCGGAGCTGAGCGTGGAGAGATCAAAGTCCGGCTCGCCTCCGGTGCGACGAGGCAGAGGAGTGGGCTCCCTTGTCCGCTTGGCAGGAGCAGTGGCGGTGGACCGGGAAGGTCCCGCTCCAGTTGCCGCAGCGGCGGAAGGCGCTCCCGCGGCAACGGTGCTTGCCGCGGTCGAGCGTGTCGCGCGGCTCGGCGGCTGTTGCCCCGTCTTCCGCCCCGCTGCGTCACCGGCCCTGCGGAGACGCCTTCTTGGTGCAGCCGGGGGCTCCACTTGCGGCAGGCTGTCTGAAGGCTCTGGCTCTTCCTCGCCGGGCTCCCTCGGCTCGGCCTCGGGGCCGGCAAGATCCTCCTCGCCGGCGAACTCCTCGCGCTCGGCAAGGCTTGCCGCCTCTGCTGCCTCTGCCTCCGCCTCGGCAGCTGCTGCCGCAGCCTCTTCCGCCCTAGTGGCGATGTGCTGCAGCTCCGTGTCGGTAGTGTCACGGGTGAGGCTCCTCTGCTAGTCGGCGCGGATCGGCACTTCCTCCAGACTGTCGAAGAACGCCCGCACGACGTCATCCGCCGGCTCTTGCCAAGCTGGGGCGATTCCGTGCAAGTCGCACAACGGCATCATCGCGCGGATCCGGTCAAGAGAAGAATTATTGCACAAAGGGACGACGCTCCTCGGCAACAGGAACGGGTGCTGAGGGTCGCGTTTGAAGAGCTCCAGGAGCATTGCATCCAGCTCCAGGACGGTGAAATTGAAGTTGAGGCCCGGGCGCAGCCTCATGATGTCCACCGAGTTCTTGAACTCCCAGGCAGGTCTCCCTCTCTCTTGCAGAGGGGCAATGCGGCTGCGAAGGAAATCTGCGCCGACAACACCTACAGTGAGCCCGGCAAGCCTAAGGCAGAGGATTCTAGTGACGGCGATCTTTAGCCTGTCGTCTTTCGGGGCCACGTTGCTCCAATCATTACCGCATACTATTGGGGCTCGGCGCACGGCAGTGAACGGCTGCGGGTTCTCCTCAACAATCCAACACCACTCCGCTCTCCACTCCTCCCATTTGCTGCGAAGCTCACCCTCCAGATACGCTTCCTTCTTGCCGACTCTCGAGATCCAGGCGATCCCTCCGGCAAGCGGCTCTCCTCTCTCGACCCGAGGCATGAAGAAGTGGCGGAAAAGGGCTACATTGGGCTGGACTTCGACAAAGTTTTCGCACAAATGTGCGAAAACTGCCATCGTGAGGACGGCGTTGGGGGTGAAATCTAGGAGGCGGAGGCCGTACGTGTTCATGATATCACAAAAGAACTCCGAGAAGGGCGGGCAGAGCCCGCAGTAGAAGAAAAGTCCGAAGAATGGGTACCCGGTTGGAGCCAGCTCCGATGCGGTGGCCGGGAGTAGCCTCGTGCGCGGATGCGCACGCGTCTCCGTCGACCAGAAAAGGTAGTAGTACTCCCTCAGCTCCTTGGCGCCGAGCTGAGGGGGGAAGATGGCCCGCTCCTTCCGCAGCGCCGCGAGCCGCTGCGCCTCGGCCGACTTCACGCCCTTTCCCTTGTCGGCTTTTGGAGCCATGGCGGAGGTGGCAGGGGAGATCGGCGGCGTGGTGGTGCTAGTGGCGACGGGGGGTGGAGCGCTGCTCTCTTTCGGCTTTGAGAAGAAGGGGGAGCGGCGGAGATTTCTAGGGGTCGAAGCAACAAACGGCGAAGTGGGGAAACTGCCCCTGTTTCCCCTGCTTATAAAGAGGGAGGGGGCGGACGTTTCGCCCCTCCGAATAAAGAACCCCCCACGATCTCTCCCACGATGCCGCATTCAGCGCGTGCCGTTGGAGGAGAGCGTGGTGGGTACAGAGTAAGATTCGGCGTTACCCGGGCCGCGCGTGCCCGTGCCCTGTTTTGGGCCTGGCCCAACAGCACTCGACCCCGTGTGTGGCCCAGGCCCGGGGGCTCCTGTCGGTGTACTAGAGTAGGGGTACCCTAGTACCCCGAACTTGTGCACGGGCAGTCGCAGCACCCCGCGGCAAGGGCTTGCCAGGTGACCGCCAAGATACTCCATGGCTCCCTTTGGAGCCGTTCAAAAACAAAGTATTCGAGTAAAGAAGACAAGGCCCCGGCAAGAGGAGCTTGCCGGGAAGGCCAACCAAGGCATCTCAAGAAACTTGCCATGACGCGCCACGCGTCCCGGCAAGGCTCAGCGAGCGACAAGCTTCCGGGCGCGACAAGACCACGACCGCGGCAAGACGCTTGCCGCGGCAAGCGGCCACTCTGTGCCCACGCTCCAGCGCATCCACCAACGTGTCACCCTGGGGGCCTTTCCAGGCACGCGTGGCGGAAGGCTGTGCAGCCGGTGGTAAGCGGTGGCATGCGTTGCTGACAAGATCGCCATCGTGGCGGACGGTGGCGCCCCTGACGGTCCTTTTCTACACTGTTAGGGCGACACAGACGGGCATTTAATGCCCTTGTCCCCTACCGTCAGGGTTAGGTAGAGAGCACTGTACAGACAACTGTACCAACCACCTCTCTTTTTACATTTTTACCCTTCTCTGCGTTGCCACCTGTCGGTGACCCCTTGTGCATATAAAAAAAGGCCCATGCGCAACGTAGAGGGGGTTCGGTCTATTCGGTTCGACCAGTTCGAGAGCTTCGGATCATTTCGAAGCCAGAAAACACTTAGCTCTCTAGAGCAAGAACGCAATAGAATCAAACAAGCAGCAGTAGGAGTATTATCTCTCCGGAGAGCTCCGAAGATGGGTAAACTGCTCGTGTGCCTCGCCTCGATCTGCTCTTCGTGCGACCTCCGCCCCCCGCCGAACCGAAAGGGGCTCGGTCCGCCGGCCCCATAGGTGTCCGTGGATCAGTTTCCCCGACAGGGGGGGGGGGGTTGTGATTTGACGGTTCATTGGACATTACTGCGGTGCTACGACTGGGGTGTGTCTACCATGAAGTTGTGCACTCTAATTTGTGCATATGGCATGTGGACCCCGTTGCCGGTATCCCCACATACCGGCGAAAGGAAGTAGAAAGACAGGAGTAACTAGTTACACATAAATATATTTTTTGGCAGAGAGATACTCCCTCTGTAAAGAAATATACAAATCTTTTATATCACAGGCTCACCTTGCCGAGAAATATACTCCCTCTGCAGCGCACGGGCATTATGGGGGTTCAGCTTTTTTTATGGGGGTTCAGCTGAGAATATAATACTCAGATAGGCTCACAGTTCTGGACTTTGGGCCACAGGCCGACCCTACATGTTTGGGGGCCCATGTGTTCTACCTCAGCGCTTTATATTGCAAGCGATCGGTAAAGCGCTGGTTTTAGATGCTGTCACAAGGCAAATACACAAAATTGAATAAAGCACGGCAGCTGTTGGAATGAAATCAAACTACAGTTCCTAACCAGCAATTGGAGTTACAATTCTATCAATGATATAGCATGTGATAAATAATATTGTCGTACTACTTATACACACAGGACACTTGTTTCACCATGCCAGATTATTACATCAAAATATCTCGGAGGATAGATCAGTTCGGCAGTTGCGTGCTGCTACTGAAGAATTTCAAAGTTGATTTGGACCAGCTCTCCTTGCGGTGAAAGTTCGATTTTGACATCATCCCCTGCCGCAAGATATGATTTAGATTTGAACCTTGACCATCCTTTAGCATCAATCATCATGCGACCATCCTTTGTACTTACGGTATATTGAGCAGGTTCATTCACACCAAGGCTGCGCATGGTAAGAGAAACATGGCCGTGGTCGCCCGGATTGTTGAACAACTCCCTCGTTGCTCTAGGAATTCTCTGTTTGCAAACAAGAAGACATACCCAAACAGTTAGATCAACACAGTGAATCATGTGAAACAACATGGAAAGAAAAAAGAACGAAGCACTTGGCTGGCCAATGCTTACCAAGAAGGTGGACATGTCGGTTTTTCTAAGGACTTTGGTATATGAAGTGTGAACTGCAGCCCAGTCTGTTGCCCGTGCAACTGCACGGGTCGGAGCAGATGCAAGTGCAAGTGTTGGCGCAGGTGCCGAAGCCGCTGCTGCTGCCATAGATGGTGCTCCTTGTAGAGCTGGTGCCGGTGTCGGAGCAGGTGCCGGTGTCGATGCCCGATCCTCCGGTAGATCAGACTGATCGCTGATGCGGTCGGTGCCCAATCCTCAGCTAGATCAGACTGAGCTGCTACCGCTATCAGTGCTAGAGCAACTGCCGGTGCTCGATCTGTGCGAGATAGCAGCGATCGTGTCTGGTCTGCTATGATCAGCTTTCTAACTTGACTAGGATCTGTGACCGTGATCCAGTTTTTTTCTTCATTTCGTTTAAACGCGAGAAGGACTAATTGTGGCATTTTTGTTAAACCAAACGGCAGTTCATCATAGGGATTCAGCTTGTACTCTGACAATAGACTGATCCAATTTTTTCCAGTAATATAAGTGATGGATAGTGCCTTCGTTACTGACATGACATAAGAAGTGAAACCTGCAAAAATAGCCATCATAGAGCAAACCAAACGGTTTATTCTGTGATGAATGTCACATGGCAAAACCTGCATCGTAAAATTGAAGGAAAAGAAAGAAAACATGACATTAAATCAATAAGATTTACACAGTAAATCAATAAGATTTACTTGATGTGACACGAGTGAATCCTTACCAGGAAATCACTATGTTGAAGTACTAAACAAAAGATTGATCGTCCAACTACGCACGGCATGCAAGGGCCCCGCCTACTCCCACAAGGAGGGCAGTCCAAAGGTGGTGACAAATCATATGGACTGAACATCCATGGGACTGGAAATCCTGGAGGGTGCGATAAACCCTGCAATGCATACAGATATTGGAGTGTAACCATAATTGATAAACCGTCATCACAAAAAATATGATCTGGATACTTCAAAATGTATAGACTAAATTGAGTGGATAGACATTAACATGGACCGTTCTCAGGACTGACCAGACACCAAAAGTGGCAGTACTAATAAACAATACATGGTTCACAAGCACAAATCAAGTACTGAACAATAGTACTTACTATAGACAAGCAAAGTTGCACTAACTAAACTCTGCAGACTATTTCTTGCCACCGACCTACGAGATGAACCCCGCATAACTGACTAGGCCATGGACTTCGTGTGAGATGTCTACATGCACCATCACCATCTTGTCAACCTTGGAGAACCTAACAGAGTGGTCTTTCCACTCATAAACATGATGATGAAGACATGCCGCATTAGATTTCTTGGGAAGCTTTACAAGAACCAGGCCCTTCGTAATCGAAGGCACAGCCAGGAAATTGTTGTCGTCAAGTACAGCCTCGAGAACATGCCTGACAACAATGCTACAGGAAAACACTAGTTCAGGACACGTGGCGACAGGGACACAAGAGCTAGATAGTTCAGCAGTAGAACTCATCATTAGGTCTTCCAGTTCACATGGCATGACATTGAGAACTTCATCTCCACCATGGACCTAGTTCTAATTCAAACAGAAACCATATTTTATTACTACCTCCGTTCAGAAATATAAGATGATTTTCGATATTATACTCCTTATATGACTACATATATGCACAGAAATGAGTGAACAAAGACACTAGAACATGTCTTCAAAGGCATGAGAGCAGAGGGATTACATGCAATATCCATAACACAAGTTACTGAGGCAAATATACCCTCTTAAAAGGTAGCATTGATGTTCATAAAGTTCTCCCTCCGTCCCAAAATTCTTGTCTTGGATTTGTCTAGATACGGATGTATCAAGTCACATTTTAGTATTAGATACATCCGTATCTAGACAAATCTAAGACAAGAAATTTGGGACAGAGGGAGTAGCTGAAAGTAATCTATAAGAAATCAGTGTCAACCTCTCGCATGTTTTGGTCAAAAGAGGAATTTAGAACCGTTATTTGGCACACTAAAATCACATGCAAGATCACCCAGAAAGTTGTACTACCAGTACTAGTACTGTGTGTTAGATGAAAAAACACGATCAAGATCGAGAAAAAGATCATCAACAAGAGACATTACCTGGACTTGCTTAATGAGGGATCCCGAAGAGGGGGGCTTGAACAGGGCGATGGCTTTGAGCTTGTCTGTGGTAGTCTCAGCAGGGTGCTTGCGCTTCTTCGTACCATGAGCCTCGACGGTTTTGGCCAAAGCCATAGACATCACGTCGGCCGGTGCTCCGGCGTCCATCCAAGAGAGGAAGCTGAGAGAGAAGAGTGAAAGGAGGAACGAGATGAGGGAGAAGCGAAGCGAGTGGGGGTTTTCTTCAAGAGAGGAAGCTGAGAGAGAAGAGTGAAATGATGGTTGCTTCGTCAATCCAACTTACTGCTGGAAAGGAGGGGGTTTTGTGATTTGACGGCAGTTCGATCGGGGTAGTCTATAGTCAATCTACTACGGAGTAATTTAGTGCATGGCTGGTGGACCCAGGTGCTGGCTGTCCCACACGTCGGTGAAAGTGAGTAATTTAGTGCATGGCTGGAGGAGGATCTGGACGGTAGAGCGTGTCCACTGTTTTTCATTCTGAAGAAAAAAATGATTACAACAAGCGTTTTCACTCTTACGACGGAGGAGTGCGAAACACGGCAGCCACTTGAATATACACAGTGCCCCTACTACTAGGCATGTGCAGTGGTTCATACATCATTAGTACTACACAATCTTGTTGCTAGTGTAGTAAGATATGACGATAACAAATGATGTTGTGAGCATGTCAACTACTCCTATATGTAACATAGTACCTCTTTTTCGACTGTCCGGTCGAGAATGAACGGTGAGATCAATGTTAACAGAACTAGGTCCACAGCGCATGGAGAGTACGGTGCTACAGTACTCCACGAAACATGAACCATATGAAGCACGAATAGTGTTAGACAGGGTGTATGAAGGGTGCACGGGATGGGAGCAAAAGTTCCCTTCTCGACCCACCTTCGGGTGTATGGCAGAGTGCATGAGTCCACACTAGTAGGTTGACAAAAATACACGAAGAGGAAACAACTATATTGAGATGAGAATGCAACCAACCACACCCACACGCTTTGTGCTACAGTGACTGATCTGCACCGTCTGAGTTTGATCCAACAGTCATGTTGCGCCGAGACATGGACATGCCCATGCAGAGGGCGCCTAAACACCACCGAAGTCCCTCTACTTCTCGAGGCGCACGACATTGGTGATGCAGGGTGCAACCGCCTGCAGAGCCCGCTCCCGGTCGACGGGAGCCAGCTCGTCAAAGATGGCGTCCAATGGCACGAATGGATTCTGGTGACGGAGCCCTAAAAGGATTTGCCCAGCAATGGTGATGGAAGCCCACAACCCCTCCTTGTCCATCTCAGCCCCCACCATCACACGGAGATGGCTCAGCTCTTCGGAGATATAGGTGAAGAAGGAGACCAGGTCAGGAAGCCGCAACTCGTTGAATGCGACCGGGTGGTCGAACGGGTTTAGCCCGAATCGTCGCGCTGGCACGACGGTAGGCATCATGCAGCCGCAACATGTGCGTGGCAACTTGGTTCACCAAGTGGCTGAGGCGATTCTGGACCTCGTCACGATCGGCCCGCTCGCGCTCTAGCCGGCTCCCCTGACGGCCTATCGTATCTCCCGCTTTCTGCAGCAATGCCGCCGACGCCTCGAGCATCTTTGTGGTGGACGCCTACCGCTTTTGAAGCTCCGTGAACTCCCGCACATAACGAAGGAGCATGGCACTCCTCTCCTACTTGAGCTCACGGAGCTCCACGTCCTTGGCCCTGAGCTCCGCATCCTTGGCATGGAGCTCCTGTGTCAGGCGCCTCACCTCGGACTCCGTGATCTGCTGCGCCGCCATGGCACTAGGTAGAAGCAATGGGGAGAGGAAGCAAAGGGGGCGAAACGAAAGGCAATGCAATCTACGGGAAGGCGGAGGGAGCCAGCCGAGGAGCGGGGAATCTTTTGGTTTTCACCACGGTAAAACACCAGTCGACGGCTTCTCATATCAGGGATCAGTGGGTTTTTACAGGCGGATTCATCGTGATTAATTGCTGCCGCGCTTGCTCCCATCAATCGAAAAATTAAAAATCCTGCCGCGCCTGCTCCCGTCAATCAAAAAATTAAAAATCCTGCCGATCCAAACACCAGAGCAACACCGCGGTGGATATTTAAATTTACCTGCCGGCAAGTAGATAAAAAAGGGGTGAAAAAACAAATGTGGCGGCGGCCTAGCTAATCGGTCGAACTAGCCCAACTAGCTAGCCACCGTGCTTCACTGATGTACTCGGCGGGAAAGGTTGTCTTTCGTGATTTGATGACTCATTTACTTGCTTCCGCGCTACTACCGAGGAGGACCCAGAAAACGCGCGGTAGGGCGTCCCACGTCAGGAAGAATATATGCGTGCACCACCCGGGAGGACCCTGAAACCGCGCAGTAGGGTGTGCCACGTCTCGGCATGGAGGAAAAATGTGCGTTTAAAAATATACTGTATCAGATGTAGTATCTATGGTTCGACCTCGAGACCCAGCCAGTCGGTCGAAAACACCCCACTAGCCACACAACTTCATCATGCAAACGTGGCACAAAGGATAGATGTGGTTAGCTCCGTCTCGACCAGCCACAACGTCTCTTGTTATAGGCGATTCTTCTATTTTCCAAGTTTTTTTAGTTGTAATAACACCACGGCAAGCTAGCGCTGCTCTTCATGTGTGCCCGTGCAAAGGTTAGACGATGGATAGAAGAGAGATTGAGATCGCAGACCTGGGACCACCAGTAAGTGAGACAACGGTCATGCACGTGTTGACGAGCCACTCCCTCTACTCTACTCAACACAAGTACTGTATAAAATCAAGTTATGGGACAAAGCCAACAACCGTTCGTTTTTTCAGGCTATCGACTTACACTTTGTAGTCCAGGTTGCCGGTTCGAATCTCGTCTTTCAGATTTGTTAGTTTTAGGTCCAAATTTGATTAATGACAAGTGGGACCCCCGTGTGTTGTTCCGATATTTTAGTGTAGGATGATTTTTTTGAACAAACACTTTGCACGGTTAGACAAGTAACGGCACGAGTTACACGTATTTTGCAAGTTTACGAACAAAAATGACAGCGGCATAGAATATCACATCCACCCCGCAGCTTAGATACTATGATGATACGAGTTTTTACACCGTTGGAAGTGAGATCCAATGGCTTGGGAGTAGTCTTTGTAATTATGCGCGATTTCCAAACTCTCCAAAGGTTTTTTTTTGCAAATAAAACATTCAGGCCTCGTGTGTGCCGCTGCATCTTCGATCCAACGGCTCCCCGGTGCTCATATTAGGTGCTCCCCGTAGCTTTATTACCCACTACGATGATATGAGCATATAGGTCGTATGATCAGTGATCAGATGGCACATGCATAGTACTTGTACTTTCTGTGCATTTCCCAAACTTTATCAGCTGTATATTGCAAAACCAATCAAACCTCCTACTGTGGGCCGTTAGATCTCAGTGAACTCGTATCACCATAGAATCTACAGTGCGGGAGCACCTCATACTCTCCCGTGCAAGAAAACATAAGGTGCTATCGTAGCTTGGATGCTACGGTGATACGAGCTTGGAGGTCGTTTGATCTGAGATCCAACGACATCTGAGTAGTCTTTGTGCTTGTAAGCAGTGGCCGAACTCTTTTGGGGCTTTTCTGCAAAAAACCATTCGAACCACCGAGGATGTGTTGGGTCACAAATCCAACGCCTCCGAAGAGCTTGTATCACGAAAGCATCTAAGGTGTGGTAGCACAGGATATTCTTACATACAGGAGAATATGATGTCCTCCTTCATCTTAGATGCTACGGTGATACGAGCTTCGAGGTCGTTGGATATGGGATCAAAGGGCATCTAAGTACTTTTTGTACAAATTATGTGCAATTCTCAAACTCATCAAGGTTTCCTGCAAAAAAATTAAGACACATCATGTGAGCTGCTATATCTCAGATCTACAAGCTCCAAGCAACTCATATCGGCATATAGCATCTAAGGTATGGGGGCACATGATATTCTCCCGGGGAGGAGGGGTGGGGGGTGCACAACCGATCGGTGGTTGGGAGGGTGGGGACAAATATAATCTAAACAACCCTAAACAGAGCTCCACAATTTTATCTAAGGTCGAGGGGTTGACCCCCGACAATCATAGCTCCGCCTAAACACAACATTTCCATGTACTGTAGTACTAGACTTAATATTCATGTTTCAGTTTCATGTTCATTTTAAATATTGAACTGAGGACCATGTATGTCTTACATTTTACTCCCTTCGTTCCTAAATTTTAGTATTTTTAGAGGCTTCAATTGGACTGGCACATACGGATGTATATAGTCATATTTTAGAGTCTAGATTCACTCATTTTGCTCCGTATGTAGTCACTTGTTGAACTCTCTAAAAGACTAACATTTAGGAATAGAAGGAGTATTTTTGAATTCGTGTCAAACATGCATGGTTTGGAAAAATAGATGCACTATACTTATTGGATTGTTGTTGTGTTCGTGCGTGTGTGTCTGTGTGTGTGTGTGTGGTCATATGCTTGATACATACAAAGTTTTCTCACCTCCATATTGTTCATCTTTTAAATTTGAATTTGCATTGAAAAACTTACTAGGGATACCATGAAATGTGAAATCCACGTTGACATCACTATATCACAAACTCACTCTAATTCAACAACTCGTCATGAATCAATTACCACATTGAGATTAGTATTTGCAAGGAAAATACGGGTATTGTAATACACATAGATTCGTTCGGCAATTTAAAAGGTTCCTTTTGTATTCTTGAATGGTAGGACCCAACGGTGTACCAGCCAGACCTTGGCTCATGTTGATCCTAAAAAAAACTCGGGCTCGTGTCCTTCGGTGGCGTGCGTGGTACGCACATTAGGCAACCCCAACCAGTCGAGGCTCAGCATTTCAAGTCGAAATATCTGGCGGCCAGAATTCTAGCCCTAGGAAATTCCCCTCATGTCCCCGGTCCATAATGACTACCGATGAACAACGGAGGGATGCTTTAGTAAATAGACAACGTTACCTACCGTGCCGCACACAGTTCAATTCCCTCGGTAGCCGCTCGTCAAGGTCACCCGTCAACTACATTGCCTAGTACTACTACTACTACTACTACTACTACTACTACTACTACACCAGGATGAGCACATAATTGAGCCCGTTTGTTCGTGCCTAGTACTTGAGTTAATATATCAGGCAATGCACTGGTACGGAGGGATTATCCTTTTACTCTGCATATATAACTTGTCTGAAGTCTAACTAAGCAAAATGTTTGACCAAATCCTTTCTTAAGAAATACAACAGGACAGAAGCAGGCTTGAAAATTTATTGCATGATGCAGGTTATGATATTGTTTTGAATCCTAGATCTTAAATTTCAGAAAATCCAAAAGTGAGCATAAATTCTTGAAACTGAGCATGGTCACGTGATATGGCACAAATATTACTTCGTAAGTTTTTTCTTCAATTCGAGACAAGCTTCTTATGACAAGTTGCACAAATGAAGAGCCAAGGTATTTTGGAACAAAGACCTATCACGTTAAGGCGGACACTTTCACTATTGAAACCGTGGGCGTTTACGTGCCGCCACGAGTCCCCGCTTCTCATCAGCAGCTGACGTCCCAGCAAGCGTGTGAGTCGACGGGAGGCGTGCGAGCAGACCGCCGTGCCGGCTGTCAGGGAGGCATGCGAGCAAACCACTGCAGAGACTCGCTGGGAGGCGAGCCCTTTGACCAGGCTCCGCCGCCCACCGTCGTCCCAACTGCTCCCACTTTTAATGTCGCCGGTGCTGCAGTTTAAAATCAACCCCGCACTACCCGGTATCACTACAATCCTCTCTCTTCCTCTCCGATTCTCTTGTCGTCTACCTCCAACTAGCCTAACCTAAACGTACGCCATGGCGCATCATGATGGTCTGCCCTTAGTGTTCCAGTTTCATGAGGAAGACACCCAGCCGGAGTCTTAAGAACATAAGGAGCTTTGGGACGAGCTTGAACTGGCCTTGCAGGAAGACGCCGCGCCTGTCCCTGCTCCCGTTCCGGCTTCCGTCGCCCCGACTGCGCCAGCGCCCATCCCCATGACATTGATGTTAGGCAACATTGCAGAAAATAAAAATTTTCCTACGGTTTCACCAAGATCCATCTATGAGTTCATCTAAGCAATGAGTGATAGGAGAGAGATGCATCTACATACCACTTTGTAGATCACTTGCAGAAGCGTTCAAGAGAACGAGGTTGAGGTAGTCGTTCTCTTCCTGATCCTATCACCGGAGATCCTAGCGCCGAACGGACGGCACCTCCGCATTCAACACACGTACGGTCAGCGTGACGTCTCCTCCGTCTTGATCCAGCAAGGGGAAGGAGAGGTTGATGAAGATTCAGCAGCACAATGGCGTGGTGGTGGATGCAGCAGGACTCCGGCAAGGCTTCACCAAGCTACTGCGGGAGGAGGAAGAGGTGTAGCAGGGGGAGGGAGGCGCCAAGACACAGGGTGCAGCTGCCCTCCCTCCCCCCTCCTTTATATAGGCCCCCAGGGGGGGGCCCGGCCCTGGGAGATGCAATCTCCCAAGGGGGGCGGCGGCCAGGGGGGTTGGAGTGCCCCCCAAGGCAAGTGGGGTGCGCCCCCCACCCTAGGGTTTTCAAACCTAGGCGCAGGGGGGCCCCAAGGGGAGGGGGCGCACCAGCCCACTAGGGGCTGGTTCCCCTCCCACTTCAGCCCACGGGGCCCTCCGCGATAGGTGGCCCCACCCGGTGGACCCCCGGGACCTTTCGGTGGTCCCGGTACAATACCGGGTGACCCCGAAACTTTCCCGATGTCCGAAACAACACTTCCTATATATAATTTTTTTACCTCCGAACCATTCCGGAACTTCTCGTGACGTCCGGGATCTCATCCGGGACTCCGAACAACATTCGGTTTGCTGCATACTCATATTCATACAACCCTAACGTCACCGAACCTTAAGTGTGTAGACCCTACGGGTTCGGGAGACATGCAGACATGACCGAGACGGCTCTCCAGTCAATAACCAACAGCGGGATCTGGTGTAACGCCCCGGATACGACTTTCCATATTCTTAACTCCAACTCTTGCCTTTTCCGGAGATGCGATATGATTTTTCCTTCATGGTTGGGTTTTTGTCTGTTGTGTTGCTTTTGTTTTTGTTATGCATCTCATCTCATAGCATCATCCGCATTGCATCGGCACTCCGTTGCCGTCATGTTTTAAAAACTTGCATCCGCTCGTAGTTGCTGTGTTCCCCTTGCTTTTGTTGGCCGTTCCGAGTCTAACCGGGTTTTTCGATTCCCTCTTGTCTGACCGTTTGACCCTCTCTGCACAACCACCTCCCCTCTTGAGCGTGTCCGAAACTTCCCCGAACCCGACCCGGGCAGTCATCACCGTTGGATTCGGATCATCCCCTAACGTCTACAAAGTATCTCCGTTTTCTTATTTGGACTCCCTACCTAGTTATTCTCATCCGTCGGATTTCGATCCGATGATCTAAACTTCCCTCTTTTTCATATATATAGTCCACTCCTAGACTATTTTGGACAAACCCTAGCCCTACCTTGTCCCATCCATCTCATTCCAACGCCACCGCCACTCTCCTTGTTATCAGCGTCGAACCAACCAGCCGCCCTCCTCGTTTTTTTCCCTGATCCAATCAAATCCATCCCCTATGACCCAATCCATCGATTCCCCCTCCAACCTCCTGCCCGAGGCCTCCCCTCGATCCAACCCTCCTCGCTCTCCTCGTCGCCCTCGAGCCAGGAGCTCCTCGTTCATGCGCCAACTGCCCATCCCCGAAGCTGCAGCACCGTCCCCGAGCCAATCGCCAGCCTCCTTCCCGATCCACCACCTCACCTCCCTTGACCTCCATCGCCCGCGTCGCCGGAGCTACTCCATGCGCCGCTCGAACCTGCCCGAGCGTCTCCTCTGCTCCCAGACCCAGGCCGCCGTCCGACCTCGCCGGCCGGTCGCCGGAGCAGTCCATCCAGGCCTCTCTCTCGCGCCCTGCACTCCTTCCCCTTCCTCTACTTCCCCTCGTTCCTCACCTGTCTCCTCTGCTTGCAACAGATCGAGCCATGACACTGCCCTAGGTTCTTCCCGACGCCATGGATGGGCGCGCCATTGGGGAGCTCCCCGCCGCCTGGATCCTCCGCCTCGCCGGAGACCTCCTGCGCCGCCCCGCCGGAGTCCCTCCTCGCCGGCCTCTGCTTCTCCTGCTCCAGATCGAGCGTCGCCGGCCTCTGCTCTCTCTGCATCGAGCAGAGAGGCTTCGCTCGTCCCGCTCGTCCCGCGCCGTTGACCCGTCGCCCTGCCGCGGCTCTAAAGCCCATCCGCTGGATCTCACCGCCTCCTCCACCGACCTGGGCTTGGCCCATGGGTGAGGCCCTAGCGCCTCCCTTTTTTTTCTTTCTGTTGGGCCTGCTCCAGCCAGATTTGGCCCAGTGTTGTTTTTTTTTCCTGCTGCGTATTTGTCTATTACCCAGAATTTGCAGTTTACAGAAAACCCCCTGTTCTTCATACATTTAATAACTCTTCAACGGTGCATCATATTAAAATGTTTTATATATGAAAAGTGCTCAGAAATTTGTGTAGATTAATAATATGCCACTTTCATCTATGTTTAAAATGTTTAAATTGCTGTTTGCATTAATTTGCTTAAATGCCATGTTAAAATGATTTCTTTCATAACTAAATAACCATAACTCGGAATTAAATATACTTTATATGTATTTGGGGTGAAAAAATGCCTAGTTTAACATGGTCCACTTTATTTTCCTGTTTAACAACAATAAAATATGTTTTAGGGCAGAACAGTACCAAATTTGAATATTGCTCATGAGGATTTTCCGGAATTGTTGTTTATTCTTCCGGCCTCATTTAAACTTGCTTAAATAGTTAGTTTCCATTATGCTTCACCCCTTGCCACGTTTAAAAACATTTAATATTGTTGAGTAGCTTATAACGAGATCAAACTAAATAATTCCATGTGGTGTTTCGTCAATATGCAACTCGTTGCATATTGAGCTCCACTTAACTTGTAGTATTGTTTGTTGCATTTTGCCATGCCATGCCTCATTAAACCGGACATGCATCATATTTGTCTGCGCATCATGCCATGATTATGCTTGTGTGTTTACTATGTTGTTTGCTTCTTTCCGGGTTGCCTCTCTCGTTAGCTTCGGTTTCGTTCCGGAGTTGTGAGGACTCGTTCGACGATGTCCGTTTGTCTTCTTCATGGACTCGTTCTTCTTCCTTGCGGGATTTCAGGCAAGATGACCGCTACCCTGGATCTCACTACTATCATTGCTATGCTAGTTGCCTCGTTCTATCGCTATGCTGCGCTACCTATTACCTGTTTATCAAGCCATCCCATATTGCCATGAACCTCTAACCTTTGACACCATTCCTAGCAAACCATTGTTTGGCTATGTTCCCGCTTTGCTCAGCCCCTCTTATAGCATTGCTAGTTGCAGGTGAAGTTGAAGATTTCTCCATGGTGGATAGGATTTTGGTTGGGATATCACAATATCTCTTATATTATTAATGCATCTATATACTTGGTAAAGGGTGGAAGGCTCGGCCTTATGCCTGGTGTTTTGTTCCACTCTTGCCGCCCTAGTTTCCATCATACCGGTGTTATGTTCCCAGATTTTGCGTTCCTAACACGGTCGGGTGATTTATGGGACCCCCCTGACAGTTCGCTTTGAATAAAACTTGTCCAGCAAGGCCCAACATTGACTTTTACCATTTGCCTCACCACCACCTACTTTTCCCTTGGGAGTAATTAACCCAATGGTCATCTTTATTATAGCCCCCCCCCCGGGCCAGTGCTTGTCTAAGTGTTGGTCCGAACCGAGCAGCCTGCGGGGCCACCTCTTGGCAACTCGAGGGCTGGTTTTACTCGTAGCTTGACTTATCCGGTGTTGCCCTGAGAACGAGATATGTGCAGCTCCTATCGGGATTGTCGGCGCATCGGGCGGCTTTGCTGGTCTTGTTTTACCATTGTCGAAATGTCTTGATGTACCGGGATTCCGAGACTGATCGGGTCTTCCTGGGTGAAGGTCTATTCCTTCGATGATCGCGAGAGCTTGTCATGGGCTAAGTTGGGACACCCCTGCAGGGTATAAACTTTCGAGAGCCGTGCCCGCGGTTATGTGGCAGATGGGAATTTGTTAATGTCCGGTTGTAGACAACTTGACACTTGATCCGAATTAAAACGCATCAACCGTGTGTGTAGCCGTGATGGTCTCTTCTCGGCGGAGTCCGGGAAGTGAACACGGTTTCTGTGTTATGTTTGACGTAAGTAGGTGTTCAGGATCACCTCTTGATCATTGCTAGCTTCACGACCGTTCCGCTTGTTTCTCTTCTCGCTCTCATTTGTGTATGTTAGCCACCATACTTGCTTAGTCGCTGCTGCAACCTCACCACTTTACCCCTTCCTTTCCCTTTAAGCTTTGCTAGTCTTGATACCCATGGTAATGGGATTGCTGAGTCCTCGTGGCTCACTAGATACTTCCAAAACCAGTTTGCAGGTGCCTATGTTACCGAGCAGGTGACGCAACCAAGCTCAAGGAGGAGCTCGATGAAGATCTTGCCCTTTGTGTTGTTTCGTTCTAGTTGATCAGTAGTGGAGCCCAGTTGGGGTCGATCAGGGACCTTTGTCGCATTTGGGGTTCTTCTTTTATTTTGGTTCCGTAGTCGGACCTTGATTGTATCTGGATGATGTATTGCTTTATTCATGTAATTTTGTGAAGTGGCGATTGTAAGCCAACTATGTATCTCTTTCCCTTATGTATTACATGGGTTGTGTGAAGATTACCTCACTTGCGACATTGCTTTCAATGCGGTTATGCCTCTAAGTCGTGCTTCGACACGTGGGAGATATAGCCGCATCGAGGGCGTTACATCTGGATACCCATGTTGGCTCCCACATACTCCTCGATGATCTCATCGGATGAACCACGATGTTGAGGATTCAAACAACCCCGTATACTATTCCCTTTGTCAGACGGTATGTTACTTGCCCGAGATTCGATCGTCGGTATCCCAATACCTCGTTCAATCTCGTTGCCGGCAAGTCACTTTACTCATAACGTAATGCATGATCCCGTGACCAGACACTTGGTCACTTTGAGCTCATTATGATGATGCACTACCGAGTGGGCCCAGTGACACCTCTCCGTAATACGGAGTGACAAATCCCAGTCTCGATCCATGTCAACCCAACAGACACTTTCGGAGATACCTGTAGTGCACCTTTATAGTCACGCACTTACATTGTGACGTTTGGTACACCCAAAGCACTCCTACGGTATCCGGGAGTTACACGATCTCATGGTCTAAGGAAGAGATACTTGACATTGGAAAAGCTCTAGCAAAACGAACTACATGATCTTGTGCTATGATTAGGACTGGGTCTTGTCCATCACATCATTCTCCCAATGATGTGATCCCGTTATCAACGACATCCAATGTCCATAGTCAGGAAACCATGACTATCTGTTGATCAACGAGCTAGTCAACTAGAGGCTCACTATGGACATGTTGTGCTCTAAGGATTCACACGTGTATTACGATTTCCGGATAATACAATTATAGCATGAATAAAAGACAACTATCATGAACAAAGAAATATAATAATAATCCTTTTATTATTGCCTCTAGGGCATATTTCCAACAGTCTCCCACTTGCACTAGAGTTAATAGTCTAGTTACATTGTGATGAATCGAACAACCATAGAGTTCTGGTGTTGATCATGTTTTGCTCGCGGAAGAGGTTCAACGGATCTGCGACATTCAGATCCGTATGTACTTTGCAAATATCTATGTCTCCATCTTGAACATTTTCATGGATGGAGTTGAAACGACGCTTGATGTGCCTGGTCTCCTTGTGAAACCTGGGCTCCTTGGCAAGGGCAATAGCTCCAGTGTTGTCACAAAAGAGTTTGATCGGCTCCGACGCATTGGGTATGACTCCTAGGTCGGTGATGAACTCCTTCACACGTGCCTCATGCGCTGCCTCCGAGGCTGCCATGTACTCCGCTTCACATGTAGATCCCGCCACGATGCTCTGCTTGCAGCTGCACCAGCTTACTGCCCCACCATTCAACATATACACATATCCGGTTTGTGACTTATAGTCATCCAGATCTGTGTCGAAGCTAGCGTCGACATAACCCTTTACGACGAGCTCTTCGTCACCTCCATAAATGAGAAACATGTCCTTTGTCCTTTTCAGGTACTTCAGGATATTCTTGACCGCTGTACAGTGTTCCTTGTCGGGATTACTTGGTACCTTCCTACCAAACTTACGGCAAGGTTTACATCAGGTCTGGTACACAGCATGGCATACATAATAGATCCTATGGCTGAGGCGTAGGGGATGACACTCATCTCTTCTTTATCTTTTGCCGTGGTCGGGCATTGAGCCGAGCTCAATCTCACACCTTGCAATTTAGGCAAGAACACTTTCTTGGACTGATCCATTTTGAACTTCTTCAAAATCTTATCAAGGTATGTGCTTTGTGAAAGACCTATGAGGCGTCTCGATCTATCCCTATAGATTTGATGCCTAATATGTAAGAAGCTTCTCCAAGGTCCTTCATTGAAAAACACTTATTCAAGTAGGCCTTAATGCTGTCCAAGAATTCTATATCATTTCCCATCAAAAGCATGTCATCTACATATAACATGAGAAATGCTACAGAGCTCCCACTCACTTTCTTGTAAACGCAGGCTTCTCCATAAGTCTCCATAAACCCAAACGCTTTGATCATCTCATCAAAGCGAATGTTCCAACTCCGAGATGCTTGCACCAGCCCATAAATGGATCGCTGGAGCTTGCATACTTTGTTAGCGTTCTTAGGATCGACAAAACCTTCTGGCTGCATCATATACAACTCTTCCTTAAGATAACCGTTAAGGAATGCCGTTTTGACGTCCATCTGCCATATCTCATAATCATAGTATGCGGCAATTGCTAACATGATTCGGATGGACTTAAGCTTCGCTACGGGAGAGAAAGTCTCATCGTAGTCAATCCCTTGAACTTGCCGATAACCCTTAGCGACAAGTCGAGCTTTATAGATGGTGGCATTACCATCTGCGTCCGTCTTCTTCTTAAAGATCCATTTGTTTTCTATCGCTCGCCGATCATCGGGCAAGTCAGTCAAAGTCCATACTTTGTTTTCATACATGGATTCTATCTCGGATTGCATGGCTTCTAGCCATTTGTTGGAATCTGGGCCCGCCATCACTTCTTCATAGTTCGAAGGTTCACCGTTGTCTAACAACATGATTTCTAGGACACGGTTGCCATACCACTCTAGTGTGGAACGTGTCCTTGTGGACCTACGAAGTTCGGTAGCAACTTGATCCGAAGTACCTTGATCATCATCATTAATTTCCTCTCTCTCTAGTCGGCGTAGGCACCATAGGAACATTTTCCTGAGCTGCACTACTTTCCGGTTCAAGAGGTAGTACTTCATCGAGTTCTACTTTCCTCCCACTTACTCCTTTCGAGAGAAACTCCTTTTCCAGAAAGGATCTGTTCTTGGCAACAAAGATCTTGCCTTCGGATCTAAGGTAGAAGGTATACCCAATGGTTTCCTTAGGGTATCCTATGAGGACGTATTTTTCTGACTTGGGTTCGAGCTTTTCAGGTTGAAGTTTCTTGACATAAGCATCGCATCCCCAAACTTTTAGAAATGACAGCTTAGGTTTCTTCCCAAACCATAATTCATACGGTGTCTTCTCAACGGATTTAGGCGGTGCCCTATTTAAAGTGAATGTAGCTATCTCTAGAGCATATCCCCAAAATGATAGTTGTAAATCGGTAAGAGACATCATAGATCGCACCATATCCAATAGAGTGCGATTACGACGTTCGGACACACTATTACACTAAGGTGTTCCAGGCGGCGTGAGTTGTGAAACGATTCCACATTTTCTTAGGTGTGTACCAAATTCGTGACTTAAATATTCTCCTCCACGATCCGATCGTAAGAATTTTATCTTTTGGTCACGTTGATTCTCTACTTCATTCTGAAATTCCTTGAACTTTTCAAAGGTCTCAGACTTGTGCTTCATCAAGTAGACATACCCATATCTACTTTAAGTCATCAGTGAGAGTGAGAACATAACGATATCCTCCACGAGCCTCAACGCTCATTGGACCACACACATCAGTATGTATGATTTCCAATAAGTTGGTTGCTCGCTCCATTATACCGGAGAACGGAGTCTTGGTCATTTTGCCCATGAGGCATGGTTTGCATGTGTCAAATGATTCATAATCGAGAGACTCTAAAAGTCCATCAGCATGGAGCTTCTTCATGCGCTTGACACCAATGTGACCAAGGCGGCAGTGCCACAAGTATGTGGGACTATCGTTATCAACTTTACATCTTTTGGTATTCACACTATGAATATGTGTAACATTACGTTCGAGATTCATTAAGAATAAACCTTTGACCATCAGGGCATGACCATAAAACATATCTCTCATATAAATAGAACAACCATTATTCTCGGATTTAAATGAGTAGCCATCTCGCATCAAACGAGATCCAGATACAATGTTCATGCTCAAACTTGGCACTAAATAACAATTATTGAGGTTTAAAAGTAATCCCGTAGGTAAATGTAGAGGTAGCGTGCCGACGGCGATCACATCGACCTTGGAACCATTCCCGACGCGCACTGTCACCTCGTCCTTCGCCAGTCTCCGCTTATTTCGCAGCTCCTGCTGTGAGTTACAAATATGGGCAACGGCACCGGTATCAAATACCCAGGAGTTACTACGAGTACTGGTAAGGTACACATCAATTACATGTATATCAAATATACCTTTAGTGTTGCCGGCCTTATTGTTCGCTAAGTATTTGGGGCAGTTCCGCTTCCAGTGACCCTTCCCTTTGCAATAAAAGCACTCAGTCTCAGGCTTGGGTCCATTCTTTGACTTCTTCCCAGCAACTGGCTTACTGGGCGTGGCAACATCTTTGCCGTCCTTCTTGAAGTTCTTCTTACCCTTGCCCTTCTTGAACTTAGTGGTCTTATTGACCATCAACACTTGATGTTCTTTCTTGATTTCAACCTCTGCTGACTTCAGCATTGAAAATACTTCAGGAATGGTCTTCACCATCCCCTGCATATTGTAGTTCAGCACAAAGCTCTTGTAGCTCGGTGGGAGCGACTGAAGGATTCTGTTAATGACCGCCTCGTCCGGGAAGTTGATCTCCAGCTAGGACAGGAGGTTGTGCAACCCAGACATTTTGAGTATGTGCTCACTGACAGAACTGTTTTCCTCCATCTTACAACTACAGAACTTGTCGGAGACTTCATACCTCTCGACCCAGGCATGAGCTTGAAAAACCATTTTCAGCTCCTCGAACATCTCATATGCTCCGTGTCGCTCAAAGCGCTTTTGGAGCCCCGGTTCTAAGCTGTAAAGCATGCCGCACTAAACGAGGGAGTAATCATCAGCACGTGACTGCCAAGTGTTCATAACATCTTGGTTCTCTGGGATTGGTACTTCACCTAGCGGTGCTTCTAGGACATAATCTTTCTTGGCTGCTATGAGGATGATCCTCAGGTTCCGGACCTAGTCCGAATAGTTGCTGCCATCATCTTTCAGCTTGGTTTTCTCTAGGAACGCGTTGAAGTTCATGTTGACATGAGCGTTGGCCATTTGATCTACAAGACATATTTTGCAAAGACTTTAGACTAAGTTCATCTAATCAAATTATTTAATGAACTCCCACTCAGATTGACATCCCTCTAGTCATCTAAGTGTTACACGATCCGAGTCGACTAGGCCGTGTACGATCATCACTTGAGACGGACTAGTCATCATCGATGAACATCTCCATGTCGATCGTATATTCCATACGACTCATGTTCGACCTTTCGGTCTCTGTGTTCCGAGGCCATGTCTGTACATGCTAGGCTCGTCAAGATAACCCTAAGTGTTTTGCATGTGTAAAACTATCTTACACCCGTTGTATGTGAACGTAATGATCTATCACACCCGATCATCACGTGGTGCTTCAAAACGACGAACTTTAGCAACGACGCACAGTTAGGGGGAACACTTTCTTGAAATTATTATAAGGGATCATCTTATTTACTACCGTCGTTCTAAGTAAACAAGATGCATAAACATAATAAACATCACATGCAATTATATAATAGTGACATGATATGGCCAATATCATATAGCTCCTTTGATCTCCATCTTCGGGGCTCCATGATCATCTTCGTCACAGGCATGACACCATGATCTCCATCATCATGATCTCCATCATCGTGTCTTCATGAAGTTGTCACACCAACGCTACTTCTACTTCTATGGCTAATGCGTTTAGCAATAAAGTAAAGTAATTTACATGGCGTTCTTCAATGACACGCAGGTCATACAAAAAATAAAGACAACTCCTATGGCTCCTGCCGGTTGTCATACATCACAATATATCATTCATCATTCATCACAACTTCTGGCCATATCACATCACATGACAATTGCTGCAAAAACACGTTAGACGTCCTCTAATTGTTCTTGCATCTTTTACGTGGCTGCAATTGGGTTCTAGCAAGAACGTTTTCTTACCTACGAATAACCACAACGTGATTTTGTCAACTTCTATTTACCCTTCATACGGACCATTTTCGTCGAATCTGCTCCAACTAAAGTGGGAGAGACAGACACCCGCTAGCCACCTTATGCAACTAGTGCATGTCAGTCGGTGGAACCTGTCTCACGTAAGCGTACGTGTAAGGTCGGTCCGGGCCGCTTCATCCCACGTTACCGCTGAAGCAAAATAAGACTAGTAGCAGCAAGCAAGTTGACAAGATCTACGCCCACAACAAAATTGTGTTCTACTCGTGCAATAGAGAACTACGCATAGACCTAGCTCATGATGCCACTGTTGGGGAACATTGCAGAAAATAAAATTTTTCCTACGGTTTCACCAAGATCCATCTATGAGTTCATCTAAGCAACGAGTGATAGGAGAGAGATGCATCTACATACCACTTTGTAGATCGCGTGCGGAAGCGTTCAAGAGAACGGGATTGAGGTAGTCATTCTCTTCGTGATCCTATCACCGGAGATCCTAGCGCCGAATGGACGGCACCTCCGCGTTCAACACACGTATGGTCAGCATGACGTCTCCTCCGTCTTGATCCAGCAAGGGGGAAGGAGAGGTTGATGAAGATCCAGCAGCACAACGGCGTGGTGGTGGATGCAGCAGGACTCTGGCAGGGCTTTGCCAAGCTACTGCGGGAGGAGGAACATGTGTAGCAGGGGGAGGGAGACGCCAAGACACAGGGTGCGGCTGCCCTCCCTCCCCCCTCCTTTATATAGGCCCCCAGGGGGGCGCCGGCCCTGGGAGATCCAATCCCCCAAGGGGGGCGGCGGGCAGGGGGGTTGGAGTGCCCCCCAAGGCAAGTGGGGTGCGCCCCCCACCCTAGGGTTTTCAACCCTAGGCGCAGGGGGGACCCAAGGGGGGGGCGCACCAGCCCACTAGGGGCTGGTTCCCCTCCCACTTCAGCCCACGGGGCCCTCCGCGATAGGTGGCCCCACCCGGTGGACCCTCGGGACCCTTCCGGTGGTCCCGGTACAATACCGGGTGACCCCGAAACTTTCCCGATGGCCGAAACAGCACTTCCTATATATAATTCTTTACCTCCGGACCATTCCGAAACTCCTCGTGACGTCCGGGGTCTCATCCGGGACTCCGAACAACGTTCGGTTTGCTGCATACTCATATTCATACAACCCTAGCGTCACCGAACCTTAAGTGTGTAGACCCTACGGGTTTGAGAGGACATGTAGACATGACCTAGACGGCTCTCCGGTCAATAACCAACAGCGGGATCTGAATACCCATGTTGGCTCCCACATACTCCTCGATGATCTCATCGGATGAACCACGATGTCGAGGATTCAAACAACCCCATATACTATTCCCTTTGTCAGACGGTATGTTACTTGCCCGAGATTCGATCGTCGGTATCCCAATACCTCGTTCAATCTCGTTGCCGGCAAGTCACTTTACTCGTACCGTAATGCATGATCTCGTGACCAGACACTTGATCACTTTGAGCTCATTATGATGATGCACTACCGAGTGGGCCCAGTGACACCTCTCCGTAATACGGAGTGACAAATCCCAGTCTCGATCCGTGTCAACCCAACAGACACTTTCGGAGATACCTGTAGTGCACCTTTATAGTCACCCAGTTACGTTGTGACGTTTGGTACACCCAAAGCACTCCTACGGTATCCGGGAGTTACACGATTTCATGGTCTAAGGAAGAGATACTTGACATTGGAAAAGCTCTAGCAAAACGAACTACACGATCTTGTGCTATGCTTAGGATTGTGTCTTGTCCATCACATCATTCTCCCAATGATGTGATCCCGTTATCAACGACATCCAATGTCCATAGTCAGGAAACCATGACTATCTGTTGATCAACGAGCTAGTCAACTAGAGGCTCACTAGGGACATGTTGTGGTCTAAGTATTCACACGTGTATTACGATTTCCGGATAATACAATTATAGCATGAATAAAAGAAAACTATCATGAACAAAGGAATATAATAATAATCATTTTATTATTGCCTCTAGGGCATATTTCCAACAATTGATGGGCTGGGAACGCTCATTGTCGCCAAGCTTGATGCCACGGGGTTCCACGAGGTCCCCGCCGACTTTCACGCGGCCGTGCACCTGCCAGCGCATGTGCCTGCGCGTGCACTGATGCGCACACCCGTGCTGGTGCCCGTGCACCTGCCAGCGCATGCGCCTACGCATGCCCTGACGTGCGCGCCCGTGCCGGTGCCCATGCACACGAATGTCTCCGCCGCGCCGTTGACAGCGCCTGTCCCCGCGCGGGTGCCAGTGCCCCCCTCAGCGGCATGGATGACCGCCGTCGACCGCTTCCTTGCACCAACGTCAGTCGCCTCCTCCCGCTAGTTGACTCGCTCCAAAGTCCATAACATTTTGGCCTTCCTTGAAGCTAGCCCAACATCCAGGAGTACGCGAACAATGGCGCAAGATGCCGCCATCGCCGTCGGTCAGTGGCCCGACGACACATAGAGCACGGTAGAGGAGCCGCTTCCCACCGCGAGACGCCCCCGCCGCCGCCGCGTAATCTTAATTTGCCATGAGAAACGTTCGGATTGCCATGCTTAAAATCCGAACGCTTATCATTTCCGTTTATTTTATATCGATCGTCGTATAATTTAAAGTCGGAGTTAGACTGAACAAAATGTATGGTTTGATCGATTGAATGTTCTGCTAGAGCCGTATCAAATTAAATATAAAACGTCATCAAGACACATGTATTCCTTGTCATCCGACGACCTAGACTACATAAATGTCGAGCGCTAAACACATTTAGCGTGCAGTTAATTTCATGCCAAAAATAGTGCTAATCACATGACAACACGCAAATAATATCCTAGTAGTTAATATACGCATGCACTTAATATACTTCCAAAATAACGTGCATTGCATGTACACACTGACTAGTGCTGCTAGTACGTGAAACTGGTGCCGTGACTTGTGAACGCATCCAGATATGGTCAACGGCAACATCGCCCGTGAGTTCTTCCTATTTGCCCGTGCGTCTAAACGCGGAAGGGGAGTAGAGAGAGAGAGAGCACACATGGAACCCACCAGTTAGTGAAGGTGAATAGTACTAAAAATAATATTACATGTTATCCATTAATTAGGCTATGGTAATATAAAAACATTATGTGAACAAAGGGGGTACAACAAACATTGCTATTCTACGTATGTTGCCTATTGACGTGCAGCTTGAAGGCCCGGTCACATGTTCGATCCTCGTGCTTTATTTTATAATTTGTATATGGGTCCAAATTTGTTTCATGACATGTGGGCCCCTTGGTGTGTAGTTTGTAGCACTTTAATTTGTGGGTCGAAATTTGTTCCATTCCAAGTAGACTATCGGTGTGTAGTTTTGTAGCTTCTTTATAATAATTAAAGAGAACAACATAGTTTTTTCAATAATACCATGGTGCGACGTTGAAGGCGAGAAAGGACGTGCGAGAGAGCGATGACCGAGCTAGAGGGAAATCAACTAGGGGAGTTGTGTGGGTTGCAACGGTGTTTGGAGTAGTTGTGGGCCGAATGCTACGAAAATATAATCTAAACCGACCGGAATAAATGCCTACACAAATTAATCCAAGGTTGCAGTGCCCCTCGCAATGTAAATAGCTCCGGCTTTGCGAGGGATGGAGAGGTAGTAGCTTCAATGCGTGGAAGATACGGTGTGAGAAAGCGGGGTCAATTGAGAGACATATAGATAGAGAGACAAAGTGAGTGTGGTCCGACATTCATTGAACAAATATATATGCTACGGAGAGATATTGTCCGATTGAGCTTTTGGCAAGGGTGAGGGCTGTAAGATAGAGCTTGAGAGATGATCCAGTCACAGACGTGTAGATATATTTTGTGCGTGGGAGGAAGCAAGGTCAACCGATCACATAGGGTCGCCGTGCGATCGAAAGAGTGAGATGGGTTGGAGAGAGTGACCTAGATAGACGATGTGCGTGAGATAGTATACAATGTGAATAGGTCGAATTGGGCTCAAACATGGTGATATATCGTTTTTGTCCGAGAAAGAGCAAGGTCAATCAAGACATACGGATAGAGATAGATAGATAGAGAGAGAGAGAGAGATTGAGTGAGCGTGGCCCACCATGAGGTCGAAAGAGTGGCGGCGGCTTGGATGGACTGACCAAGATAGACAATCTGCGTGAGAGAGTATAGAGTGTGTTGATCGAGGCCCGAACAGGGAGATATATCATTTGTGTGTGGAAGAAAATGAGGTTAAACGAGACTTAGATAAAGAGAGCGAGATTGCGAGTGTGGCCCGCCGTGTGGAAGAAAGAGTGAGATAGTCTCGAGGGAGTGACCTAGATATACAACGTGCGTGCGTGCGCATGAGAGGTTGGGGGGCTAGATAGGCAATGCATGTATTTAGCACGAGAGGGTGAGAGGAAGAGAGGGGGAGAGAGAGAGAGCTCAGCATGTGGCGCAATGACGGGTGTGTGAGGTAAATACATTTGGTAACAGAGTGGAAAAAGGGGTTGTGTAGTTGAGAGACTTAGAGATCGAAACATGGAGAGAAAGAATGAACGTGTGTTGGAAACTGATAGCTTCC
>LT934112.1:582155893-582186119 GCA_900231445.1 Triticum turgidum subsp. durum | reverse complement strand
TAATATCGATGTTTCAATATGGTGTACATTGTAAGATTTGAACCGAGGACCAGGCATATGGGTAATTATTTCGAATTCGTGCCATACTAAGTTTCAAAAAGTTGACATTGTGTCAATTTGTTGTGCTATTTTGTAGGTCATATGTTTGAATCCATCCAAAAGTTTGCTCACTACCATGGTGTTCATCATATACATATGAATTTGTATTAAAAAAGTAGTGTGGATACGGTGAAATGCGAAATCCATGTTAGAATTGGAGATCGCTACGTGACACACACTCTAATTCAAATAACAAACTACGTGACACACACTCTAATTCGAATAACTAATTATGTGACACACTCTAATCCACGTTAGCGTGGGTACCGATTTTTTTTCAAATAACTCCTCATTAATTAATTTATAGTAGTCCCTCTGTTCACTTGTATAAGACCTTGAAGACATTTCAGAAAATGTGCAAACAGTTCATTTTAAGTTGACTGAAATGACTTACAAAAGTGAACGGATGGAGTATCTCGTTTCGAATGACTAATTATTGCAAGGAGAACACGGGCATGGTAATACATACAAATTCTTTGCAAATGAAAGAAGATTCGTTTGCATTCTCAAATGTAGGCGCACCAGGCAGACCAGGGTCGTGTCGGGGTGGACGCTGCTTCATTGCCTTAAAGGAAACTGCCCTTGGGTGACTGACATGTAGGCCAGGCACCTGTTGGGCCCACATGTCATGGACACAAAGGCAGGTGCCTTAAGGCACCAAAGCATAGTCCTGTCGGGGTGGTCGCGTGTGTCGGACGGACGCGTAGCACCCTGCCACCCACCCCCCCTCCCCCCAAAAAAGGACGACGACAATATAAGTTCGCGCTTCCACATTTCGGATTGAAATATCTGACGGCCCCAATTCCACCCCTACAAAATCTCTCTTCTCCACCGTCGCCTTCCGCGCCCAGATTGCTCAAATCCCTAATTCGCCGCCATCCCTCGAATCGCCCCTTGTCTCGTCTCTTTCCCCACCGTTCCCCACCTCTGTGCCGAACGACGACGACGAAGACGACAGTCGCGCTTCACCACCGCACCGGAGCTACCTCATCTATGCCCTCGTCCACTGCACCGGGTGGTCCACCGACAATGTCGGCCACCGCAACCGACATGCCTCACAGACACCGAGTTCCACCGCATCAGGTGCGCTTCACCGACGCCATCTCCCAGCTCACCGGGGCTACTTCACCGAGCACATCGTCGCACCTCCGCCCCCCGAGGCCATTGGGGCTTCACCAACGGTCTCGTCCACCGCATCGTAGCGCTCCGCTCCCACTCAAGATCTGCATCCATGCGTGGCCAGCCAACGCCAGCGCATCACCCTCAACGGCTCTGAAGTGACCCACACTCTAGCTAGGCGAGCATGCCCAAATGCCGGCCCGAACTAGGTATCCACACATCACTCCCTTCTGCACTGTTCCGACGATGTTTGGATATCCTTTCACTTCTCTCTTAGCTTACACGCCTATGCAACTCTGACTTTAACTCTTATTTCTTCTGGAGATATCATCTGAAACAAGCAAATCCATTTTTTAGCGAAGCATGACGGCGCTACGGGATCTGGTACACATCCTGCACACCCGTATAACCTTGTAAGTATGTGTCCTCTGGTACAACATCAAGGTCGATTCCTCTTATTTGATCAACCATTCGTCGTGTCAAAAATGCAGAGGTGGATGCAAGGAGCACAAGGCCTTCACATCCAAGCAAGTGGTAACATGGACTTGTACATGGAACATCCCAAGCGCAAGCAGAGCTGCAGTGAGTGTGTACAAAAAGCTAGCGTAAGTCCATGCATTTCATTTAATTCGTACTGGCATTCGTGCATGATTTGTGTGAAGTGGCTCATCCATGAATTCAAGTTAGTAGGGGCGAACATATAACTTAAAAAATACGAAGGCACTTGCACTCCGGAAATCAACATAACTTGAGAAATGTGAAGCTACATGCACTTTGAAAACCAGCTAATGATCCAAAGTAGTTCAGATTATAAATACTAAATAATGCAAGCACCAAAAAAACAGAATGCAACATGGTGTACAAGGACTACAAACATGGTCTGTACCTGCTTGAATTATTCATTCTCTGGCTGAAAATATCAAATTGTAATTGCACGTATAACCAGTGCGTAAACTGCATATCAATATATCTATCCTGCACAAGTATGCCAATAGTTTCAAACAACATATTAGAAAAGTATTTATGCTATGTTGTCATGATACGGGGACTTTCTGGTAGATGGCTTCGATGTTTCCTAAAGCTATGAAAATGCACTATAATTTGCTTGTCATCCATGCCTGCAAATCTCTTTCTCTCTCAACATAGTAGATCATCATTAGACACTAAATCCTTCAACGAGCTTGCAAAATGCTTGCATTAGATCCCTCATTAGACACTATATGTTCATCACCAGGAGCATGTAAAATGTTTGCATCAAATCCTTCATTAGCAGTCTGTTCATTAGACACTTCAGGCTCAAGAACAACATGAGCTTGTATGTTTGCACAGGAAACTTGATTAGATACATCAGATTCAATCAGTTCAGTATTGATTGGGGGAGTTATAAAATAAGTAGAAATTGGTTTCATTTTCTCATAGATTCCCTACATACAGGCAGTTTTACAACACCGTCGGGTTTAACTATTGGCCAGAAATTGAAGAGTTGAATTAGATATAATCAGGGCTGTGATGTACTGCTCGTTGCGCATGCTACTCTTGCAAGCTGCGACTGTTTGTTTACGCAAGCTCGATGCCATGCCCGTGCTGCCGCCGCTGCCTCCCACGCAGGCTACACCCAGGGTTGGATCTGGATCTTCTTGTCCTTCCGTTCGCTTGAAGCCCGGCGACCGCCCTCCAACGAGGGCGCGAGGAAGTGCTGTGTCGGTCTATCCAGCAGCGGCTAGGTTAGGAGCGAACCAGACTGGAGGCTGGAGCGAATGAATTGGGATTTTTCCTGCTGTCGATGGATATGGGAGGCGCTCGTTTGGGACGCGAGCCTGCTATAGGGCCTGCCTTGCAATTATGTTATTGACCCATCCAAATTCAGACATTTTTCTTCATTTTTTAGATTGCCTGCTCGTGCGTTGGGACGAACAAAAGTAGCGTGGGCCAACCTGGACGACTCAAACTAGGTGGACACTATCCAGCCACCTGAGGCGGCCGCCCATACCAGCCCCTATGGTGGCGTTGCCCCTTTTTGCGTGTATGATTGGATAGTGAAAAATATTCCAGTGGTGCTTTTGATTTACCCACAGGATGGTTGAATTGCTTGTTTCTATGAACCGAGTTCGCCAATAATGTGAAGGATGCCAGTCTTTTCATCCTATTGTAGATTTCTTAGATCTCGATATGCCAAAAGTAATTGCATGAAATATACAGTAAAAGCCAGTGTGATGTGTTTGGCTACAACTAGTCTGACTACACGTCCTCATATAACATATCAAGGACGCACCATCTTACCAGATTAACCATTCGACTTACCCATGCAGTGTGGGAAGAAAGAAGTATTGGGACTGCGTATCCAAGCAATTGATGCCATGGACTCCTTCGTACAACCTTGTAAGCGAAAAAGAAGTTGCAGTGTGCCTGTACAAAGAACTAGCATAAGTTCAGTTACCTGCTTCTTGGAATTTTAGTTAGCCACTTATTGCAAAAAATTTCAATTATGTTGCTTGGCTTAATTTAGTTTGCTACTGATTATATAATGGCATAGCCTGTTAATCATATTGTAGACTGCGCCTATCTATGTGTTTGATACTTACAGTTAAGAATTACCTGTTTGCCTTAACTTAAATATCTACTTGTTTGTTCAACTGCTTTGCTACTGCAACAGCTGGTTACAATGATGTTAATAACTACTTTTCAGCATCCAATTGAAACTCTTTAATTCCTTGTTTATTTAACCGGTTTGCTGTTATAACTCCCAGTTGAGATGTTTTGCTAACTTCAACTTTTCTGAATCCAATCGGAACTTTGATGGCAAAATAGGTTAGCCCAAGATCAAAGAGCGAGGTCCCCATGGACGTTGCATCATCCCACAGCAGTGGCACCGGCCCAATCGTGCATTATGAATTGCCAACTGCTGATGCTCTAGAGGCTAAACTAGTGGTTGAAAGAGATTCTGCTTCTGCACTTAGAGATGAAGTTGACATGTTGAGGAAGCAAACAGCACAATCACAAGCAGTACTCAAGACAACCATTTAATATTTGGTGGATTTCAAAACGAAGCAAGCTGAGACTGACCAGATTGTTAAGGTCCTGAAGGAAAAAAGTAAACTAAATTCCTACTTGGTAAATCATAGGTGAAATGTTCTTTCCATAGTTGAATAACCTTTGTGTTGTCTGTTCATGTAATCAATTAACCATTTCTTTTAGAGATCATGTAATAATTGTTTTTTTTTGTTTTTTGGTTTGTAATTTTATTTGAGCACAAGTCTGTATTAATTGATAAGACTCGGAGACATTTCATTTGGATTAATGTGCCAGACCTACAAATATGCCAATCGGGCTGAGTGTGCATTCAGCAATAGTAGTAGTATAGATGGACCATAAGTGGCACGCATCGGAAAGGGCCAAGATGTTGGCTAAAAAAAGGATGCTGTTGTGGACAAAAAAAGTACAATGGCCTGGCTTATGTATGTTAGTTGATATTATTGATCCATATACTCTATAAGTGTTTATATGTCTGTTAGTTATGTACATTTTTGGTTGGTTGACTCAGTATTTGAATTTTGATACATCGCTTGTGTACATATCTAAATGGGAGTACACATTATGCTGCGTGTGACATTTGAGTTGGACATGAAGTGTTCCAAATATTCGAATTCACCTTAAACTGGATTCTAGTTTCTGAATTTGAGTATCGGCATTTGTAAACCATATTCATATATGACAGTGAAATACATCTTTATCGTCCTTTTGAAGATATATAAAAACACATAGAATGATTTATAAAGATTCATATAGGAATACAAAATGGATTCGAATTTAGTTGCCAGGGTAAAACATGGATGCTTATTGTCCCAAAATTCGAAAGAAGCAGCAAAATGTCCACTCCCACATCGGCTTCCCGAAGCCAAGTGTTTGGGAGATGGAAATTACTGTCTACCCATTACACTGACAATCCATCGGCCCGATTTCCACTTCTCTAAATAGGGGTAGTAGGTTAGTAACTTCAATTAGACGTGACATGACCGCCTCTGAGCCCATTCCGACACGGTGGGCGTCAAACATGGGCGGCAAAACACATTTGATTCAAGCTCGTACGAAAGACCTCTGTTTCTCCCTCCATTCCCAATTCATACACGGTGGGCGGCAAAACAAACTTGACTCAGCTGAAATCGATGTAGGCAAATATTTTCAATAGGGGCAGGTTTGTAACTTCACTCAGACGTGACACAACCGCCCTACCTGTCAGCCCCGTTCATACACCGCGGGCGCCAACCATGGGCGCCAACCACCCTCTCCTCGCCCGAAATAGCTCTTGGCAAATATTGGCGAGATGCGAGATTACCGTCCTATCCTCAACCGATGAGACGTCCAAATTTTAAACGGGGGCTAAGTTTGTAACTTTCCCATATTTCAGACAGGCGCGTCCCAAAAACATGGTTCCCCATACCTCTCCCTCCATTTTCCCATTCACACACCGTCTGCGCTAGAACACCCCATCCCCACACCAGCCTCCGTCCGCCACCCCATCCATCGCTGCCGTCCTCCACCACATCCATCGCCACCGTCCTCCACCATGCCGGAGCACCTACCAAGACCGCGTCGTCCACTGCTAGAGATGGATGTTTCTCATCCATGGCGACGGTCTAACAGCCTTGCATCATGTCCTCTCGCTTCATTGGTGCCGCGTCTTCTTTGTCGGGTCTGCTCACACGACCTTCTCTTCCACCGCAACGGGACTTATCCCCCGATGCACCCGTCCACCGTCGCAAATCTGCTTCAATGCCACCGATAGCCATCACACCCCCAATGCCTACACGGCGCCGCAAGAGAGGTGGTACTTCATATCTCCTCAACTTTTTGATCCCAACCAGAAAATAGATCTTAACTTGGTTACTAGCTCTACTTTCTTTTCAACTCTTAGAATTTAGTACTTAGTTCGAAGCAAACAATGGATGCTAAATATCATTTCTCTGGTTTACAGCTTCAAATTTGCCATGACACAGCCATAATACGGTTTAATTGATCATGCTTAGGGTTTAATTGATCATGTTGGTTCCGTGGTAGTTTCTTTAATAGAAATCGGAGGGGAAACCCTCTTTTGCTAAAAAAATATGCTTAGAGTTTCCCCCTTTTATGATCACTATACGATCAGAATACGTGCTTCGTGTCATAATAGCACTGCTCAACCCATCAAGCTAAACAAGCTTAGATGTTCAAATACGAATCTTATATTATAAAAAAAGAGTTGTTTAATTGGTCAGCTAAATGTTCCTAAATAAGTTTCAAAAATGCATGTTCGCCGCTCGGATGTGTTTCTCTACAGGGTGCCCACGGTGGGCCGGCCCACCTTGAAATTTTGGGTCATCCCAGGCCCCGATTCCCCTCTGTTCTGCTGCATGCTTCCGATCTCTACTCACCCCTAGCCGCCTGCCTCGCCGGCGACTTGCCGGCCCCGGATGGCATGACTCTAGGAGGAGACGCCGGACTAACAGGAGGCCAGGGGCCGCTCGCCCAACAGCGTCACCGCTGCCCGGGCGTGCCGACATGCCTACCTTCCCAGTCCGTTCAGGTCTCAGGCGTGCAGAACCCACCAAGCCAACCTGATTTATCCTAAGATACGTCCTCAACACTCAGCAGCCACTCTTCATCACCCATTTTCTAATTGATTCATTACTCATTAGGCAGGACTGTCATTAGGGTTTGTAGTGTGCTTAGTGCTACCTACACATAATGGTTCAGATGTATTTCAGTAATCTTTAGTACCTCTAAAGTTTGCAGGGTTTTCAAAATTCTGGCCCTCGGAACAGAAACTAGTCATTTTGGTTTGTTGACAATTTTACTTGTCTTTCTTACTCATTCGATATAATATCCAATTATTCACGTTGATTAGTTGCAAACAATAAGTGCTAGACAAACTTCTTCATTCAGATTTTGGACGGTCTTTTACTGCAGTTACAATTCTGCATACTTGTCCTAATAAGCTCATGGTAAATGATTGATTCACTACATCTATGCTTGCCTTGTTATATTTGTTGTTAATATTCTTTTATGGTGGACCACCCTGTTTCTAAATACTGGAACCGTAGACATGAGTGAATATTATTTCTCTATGTGATCTCTTCCATCATATGTGGGTAACAAACACTACATTGTATAGAATGGAAGTGTCATTTCCAGCTTTTACATAGGTTTTGATCTTTTACATGGAATACAATCTGCCTACTTGCTTTGTGTCGCACTACCAACACTCCACCCTTGAAGCTAAACATTACGCCACTCATAATTGCTTAGTTTATTTGTTCAAATATGAATTTCATATGATTCTAATGTTCCTACTTCAGTTTTGAAATGTGTGCCTGCTTGTTATAGAGACGTAAGGGGTTTGTATTTCTGTATGTGGTCTGCTCAGCACGGTTGGGGAGGTGAAATTTGCATATGCAGGGGTTTATAGGGAGACACTATCCGAGTTGAATCCGCAATGCATTCCATAGATAATCTGACTACTTTTTATGTTTTCATGAATCTCAGATTCTGAACAGCATCATAATAATTATGAGCTTGCGTGGATGAAAAGAATAAAGCAGAACAATGCCATGGCTATCAAACTTGGCATTAAGGGACTGAAATCAAGTCTGGATGCAATGCAATGCAAACGCTCTCCACCTACAGATTCATGCTCAGAATATGATCCTAACAGTGATTCTGAGCTAGAGGGAGACCTAAGTCAATGTAGCTCCATAGTGGAGGAGTCAGAGGAAGATGCCCTATTTTATTCACCCATCAAGGTACTTGCTCTAACTTTCCAAGGTTACATTGCTCGCACAAATCTTGCAACTGATGCTTTGCATTGCTTCTACTTTGTTGAACTGCCATTAGCTTAGTTTACACAGCGCGTATGTGAATACGCCCTGCTTATCCATTTTTAGTACATATTCCGTCTGTCATCATACCATATTTATCCATTCAAATGTTGTTCTTGTGTATCAGACGTTCAAAAGGAAGAGGGCGATTGCTGATCGTGGAGGAGCACAAGCAAAGTATTTGGAAAAGGTAGTGGCACCTGATAAGTCAAATTTCCCATTAGGTGTAGTTGCAATATCACCTGACCCACAAAATACCCCAACTCTAGCAGACTCCATCCCTACTACACTGGTCATTTTTGATGCCCCAACTCAGCAGACCCCAACTGCAGCAAACAGTATGATTATGCCAGTTGACATAGCACCAGCTGGACGACGCAAAACCCCCATTCCAGAAATGAGTACACCAAATCCAGTTGCCAAATCCCTTTTCAAACCAGAGAGAGCCCCAATTGCAGCAAATAGGACCCCTGTTCCATTTCTTCCCAGTTTAGAAGACGAAGCTTATGTTGTTGTCAGGAACTTTGTGCGCATCTTTCCTTCATGGAAAGATTATACCGCAGACACAGAACAATTTCCAGTCTTCCTCCGCAACCTACGCGTAAGTAATGTACTAATGTTATTCATGGTCATTACTGCATATGTTTCTGCTGACAAAAGACACAAGATTTCATTCTTTAAAATAGGCAAGGAGCAAACGGGATTGTGATGACGAGCAAGGGTTGGTTGCGCTTTTCAAGCACTCGTTGATGAAGTATCATTCCTACCTGAGGCAAGCACACTTTGATGGCAAGCCTCTGAACGAAATTTTTGTAAAGTCTCCAGTGCTACATTTATCCGACGGTGATTGGAATAATCTTGTTACACATTGGTCTCGGCCGCAGCGTAAGGTACTGTCTATGATATCACATCACAATTTGAACTACATTTCTGCATTTGCCTTAATGTCTCACTTGTACAAAAACTGTTAGCAGAAGAACATTCATTCTCAAGGGACCATAGAATCTCGCAACTATACTGCACACTGCATTGCTCTTGTGAGGACCTCTTGCCCTGTATGACCATACTTACTTTCATAGTTGTTTGATTATGTAGCATCATTGCACATGTTAGCCTCGTAATCGTCCATTTTGTGGACATTATAGGATCCGCATGGACTCTTACACAAATTTAGAATCAACCCAATGCTTTTGAAGAGGTTTAGCTCTGCAGTCCTCTTGTAAGGACTGAACATGGTCTATCACTGTACTTACATTAACAGCTACTCCCTCCATCCCATAATATAAGAACGTTTTGTACAGTACACTAGTGTTCAAAACACTCTTGTATTATGGGAAGAGGGATTGATTCATTTTGTAGCATTCTGCATCTTATCTCCCTCGCCCAATGAGGGAGTCCCGGATTAGGGGGTGTCCGGATAGCCGAACTATCACCTTTGGCCGGACTCCTGGACTATGAAGATACAAGATTGAAGACTTCGTCCCGTGTCCGAATGGGACTTTCCTTGGCGTGGAAGGCAAGCTTGGCGATACGGATATGTAGATCTCCTACCATTGTAACCGACTCTGTGTAACCCTAACCCTCTTCGGTGCCTATATAAGCCGGAGCGTTTTAGTCCGTAGGACGAACAACAATCATACCATAGGCTAGATTCTAGGGTTTAGCCTCTCTGATCTCGTGGTAGATCTACTGTTGTACTACCCATATCATCAATATCAATCAAGCAGGAGTAGGGTTTTACCTCCATCGAGAGGGCCCGAACCTAGGTAAAAATATCGTGTCCGTTGTCTCCTGTTACCATCCGCCTAGATGCACAGTGCAGGACCCCCTACCAGAGATCCGCCGGTTTTGACACAAACATTGGTGCTTTCATTGAGAGTTCCTCTGTGTCGTCGTCATCAGGAAGGATGCCTCATCCTGTCTTTAAAGACGGCACCGTTGCTAAACGAGCTTTGGCCGTCGGCCAAACTCTCCGGCTAGGCGGTTTTCTCATGTCCGCGTGTTCGGCCTCCGCGCCAACGATGACTTCTCAGGTCATCGAAAGCAATCTTCACGTTAACTCGGAACTTGCCGAGCAGTTAGATCCGATGGGGCTCTCTTCCTTAAACGAGCTCTTGGATCGCATCTCCGCCCTGGGAGTCGCTACAAACTACGATTAGATTGGGCCTAAACCCGATCTAAGAGAGATCACCTCTCCCCAGGTTATCCACCACGTTGCTTTTGTTGAGGAACAATACGGTGACCCTTCATCTATTTTAAGGACTAGCTATGTCCGGATTCCCGATCCCTCCATGCCGGATTCCCACGGAGGGGAGGACGTCACTCAAGCCCTGAACCTAAAGTCAGGCAGCGGGCTAGATTCATTGGACAACATCCAAGAACCCAAGCGTCCAAGTCCGAAAACTTCTTGGCCCCTGAGTCTTAGATTGGACGGGGTTCCAAATTTAATTCCACCCGCCCACCCAAACTTATGCGATCTATCCCAAATCCGGCAAGAGCCCGTAGAAACAGTACACAATTACTGGGCCAGATTCCTCCTGGTCATAAACAGGATAAAGGATTGCCGCAAGGAGGACGCAATTTCATTCTTCTGCAATAATTGCACGGACAAGGGAATCCTCAACGCCGTAAGTCGTCGTGAAATTACACGCTTCGCTGACTTGGCGTCCATAGTACGAAAGTACTGTGCGATGGAAAGCGCCTGGAAACCGGAATTAATTTTTGGAACAATCCGGCCCTGAATACAACCCCAGTCTGAAATAAAAGGGTGCATCATCGCCAGGCACCTGGGTTAAATACCAAAAAGCAAAAACCCTCTATAGGGCATGGAACCGTACTAGAAGGATGGCTCAATGGACCCTGCAAAATTCATAGTACAAAGGGCGCCACTCCAACTCATAGCCTTAGAGCATGTTGGATACTATGGCAGGTGGCCAAAAGTGGCGAAGAGCTTCTAACTCCAGAGAACCAGCCCAAGGATACCAGTACGGTATTAACAGTCTTTGAGACTTTCGCATCAAATAATATGCGGAAACGAACACTCCGCAGCCTTGCCAAAGTCTACCAAGTAGCAACAATAAACCCATGGAGTGACACGGCTATTACCTTTAATGCCAGTGATGAACCTAAATTCTGAACAGCCCGAGCACCAGCTGCATTGGTCCTCATTCCAATAGTGGACGGCTTTCGCCTTACCAAGGTACTCATGGACGGTGGCAGAGGATTGAACCTCATTTACGAGGAAACCCTCCGAAAAATGGAACTAGACTGGAGCCGCATTGAGCGAAGCAGCACAACCTTTAGAGGAATAATCCCCAGTCGGGAAGCATGCCGTACAAGAAAAATAACACCGGATGTGGTGTTTGGCACGCCGGATAATTACAGGTCCGAGGAGGTCATGTTCCAAGTGGCCCCGTTCAGCAGCGGATATCACGCTCTATTAGGGCGAGAGGCATTCACAATTTTTCAAGCTATACCCCATTACGGGTACATGAAGCTCAAAATGCCCGGGCCCAATGGAATCATCACTCTTGCTAGTGACCCGGACATAGCACTCCGCGCCAAAAATAAGACAGCCGCACTGGCCCTCGAGGCACTATCCGAAGCCCTAGCAGCCGAGGAACTCACTGCGCTGTGCTCCATGGTGAATAGGGACGATGTGATACTCGATAAGAGATGCAAGTCCACCTCCTTTAAACCAGCGGACGAAATAGTAAAATTCCAAGTCCATCCAACGGACCCTACAAAAACGGCCTCCATCGGGGTGCAATTAAACCCTGATGTAGACACCGCACTACGAGAATTCCTACGCGAAAATTGGGACATTTTTGCCTGGCACCATTCAGACATGCCAGGAATCCCACACCAGTTGGCCGAGCACAGCCTAAACATCCTAAAAGGATTCAAGCCAGTCAAACAGGCTCTTTGGCGTTTCTCCGAACCCAAGAGACAGGCCATGGGAGCTAGCCAAATTATTGGAGGCCGGATTCATCAGAGATATTAAACATTCGTACTGGCTAGCAAACCTGGTGATGGTACCAAAGAAGGACAAATCCCGGCGCCTATGCGTCGATTTTAAGGACCTCAACAAGGCTTGCCCAAAGGATCCCTTCCCACTCCCCCGCATCGATCAAATTATCGATGCTACCGCAGGACACGATTCATTGTGTTTCCTCGATGCATACTCCGGCTACCACCAAATTAAGATGGTAGAGCCCGACCAGGCCTCAACGGTATTCATCACCCCATACAGCCCATTCTCCTTCAACACAATGCCCTTTGGGCTCAAAAACACCGACTCAACATATCAGCGCATGATTCAGACATGTCTGGCAAACCAGATCGGCAAAACAGTGGAGGCATACGTAGACGACGTGGTCATCAAAACCAAGCACGTCGAAACTCTAGTAGACGATTTGAGACTCACGTTTGATAATCTCCGAACATATGACATTAAGCTTAACCCGGAAAAATGTGTTTTCCGCATACCAGCCGGAAAGCTCTTGGGCTTCATTGTATCCGGTAGAGGAATTGAAGCAAACCAGCCAAGATCCGAGCTCTGTCACAATTGGATATCCCAAAGGACCTCAAACAAATACAAAAATTGACGGGATGCGTGGCGGCTTTAAGCCACTTTATCTCCCGTTTAGGAGAAAAGGCATTACCCCTTTATCGCCTCCTCCGATGCACCGAACACTTCGAGTGGACGGATGCCGCTACCGCCGGACTCGAAGAAATAAAAGCCATAATGGCAACAAACCCAGTCCTGGCCACGCCCAACATGGGTGAACCAATGCTATTATATATCGCGGCAACTCATCAAGTCGTGAGCGCGATGCTAGTTGTCGAACGAGAAACGGACAGAGACAAGTTCCCCCTTCAAAAACCAGTTTACTACGTGTCCACTGTCCTAACTCCATGCAAGTCACGGTACCCGCATTATCAAAAGATAGCGTACGCGGTGTTCATGGCATCCTGGATGCTGCAACACTACTTTCAAGAGTGTTCGATAATAGTAGCCTCCGAAGTACCTCTTAATGACATTATAAACAACCGCGAAGCGACGGGCCGGATTGCCAAATGGGCCATTGAGCTCCTCCTGTTCGACATAACATATAAGCCACGGCGAGCTATTAAGTCACAAGTTTTGGCCGACTTCGTTGCCGAATGGACTGAAGCCGAACTCCCTAAAGAGTATGGAACATATTCCAACTGGATCATGCACTTCGACGGCTCCATAATGTTGGCTGGTCTAGGGGCTGGCGTCATTCTGACGTCCCCAACCGGACATACGGTTCAATACGTACTCCAGATAATGTATACGGACTCCAACAACGCAGCCGAATACGAGGCCCTTCTACATGGCCTCCGGATGGCAGTCTCCATGGGCATTCAACGCCCAGAGGTGCGCGGGGACTCGAACCTCGCGATATCCCAAATAAATGGAGACTTCAATGCCAAGGATCCGAAAATGGCAGCTTATCACAACGCCGTCCTACAATTGTCAGCTCGGTTTGAGGGGCTCGAATTTCAACATATAGCCCGGGATAACAACCAGGCAGCAGATGTATTGGCACGCATTGGCGCAAAGCGCGATGCCGTCCCTCTCAACATCTTCCTAGATAGGCTGTTCAAGCCATCCGTACTATGGGAGGGGGAATCCGGAAATAACAACCCGGACCCAACCGCACTGCCCGACACCGAACATTCTGACACAATCGGTGGTTCTGCCAACGAAGTAACATCCTCAGCCCACGTAATAATGGCAGTCATTGCCCCGTGGACGGAACCATTCCTAGCCTACCTAACCAGGCAGGAACTTCCCGAGGACCAAAACGAGGCCCGCTGCATAGTGCGGCGATATAAAGCCTATAAGGTCCATGAGGGAGAGCTTTACAAGAAAAGCACAACCGGAGTCCTTCAAAGGTGTATCTCCAAAGAGGAAGGGCGGAATCTTCTGGCTGAAATTCATGCCGGACTCGGCGAGCACCACGCCGCAGCCAGGGCCCTTGTAGGCAAGGCCTTCCGTACATGATTTTATTGGCCGATGGCCCGGGCAGATGCTCAGGACTTAGTCCAACGATGCGTCGGTTGCCAGCTCTTTGCTAATCAAAGCCACATGCCACCCACCACCCTCAAAACTATACCCATAACCTGGCCCTTCACGGTCTGGGGGCTTGACATGGTTGGACCCCTTAAAGGAGGAACGCACAAGCAAAAATACCTTCTGGTCATGGTGGATAAATTCACCAAATGGATAGAGGCCAAACCTGTTAAGACGGCCGAATCCGGACCGGTGATAGACTTCATATCAGGGGTCGTACACCGTTACGGCGTACCCCATAGCATCATCACTGATAATGGCACGAACTTTACGGCCGATGAGGTCAAACTATGGAGCAAAAACATGGGCATCAAGCTCGACTATGCTTCAGTTTATCACCCTCAAACTAACGGTCATGTCGAGCGAGCAAATGGTCTAATCATGAGCAGCATCAAACCCAGACTAGTGCGGTCCCTCAAGGAATCTCACACGCACTGGGTAGAGGAGCTCGACTCTGTACTCTAGGGGTTGCGGACCACGCCGAATTGCACTACCGGATTCACACCATTCTTTGTGGTATACGGCGCAGAGGCAGCTTTGCCCTGTGATATAATTCATGACTCACCTCACGTGCGCATGCACGAAGAAAGAGAAGCCGAGCTTGATCGGCAGGACAGTTTGGACGCCTTGGAGGAGGAGCATGACGTGGCAAAAGCCCGTTCCGCATTATATCAACAGTTGGCTCGAAGATATCAAAGCAGAGAACTACGGGCCAAAACTTACAATGTTGGCGAGTTAGTTCTACACCTGCCAGACAAGAAAAAGGACAAACTCAAGCCCAAATGGGAAGGTCCCTTCATCATTGACCAAGTCCTGACCGGCGGAGTGTACCATCTGCGAAATGCATCGGATAACTGACTCGAGCCGAACCCATGGAACGCAGCCCGTCTCCGAAGATTCTACGCCTAGCGTCGGATTCTGAGTTCGTCTCCTTCCTCCGTCTATATTTTATACAGTAGCTGTCTTAAATTTCTCCCCTTCTCCCCCTTTTTTCTTACAGCCTTTGAAGGCTCGTTCGTGCTTTGTTCACACAAACTTGACGCGCCATCCGCGCTCACTATACCTGGGGGCTTCTTTAACAGAAGCTTATTTATACGGGCTTCATGCCCAACACATGTGTCACACTTCCGCATGTACCTTTTATTCACCATTATATGCATCGATATGACGTAAGTTTTGGCCAAGGTGGGTTGCCTGGCTCATGTGCTTACCCCTACGTACCCGATTGTTCGGCTAGGTGGTAAAGGAAGCACCTCTGCGATTGTTACTGGTAGGTCAGCTGGATGTGTACCTCAGACTGGGTGAAGCCGAAAGCTAGCTTCTTAAGGTAATATTCGGTCAGTGAACTAAAAGACGATTTCTTACCTATTTATTCATCTGCCCCTAGATGTTTTTCTGCTTTTTTCGCAGTCCGGACATGCACTTTAGGGCATGCCTCCGAGGGAAAGGAACCCCTAACGGAACTATTCTCCCTTGAAGATGTTTCTTACTAACCATGTAATATAACATAACTAGTTGGGCACTTGTCTGATAAAGCACTAATGACCCCTACGCCTGGTCTCCACGCATGCGCCGGTTCTTATATAACCGCGAGGGTATTCGGACACACTCTGGACTATTGGGTCCCGAGGTTGAAGCGAAAAGGTTTGCTATGACAAACAATCTACAATCCAGCTAGAAGGCATTTTACATGTCATCTTAAATTACATAGTCACTTCGACTCATTATATTCCTCTTCAATGCCATCTAATAGGCTGTCTAGTTTACAGTCCTGCTGGGAATACTTTGCGGCCAACTCTACTTGGCCGTACACTAAGCTCACAGGGATCTCCTTCCCATCGGGCCCCACAGGTCCGACCTCGGCCATGTGGTTTGGGTCAGCCTTCATGTACCGTGTCTTCACCATGGCCCAGGCCTCCCGGGCGCCTTGACGGCAGGCCGATATCTTCCACAATCGGAAACGCCGCCGCGCTGCCTGAAGCCTCTCTGCAAGCTCTCCAAGGCCTTCGGGCAGGGAGACAGATGGCCACAAGGCATGGGCGACGCCTTTCATCACCTGTCGAACTCGTTCGTGCAGCTGCAAGAGCTCGGGAAGAAGGGCCTCGTAGAACCGGGCATTTCCTCTGCAGGACGGCCTGTGAGCATACCTACAGACATACCTCTGTTAGTCGACTTCCTCGCAGAACTCTTTTTCAAAGATCGTTCAAGCACTTACTAAAAATGTCGCGTCGAAGCCGCCGATTCTCCTTAACGGAGTCAGACAGCTGGGCACGAACATCCTTTAGTTCCTCACCCAGCTGGGTGTTGGCATCTTGGAGATTATTTTTCTCTTGCCTCACCCTTGTAAGCACATTCTCAACGGCCTTTAACCGGCGCATAAGCTGTTGCTTGTCTGGATCTATCCCGGCGCCATCTGCAATATTATTTTCAGACTTATACACACGCCGCACTTCACAAATTACTTATCTTTTGAAGCATATATTACCAGAGGGGGTCTCTTTGGCTTCCCCCGCTGCAGATAGTGCGGCCTCAAGTTGGGCTTTGCACTCTTCGAGCTCCTGGGACAGTTGGGTATTCTTTTCTGTAAGATCCTGCACAATAAATGATCCTTAAAATCAGTTATTCTAACTATTTCAAGTCTCGGGGGCTAGTGGCATATATAACTGTCAAATTTTCTCACCCGTATGTCTTTTACATACTGCTTCGTGGCTCTGGCTAGACCATTTTGAGTGGCACGGAGGTGCGCATCTCCCGAATTGAAGGCATCCAATGCCTCGGGGGAGAAACATGCGTCACGAAGAACTGTCCGAGGACGCCTGTGATTCATGGCACTCTCCACCTCGGAATTGGTGGCAGATAACCTGTCGGTATCCTCTGTCGGAGGAGCATCCGACGCACGCCTCGTGTTCACCTCCGCTTCTGGACCTGGCTTTGGAGCCTGGCGAGCGGAGGATTGATTGGCAACCTCTCCGGATACAGTCCGGCGAGCGCTCTTCTTCCTGAAAAAGCACGAGCGTCAGTATGACTCCCGGGAATAAAACCTAGGATTAAGATGACACGCCATACCGCTGCACCGGCGTTTCAATCTGGACTACACTTCTTTTCAGCCTGTTGGGCCTTGCTGTCCCTTGTTGACTAGCCGTCGCAGGCTCGGCCTTCCGCCTCAAGGACTCCCCCTGCGAAACACCATTGGTATACGGTGATCAAAAACAAGCACGGATGGGTCATTTTCAAAGTATTGGGACTTTGGTCTTAGTTACCTGCGAGGCTGGAAGTATTCCGGGGTAATCGGCCGTAATGGCGACCAAGGCATTATCGATGCTCAGTTGGTGAAATACCCCATCGATCAGCTCCACCGATATGTCCGGATCCTCTTGGGAGGTCAGATCGAGGAACCGTTCCGGATCCTCGAGTTGTGGAGGCGGGCTGTTTATATCCTTCACGGCCCGGCGCAGTTCCTGCGCCGAAATCACAAAATGAGATACTTGACTATGGGAGTACGGATCGGATAGGCAAGAATAAATGTCCGCTTACCCAGCTTGGAGGATTGTACATAGAAAATCCATCTTGTGGATTGACGCGGAGAAATTCCTCCTCTTCTCCCTTGTATAATGCGGACAAGATCTTCATAAGATCGGCGACCGATCCCGGCCCCTTACGACCGCAGCGGGTGGCATCATCCTCCCCGTTGAAATCCCACATGGGGTGGCTTCTATACTAGAGCGGCTGCACCCCCCGCATAATGCATGTGGCCATGACCCCAATCATTGGTCAGTCCGGAATGAGCTAAAAACCTTATTCGGCTCATGAGGTAAAGGACGTCCCTGTCATTTTCCTTCTGAGGGCTCCGTGGACGCCAGCTTAGGCATTTCTTCAAAGGAGCGTTATTAAACTCAGGGAGGCCGATCCGAATAGGGTCCGGCAAGGGGACATCTTCTATATAAAACCATTCCGAAGGCCAATCTTCGGATGCCTTCTTTGGGGTTCCGGATAGATATTCGGTCCCGGCGATGCGCCATAGTTCGGCTCCGCCCACTTGATATACTGACCCCTCTTGAGAGCGGGGCACAAGGTAGAACAGTTCGACACGTGGAAGATGGCCATTATGGGGCGTGGAAGCCAAGGAGCGCAATATTTATGAGAAGTCGGACGCTATTCAACAGGTGCATAGGATTTGGAGAAGAACCAGCCTTGCAATGCCGAAGACAATCTACGCGCCGGACTCATTGCCATTGAAACCTGGTTCGGGGTCTACTGAGGGAGTCCCGGATTAGGGGATGTCCGGATAGCTGAACTATCACCTTTGGCCGGACTCCTGGACTATGAAGATACAAGATTGAAGACTTCATCCCATGTCCGGATGGGACTTTCCTTGGCGTGGATGGCAAGCTTGGCGATACGGATATGTAGAGCTCCTACCATTGTAACCGAACCTGTGTAACCCTAACCCTCTTCGGTGCCTATATAAACCGGATGGTTTTAGTCTATAGGACGAACAACAATCATACCATAGTCTAGCTTCTAGGGTTTAGCCTCTCTGATCTCGTGGTAGATCTACTCTTGTACTACCCATATCATCAATATAAATCAAGCAGGAGTAGGGTTTTACCTCCATCGAGAGGGCCCGAACCTGGGTAAAAACATCGTGTCCCTTGTCTCCTGTTACCATCCGCCTAGATGCATAGTTCGGGACCCCCTACCCGAGATCCGCTGGTTTTGACACCGACACCCACCATTTACTAAAAAAGATCAGATCTATATTTAATCTTACCAACAAGTAGAATACACAGACTATGCCAGTGCAGAAGTGTAGCCCATTGCTCTTGTCAGTACATTTTATCCTGTAACGCTTGTACTTCCAGGGATTGGTAGTTCATTATGTAGCATCAATCTGCATCTTATCTTCATTATCATATATCCCTTCTAGTATTATCATATCAATAATTACTCTCTACAAAATGTAGAGTACAGGCATTTTGTGCTGAAATTCTTGAGTTATCCTTCCCTTGACATGGAGAAGGGCATTCTAAAGTCAGTGTTAACTGTTAATGTAAGTCAGTCATTCTAAAGCCTTTATCCTCAATTGCTGTTTAATTTGCTCATACTACCTATCGTTTACTGCTGTTTAGTTTGATGTTTCTACCAAAATGCATGTTCGTAAGAATCGTAAGTTCTAAGTTTTACTTGTAAAACCAAATTCCTTATTCATACCATGCACATTACTTAATACTCCCTATATGTATGCTTGGTTTTGTGGATCTATAATCCAGTGTGTGGTGAAGCAGCCCACGTTTGCACCTTGTCATCTCCTGTTTATCTTACTGATGTGACTGATGATATGAACAACATGTCATGCACATTATCCAAAATAGATACAATGATTTTCTTTGCCCTTCATCTATGCTTGTTTTGTTGACATGGTAATCCAGTAGTGTGGTGAAGCTCCCCACATTATGAACAATGCCAAATTATGCTATTGATATTTTGAACTTACTCTTTATTTTCTAATTTGAAATTGGATAGAATTGACAGAATAGTTATCATCTGTGTGGTGAAGCTCCCCACATTATGAACAATGCCAAAACCTGTCATCTCTCTGCTTTGTTTCAGGGTGATATGCCTAATGGCATGCACAAGTCTACTGAAGGTTGTGAGACAAACCCAACATATATTGCAGCAAAGAAGGCAAAACATCTTGAAGATAGCGAGACAACCCCAAAGTCTTGTCTTGATGCAGTGTTCAAGTTACTTGAGACTAACAGTCAGACAAGCTCACAGAATTCGTTGTCTGAATCAGTTCGACTTCTTCAATCCCAAGTTCAAGCAGAAAGGCATTCTGCAACACAACTTCGACTTGAAGTCCTATATCTAAGAAAGATTGCGGAGAACACCAGCGAGAACCTCATCGCTAAACAGCTACACCTGGAAGCTATGACCGACATGCTAGGCCGGTCTCACAGCCTTGCTCAGCAGCTTGCGCAAAAGTTCCCCTGCAAGGCTAACCTTTCTTGAACTGTCTTGGAAGTGGTCTCAGTTCAGTATTATTTTCTTACGCTGCAATGGTGCCCAGTTTTTGTAATCTGCTTCTTCGTTGCACTTTATGATCACTGATGGCGAACTTTGATGCCCAGTGGATGTAATATACCTTAAATCCTTTATTGTATAGTGTAGGTTTAATCTTAGTTACTATGCTGTAATTTCTTTATTGTATAGAGTAGGTTTGTTCTTAATTCCTACTAGTTACTGCCATCATTCTCTATCAGAAAAAAAATCTGATGTAGTCGACCGGGCCGAAACATTCGACTCTAACGGGCCAGGTTTTTAGCGGGCCACAATTGGGCCAGCCTGCGTCTTTCTTGGGCCCGAATGATTGGGGCCTTCACACATTGCGCCAGGCCCAAACATACACCAGCCTATATTTAGTTGGGCCTTTTGTCGACCCAGCGCTTAGTCTGGCCCAGGTAGCGTTGGGCCATTAACAGGCTGAATATTGTACTGGCATGTTACGACCGAGATGAAACCACGGGCCTTTAGCAGGCCAAAATGCATGTTGGGCCTCAATTTTCTCTAGTCGTCGATGGGCCTTCAGCAGGCCGAAATGTAGACCGGGCCGTTTTGGGCCCAGTTAGCTCACGGGCCGTTACCAGGCCAAAACATATCCTGGGCCTTAGTTGAACCACTGATATCATGGGCCTTTAAGAGGCCGAAAGCTTAGTACAGGCATCAACGGGCCGAATTACGTGACAGGCCTTTAACAGGCCCAAAGTCACATTGGGCTTAACTGTTGCCACCTTTAGCACGGGCCGTTAGTGGGCCCGATGTCCGGTCGAACCATATATGGCCCATGGGAAGCACGGGCCATTCCCAGGCTGAAAGCCACACCGGGATGAAATGGGCCCATGTCTACATCGAGCCTCTAACAGGCCGAAAGTCACTGGGCTGTAGTTGGGCCCAAATATTCGGCGAACAATTAACGGGCCAGATCTGTCTTTGGGGTGCGAATAGGCCCAAATATTGGGCGAACAATTAACGGGCAAGATCTGGCTTCAGGCCGTAAATGGGCCCAAATATTGGGTGAACAATTAATGGTCCAGATCTGGCTTCGGGCCGTAAATGGGCCTTTATTAAGCAGGCCGTTATTGGGCTAGCCCACTAGTACCTGATTAAGTTCTACGGGCCTTTGACTGGGCCAGCCTTTTTAACCTATATGAGCCTCTCTTGGGCCCAGCCACGTGTCGACGTATCATAGGCATGTCTCCTCCAATGGACGGGCGACATCTGGCCCACTGAGCTGACAGGTGTTTCCTTCGGCCAATCAGAATTTTACACGTGGAAATTTCCCATTGGTCGGGGTTGTTAACGGGTTATCGGATCCAAAATCCGACCCGATAGCTTAACGGTGTTCCGTTACGGTGGATGCCACATGTCGGTCACCCTTGACAAAAGCACTTCTGTGACGCGCGATTTATCGTCATGGAAGTGGACACTTCCGTGATGATGATTTTGGTAATGTCATGGAACACTTCTACGACATCACAGGTATGACTATCTTGATTCTGTCATAAATTTGTCATGGATGTACATGCATGACAAAAAATGCGACCTACTGTGACAAACACTTATCATCACGGAAGTGTATTTTTTTTAGTGCCACCGGGCGAATCCATGGGAGCAACGACGAACTGCCTTCTCTTCGGGGGAAGGGAAACTGGCGAGGAGGAGATAAGAGTGTAGTAACCGCAGGGCCTCGTCCCTTCCAACTGTAGATCGTTCCTCACCAAAGGGGTGAGGCTATTATTTACTACTAGTACTAGCACTATGGAATGTTATGGGATTGCATTATACTGTAAATAATAGCACTAGTAAGAAATTTTTGGCACTAGGTAGTAGTTTTTGTCGTGGATTAAGAAATTTTGGGTATGTTTTTGCCATTTTTTGTACACGCCAACTAGTGTCAAAAAACGTCTTACATTATGTGATGGAGGAGTACGTAATCGTACTATAGCAGTACTAGTACTACTTTTTCTCAACTAGTAGTGCGATGTACTGTACTTCTAGTCTAGTCTATTGTAGTGCACCTGTTTTGAACTCTTGAATCTCAGGGCCAAGGAGCTACAGTTGGAAGTGGAGGGTACTACTATTCTCTAGAACCATCACTGTACTATCAATTCAGGGAAAGTACACCTGCGTAGTGGCCTAGTGGGTACTGTCGGTGCTCTATTCAGCCGCTCCTCTCATGTAGTTGGCCTACTCAGCCGCTCCTCTCATGCACACACTAGCAGCCTGTTTATCAGCGACGGTTATTGCGAGGGAAGATTATTTGAGTTATTTGATACAGCGAGACTAGGCTTTTCACTTCCATTTGTGGAGGTGTAATGGATCTTGTCGAACTTTGTTAGTAGTTCCTTCTTTATGAATGAGATGAAGCAAAGCTTTTGCCTCCATTTCAAAGAAAACACGTCAAGAGGAATTTCTTTTATAGTAGAGCCGATAATGGAGTGAAGTCCATGCGTGCAATGCCACAAGCTAGAGAGTAGTAGTAGAGCACTTTACGCAAAGAGCTATATTGGACAGTTCCCAATGACCCGCCAGGCTTTTCCGGCTCCTCGGGCTTAATTGGGAGGCCCTAGTTTAAATATGCTACTAGCTGATGAGGAAGCTGCAAGCGAGGTGCGGCTAGGGCGAGCACGCGAGCCACGGGATGGTGGGAAGGAAAACCCATTCACGTGACTAGGCTATCCATTGCACCCAGATTGTGGGGCCGCACGTCGTTTGACTTCAAAACTCAAACTGCCCGTGTACAATATTGGCTCGCAGCAAAGTGTAGTAGTACTTTTTTTTAAAGGCCGCCGTGTGTTCGGCCGGGATCGAACCCACAAAACGAGGTATACACTCCCGTGACCACTAGTAGTACTCGTTGGAGTACAATGCAACCTAGAATCGCCTTTTGTCGCTAGTAGTACGTACATTGTTCCTTACAAGAAACCCCTAATAATGCAAGAAACTACTACCCCTTGCATACATGGCAGACTTTTTTTTCCGAAATGGAGGCAAAAGATTTGCCTCATCTATTAAATAAGAAGAGAATAGAGCGTGGCAGACTTAAGATAAGACTACCTTATCAACCATTGTACATGCTCTTACCAACCAGCCCTACCAAGAAACGACTACTCTACAAAGTGTCGTTATAGGCACGTTTCAACCCATGGCCCTGTTTGGATACATTTGTTGTCAATCTAAACCTGGCATCCAAACACCACACTTTGGTTAGAGTTAGTTCAAGGTTACAATCTAACTTGAACCTCTCGCAGGGCCCATGTCTCCCATTAAGTCAACGCCTTCTATTCGACCCGGCGTTATGACTTGTGGGACCTACATGTCAGTCTGCACAAAAATCCATAGTGAGCTCCTACCTCCGGCCCATCCACCTAGTCATCCTCGGCCATGGGACGCAGCTACCGCCGCAGGCAGAAGGCGAGGTCAAAACCGCCGGCGGTGCGGAGCCCATGTTGCGGCATCCCAGATGCCAGCTCCATCTGGCGCTCGTGGATGCTAGCTAGCCAAGATAGCTCCGTCCAGCTGCTTGTCTGCAAGGTTTGCTAGCTAGATTGGCACGGCAGCGCGGCGGCTTGCTCGCGCGCGCCGCGCTAAGGCCAGCCATCTGGCTCGAGCGAAGGCCAGCGCGGCGGCTTGCTCGCTCGTGAGTCACGCTCGGGCCAGCCTGCCAACCCGTGCGGAAGCCAGCGCGGCGTCCGGCCCGTCCGGCAGAGCGGCGGCCAACTCGCTCATCCCCGGCGCCACCGACGAACATGCAACAGTACTGTTATAAGTAATGTTCAGGAAAAATAATGATTTGAGGGGGAATAACAGGATAGAAGGTCAGATGTGGGTCCCCCGTGTCAATGGTCAAACAAAATGTGTTGGTTTAAGCTGCCTCGTCAGCACGGATGTTTGGGCCAACCCTATCATAAATGGGTTTAAACGAACCTAATCGGTAGGAGTACTAGGTAGTAGTTTTTGGCATGGATTAAGAATTTTTGGGTATGTTTTTGCTGTTTTTTGTACAATAGATTCTTCCTAGGGCTGGTTGAAAGTGGTACTTTTTTGTTAAATACTCTACATATTGTAAGTACATAGTGCATATGTGTACATGATTGAAAGTAAATATCAACCATGAGTGACTAATATCTTGTTGGAAAACTCGAAACTATGGAATACTAGGGAAAAAATGCATGGTCGGAAATACTAGCAATGTTCATGTGCGTTGCAACGAATCATAATTAGAATAATACTTATTCACAAACTTGATACAAAACACTCTAATTTTGATATACATATGTCACTAGAGATATATTATGTTTCAATTAGAGTATATTCTTTGGGATGTTTTGGGGAGGTCGGGGAGGGATGTGGTTCGTTTTAAGATACTAATTATGGGTTTCTTCTGCAAATTGGTAGACAAGTGGGATGTTGGTGAGAAAAGGCAACAACTTACCTCACAGTCGTTAGATGTAGATCTAATGGTCAGACACGATGGATGGCAGACACACCATCATCACCAACTTAGTCTTGTCTAGGAGTACTAGCAAGATCCGTGCATTGAACAGAACATCAAGATGCATTTTTTTATAAAACATTGATATGTCTCCGTCGTATCTATAATTTTTGATTGTTCCATGCCAATATTCTTCAACTTACATATACTTTTGGCAAATTTTTATATTATTTTTGGGACTAACATATTGATCCAGTGCCCAGTGCCAGTTCCTGTCTGTTGCATGTTTTATGTTTCGCAGAAAACCAATATCAAACGGAATCCAAACAGGATAAAAACGGACGGAGAATTATTTTCTGGAATATTTGGGATTTTCCGGAGGAAGAATCAACGCGAAATGGTGTCCGAGGTGGCCACGAGACAGGGGGCGCGCCCTCCCTCCTGGGCGCGCCCTGGACTCTCTTGGGCCACCCCTAAGGCGATTAATGCTCTTCTTTTGCTGCAAGGAAGCTAATTTTACGAGAAAAATCTGGGCGAAAGATTCACCCCAATCGGAGTTACGGATCTCCAGATATAAAAGAAACAGTGAAGGGGTAGAATCAGAGAACTCAGAAACAGAGAGATAGATCCAATCTCGGAGGGGCTCTGGCCCCTCCCAAGCCATGGGAGCCAAGGACCAGAGGGGAAACCCTTCTCCGATCTAGGGAGGAGGTCAAAGAAGAAGAAGAAGAAGGGGGCCTCTCTCCCCCTTGCTTCCAGTGGCGCCGGAGCGCTACCCGGGGCCATCATCATCACCGCGATCTTCACCAACACCGCCATCATCTTCACCAACATCTCCATCACCTTCCCCCATCTATATCCAGCGGTCCACTCTCCCGCAACACGCTGTACCCTCTACTTGAACATGGTGCTTTATGCTTCATATTATTTTCCAATGATGTGTTGCCATCCTATGATGTCTGAGTAGATTTTCGTTGTCCTATCAGTGATTGATGAATTCTATGATTGGTTTGAGTTGCATGTTTTATTATTACTGTTGTCCTATGGTGTCCTCCGTGTCGCGTAAGCATGAGGGATTCCCGGTGTAGGGTCTTGCAATGCGTTCATGATTCGCTTATAGTGGGTTGCGTGAGTGACTGAAACACAAACCTGAGTAATAGATTGTTGTGTATGGGATAAAGGGGACTTGATACTTTAATGCTATGGTTGGGTTTTACCTTAATGAATCTTTAGTATTTGTAGATTCTTTCTAGATTTCCAATCATAAGTGCATATTATCCAAGAATAGGAAGTATGTTAGCTTATGCCTCTCCCTCAAATAGAATTGCAATTGTGATTACCGGTCTAGTAATGTAGTCGGTTGCTTAGGGACAATTTCACAACTCCTACCACCACTTTTCCACACTTGCTCTATTTACTTTATTGCATGTTTATCTAAACAGCCCCTAGTTTATATTTACTTGTTCTTTATTATCTTGCAAACCTATTGTCATGCCCAATATGCGACCCTATCCAAAAGGAACTCGAAGGTCCCACCAAGGATAGACCCGCATATTGAAACGCTTTTGCAAGGTGGATATCATTACATCAACATTACATAATAGATGGGGATACATACATAAGGCATACAATGCCACACGAATACAACATCACAATACATAAGATCAACATCTGACAACGGATGAAACACAAACAGAAACTCAAACGACATCCACCCTGCTAGCCCAGGCTGCCGACCTGGAACCTATCCCCTGATCGAAGAAGAAGCAGATGACAAACTCCAAAATAAGCAAACATCGCTCTCGCGTCATGATCATCGCATAACCTGTACCTGCAACTGTTGTTGTAGTAATCTGTGAGCCACGAGAACTCAGCAATCCCATTACCATGGGTATCAAGACTAGCAAAGCTTAATGGGAAAGGAAGGGGGTAAAGTGGTGAGGCTGCAGCAGCGACTAAGCATATATGGTGGCTAACATACGCAAATAAGAGCGAGAAGAGAGCAAAGGAACGGTCGTGAAGCTAGCAATGATCAAGAAGTGATCCTGAACTCCTACTTATGTCAAACATAACCTAGAAACCGTGTTCACTTCCAGGACTCCGCCGAAAAGAGACCATCACGGCTACACACGCGGTTGATGCGTTTTAATTCGGATCTGGTGTCAAGTTATCTACAACCGGGCATTAACAAATTCCCATCTACCTATAACTACAGGCACGGCTTTCGAAAGATTATACCCTGCAGGGGTGTCCCAACTTAGCCCATGATAAGCTCTCGCGATCAACGAAGGATATACCTTCTCCCAGGAAGACACGATCAGACTCGGAATCCCGGTTTACAAGACATTTCGACAATGGTAAAACAAGACCAGCAAAGCCTCCCGCTGTGCCGACAAATCCCGATAGGAGCTGCACATATCTCGTTCTCAGGGCACACCGGATGAGCCAGACGTCGGCTTGGCATAGACCCTGGTTGCCCAGGGGGCGCCGGACATCGCTCGGTTTGGACCAACACTTAGACAAGCATTGGCCCGGGGGGGGCTAAAATAAAGATGACCCTCGGGTTGGCCGACCCAAGGGAAAGGGTAGGTGGTGGTGAGGCAAATGGTAAAACCAATTCTGGGCCTTGCTGGAGGAGTTTTATTCAAAGCGAACTGTCAAGGGGGTCCCATAAATCACCCGACCGCGTAAGGAACGCAAAATCCGGGAACATAACACCGGTATGACGGAAACTAGGGCGGCAAGAGTGGAACAAAACACCAGGCATAAGGCCGAGCCTTCCACCCTTTTCCAAGTATATAGATGCATTAATAATATAAGAGATATTGCGATATCCCAACATAATCATGTCCACCATGGAGTAATCTTCAACTTCACCTGCAACTAGCAACGCTATAAGAGGGCTGAGCAAAGCGGTAACATAGCCAAGCAATGGTTTGCATAGGAAAGGTGTCAAAGGTTAGAGGTTCATGGCAATATGGGAGGCTTGATAAACAGGTGATAGGTAGCGCAGCAAATCGATAGAACGAAGCAACTAGCATAGCAATGATAGTAGTGAGATCCAGGGTAGCGGTCATCTTGCCTGAAATCCCGCAAGGAAGAAGAACGAGTCCATGAAGAAGACGAACGGATGAAGCCGAACCAAGCGTAGACGAACGAATCCTCACGAACGCAACAAAACAGGAACTATCGAAAAGAAGCACACAACATGGTAAACACACCACACATAGACAAGACATTATGCACAACCAAGCATGATGCATGACAAGACTACATGAAGCTACTCATGGCAAGAGATGATGCAAACAAGAACAACACATCAAGGCAAGTTTAAATGAGGCCGGGAACAGCATATAACAATTCCGGTAAGTCCTCATATGCATATTTCGAAATTGGTCCAGATCTAAATAAACCTTATGTTCAAGTTGTTAAACAGCAAGTTAAGATGCACAAAGATGATCTACACGAGATTCTAGTCAAGTTACATATAAAGTTCATTTAGTTTGGAGCTACGGCCTAGAAGATATGAGCAAAACAAGTTAAACAGGGCATTGATGCGAAATGCACCCAAACATCAAGCAAACACCTCAAAACAAGGATGCAACATGATAATATGGGACTCCATGCAAAATCAAGCAAGTTTCATATAGAGCAAACTCAGAACGGAGCAACGGTTCAACACACACACATGGAACAAGTTATAGCAACAATCTGTCCAAAACAACAACTAGGCATCTTGCAAGCATCAAAATAACATGCTACAGGACCTCAACAAGAAAACAAAAGGCATGGCCATGATGTACAGGTAAAGCATTACAAAACATGAACACTGAGCTATCTCCAGAACCTACTAGAACATGCTCAAACAAACATGGCAAGATTGCAAATAATATCAGTTTCAGACTTTGCAGAAAATAACATCAGGTTGCAACGTTTAGAGCTATCAAACAACATGTTACAGGAACTTATTATGGCAAACAAAGGCATGGCATGAATCTACTAATTGCATAGATCAAAAGTCCCTTAATGACCATGAGCTAAAAAGGATCAGAAAATATGATGGCACCCACGTAAACATAGCAAGTTATATTACAGATTCAAACATGGCAGGAACAGAATTATCAAGACATGTAGATGAGCTTGTACCACTCACTACAGAGCAATACATGGCATGGCAAGGCACCCAACAGTAAGAAGACATGTTGGTGAAGCTAATCATGGCAATAGCAAGTTCATACGATGCATGGATCACCAGCAACAATCATGGAAACAACTGAACTTAATGTTAACAGGCTGACGACAACATTATCAATCAACTTTGGAGCAAGATAACAACAGGCTACAGCAAGCTATAAATGAAACCAGGGGCATGGATGGATAGAGAATGACATGTAGAACAAAACATGTTTAGTGATCATCTCCAGATTATGCATAGAATGACTAGTAGGAGCAGGTTTACATAGCATCACGAAATAACAGATTCAGCCTAGCAAAACAGCAACAGCAAGTACCCTAGTTAACAAGCTCGATTCACTCACCACAAGTCACTGCATGACAAGATAAGTATAGCATCATCAAGAAGACATGTTTATGAAGCTAACCAAGGCAAGAACAAGTTTATAGCATGCAAGGATCAACTACAACAACCTTAGCAAAATTGAATAACATGTAAACAATCTGCCAGGAAACATTTTGAAGCAAAAGTAGGGCACGAAAATGACATTCTAGACTACTCCATAATTTCAACCAGGGCCATGAATGGATAGAGAACAACCATATGTTCAAAACTTCCTTACTGAAGTATCTCAAAATATGCATGGATCTCTCTGTAGCAACATGTTTACATGGCATCAAAATAACAGCAGAACAGGGACTAAAATCAGCAACATCACGATGCCTAGTTTGCATGCTTGTTCTAGTCACCACATTGATCACAAAAATACATGGTAAGCACCTCTGTAAAGAAGACATAGCATAGATCAAAACACATGTAGACATCAACCTCATAGGATGCACACATCAATCATGGCAAAAATGACAAAAGAGCATGTTCTGTTAACAGACAGCAGAAAACATTATGAAGCACTCTTGCAACGATGATTCAGGCATCAAGATGATCTCAAATGAACATGATGCAATGGAATGAAATGATGTACTCGTTGAGGCGAACAATTTGACATATTATACGCACAAAACGGAGCTACGGATGCCTAGATATGATGTGGTGAACATGCTAACATAATGCAAAATATTCAGGACAGGCGTTTTCGGGGAGGGGAAAAAGTGAACCTCAAACGGATCCAGATCCAGATCGAGGCGGCGCGGATTCTGAGGCTCGCCGGAGAAGGAGGTTGCGGTGGCCGGAGGAGGCGCCGGCGGGGTCGGGGACAGCTGGGCCGGGTCGGTCCCGGCCGGATCCGGGCTGGGTGGCGGCGCACAGCGCGCCGGCGAGGCTCGGGGCGACCGGCTCGGGGCGCCGAAGAACGACGCGGCGAGGACGCCGGCGAGGATCCCGGGGCGAAGCCTGCGGAGGAAGCTCGGGGAGCCGGGCGGAGGGGC
>LT934112.1:582015525-582155133 GCA_900231445.1 Triticum turgidum subsp. durum | reverse complement strand
CGGGCGGGCCGAGCACGGGCCCCGCGGGCCGCGGCGGGCGCAGGGGAGAGAGAGGACGACGGGGCTGACGACGTGGCGCGTGGCGGTTAGCTCGTGGCGGCGGCGGGGTGACGTGGCACGACGGGATTGGTTCGGGTGATGTGTCCGGCGGACATGTCCGGCAGGGGCGGACGTGTCCGGCGGCGCGAGGATGAAAATGGCTAGGGTTGGACCGCGAATTTCGGAGGGGGAGGTGTTTATATAGGTAGAGAGAGCTAGGAGAGTCCAAATGAGGAGCGTTTTTCGCCCACATGATCGTGATCGAACGACCGATAGCATGGAGGGGAGTTAGATGGATTTTGGGCCACTTTTGAGGGGTGTTGGCCTGCAAAGAGAAGGAGGCTTTTGCGTTTACCCGGTTAACCGTTGGAGTACCAAACGACCTCCGAATGGCACGAAACTTGACAGGCGGTCTACCGGTGGTATACCAAGGCCACTTGGCAAACCTCGGGCCATTCCGAGAAAGTTTAATACCCGCACACGAAGAGAGGCAAGAAGGGGACGCCAGATGACATAGGAGTGCCGGATCGCAGAACGGACAACAGGGAAAATACTCGGATGCATGAGACGAACGCGTATGCAAAATGAAATGCACATGATGACATGATAAAATGCAACACGCAAGCAAATGACATGGCAACGACGGCGAATAACTGGCGGACACCTGGCGCAACGAATCCGGGCGTGACAACACTCCTCCACTAACAAGAGATCTCGTCCCGAGATCTTAGGACCGAGACGGAAGGGAAAAGGGATGAGGAGAAACAATAACTCAAGAGAAGAAGCAAAGAATCGAGAGCACTCGAGAAGAAGAGAGGAACGACGAGAATGACAAGAATCGAAAGCTCACGAAATCAGATAGACTATGAAACCACTCCGGTTAGGACGAGATAAGAAACGAATAAGACTGAAAGAATTTAGGCAGCACTCCGGCTGAACATGGAAAGAATAGAACGTGAACTTCAGAAGATGGGATGGCACTTGACGAGATGAACAACGCAAATCCTCCGTAAGAATTTGAAGAAAGGAATGAAAAGAACTTAGAAGGAAGGATTGACTGGAGTTGTTCAGAAAATCAACAACGAAAGAATAAGTTTGATGTGGACTTATGGATAACCTCTCAAAATTTATGAGCTGATAATCGACCACGAGCGGAAAAGATTGGATAGCTGAGAGGAATAAAGAAATGCAAAACTCCACTTTAGAAGAAAACGAAGAATTAATTGCACTTCGAGATGCTAGAAGCAAAGGATACTTGAACTCCACCGACAAAATCTTGATGAACTCTTAAGAATGAATTAAATCATGAAGAACCACCATGAAGAACTCTGGTGACAATAGAATGATGAGATAGAATGAAGGATGAAAGAATAAGATGAGCCTTGCGATGATTTAGATGGAGGTTCCGTTGAAATAGCCGAGGAAATTCGAACTCCGAAAAAGAAAAGATGAAAACACTTGGAACTAGAATTTATTCCTCAAGAACAAACTCTGAAGGAAGGGATAATCACTTGGATGAAATAAGAATAAGATTTATTGTACGCTTATCCTTCATCAAATTAAATTGATGACAAGCAATGGATTTACATACTACTTATTCTTCTTGAAAAAGGATTTAGAAGTGACATATCGCAAACTTGAGAAGGTCTTCATGAACCACCGGTAGGATTGAAAGAACGAATGGATTAAAATGATAATCAAGGAAAAAGAATCTTGAACGAACCACCATAAGAATTCGAAAATGACTAATGAAAGAGAATCAATGACCAGGAAGAATTAGATTAACCAATAAGCAAGAGGGGATTTAGATGCAAAAGAACAAAGAGATCACGAGCTGATTAAAGAACACTTGACCGAAGCACCGGGATAATTGGATAACGGTAGCTGGAATGTGAGGGCGGAGAATTCTTCTGGAATGATGGCCTCCGGTGAAAATAAACGGGAAAAGAACTTCTGACATACTCCGGATGGGTAAGAAAAGAATATCTGACAAATGGAATAAATCGAGACGATAGCATGAAACTAGAACCACGAAACTTCGAGAGGATGGACAAGAATTTGAGGAAAACTCTTCTTCGATCTTCGACTGACGACGAGAAACAACACCAAAATTACTGAGATACTCCGGAAGAATGAAAAACCGAAAAGGTTGAGCCAACAATGAAAAGAATTTGAAAAACGATCTTAGAGATGGCATCTGACTGATGAAATTCATTCTTACGTCACACTTGAAAAGAATTGAGAACAACTCCGGGGAATTAGAAGAGTCAGGTAAGATCCTGGGAAAAGACCTATGGGTTAGGGCCCACTAACAGAAAACACCGTTGGAAAGGGATGTTGAACAGATAGATGATGCACCAGAAGAATTGAAATATTGAATGAGGTGACAACCTCGAATTAATTGGAACACTAACGAATCTCCTGAGATGACTTGAATACTCCGGAAGGATAAACTGGCAAGAGGCGAACGAGCAGGGAGAACACTTGATCGAAGGAAAATAATATGAACAACACCGAAAACTTGAATTAGGTCCACCGGAGAAGAAAAGAGATGAAGAATGACGAACTAGACGAGAATTCACCGATTGAAATGATTGAGGGAAGACTGAAGAACCTCCGTACGAATGAAAATTGATGCTGGAAAGAGTCTGAGGCTCCGGGAAGAAGAGGGTGGGAGGGCGGGAAAACAAAGACAACTTGGAAGGGGAATCGACAAATATCTTGAAGAGAAAACACCGGTTGAAATCATTGAAGAAAGAAAACAAAGACTTTGCACGAGTAGGATGGATACTCGATTATGGACTCCGGTTCCGAGAAGAAGAAGGGGTGGGCAGGTGGGAAAATAAGACAACTGAGGATTGAACTCAATGATGAAGAGGCTCGAGTCGACTTGACGAGAAATGCACCGGATGAAAAGAGATGAGAACCAATGATTGGAAAACCAACTGCGTGATCCTAAAGAAAATTTGAAGGGGAAGAGGAGTAATTCAAAACACCTACATCAAGATTTCTCACCAGAGCGATGAAGGGACCAAGGAGTAAAAAGAATTCCTACTCTCTGATATAACTAGACTCCGAAAACAGTTTTCTTCTAGACTCAACAACGGCCAAACTACACGATCAATCAAGGGGGGATCCTAGGGTCGGTCGAGGCTCTGATACCAACTTCTCACGCCCAATATGCGACCCTATCCAAAAGGAACTCGAAGGTCCCACCAAGGATAGACCCGCATATTGAAACGCTTTCGGAAGGTGGATATCATTACATCAACATTACATAATAGATGGGGATACATACAAGAGGCATACAATGCCACACGAATACAACATCACAATACATCGGAGCATCATCCGACTACGGATGAAACATAAACAGAAACTCAAACGACATCCACCCTGCTAGCCCAGGCTGCCGACCTGGAACCTATCCCCTGATCGAAGAAGAAGCAGATGACAAACTCCAAAATAAGCAAACATCGCTCTCGCGTCATGATCATCGCATAACCTGTACCTGCAACTGTTGTTGTAGTAATCTCTGAGCCACGAGGACTCAGCAATCCCATTACCATGGGTATCAAGACTAGCAAAGCTTAATGGGAAAGGAAGGGGGTAAAGTGGTGAGGCAGCAGCAGCGACTAAGCATATATGGTGGCTAACATACGCAAATAAGAGCGAGAAGAGAGCAAAGGAACGGTCGTGAAGCTAGCAATGATCAAGAAGTGATCCTGAACTCCTACTTACGTCAAACATAACCCAGAAAATGTGTTCACTTCCCGGACTCCGCCGAAAAGAGACCATCACGGCTACACACGCGGTTGATGCGTTTTAATTCGGATCTGGTGTCAAGTTATCTACAACCGGACATTAACAAATTCCAATCTGCCTATAACCGCAGGCACGGCTTTCGAAAGATTATACCCTACAGGGGTGTCCCAACTTAGCCCATGATAAGCTCTCGCGATCAGCGAAGGATATACCTTCTCCCAGGAAGACCCGATCAGACTCGGAATCCCGGTTTACAAGACATTTTGACAATGGTAAAACAAGACCAGCAAAGCCTCCCGCTGTGCCGACAAATCCCGATAGGAGCTGCACATATCTCGTTCTCAGGGCACACCGGATGAGCGAGACGTCGGGTTGGCATAGACCCTGGTTGCCCAGGGGCGCCGGACATCGCTTGGTTTGGACCAACACTTAGACAAGCATTGGCTCGGGAGGGGGGGGGGGCTAAAATAAAGATGACCCTCGGGTTGGCCGACCCAAGGGAAAGGGTAGGTGATGGTGAGGAAAATGGTAAAACCAATGTTGGGCCTTGCTGGAGGAGTTTTATTCAAAGCGAACTGTCAAGGGGGTCCCATAAATCACCCGACCGCGTAAGGAACGCAAAATCTGGGAACATAACACCGGTATGACGGAAACTATGGCGGCAAGAGTGGAACAAAACACCAGGCATAAGGCCGAGCCTTCCACCCCTTTTCCAAGTATATAGATGCATTAATAATATAAGAGATATTGTGATATCCCAACATAATCCTGTCCACCATGGAGCAATCTTCAACTTCACCTGCAACTAGCAATGCTATAAGAGGGCTGAGCAAAGAGGTAACATAGCCAAGCAATTGTTTGCATAGGAAAGGTGTCAAAGGTTAGAGGTTCATGGCAATATGGGAGGCTTGATAAACAGGTGATAGGTAGCGCAGCAAAGCGATAGAACGAAGCAACTAGCATAGCAATGATAGTAGTGAGATCCAGGGTAGCGGTCATCTTGCCTGAAATCCCGCAAGGAAGAAGAACGAGTCCATGAAGAAGATGAACAGATGAAGCCGAACCAAGCGTAGACGAACGAATCCTCACGAACGCAACGAAACAGGAACTATCGAAAAGAAGCACACAACATGGTAAACACACCACACATAGACAAGACATGATGCACAACCAAGCATGATGCATGACAAGACTACATGAAGCTACTCATGGCTAGAGATGATGCAAACAAGAACAACACATCAAGGCAAGTTTAAATGAGGCTGGGAACAACATATAACAATTCCGGTAAGTCCTCATATGCATATTTCGAAATTGGTCCAGATCTAAATAAACATTATGTTCAAGTTGTTAAACAGCAAGTTAAGATGCACAAAGATGATCTACACGAGATTCTAGTCAAGTTACATATAAAGTTCACTTAGTTCGGAGCTACGGCCTAGAAGATATAAGAAAAACAAGTTAAACATGGCTGTCGGTGTCAAAACCGGCGGATCTCGGGTAGGGGGTCCCGAACTGTGCGTCTAGGCGGATGGTAATAGGAGACAAGGGACACGATGTTTTACCCAGGTTCGGGCCCTCTTGATGGAGGTAAAACCCTACGTCCTGCTTGATTGATATTGATATTGTGGATGTTTACAAGAGTGGATCTACCACGAGATCAAGGAGGCTAAACCCTAGAAGCTAGCCTATGGTATGATTGTAATGGTTGTTGTAGTTGTTGTTGTGTCCTACGGACTAGAGCCATCCGGTTTATATAGACATCGGAGAGGGCTAGGGTTACATAGAGTCGGTTATAGTAGTAGGAGATCTACGTATCCGTATCGCCAAGCTTGCCTTCCACGCCAAGGAAAGTCCCATCCGGACACGGGACGAAGTCTTCAATCTTGTATCTTCATAGTCTTGTAGTCCGGTCGATGATGATGATAGTCCGGCCGATGATAGTTCGGCCGATGATGATAGTCCGGCTATCCGGACACCCCCTAATCCGGGACTCCCTCAGTAGCCCCTGAACCAGGCTTCAATGACGATAAGTCCGGCGCGTATATTGCTTGGCATTGCAAGGCAGGTTCCTCCTCCGAATGATAGAAAATTGTGAACACCAGGGTAGTGTCCGGCTCTGCAAAATAAATTCCACATTCCACCGTAGAGAGAATAATATATACACAAGTTCAATCTGCTAACATTTTTTGCGGCATGACGTCACGCCACTACCAAGCCATTACTTGAATTGTTTTTTACTCTACCACCTCAGCGCATTTAGCGAAGCGGTTTCCCTGGCACGTCTTGTCGAAGCAGAGATCGTGTTCCCCCTTAATCCGGGATTCTCATCAATACGAACGTGGGTAACCCAACCGCGCCCGTCGCCACGCCCCCTCTATAGAAGGCGAGTCCCAAACGGTCACGGAGACGGCTCTTGGTATTCTCCCTCTTTATAATGGGACCAAGGCTCGTTTCTTTTCTTCAATCCTCCATCGAATCCTCTCTCCGCTCCAAGTTCGAGCACCTAGAGCTCCAGATTCGAGTGCTTCGGACCTTCAACGATGTCCGGTTCCGACCTCCAGGGCCGGTGGATGCCCTCCTCTGTCACGGAGGAGGATGTGCTAAAGCTGCGGGAGGCCAAGTACCTGGCTTATGAGATTTCGCACAGGTTGCCTGCCGAAGGGCAGGCCATCCCCACCCCCGAGCCCGGCGAGTATGTCGTTTTTGTATCCCACCTCCGTCGGGGTTTAGGCTTCCCGATGGATCCTTTTGTGAGAGGGCTCATGTTTTACTATGGGTTGGAATTTCATGATTTGGCTCCGGAGTCCATCCTCCATGTTTCCGCATTTATTGTCGTCTGCGAAGCCTTCCTCCGCGTCACCCCTCACTTCGGCCTGTGGCTGAAGACCTTCAATGTGGCGCCGAAGATGATCGGGGGGCGTCAAGCAGAGTGCGGCGGGGCGGCCATAAGTAGGAGGGCCAATGCCCCGTGGCCCGCTGGCTCCTTCCAAGAGGAGCTCGGCCCGTGGCAGCAAGGGTGGTTCTATATTACCGTTCCGAGGGGCCGCAGACAAAAGCCGCCGCCCTTATTCCGCCCGGGACCTCCACGACGGTTGATGTCATGGATCAACCAAGGGCTCAACTGGGGGCCATCAAAGGACGTGCCCCTACTGCAAGGCCGGATTCGAGATCTCCAAACGAGGGAGGTTGATATGGTGGTGGTAATGCAGGTTATGCTGATTAGGCGTCTCCCACCCTGCAAACGCCGCCCTCTCTGGCTGTGGGAGTTCAATTCGGAGGGCCCACGGATTCTTCAACACTTCATGGGTATGACACCCCTGGAGATGTACAAATTATTCTTCGGATCGCAAGAGGTGCGTCCGGAATTGACCCAGGATGCTGGCCTAAGCTGCAATCGCCTGGATACTCAAGTAAGTAGTTCCAAGTCCGTACATACCGTTTGTTTGCCTTTCGATGATTCGCCTTATGACCAACTTCTTTCTAAACAGGAGTGGATAGCGGAAGCAAAATTGATATGGTGTCCGGCCCCCCTCCCCGAGACCGCGCCGGATTCCGTGCTGGTCCGGATGCTTGAGGTTGCGCCTCCAGAGGAAGGCGAAGGGGAAAGCAGGAGAGCTACTGCCTCGCCTAAGGAGGCTCTTGAAAGAGGGGGGATCGAGAATCCCTCCCTCCAAGGGGAGAAGAGGACTGCCTCCAAGGACCCGGGGGCAAAAGCCCCTAAACGGGGGAAGAAATCTTTGCCAGAGGGTCCTGCGTCCGGGGAGGCCCCGGCCGCACAATCTCCCTTAAAGAATCAGCCCTCCAACAAGCCGTAAGTAGAAAGAAAGGAGTATTATAATAATGTACATCCCTATTTGTGCTTCTGAGGATAAATAAAGTTTTTTACCTTGTAGTTCGGATCTCCGTCCTTCGCAAATGAGCTCGTCTTCGGGGGACCTTCGTCCGGAGATGATGGAGAGCGAGACGCCTCCGTCCGGGGCGCCGTCGGATAGGGCGGACGAGCCTGAAGTGTCGTCACGGAGGGAGCCCCCTGGTTTGGCAAAGCCGGATAGTTCGGCGCCAACTGGTGTACGGCTGAAGGATCTGCTTGAGAAGGCGTCTATCTCAGTAGATCACCACGCATTGATGAGCACGGTGATTGAAAGGATTTCGTCCGCTGAAGGCGGGTTGCATAATGCCGTAGTTTGCTGGCGGGGTTTGAGGTACGTAAAAATGACATACCTTTTAACACTTTTGCATATAGAATGCGCCCTGTATAGATAGTAGCCCCTGAGACTCGGTAGGTTGTCGAAATCGACAGCGTGCCGAGGATCAAAATCGCAGGTTAAAATTTCCGCCGTACCGATGCAGGTGGCGGGTCGTCCGGGGGCCAGCCGGACTGATGGAGTTGCTGAACTAAAGCGGCAACTCGCTGTTGCGGATGCGGACATCACGCTGGTCAATAGGAGACTTGATGAGTCGCAAGGTAAGTGTTTCTGTGCGGTCACTTGGTAAGGGAGCCGAAGCCAGCTCCTTACAACATGTGTGTGAAATGCAGATAGTGCCGCTTCTGTGGAGAGCCTTCGGACCGAACTTGCTCAAGCCAAGGAGTAGGCCAGAAGGAGTAATGTGGCGGCCTCGAGGGCGGCCGAGGAGTTAGCGGCCGAAAGGGTTGCACACTGCCGGAGCAGGGAAGAGATGGCCGAAATGGCCGTGAAGTTAAAAGATGCTACCGACCGCAATGAGGCTCTTGGGAAGGAGCGCCTAGCGGGAAAAGAAGACCTGGGAAGGCCACCACCGAAGCCAAGGATGCCCGCTCTGCAATGCGGGCTATAAAGGAAGAGTTGCACCAGGCCGGGGATGTTGTAGCTGGCAAGCCTTTTCTGCTGCGCCGAAGGTTTACGGATCCAAAGTATGCTCAGCTGGGCCAACTGTGGGGTCCAGAGGACCCTTATATGGACTTAGCAGCGAGTGCGGCGGATGTCGTTGTGCATTTTCGAAGCCAGAAGGATCACAAGACGGAAGAGCTGTTTTGGTCTCAATTCCATAGTCCGGAGTGTTCACTTCCGCTGACCGACCGTTTGGCCAAGTGGGCTGAGCTAAATAGGTTGTCCGGGCTTGCTATGACAGATATAGTGACCCATGTCTGGCCGGATAGGCCCGAGCCGAAGAGTTACTTTGGCTTATTGCAGCAATTTCTTGGGGCGGTGCCGCATATGAAGGCGATGAAGCGGTCGGCCTGCATAGAGGGTGCGCGGATGGCACTCGCCCGTGTGAAGACACACTGGACAGAGATGGATGCCACCGCTGTTGCGACCCCGTGTTCGGACGATAACCGGTTACCCGCAGAGCACTATTTTGGCGAAGTGCTGCGTGGAGCTCGTGTAATAGAGTCGCAGTGCTCAAAAAATGTTACGTTCGAATGAACGTTTTTATGATGTAAAACAATATTTATGATGTAAGCGCCTTTTATACTTGTGCGTTCAAGTAATAAAATATCTCCTATGCGGCTGTTCATGTATACGTGTGTATAACCTGAAAGATGGCAGTCGTCGACTTCAGCCCCCACACACAAGGTGCGGGGGTGTTCGCAAAAAAAGCGTGTTTTCACACTTAATCCAACATCTCGATCCTGTAAAGGAGGTGGTAGCGTAGCAAACGAGGCAACCGGACTATAATGCTTTATCACTTTCACTTAGCCATGGAGTTCGAGGGTGGGGCTACGACATAGCCCCTGGGGGCACCGCGCTCTCCGAATTTGGGGTGCGTATGTGCCTGACCGGGAAACGGCCCTTCGTGAAAGCGGAGGAATTCTAAACATTCCCGTGGTCGATCGAGTGGTTGACCAGTCTCTCGCTGTATCATGACAGTCAGTTTTCGGCTTTCTCTACTAAGGTGCTCGCCCAGCCGAACTGGGGCACAATCGCAGTAGTTCTCCTGGTGCCGCGTTAGCCGGTGATACGGAACGTAAGGTAGCAAAACACAGGAGCCTGGAAAACCCAACATTTGACCAAAGACATGATTCGGAGCTGATGCATATAAGGCCTAACTCGAGACGCCGAACACTCCTGAAGGTGTTCAGTCTTTACAATAGCAGGCAAAACAATGCCCTAAGCCCCTTGTGTCTAGGTACGGGCAAGTTCTTCTGGCGCGGCCGATGCCAAAACGCCAGTCTCCACTCTGGTTATAATGAGAAACCAGGGGATTATAGCAACAAGAGACAGTAAGAAAGGTTTACGTAGGGTCTTAGTCTGAAAAGAGTCCTTGCAACGGGTCCCTACTGCACGTCTGCGCCTGTGTCTCCGTTGTGCCGTATCCTGGACGGGTGTGCACGATGTTCATCTGTAAAAAGAGAGGAACTTAGTTTGAAAAGAAATCGTGCGAGAAAGTGCATAAAATATTGAAATATAGATTAATAAAGTTGAGCCTATGCTAGCTCATTATGGCTTATATGTACAAACCCTTGTGAAGGGGTGTGCGGCTAGGTAGCCCCTAGCTTATTTGTTCCGGACTCGTCCAGCCGTGTCCGGGGTCTCAGGCCACCTTTTAATGAAATGATGCCACGTGGACCGGGCATTTTAAGCGTAAGAGACGCGTAATGTGGTATTGCATTGAAGCGAACGAAAGCTTCCTGTCCCAGTGATGCTTGATAGCTACTTTTAAATGGGGCGACATGAAAGGTTAGCTTTTCTCGTCGGAAGTTGTCAGGTGACCCGAACACAACTTCTAGTAATAATGAACCTGTGCACCTGGCGTAAGGGCCTGGCGCCACTCCTTTGAAGGAAGTGCGGCTATGCCGAATTGTAGTAGGGTCTATCCCAACTTGCGGATTGTGTCCGGATATAGCTGGTTTAAGTTACTGCCGCTGTCCATCAAAACCTGCGTGAATTGCAGTCCATCTATTATGGTATCCAATATCAGGGCAGTCTATCCTACGTTCCGGATACTTCTGGACTAATCCATATGGTCGAAAGTGATTGGTTTTGACATCCAATCTCGGTGTTCCGCTGGGGTGGACCGTGCGACACTTGTCTTAGCGAGTGCCGTGTTGGTTTTCTGTACTATCACATGAAGCGAGTTTACTGTTTTGACTTCTTGTGGGAAAGTCTTTTGACTTCCGGTGCTCTGCTGGTGGGGTTCGTCATCGTCCTCGCTTGGCGCATCGAGCCCCTTGTGTCCGGCGTTGAGTCTACCGGACCGTTTAAAAACCCAACAATTTCGGTTGGTATGGTTTGCAGGCCTTCCGGAGGTACTGTGGATTTGACATATCCGATCTAAGATTTTGTTTAAGTTTGATAGCTCGTCGCTGTTGTCCTTAAGAGGCAGTGTTTTATTATTTGGCCGCGAGCTTTTGAATCCGGCGTTGACCGTCGTGCCCTTTGGGCTTTTTTCTTTATTCTGGCGCTGACCTTTCCTGCGCCGTGATTTTCCGTTTCCATCTTTGATCTCGGATGTACTCGTGTCGCTGGTGCAGCATCTTGCTAGCCAGTTGTCTTCTCCTGCGCAAAAGCGCGTCATGAGGCTTGTTAGCGCGGCCATTGTTCTCGGCTTCTCTTGGCCGAGGTGTCTGGCGAGCCATTCGTCTCGGACTTTGTGTTTAAAAGCTGCTAAGGCTTCCTCGTCCGGATAGTCGACTATTTGGTTCTTTTTGGTAAGGAACCTGTTCCAGAATTTGCGCGCTGACTCTCCGGGGTGTTGGGTTATATGACTCAGATCGTCTGCATCCGGAGGGCGGACAAAAGTCCCTTGAAAATTTGCTCTAAACGCGTCCTCAAGCTCTTCCCAACTTCCAACAGTGTTTTCTGGGAGGCTTTTGAGCCAATGCTGAGCTGGCGATTTGAGTTTGAGGGGTAGGTATTTTATGGCGTGGAGATCATCTCCTCTAGCCATGTGTATGTGTAGTATGTAATCTTCTATCCAGACTCCGGGGTCTGTTGTGCCGTCATATGCCTCTATGTTTATGGGTTTGAACCCTGCTGGAAATTCATGATCCAGGACCTCATCGATAAAACATAGCGGGTGTGCGACGCCCCTGTATTTGGGTGTGCCGCTGTCTTCGAACACTTGTCGTGTTGTGTTACTTCCTGGGGCCCTCTTTTTTGGCCCGTAGATGGACCTAGTTGGGCCGTCCGTTTTCCCAGGATCATAAGTCGGCTTGTGTGCGGCGCCGCTTGTCGCTTTTGGCCTGTCATCTGGCCGTCTATCCGGCCAGGCGGCCTCTTTCTTTTTTGACTGTGAGGGTTCTATGGCTTCCTCGTCAAATTTTGGCAGCAACTTGCGCTTCGGGTAGCTCTTTGTTTGATGGCCATTGCCATATTTGTCTGCGGTCTTGAGTACTTTGCTCCATTTCATTCTGAGTATGTCTTCCGCTTTTTTGAGCTTCCGTTTTTCCTTCTTCAAACTTCTTGCAGTGGCGACGAGTCTTTTGTGAAGGTTCTTATGCTCCGGTGTTGTGTCCGGACTGTTGATTGCTCCGTGAAGTGGTTGATTATCCGGTTCGTCTTGTTCGTCGTCCGCTGGTTTGCCCTGCTCTACGCTGGGTCGTTAGGAATGCTGCTTTGATCGAGGCGGGACTTAGGGCGGCGTCTATGTCGCCGTTTTGGTTGTTTATCAGTGGGATTATCCTCTGCTGCGTCCCGTTGTTCCTCGTTATCGCTTCCCTTTGGGGTGTCCACCATATGTATGTCATGTGACGAGGTGGCCTTCCAGTGCCCTGTAGGTGCTGGTTCTTGATTGTCTCCGGCATCGTCGTCCATACCGTTGATGTCTTCGGAGTCGTAGTTTCGCACGTCGGTTAGATCGTCGACGGTGGCTACGAAGTGGGTGGTGGGTGGGCTCTGAATTTCTTCATTGTCCGCGTCCCGGCCATCCTGGCCGTAGTTCGGCCAGGGCTCTCCGGATAGTGAGAGATGCTTCAGCGAATTTAAGATATCGCCAAAGGGTGAGTGCTGAAAGGTGTCCGCAGCGGTGGATTCCATGATCGACGCCCAATCGGATTTGACTGGCAGGGGCGTAGGAGGTTCAGAGTCCGGCAGGGGGTCCGGCACCTCGGAGTCATGAGCTTTAAGCGGGACAAGGTAAGTGTTCGGCTCCATCGCCGTAGAAGTTGCAGCTCCCGAGGCGGTGTCCAGCCATCCGTCCTCGATCTGAGCGATCGGCTCCGGACTATGGGTCGGAGCGGATTCGTGTGCGGCCTCCAAGGTGCTGTCCGGCGGCAGAGTTAGGTCGTGCCCATCGTGACAGCGCAGCACGCTCGGCTGTGGCTCGGATCCATCGAAGATCAAGTCCCCGCGGATATCGGCCGTGAAGTTTAGGCTTCCAAACCTGACCTGACGGCCAGGGGCGTAGCTTTCAATCTGCTCTAGATGGCCAAGTGAGTTGGCCCGCAGTGCGAAGCCGCCGAATACGAAGATCTGTCCGAGGAGAAAAGTCTCACCCAGGACTGCGTCATTGTCGATTGAAGAGGCCATCAAGCCTATCGGTGACGACACAGAGGAACTCTCAATGAAAGCACCAATGTCGGTGTCAAAACCGGCGGATCTCGGGTAGGGGACCCGAACTATGCGTCTAGGCGGATGGTAACAGGAGACAAGGGACACGATGTTTTACCCAGGTTCAGGCCCTCTTGATGGAGGTAAAACCCTATGTCCTGCTTGATTGATATTGATATTGTGGATGTTTACAAGAGTGGATCTACCACGAGATCAAGGAGGCTAAACCCTAGAAGCTAGCCTATGGTATGATTGTAATGGTTGTTGTAGTTGTTGTTGTGTCCTACGGACTAGAGCCATCCGGTTTATATAGACACCGGAGAGGGCTAGGGTTACATAGAGTCGGTTACAATAGTAGGAGATCTACGTATCCGTATTGCCAAGCTTGCCTTCCACGCCAAGGAAAGTCCCATCCGGACACGGGACGAAGTCTTCAATCTTGTATCTTCATAGTCTTGGAGTCCGGTCAATGATGATGATAGTCTGGCCGATGATAGTTCGGCCGATCATGATAGTTCGGCTATCCGGACACCCCCTAATCCGGGACTCCCTCAATGGCATTGATGCGAAATGCACCCAAACATCAAGAAAACACCTCAAAACAAGGATGCAACATGATAATATGGGACTCCATGCAAAATCAAGCAAGTTTCATATAGAGCACACTCAAAACGGAGCAACGGTTCAACACATGGAACAAGTTATAGCAACAATCTGTCCAAAACAGCAACTAGGCATCTTGCAAGCATCAAAGCAACATGCTACAGGACCTCAACAAGAAAAAAAAGGCATGGGCATGATGTACAGGTAAAGCATTACAAAACATGAACACTGAGCTATCTCCAGAAACTACTAGAACATGCTGAAACACACATGGCAAGATTGCAAATAATATCAGTTTCAGACTTTGCAGAAAATAACATCAGGTTGCAATGTTTAGAGCTATCAAACAACATGTTACAGGAACTTATCATGGCAAACAAAGGCATGGCATGAATCTACTAATTGCATAGATCAAAAGTCCCCTACTGACCATGAGCCAAAAAGGATCAGAAAATATGATGGCACCCACGTAAACATAGCAAGTTATATTACAGATTCAAACATGGCAGGAACAGAATTATGAAGGCATGTAGATGAGCTTGTACCACTCACTACAGAGCAATAAATGGCATGTCAAGGCACCCAACGGTAAGAAGAAATGTTTGTGAAGCTAAGAATGGCAATAGCTAGTTAATAGGGTGCATGGATCACTAGCAACAATCATGGAAACAACTGAACTTAATGTTAACAGGCTGACAGCAACATTATCAATCAACTTTGGAGCAAGATAACAACAGGCTACAGCAAGCTATAAATGCAACCAGTTGCATGGATGGATAGAGCATGACATGTAGAACAAAACATGTTTAGTGATCATCTCCATATTATGCACAGAATGACTAGTAGGAGCAGGTTTACATAGCATCACGAAATAACAGATTCAGCCTAGCAAAATAGCAACAGCAAGTACCCTACTTAACAAGCTCGATTCACTCACCACAAGTCATTGCATGACAATATAAGCATAGCATCATCAAGAAGACATGTTTATGAAGCTAACCAAGGCAAGAACAAGTTTATAGCATGCAAGGATCAACTACAACAACCTTAGCAAAATTGAATAACATGTAAACAATCTGCCAGAAAACATTTTGAAGCAAAAGTAGAGCACGAAAATGACATGCTAGACTACTCCATAATTTCAACCAGGGCCATGAATGGATAGAGAACAACCATATCTTCAAAACATCCTTACTGAAGTATCTCAAAATATGCATGGATCTCTCTGTAGCAACATGTTTACATGGCATCAAAATAACAGCAGAACAAGGACTAAAATCAGCAACATCACGATGCCTAGTTTGCATGCTTGTGCTATTCATCACATTGATCACAAAAATACATGGTAAGCACCTCTGTAAAGAAGACATAGCATAGATCAAAACACATGTAGACATCAACCTCATAGGATGCACACATCAATCATGGCAAAAATGACAAAAGAGCATGTTCTGTTAACAGACAGCAGAAAACATTATGAAGTACTCTTGCAAAGATGATTCAGGCATCAAGATGATCTCAAATGAACATGATGCAATGGAATGAAATGATGTACTCGTTGAGACGAACAATTTGACATATTACACGCACAAAACGGAGCTACGGATGCAGAGATATGATGCGATGAACATGCTAACATAATGCAAAATATTCAGGACTGGCGTTTTCTGGGACGGGAAGAAGTGAACCTCAAACGGATCCAGATCCAGATCGGGGCGGCGCGGATTCTGAGGCTCGCCAGAGAAGGAGGTTGCGATGGCCGGAGGAGGCGCCGGCGGGGTCGAGGACAGCGGGGCCGGGTCGGTCCTAGCCGGATCCGGGCTGGGCGGCAGCGCACAGCGCGCCGGCGAGGCTCGGGGCGCCGAAGAACGACGCGGCGAGGACGCCGGCGAGGATCCCAGGGCGAAGCCGGCGGAGGAAGCTCGGGGAGCCAGGCGGAGGGGGGGCGGCGACCGGAGTTGCGCGCCGGCAGCGGGGAAGCGGCGGGCGAGGCGGAGGCGATGCGGGCCCGGCGAGGCGCGGCCAAGCCGGGCGGCGTCGCGGGCGAGCGCGGGCAGCGCGGGCCCCGCGGGCCACGGCGGGCGTAGGGGAGAGAGAGAGCGACGGGGCTGACGACGTGGCGCGCGGTGGTTGGCTCGTGGCGGCGGCGGGGTGACGTAGCACGACGGGATTGGTTCGGGTGATGTGTCCGGAGGACATGTCCGGCAGGGGCGGACGTGTCCGGCGGTGCGAGGATGAAAATGGCTAGGGTTGCACCGCGAATTTAGGAGGGGGAGGTGTTTATATAGGTAGAGGGAGCTAGAAGAGTCCAAATGAGGAGCGGTTTTCGCCCACACGATCGTGATCGAACGACCGAGAGCATGGAGGGGAGTTAGATGGGTTTTGGGACATTTTGGAGGGGTGTTGGGCTGCAAAGAGAAGGAGGCTTTTGTGGTTAACTGGTTAACCGTTGGAGTACCAAACGACCTCCGAATGGCACGAAACTTGACAGGTGGTCTACCGGTGGTATACCAAGGCCGCTTGGCAAAGAGAGGCAAGAAGGGGACGCCGGATGACATAGGAGTGCCGGATCGCAGAATGGACAACGGGGAAAATGCTCGGATGCATGAGACGAACGTGTATGCAAAATGAAATGCACATGATGACATGATAAAATGCAACACGCAAGCAAATGACATGGCAACGATGGCGAATAAATGGCGGACACCTGGTGCAACGAATCCGGGGCGTTACACCTATCCTATCACACCTACAAAGTACTTCTAGTTTCATACTTGTTCTAGGTAAAGCGAACGTCAAACGTGCGTAGAGTCGTATCAGTGGCTGATAGGACTTGAGAGAGTATTTGTTCTACCTTTAGCTCCTCGTTGGGTTCGCCACTCTTACTTATCGGAAGAGGCTACAACTATCCTGTATACTGGTGGGTTATCAAGACCTTTTTCTGGCGTCGTTGCCGGGGAGTCATAGCGTGGGGTGAATATTCTCGTGTGTCCTTGTTTGCTTTATCACTAAGTAATTTTTATTTGCTGTTCTTAGTTGTTCTCTATCTCTAGTTATGGATACGGAACACAAAATACCAAAAAAATTAGATGTACTTGCTACTCATGTAGATGGGGTATCTCCTAAAACCCCCAATTCTCATTATGTGAAAGATATTATGCACTACTTTGATAATCCTGAGAAAACCCCATTCAACTTTATAATGGGAGACACGTTGGATCAACGTGAATACTTTAGAGATTATCTCTCGACACAAAAAGGGAAACTATTATGGGATCAATTTATTATGTTGCGTTGGTATGCCTGGAATCTCTGCTTGAGATATGATATTACTTGTTGCTCTAGGATGAAGGCTCCACACCTTCTCTTTTCATGCAAATTTAATGATAATGAAACCTTAGCTTCTTATGCTAATGGTATATATGATTACTATGATGTGGAACAAATAGAAGAATTTGTTGCTTTTAAGGCTGCTTATGAAATTGAAGCTTTTGATGATGATTGTTATAGGCCTGAAAATCTTGCTATACTTAGATATTGCTATGAAAATTATGAATACAATTATTATATTAATGCTTTTATGATGAAAGTCTTCGCTGTCCAAGAAGAGACTAATATTTTACAGGAAGCTATGGATGAAGAAATTGATGAAACTGTGAGCTCATTGGATGAAAAAGATGATGAGGAGAGCGAAGAACAAAAGGAGGAAGAGCGGATTAGCTACCCGTGCCCACCTTCTAATGAGAGTAATTCTTCAACTCATAAATTGTTTAATTCCCCTTCGTGCTTACCAAAGGATGATTGCTATGATCCCTTGAATTTGTTTGAAATATCCCTTTTTGATGATGCTTGATATGCTTGTGGCCAACATGCCAATATGAATTATGCTTATGGAGATGAACTTGCTATAGTTCCTTATGTTAAACATGAAATTGTTGCTATTGCACCCACGCATGATAGTCCTATTATCTTTTTGAATTCTCCCTACTACACTATATCGGAGAAGTTTGTGCTTATTAAGGATTATATTGATGGGTTGCCTTTTACCATTGCACATGATGATTTTGATGAATGTAATATGCATGTGCTTGCTGCTCCTACTTGCAATTATTATTAGAGAGGAACTATATCTCCACCTCTCTATGTTTCCAACATGATAGAATTGCAAGAAAATGTTTATACTATGCATTGGCCTTTACTTGGTGTGCATGAATTGTTCTTTTATGACATGCCGATGCATAGGAAGAGAGTTAGACTTCATTGTTGCATGATTTATGTTACTTTGTGCTCACTACTAAATCACAAATCATTGTTAATTAAAATTGGATTTGATATACCTTGGGATCCGGGTGGATTCATTACTTGAGCACTTTGTGCCTAGCTTAATGGCTTTAAAGAAAGCGCTGCCAGGGAGACAACCCGGAAGTTTTAGAGAGTCATTTATTTCTGTTGAGTGCTTTTATATAGTTTTAAAAACAAAAAAAATAAAGAGGGGAACCTAAAAACTTTTTCAAAAAGGAAAGTGAAAGTGAGAAAGACAAGCATTGTTGAAGTGGAGAGCTCCTTGAACTTTGTTCATGCTCACGGAAACTTTGTAAATCTTGATTACAGAAGCTTTTCATCGAAAATAATTATCCCCTTGTACAATTCCATTGTATTATAAAAATAATGTGCTAAGCTTTTCATTTAGGATGTTTACAATGCTTGTTGGTTTGTACGGTGCAAGACAGAAACTTTGGCTATAGTGCGCGATTTTACATTTCTATCTGGAATGTCAAATCGTTCTCATTCCTTTTGCACTGTCTTGATATACAACTTGTTTATTTTTCCAAATTTTGGTAGAATTGTTGGGGTGCCAGAAGTATTGTGGATGTTCAGATTGCTACAGACTGTTCTGTTTTTGACAGATTCTGTTTTTGATGCATAGTATCGGTATGTTTTTGATACCGGAAGGCATCCCCTCTTTCTTCAACAAGTATCGGTATGTTTTCGAATTCGTTTTGTTCATGCATTATGTGCAAGTCTTGGAGCGTCTTTTGCATTTAGTTTTCACTTTTCTTTTATGCACCATGCTGGTATGAGATAGTCCTTGGTTGATTTATAGAATGCTCATTGCACTTCACTTAAATCTTTTGAGTATGGCTTTATAGCATGCTTCATGTGCTTCATTCATATCATTTGAAGTCGGGATTACCTGTTTCTCTTCACATAGAAAACCGCCATTTGTAGAATGCTCTTTTGCTTCACTTATATTTATTAGAGTGTGGGCATATCTTTTGTAGAAAGAATTAAACTCTCTTGCTTCACTTATATCTTTTTAGAGAGATGACAGGAATTGGTCATTCACATGGTTAGTCATAAAATCCTACATAAACTTGTAGATCGTTGAATATGATATGTTTGATTCCTTGCAATAGTTTTGCGATATAAAGATGGTGATATTATAGAGTCATGCTAGTGGGTGGTTGTGGATTGTAGAGACACTTGTGTTGAGGTTTGCAAGTCCCGTAGCATGCACGTATGGTAACCGTTGTGTGACAAATTTGAAGCATGGGGTGTTTCTTTGATTGTCTTCCTTATGAGTGGCAGTCGGGGACGAGCGATGGTCTTTTCCTACCAATCTATCCTCCTAGGGGCATGCATAGTAGTACTTTGCTTCGAGGGCTAATAAACGTTTGCAATAAGTGTATGAGTTCTTTATGACTAATGTGAGTCCATGAATTATACACACTTTTACCTTTCCATCATTGCTAGCCTCTTCGGTATCGTGCGTTGCCCTTTCTCACCTCCAGGGTTGGTGCAAACTTTGCCAGTGCATCCAAACCCCGTGATATGATACGCTCTATCACACATAAGCCTCATTATATCTTCCTCAAAATAGACACCATACCTACCTATCATGGCATTTCCATAGCCATTCCGAGATATATTGCCATGCAACTTCCATCACCATCATATACATGACTTGAGCATTTATTGTCATATCGCTTTGCATGATCGTAAGATAGCTAACATGATGTTTTCATGGCCTGTCCGTTTTTTGATGTCATTGCTACGCTAGATCATTGCACATCCCGGTACACCGCCGGAAGCATTCACATAGAGTCATATCTTTGTTCTAGTATCGAGCTGTAATATTTGGTTGTAAGTAAATAAAAGTGTGATGATCATAATTATAGAACATTGCCCCATGAAAAACAAGAAAAAAGAAAAAAAAAGGAAAGGCCAAAGAAGCCTAAATAAAGGAAAAGGGGGCCAAAAAGCCCGCAAAAAGAAAAAGAAAAAGAAAAGGGGAAATGTTACTATCCTTTGTCCACACTTGTGCTTCAATGTAGCACCATGTTCTTCATATAGGTTGTCTCCTATGTTGTCACTTTCATATACTAGTTTTAATTTTCATTATAGAACTTGGCTTGTATATTCCAACGATGGGCTTCCTCAATTGCCCTAGGTCTTCATGAGAAAGCAAGTTGGATGCACACCCACTTAGTTTTCAGTTTGAGCTTTCATACACTTACAGCTCTTAGTGCATCTGTTGCATGGCAATCCCTACTCCTCGCATTGTCATCAATTGATGGGCATCTCCATAGCCCATTGATTAGCCGCGTCGATGTGAGAATTTCTCCCTTTTTGTCTTCTCCACATAACCTCCATTGTTATATTCTATTCCACCTATAGTGCTATATCCATGGCTTGCACTCATGTATTGTGTGAGGGTTGAAAAAGCTCAAGCGCGTTAAAAAGTATGAACCAATTGCTCGGCTCGTCATCGGGGTTGTGCATGATGGGAGCATTTTGTGTGACGAAAATGAAGCATGGCCAAACTATATGATTTTGTAGGGATAAGCTTGCTTTGGCCTTGTTGTTTTGAAAAGACATGATTGCTTTATTGGTACGCTCGAAGTATTATTGTTTATTATGTCAAATGATAGACTATTGCTTTGAATCACTCGTGTCTTAATATTCATGCCATGATTAGACATATGATCAAGATTATGCTAGGTAGCATTCCACATCAAAAATTATCTTTTTTATCATTTACCTACTCAAGGACGAGCAGAAATTAAGCTTGGGGATGCTGATACGTCCCCGTCGTATCCATAATTTTTTATTGTTCCATGCCAATATTCTTCAACTTTCATATACTTTTGGCAACTTTTTATACTATTTTTGGGACTAACATATTGATCCAGTGCCCAGTGCCAGTTCCTGTCTGTTGCATGTTTAATGTTTGCAGAAAACCAATATCAAACAGAATCCAAATGGGATAAAAACGGATGGAGAATTATTTTGGAATATTTGGGATTTTTCGGAGGAAGAATCAACGCGAAATGGTGTCCGAGGTGGCCACGAGACAGGGGGCGCGCCCTCCCCCCTGGGCGTGCCCTGGACTCTCGTGGGCCAACCGTATGGTGGTTGACGCTCTTCTTTTGCCGCAAGGAAGCTAATTTTATGAGAAAAATCTGGGCGAAAGATTCACCCCAATCGGAGTTATGGATCTCCAGATATAAAAGAAACGGTGAAGGGGTAGAATCAAAGAACGCGGAAACAGAGATATAGATCCAATCTCGCCGGGGCTCTCACCCCTCCCAAGCCATGGGAGCCAAGGACCAGAGGGGAAACCCTTCTCCCATCTAGAGAGGAGGTCAAGGAAGAAGAAGAAGAAGAAGGGGGCCTCTCTCCCCCTTGCTTCCGGTGGCGCCGGAGAGCTGCCGGGGGCCATCATCCTCACCGCGATCTTCACCAATACCATCGTCATCTTCACCAACATCTCCATCACCTTCCCCCATCTATATCCAGAGGTCCACACTCCCGCAACCCGGTGTACCCTCTACTTGAACATGGTGCTTTATGCTTCATATTATTTTCCAATGATGTGTTGCCATCCTATGATGTCTGAGTAGATTTTCGTTGTCCTATCGGTGATTGATGAATTGCTATGATTGGTTTGAGCTGCATGTTTTATTATTGGTGCTGTCCTATGGTGCCCTCCGTGTCGCGCAAGCGTGAGGGATTCCCATTGTAGGGTGTTGCAATGCGTTCATGATTCGCTTATAGTGGGTTGCGTGAGTGAGTGAAACACAAATCCGAGTAAGTAGATTGTTGTGTATGGGATAAAGGGGACTTTATACTTTAATGCTATGGTTGGGTTTTACCTTAATGAATCTTTAGTATTTGCGGATGCTTGCTAGAGTTCCAATCAAAAGTTCATATGATCCAAGAAGAGAAAGTATATTAGCTTATGCCTCTCCCTCAAATAGAATTGCAATAGTGATTACTGGTCTAGTAATGTAGTCGGTTGCTTAGGGACAATTTCACAACTCCTACCACCACTTTTCCACACTCGCTATATTCACTTTATTGCATCTTTATCTAAACAGCCCCTAGTTTATATTTACTTGTTCTTTATTATCTTGCAAACCTATCCTATCACACCTACAAAGTACTTCTAGTTTCATACTTGTTCTAGGTAAAGCGAACGTCAAGCGTGCGTAGAGTCGTATCAGTGGCCGATAGGACCTGAGAGATTATTTGTTCTACCTTTAGCTCCTCATTGGGTTCGACACTCTTACTTATCGAAAGAGGCTACAACTACCCCGTATACTTGCGGGTTATCAAACACTTGTTGTGATTGACCCATGCGGGAGTAATCCCATGTGTAAAAACTAATGATATCTTGAGAAATATGAGATATGGTGAAGAGGAGTGGGGTGTGGTGGTGATTGGTGGTCGCACTGAGCGGAGGCATGGGGATTGACGACGCCGACAGCGGCCACCGGGCCAGTTTGTTCCAGAGGCTTCCACTCTTAATTGCTCAACAATGAGGTTTGTTGGAGATAAGGATGAACAAGGGAAGGCCTTGTCTGCAAATGTGGAGAGGGGTGCGGGTATCTTTTAGTTTAATTTCCATCCGTCAGATATAGATCGGATGGTCTATATTGCAAGATGGCACACGTACCACCATCACCAACTCGGTTTTTTATAAGAGAAGAAATATAAGTATGGAGATACAAACGTATTATCGATACTTGCTTCCGTAAACTAGCATCTACATTCTATTCAACGCCTCGGCATGTGGCGCCTTAGCACAATGACTTCTCGACTGCGTAAAACAAAGATTTTCCCATCGCCGATAAGGAGGGGGTGACGGTGGCGCGCTTTTTGGATTGATCTAGTCCTAGTAGTCATACTAGGTGGTCTAAGCACGTGTAGATTTATTATTTTTCACGTCTCTTGTTCGCCGTACTGCCACGACTATTGATGAATAGACGGTTAGTTATTCACGGGTAAACCCTTGTTGAGCGTGTTTGCAAGAGAGAGAGAGCGTGTGTGTGCATGTGTGTGTGTGTGCGTGTGTGATATATTAGAGACTGAAGCAATGATAACAGATTCTTTGTGTCTATTTGTGTGGATGATAGCGAGAGACATGTACATGGGCTTTGTGTTGTGTAACGTGGAGACACATATACATAATTAGAGAGTGAGTGTGTGAGATACACATGCGTACATGGGGAGAGATGAGGATCCAGATAAATGGGTGTCTGTGCGTGTCTGGGTGTGTTTGTGCACACATTTTGTGTGTGAGAGGGAGTGTGTGTATGTGGAGTAGAGAGACCACTGAAGATGTAAACCTAGTATAAGGGAAGGGGGAATGGTGTGACATGTGTAGTAGCGAGATAGCACGGGTGCGGGCGGGGGGAGAAGACTATTTGGAATAGACATCGAGTGTGTGTGTGGGAGAGGGGTGTGAGAGCGAGAGAGAGAGCTAGCGACGGAGAGAGAGAGAGAGAGAGAGAGGAAGAGAGGGGGCGAGAGGGGTCGTTTGTGTCCATAAATGGCGTATAGATAGGGAGACAATGTTGATGTTGTCCGAAATTGGCCTATGTACGGAGACGCAAGGGAAGCGAGTCATGGTGTGTGTGACAGGGACTTCATGAGAGATCTAGAATAGATGGTGTAGAGAACAATGTGCGAAATCGAGAATGATGATACATTAGGGAGCTATCGAAAGAGTCACGACATATATGTATACAGGGAAGGAGCTGGGGCGGGTCCGCATGTTGGAGAGATAGAAAGAGGAGAGTGGTGCACGAGGAGACAAACTGTGCTTGTTTGAAGTGGGGGTGGTGTGTGAGGTGAGTGCGCGAGAACCACATAACTAGGGAGATAGACGTTTGGGGGCAACGTTTTGTGTGTATGGGAAATATACACTCTACATAGTGCGTGTGCTTGGGTAAGAGAGATAGCGGTAGACCTAGAGAGTGAGGGAAGAGATGTGTGCATGCCCGAGAGACAAAGTGATAGAGACCTATATTGGGGTCCGGACTTTACAAGAGAGAGGGGTGTTAATGTGCTCGTGTGTTGGTGTTTGGGGGAGAGAACGACTTCTATGTGTGTGTGTGTGGTGGTGGTGGTGGGGGGGGGGTTGTCTTCAGATAAAGAGTGAGGTGTCTATATTTGAGGGACTTTAGCGTAATTGAGATATTGTGCACTCATGGTTGATCAATTTGTTTCACAGTTTGGACTATGAGATAACGATACTTTTGAACATGCGTGATATACCTTGATACCAGAATTACAAACCTAAGATTGGAATTTTGGAATTCGACTCTAGCTTTTGTAATTCATTTAAATGGAGGTACATTTTTTAAGTCGGGATTTCGTGATTTCAAATTCATATATCAAACCTAGAGATATACACATACGGGCATATTCAAACTTTATAATCATCCACTTTATTCATACACATACACATTTTTTTCTTTTGTCATCATATTTAGGATAAACACATTTGGAATTTCATTTGAATTGGACCGTATGATGGTATTTGCTTGTAGTAGCTCAATGATCCATATTTGGATTGAATGGACAATCTAAGTTTCGAGTTGGAGACATTGATTTTCAAAACTTGCACATTTTTTTGCGTGCAAAACAAATAAATTGTCGGCCATGATATCATAGTCGGTCGTACGAGAGCAGAGTACTTATAATTTTAGGCGCCAAAAGCTTTCAAACTTCCCGCTCACATCGAAATATCACGCGCCCAAAAGTTTAGCCCTGCGATATTCCTGTTTTACCCCTGCCACATGAACGGAAAAGGGCTGCTTTGGTAACTCCACTGTTTTCCCCTCTTTGCCCCCAACATTCTTCCCCAGATTCCCTCCCCTTCCCCTCTCCGACCCCCCCCCCAACCACGGCAAGCCGCCGAATCTAGTCCTCCGCCGTAGCAGTGGACCTCACACCCTGTCGGATCTACCTTCCGCACCTTGGAGCCCCCAACTGCCAACTCACCACTTCACCGGAGCCGCTTCAGCAACTGGCTTGTCCACCGCTCCAGATCTCCTTGACCGCCATCATGGTCCACCGCACCAGATCTGCTTAACCGGAGCCCTCGTCCACCACAGCGTAGGCCCTTCACTAACGCCCTCTCCGCCCCTTCGCTTGCCCTTCATACAAGCCATCGTCCGCCGCAACAGATCCGCCTCATCGACAGCACTGTACAACGCGCCCGGCGAAGCCTTTGTCCACTACACCAGACCCGCTCCATGGACGCCATATTCAACTCCACCGGCCCTGCTTTACCGACGCCGCAGCCTCATCAGGTTATTTCGATTTGTACTCCTTCGGTTTTTCTCTTTATCGTGCAACTATTCACTTACCACAGATGAGCTTTCTTGTATGTCGACATGCGCTGCAACCGTAGCACCGGAGCACGAGCACCATCGATGATCCTTAGCTATCAAGTATGACAACGATACCCATATGCCGCCAAGAATCAGGTACTATTATCCAACGGTCGGCGCCTACGTTCACTTTCCTAGCATAAGCACTGCACCTTTGAATTTCTTCAGGGCATCATTCAGTTTTTCATGATACGCATTATTCTGCTTGCACCTGTAGGGCCATACTTCTGACAGTGAACAAGTTACATGTGCTAAATTACATACCAGTGCACATATAGTAATATGCTTTAGTTTTGTCCTAATTACTCCCTCCGTTCCAAAATAGGTGACCCAACTTTGTACTAACTTTGTACTTAAGTTAGTACAAAGTTGAGTCATCTATTTTGGAACGGAGGGAATATTACTGTACTTCCTAGATATCTCTGCCTACTATTTTACTTCTTGAATGCTATATTTATGATACTGGTGTTGTTCTGATGCCACATGTTGGTTCCATCAGACTGCTTAATGTTCTCTATGCTTAATTACACATCAGCAAACTAGCATGTGGTTCCGCTTCTTTTTGTTTGTTTTACCCTACATGTTCTGATGCTAGCTATTACATCACTGCTCCGAGCCTCTATTCATTACTTGTTTATGTGTTCTTGATCTTCCCAAGTTGCATGACTAATTTGATGCTTCTATTAATTATGGAGCTGCCAACCCCACCAAGCAAAATATTTGTTCTTTTGGGGCTGGCACCTCGAACAAGCATAAAAATAGAGGGAAGCAAATATATTGTCGTGTATGCACACACCCTTCTTTCATTAGTTTAGATGAACTATTGATGATCAATTCGGACCAGTGCATGCGATTAAAATTAATTTTACCTAAATAGAGGGTGCAGAATAAACTACAACAACTAGATTTGCAACCAGGGGATGCTGACGATATCTTCAAAGAACATTGCAATAGCAGCGAGGCTTCAAAACAACATATGGTAAGCTAGTGTGTTTTAGTACATGTGAAATGTAATGCGAGTGGGCTGCTTTCTTGGCTTGTGCCCTCAACCTATAATCCTACCGAATTACAAATAGTTAAGTTGTCTGCTTTGCTGTATTGCTTGATTCGAATGCTTGTTTGTTGTTACGCTATACCTGAGTTGGCCAATATGTCAGCAGTGCCTGTTGTACTATCATAAAGAAATGCATACCAATTTCATTTAAGTCCTTAACTTTTCCCCTCAACTTCATCACAAGACTATCTTCGTAGTTTATACGAGGCCACATGTTAAGTGCTTTCTCGTACTATTTCAATTGCTTAGATGCCTTGGCAACTTAAATATAGCGGTGGTACACTCCCTTTCAACTGGGTCCCATTTAATCCCGACTAAAGTCCACTAGTAGTATGATAGTTCAAAAGAGTTTTTTTTTGAGGAAAATGAACTAGGGAGGTAGCAAAAACTAACTAGATGGGACTGGAGGATGTCGTTTATTTGCCACTTACATCCCTAGTTTCATCTTACAATTTTAATTTATTTTCGGTTGATGCTGCTTCGAACCATTTAAAATAGTTTGCCATGCTCGGAAATAATTCGTTCGTCGTTTACCATGTAAGCTTACTGCCTGGATCATATGATAACTATCTCTTACTTATGTCCAGTGGAAACCTTTCAGGATGCCGTTCACACTAGGACACAATGTACAACCCCGAAATCTATTTGTGGAAGCAGTGCGTCATCCATGTTACCAGATGGTAGCAGTTCAGAGGCAACACCGCCGGAGAGCAGTCTGAGCACAGATATTATAGTGCTTGAGGCTCTACTAGAGGCAGAAAGATATGGTGTGGCTGCCATGAATGAGGTAATCTTTATCTTGAGGCTGGAAATTACAGAATTAGCGGCACACATTATGCAAGCAACCCAAGAATTGGAGGAAGTAAGAATGTTGCATTTCAAGACGGCGGAGGTCCTGTTGTTTCTCCTATCTGAAGCCCAAGGTAATCCTGGTTCTTCTTTAGATACCAGTTGAAATTGTCATTAGATTATTGTACTTGCATGTCGTGTCATGTCTCTGAATGGATTATGTTGCAAGACCCCCTATGTTGCCAATGTGTTATAATGATCCGAATTTTTTAGGTGAGGTAATCCTCAATACTTGTATGATTGACATAAGGTGAACTGTTTTTCGTGTGAGCATGTTGTATTGGATGAAATAAATGTTTGACTCAGAGTGTATCCAATGTACTGAATTCGAAGATCACGACATTTCTAAATCATAATCATATATAAAGGTGGAATAAATATTTGTTGTGGTTTTGAAGAAATAAATAACAAAATGTAGAATTATCTGTGCATTTTCGTAATCGGATACAAATTGGATTTGAATTTAGTTTGCCAGGGCCCAGGGCAAACATGAATGCTAATTCTCCCAAGTTTTGAACGAAGAGGCTAAACACTCACTATAATTTGTGGGCTACCCGAAGCAAGTGTTTGCGAGATGGAAATTACTGTCTACCCCTGACACTTGACATCCTTATCAACAGGATTTACACTACTGTCGATAGGGGTAGACTAGTAACTTCAATCAGGCGTGACACGACGGCCTCTGAGCCCATTCAGACACGGTGGGCGCCAAACGTGGGCGGCAAAACACATTTGATTCAAGATCGTCCGAAAGACATGTGTATCTTCCTCCATTTCCCCATTCATACACGGTGGGCGGCAAAACAAACTCTCCTCGTCCGAAATCAATGTAGCCTAATATTTTAAATAGGGGCAGATGTGTAACTTCCCTCAGACGTGACACGACCGCCCTACCTGTCAGCCTTGTTCATACACCGTGGGCTCAAAACCGTGGGCGGCAACACACCCTCTCCTCGCCCAAAATAGTTACCAACAAATATTTGGGAGATGTGAGATTACCATCCTATCCCCAACTGACGCGATCTCCGAAATTTTAAACGGGGGATAAGTTCGTAACTTTCCCACATTTTAGAGAAGCGCGTCCTAAAGTTTGAGATTCCCCCTCCCCTCCATTTCCCCATTCATACATCGTCGGCGGCACGGCAACCTCCGCACTGTGGCCAGCCTCCTCCGTCCGCCACCCCATCCTCCACCTTGCCAGAGCCTCTACCCCTACCCCATCGTCCCTTGCAAGAGATGGACGTCTCTCATCCACGACGCTGGACCAGGATCCTTTCATCGCCTCCTCTCGCTTCATCAGCGCCGTCGTCCACCTTGTCGTTGCCGCTCCTATGACCTCCTAGTCCACGGCAACAGGATATATCCCCCGGCCCGACTGTCTGCCATCTAAAGTCTTCTTCCCCGCCGCCGACAGCCATCGCACTAGCAGCACCCTCAACGTATCAGCATAGGCCTACACGGCGTCGCAAGAGAGGTGGTACTCTTCCATATGTGCTTAAGTTATTGATCTCACCCGGAAAATAGATCGTAATTTGTTTACTGTACTTTTCTTCTTCGTACCAAATCGTAGTGGCTAGTTGAAAGAAAACATTGGTTGCGAAGTAGCTTTGTCCGGTTTGCACCTTCAGATCCGCCATGGCATGGCACTATACTCGTAAAGCTTATGGTTTCCCCCCTTTATATTCACTACCATCATCGTAGGTGCTTCGTGTCGTGCTAGCACTGCTCCTCAAGACCTCAACCCAAAGCTTACGTGTTGAAATACGAATCTGATATGATGCTCATATCACTAAAACAGAGAACGTTTAATTGGTCACCTAATGTTCCTATATTCGTTTTGAAAAGCATGTGCGCCACCCACTGGTCTAGCTAGTTCCACTTTCCTGATATTTCTCTTGATGCTTAGGGTTTTCCCCTTTTATCTACTCTACTATGATCTGCGTAGGTGCTTTCTGTCGTACTAGCATTGCTCCACCCTTCAAGCTAAACAACACAACACTCAGAATTTGAATGCTTAGTTGTTCAAATATGATTGTGATATGATATTGATATTAGTTAACCGACACATTTAATTGGTTAGCTAAAGGTCCCACTTGAGTTTCCAAATGCATGTCGCGACATATAGAGAGACAGGATAATTGCATTTATTTGTCACTTGTTGACCGTACTTTCTTGTCCATACCAAATCTTAGTTGTTATTTCAAAGCAAACATCGGTTGCTAACTACCCTTTGTGCGGTTTGCAGCTTCAGATCTGCCATCCCACTGCCACGGTCAACACTGTACTCATCATGCTTATGCTTTCCCAATTTTATGGTGACCACAATCAGCCTACGTGGTTCGTATCGTAATAGCACTACTCCACCCATCGAGCTAAACAAGCTTAGTTGTACAAATTCATATCTGATATTATTGTTGATATTTGTAAAACTGAGAGATGTTTAATTGGTTAGCTAAATGTTCCTACTTTAGTTTCGAAATGCATGTGAGCCACATATGGAGAGACCGGAAAGAATAGTATTTCTCTGTGCGCTCTGGTTCATCATGGGTGGCCAACCGACATTGTATTGAAAGACTTGTAATATCTTCAATCTGCTTGCTCTTCTGCTCTTCTTTAAGATGATACTCTTCTCTTGCGGTCGACTGGTCAGGTCGAGTTGTTCTCCCTTAGTATATTTTGAATCTGCCAGGTCAAGTTGACTTGTTCTTCTTTACTATATGTTGAAGCTGTCACCTGCGAAGTGTCATCACTTCTGGAGCTCTCATATTTTGAGTAGTAGGCCACATTATATTAATGCACACAACAAATTACAGCATGCATGTCATCTCTTAAAAGAATTGCAGAGATAGCACAAAGGGGTTTATAGGGAGGCAGTATTGGATTAGAATCACTTTTGCATTACAAAGAAAATCTCACTTGTTTTTATGTTTTCATGCATGTCAGATATTGAACATTATCAAAATGAATATGAGAATGGGCGCACGATAGGAATATTGCGGAACGATCCACTGGCTAACAAACTTGGCATGGTGGAGGATGGCCTATCTTATTCACCCATCAAGGCGCTTGCTCTAACTTTGCAAAGTTGTATTGGTCGCACATATTTTGCATCTGACCTCTTGCGTTACTTCTACTTTGTTACACCATCTGCTTAGTTTCAGCATCATATATGAGTATATGCCATACCTATCCATTTTCTATACCTATTTCATGTGTCGTCACACTATGTTTGTCCAGTCAAATGTTGTTCTTTTGTAATAGATGTCCAAAAGGAAGAGGGTGAGTGCAGATCCTCAAGGAGTACAAACTAGGTATTTGGAAACGGTAGTGATACCTGTTAAATCAGATAGATCAGCAGCCACAGAAAACAAAGGCCCAACTGTACGATACTTTACCACTACTCCAGTGGCCAAACCCCTATTAGAACTGCTGGGAGCCCAGTGTCAGGTACTATCTATGATATCAATTCAAAATTTGAACTCCTAAATTTCTGCATGTGCCTTACCTTCTCTCTTGTATGAAAACTAATTTTAGATGGATCTCCTTGCTCAAAGGATCATACGATCTCAAAACAATATTGGGCTCTGCATTGCTCTTGTCAGTACCTCTCTCCCTTTTGCCTTGTAACGCTGTACTTTATTAATTGCTATTTGATTATGTATCATCAGTCTGCACCTGAGCTTCATTATCCTTTGTTTCTTCCAATATTATTTGATCTATATTTACTCTTTGCAAAATGTAGAATAATGGCAACGCTTATAAATAATTTTCTTTGGGGAAATTATTGAATTATCCTTCCATCAACATGGAGAAGGGCTTTGTCCAGCTCGTGTTAACATGTAATGTAAGTTCATCATTCTCAAGCCTTCAAACTTTGTTCTAGTATAGATTTGGATAGGCATCATTTCCTCCACTGCTGTTTGCTTTGATGTTTACATCTGATTGGATGTTTGCAACAACTACCAGTTTCAAATTGTAAGTTGTAAAAACATGTTCCTTATGCAGAACAGATCCATTTATTTGCTTATATAATTGTGAAACCTATTATGTGTCTCCTTGTTTCTCTTTCAGAGTCGTATCTCTTATGCCAGGCAGAACTTTAGGGAACATAGTGAGCCAAACCATCTTCAGGACAGTGAGATGACCCCAAGGTCATGTCTTGATGAAGACAGTGAGTTGATGATACTCACCAGCAGGTGTGAGACAACCTCTGTGCACTCGTTGCCTCAATCAGTTCGACTTCTTCAGTCTCAACTTAAAGCGGAAAGGCTTGCTTCAGCTCAGCTCCGACTTGAAGTCAAAGATGCAATGAAGATGTCAGAGGACTGATACGTCTCCAACGTATCTATAATTTTTGATTGTTCCATGATATTATATTACCCCTTTTGGATGTTTATGGGCTTTATTTTACACATTTATATCATTTTTGGGACTAACCTACTAACCGGAGGCCCAGTCCATATTGTTGTTTTTTTTGCCTATTTCAGTATTTCGAAGAAAAGGAATATCAAACGGAGTCCAAACGGAATGAAACCTTCGGGACCGTGATTTTTGGAACAAATCTGATTCGAAGAGCTTGGAGTGCAAGTCAAGAAGCTCCCGAGGGCCCCACGAGATAGGCCCCCCCTGTAGGGCGCGCCCCCCCTGTCTCGTGGGCCCCTCGGACGTCCACCGACGTACTTCTTCTTCCTATATATAGTTACGTACGCCAAAAACATCCAGGAGCACCATGAAACACAATTTCCACCGCCATAACCTTCTGTATCCGCGAGATCTCGTCTTGGAGCCTTCGCCGGCACTCTGCCGGAGGGGGAATCAACCATGGAGGGCTTCTACATCAACATCCTTGCCCCTCCGATAAGTTGTGAGTAGTTTACCACAGACCTACAGGTCCATAGTTATTAGCTAGATGGCTTCTTCTCTCTTTTTGGATCTCAATACAATGTTCTCCCCCTCTCTTCTGTAGATCTATTCGATGTAAACTCTTTTTGCGGTGTGTTTGTCGAGATCCGATGAATTGTGGATTTATGATCAAGTTTATCTATGAATAATATTTGAATCTTCTCTGAACTATTTTATGTATGATTGAGTTATCTTTGCAAGTCTCTTCGAATTATCAGTTTGGTTTGGCCTACTAGATTGATCTTTCTTGCCATGGGAGAAGTGCTTAGCTTTGTGTTCAATCTTGCGGTGTTCTTACCCAGTGACAGAAAGGGTTGCACGACACGTATTGTATTGTTGCCATCGAGGATAACAAGATGGGGTTTATATCATATTGCATGTGTTTATCCCTCTACATCATGTCATCTTGCTTAATGCATTACTCTGTTCTTATGAACTTAATACTCTAGATGCAGGAAGGAGTCGGTCGATGTGTGGAGTAATAGTAGTAGATGCAGGCAGGAGTCGGTCCACTTGTTTTGGACGTGATGCCTATATACATGATCATAACTATGCACTTTTCTATCAATTGCTCGACAGTAATTTGTTCACCCACCATAATACTTATGCTATCTTGAGAGAAGCCTCTAGTGAAACCTATGGCCCCCGGGTCTATCTCTTATCATATTTGCTTTCAATCTATCTTCATTTGCATCATTACTTTTTGCATCTATCTTATAAAATACCAAAAATATATTTATCTTATCATATTATCTTTATTAGATCTCACTTTCGCAAGTGGCCGTGAAGGGATTGATAACACCTTTATTGCGTTGGTTGCGAGTTCTCAGTTTGTTTGTGTAGGTGCGTGGAACTTTTGAGGAGCCTCCTACTGGATTGATACATTGGTTCTCAAAACTGAGGGAAATACTTATGCTACACTTTGCTGCATCACCCTCTCCTCTTCGAGGAAAACCAATGCAAGCTCAAGACGTAGCAAGAAGGATTTCTGGCGCCGTTGCTGGGGAGGTCTTCGCTCAAGTCAAGACATACCAAGTACCCATCACAAACCCATCTCCCTCGCATTTACACTATTTGCCTCTCGTTTTCCTCTCCCCCACTTCACCCTCGCCGTTTTATTCGCCCTCTCTTTCCCAATCTCCTTCTCTCTTTTCGCTTGCCGTTTTTCTGTTTGCTTGTGTGTTGGATTACTTGTTGCCATGGCACAAGATAATACCAAGTTGTGTGACTTCTCGAATAGCAATAATAATGATTTCCTTAGTACTCCGATTGCTCCTCTTAATGATTTTGACTCTTATGAAATCAATGCTGCTTTGCTGAATCTTGTGATGAAAGATCAATTCGCCAGCCTTCCTAGTGAAGATGCCGCTACTCATCTAAACAATTTTGTTGATTTGTGTGATATGAAAAACAAGAAATATACTGATAACAATATTGTCAAACTGAAGTTATTTCCGTTTTCACTTAGAGATCGTGCTAAAGTTTGGTTTTCTTCTTATCCTAAAAATAGTATTGATTCTTGGAACAAGTGCAAAGATGCTTTTATCTCTAAGTATTTTCCTCCCACTAAGATCATCACTCTTAGGAACGATATTATGAATTTTAAACAACTTGATCATGAGCATGTTGCCCAATCTTGGGAAAGAATAAAATTGATGCTTCGCAATTGCCCTACTCACGGTTTGAATTTATGGATGATCATACAAATTTTTTATGCCGGTTTGAACTTTGCTTCTAGAAATCTCTTAGATTCGGCCGCGGGAGGCACGTTTATGGAAATAACGTTAGGATATGCTACAAAATTGCTTGATAATATTATGGCTAATTATTCTCAATGGCACACCGAAAGATCTTCTAGTAAAAAGTGCATGTTATAGAAGAAATAAATGTTTTGAGTGGAAAGATGGATGAACTTATGAAGATGTTTGCTACTGAAAATACTCCTCTTGATCCCAATGATATGCCTTTGTCTTCCTTGATTGAGAATAATAATGAATCTATGGATGTGAATTTTGTTGGTAGGAATAGTTTTGGAAACAATGCTTATAGAGGAAATTTCAATAGTAGACCATTCCCTAGTAATCCCTCTAACAATTATGGAAATTCCTACAATAATTCTTATGGTAATTTTAATGAGATGCCCTCTGATTTTGAGAATAGTGTGAAAGAATTTATGATTTCTCAAAAGAATTTTAATGCTTTGCTTGAAGAAAAATTTCCCAAAGTTGATGATTTGGCTATGAACGTTGATAGACTTTAGCTTGATGTTAATTCTCCTAAACTTGGATCTTCTTCTCCTAAGCATGATATCAATAAGTCTCTCAAAGTAATGAGAATTTCCATTGACGAGTGTAAGGAAAGAACCGCTAGATTGCGTGCTAAAAAAGAAACCTTTATAAAAGCGTGTTCTTCTAGTCTCAGTGAAAATAATGATGAGGATCTTAAAGTTATTGATGTGTATCCGATTAGATCTATGTTTTGCAATATGAATTTTGATGATGATGGGAGTGATGATGAATCTACTTTTCCTAGAAGGCGTCCCAAGAATTCGGAGTCTTTAGATCTTAATGCTAAATTTGGTAAAAGTGAGATTGGAGAATCCTCAACTTCTAATAATATTGAACCTACTATCTCGGATTTCAAGGAATTTGATTATGGTAATTGCTCTTTAAAAGGTTGTATTTCCTTGTTGCAATCCGTTGTTAATTCTCCTCATTCTTATAGTCAAAATAAAGCTTTTACCAAACATATTGTTGATGCCTTGATGCAATCTTATGATGAAAAACTTAATTTGGAAGTGTCTATACCTAGAAAACTTAATTATGAGTGGGAACCTACTATAAAGATTAGAATTAAAGATTATGAGTGTTTTGCTTTGTGTGATTTGGGTGCTAGTGTTTCCACGATTCCGAAAACTTTGTGTGATATTCTATGTTTCCATGATCTTGATAATTGCTCTTTAAATTTGCACCTTGCGGATTCCACCATTAAAAAGCCTATGGGAAGGATCAATGATGTTCTTATTGTTGCAAATTGAAATTTGGTGCCCGTAGATTTTATCGTTCTTGATATAGATTGCAATCTTTCTTGCCCTATTATTCTTGGTAGACCTTTCCTTAGAACGATCGGTGCGATTATTGATATGAAGGAAGGGAACATTAGATTCAAATTTCCCTTAAAGAAAGGCATGGAGCACTTTCCAAGAAAGAAAGTCAAATTACCTTATGAATATATCATGCGTGCTACTTATGAATTTAGTGCCAAAGATGGCACTAGTTAAATCTATCTTCGCCTTTTATGCCTAGCTAGGGGCGTTAAACGATAGCGCTAGTTGGGAGGCAACCCAATTTTTCTTTATGTTTTTTGTTTTTTCTCCTGTTTAGGAATAAATCTTGCATCTACCTTCTATTTAGATGTGTTTTTATCTTTTAATTAGTGTTTTTGCCAAGTAGAACCTATAGGATAACCTACGATGATAGTTGATTTGATTCTGCTGAAAAACAGAAACTTTGCACGCACGAATATAATTTTGTTAAATCACAGGAACGTGCTTTTGCGTTGATTCTTTTTGATGCTCTTAAATAGAAAAATTGTCCAGGACTTCCTAGTTTGGTAGGATTTTTAGAGTTCCAGAAGTTTGCGTTAGTTACAGATTGCTACAGACTGTTCCGTTTGTGACAGATTCTGTTTTTCGTGTGTTGTTTGCTTATTTCAATGCATCTATGGCTAGTAATTCAGTCTATGAACCATAAAGAAGTTGGAATACAGTAGGTTTAACCCCAAATAAATTTAAGAATGAGTTCATGGCAGTACTTATGTGGTGGTTTTCTTTTCTTTCACTAACGGAGCTTCTAAGATTTCCTGTTGAGTTTTGTGTTGTGAAGTTTTCAAGTTTTGGGTAAAGCTTTTATGGACTATGGAATAAAGGGTGGCAATAGCCTAAGCTTGGGGATACCCATGGCACTCCAAGATATTCAAGAATAGCTAAAAGCCTAATCTTGGGGATGCCCCGGGAAGGCATCCCCTCTTTCGTCTTCGTTCATTGGTAACTTTACTTGGAGCTATATTTTTATTCGCCACATGATATGTGTTTTGCTTGGAGCGTCGTGTATTATATTAGTCTTTTCTTGTTAGTTTACCACAATCATCCTTGCTGTACACACCTTTTGGGAGAAGTCTATTTGATTAGAATTTGCTAGAATACTCTATGTGCTTCACTTATATCTTTTGAGCTTGATAGTTTTTGCTCTAGTGCTTCACTTATATCTTTTAGAGCACGGTGGTGTCTTAATTTTGAAGAAATTGCTAGTCTCTCATGCTTCACTTATATTATTTTGAGAGTCTTTTAGAACAGCATGGTATTTGCTATGGTCATAAAGTTGGTCCTAGAATGATGAGCATCCAAGTTGGGTACAATAAAAACTATCATAGGAAGTGAATTGGATGCTATCATCAACTTGATACTTGATAATTGTTTTGAGATATTGAGGTAGTGATACTAAATTCATGCTAGTTGGGTGATTATGAATTCAAAGAATGCTTGTGTTGAAGTTAGCAAGTCCCTTAGCATGCAGGTATGGTTAAAGTTGTGTAACAAATTTGAAACATGAAGTGTACCTGGCTTGTGCATCCTTATGAGTGGCGGTCGGGGACGAGCAATGGTATTTTCCTACCAATCTATCCCCCTAGGAGTATGCGCGTAGTACTTGATTTTTGATGACTTCTAAATTTTTGCAATAAGTATATGAGTTATTTTGACTAATGTTGAGTCCGTGGATTATACACACTTTTACCTTTCCGCCTTTGCTAGCCTATTAGGTACAGTGCATTGCCCTTTCTCACCTTGAGAGTTGGTGCAAACTTCGCCGGTGCATCCAAACCCCGTGATACGATACGCTCTATCACACATAAACCTCCTTATATCTTCCTCAAAACAGCCACCATACCTACCTATTATGGCATTTCCATAGCCATTCCGAGATATATTGCTATGCAACTTTCCACTGTTCCATTCTTCATTTGCATGACATACTTTACTTTTTCCATATTGCCATTACATGATCATGTAGTTGACATAGTATTTGTGGCAAAGCCACCATGCATTATTTTCATACATGTCACTCTTGATTCATTGCACCATCCCGGTACACCGCTGGAGGCATTCATATAGAGTCATATCTTGTTCTAGTTCGAGTTGTAATTCTTATGTTGTTTTTTTTACCAGGAACAGTAGGAAAGGCTCCTACTGTGTTACTATATTATAAAAATAGGTAAGTTGTACAATGGGTATTTACATGATGGGGGGGAAGATACAAGTTGCCAATTTTGTGGCAAGTAGCACTAAGAAAAACAGATAGAAACCACTAAAGGGAGTGCACAAGGTTCAGCACAAGGAGCCTATGCTCCTCCTTGACTCTATGTTGAAGAAGCCCAAAATCTGTCCAGCCAGGAGGTTAGTGATGGTGTTATTGCTCGAAAATGCTTTTTATTCCTCTCCTTCCAAATACTCCAGGCTGCCACAATGAATTTCTCAGGGAGCAGTGGGGTGGGATGAGAGTTTCTGTGATCTTCAACAGCTTGTATTCGGCCAAGGAAAGGTTCCCAATTAAGCCCAAGTTTGGCCCAACAAAGTTTACTGAAAGTGCATGTGAAGATCATGTGTTCCACTGTTTCCTCAATGTTCAAACCACATAGGAGGCAATTGTGGTCATCTCCTATGTTGTAGTGCCTCTGTTTCAACATGTTCCTCGTATTGAGCCTATCATGGAAGAGCAACCAAGCAAAGACTTTCAACTTCATCGTGCATTTTGAATCCCAAATCCATCCAAATATCTGCTGCACTTGGACATCTTTGAAGAAGAATTTGTAGTAGTTCGTTGATTTGTAGATGGTTTTACCCCACGTGTAGTGCCAAATATCCGTGGATGACGAGGATGGTTGTAGATGAGCCGTAATTGTCTGCAAGTCTCTAACCTCCCCAAGGGCTTGAGGGGTCAAGGGCAGGTGGAACATTTCTTCCAGCGAAGTTATTCCCAGGAACTTTTTGACCAAAACATCCTCATCGAGAGAGTGAGAGAAGGCCCTAGGATGGGAGTCTTGAAGAATTTGCCCTGACCACAGATCTTTCCAAAACAAAGCTGTGGTGCCACACACAATATTGATTTGAGAAATCCCACGAAACTTAGGGGTGAGCTTGAGTACGTCCTTCCACCAGAATGAGCCGACTGGATCCGAGACATGAGGAATAGGAGTCCCACGTGAGCTGCACCCAGGGTATATCCAACTTGTTATAGAACTTGTGTAGGAAGTTGTAATTCTTATGTTGTAATCAATAGAAGTGTGATGATCATCATTATTAGAACATTGCCCAAAGAAAAAAAATTAAAAAAAATAAAGGCCAAAATGAAAAAAAAGAAAGGCCCAAAAAGAAAAAAAAGAAAAAAAAGAAAAGAAGAAAAAAAAGAAATAAAAAAAGGGCAATGTTACTATCTCTTTTTCCATACTTGTGCTTCAAAGTAGCACATTGTTCTTCATGTAGTGAGTCTCATATTTTGTGCTTCAAAGTAGCACCTTGTTATTCATGTAGTGAGTTTCATAAGTTGTCTTTTTCATACTAGTGGGAATTTTTCATTATAGAACTTGGCTTGTATATTCCTACGATGGGCTTCCTCAAATGCCCTAGGTCCTCATGAGCAAGGAAGTTTGATGCACACCCAATAGTTTTATTTTGTTGAGCATTCATTTGTAGCTCTAGTGCATCCATTGCATGGCAATCCCTGCTCCTCATGTTGACATCAATTGATGGGCATCTCCATAGCCCATTGATTATCCTCGTCAATGTGAGACTTTCTCCTTTTTTGTCTTCTCCACACAATCCCCATCATCATATTCTATTCCACCCATAGTGCTATATCCATGGCTCATGCTCATGTATTGCGTGAAGGTTGAAAAAGTTTGAGATTATTTAAGTATGAAAAAAATGCATGGCTTGTCATCGGGGGTATAGAAGTTGGGAACATCTTTGTGTGACGAAAATGAAGCATAGCCTAACTATATGATTTTGTAGGGATGAACTTTCTTTTGCCCTATTATTTTGATTAGTATACTTGAAGTGTAACTATTTCATATGTCAATATGAAATTTTATTTTGTATTCATTTGGATCTGAACATTCATTCCACAATAAAGAAAATTACATTATGAATTATGCTAGGTAGCATTCCACATCAAAAATTCTCTTTTTATCATTTACCTACTCGAGGACGAGTAGGAATTAAGATTGGGGATGCTTGATATGTCTCCAACATATCTATAATTTTTTATTGTTCCATGCTATTATATTACCCCTTTTGGATGTTTATGGGCTTTATTTTACACATTTATATCATTTTTGGGACTAACCTACTAACCAGAGGCCCAGTCCATATTGCTGTTTTTTTTCCTATTTCAGTATTTCGAAGAAAAGGAATATCAAACGGAGTCCAAACAGAATGAAACCTTTGGGAGCGTGATTTTTGGAACAAATCTGATCCGGAGAGCTTGGAGTGCAAGTCAAGAAGCTCCAGAGGGCCCCACGAGATAGGGGGCCCCGCCCCCCCTGTAGGGCGCGTCCCCCTGTCTCGTGGGCCCCTCGGGCGTCCACCGACGTACTTCTTCTTCCTATATATACATACGTACCCTGAAAACATCCAGGAGCACCACGAAACACAATTTCCACCGTCGTAACCTTCTGTATCCGCGAGATCTCATCTTGGAGCCTTCGCTGGCACTCTGTCGGAGGGGGAATCAACCACGGAGGGCTTCTACATCAACATCCTTGCCCCTCCGATGAGTTGTGAGTAGTTTACCACAGACCTACGGGTCCATAGTTATTAGCTAGATGGCTTGTTCTCTCTTTTTGGATCTCAATACAATTTTCTCCCCTCTCTTGTGGAGATCTATTCGATGTAAACTCTTTTTGCGGTGTGTTTGTCGAGATCCGATGAATTGTGGGTTTATGATCAAGTTTATCTATGAATAATATTTGAATCTTCTTTGAATTCTTTTATGTATGATTGAGTTATCTTTGCAAGTCTCTTCGAAATATCAGTTTGGTTTGGCCTACTAGATTGATCTTTCTTGCCATGGGAGAAGTGCTTAGCTTTGGGTTCAATCTTGCGGTGTTCTTACCCGGTGACAGAAAGGGTTGCACGACACGTATTGTATTGTTGCCATCGAGTATAACAAGATGGGGTTTATATCATATTGCATGTGTTTATCCCTCTACATCATGTCATTTTGCTTAATGTGTTACTCTGTTCTTATGAACTTAATACTCTAGATGCAGGAAGGAGTCGGTCGATGTGTGGAGTAATAGCAGTCGATGCAGGCAGGAGTCAGTCTACTTGTTTTGGACGTGATGCCTATATACATGATCATGCCTAGATAATCTCATAACTATGTGCTTTTCTATCAATTGCTCGACAGTAATTTGTTCACCCACCGTAATACTTATGCTATCTTGAGAGAAGCCTCTAGAGAAACCTATGGCCCTCGGGTCTATCTCTTATCATATTTGCTTTCAATCTATCTTTATTTGCATCTTTACTTTTTGCATCTATCTTATAAAATACCAAAAATATATTTATCTTATCATACTATCGTTATTAGATCTCACTTTCGCAAGTGGCCGTGAAGGGATTGCCAACCCCTTTATTGCGTTGGTTGCGAGTTCTCATTTTGTTTGTGTAGGTGCGTGGCACTTTTGAGGAGCCTCCTACTGGATTGATACCTTGGTTCTCAAACCTGAGGGAAATACTTACGCTACACTTTGCTGCATCACCCTGTCCTCTTCGAGGAAAACCAACGCAAGCTCAAGACGTAGCAAGGACTGCTGTGTGCACCATCATGCCATAAATCTAGTGTTGATGCATCTATCGTTGACACAACTGAGGTCTACTCAGCTTCTTCGGCTGTTTGGGGGGTGGGGCGACCTGGCCAGGCCTAGTGCCTTCGGAAGTGCTCTTAGTTTTGTATATTCTTTTGTCGGCGCATTTATTTGCACTGGTGGCGAACTTTGATGCCCAGTGGATGTAATATGTGTGATAGCTGTGATAGCCTAGCGTAAGTTGCTTTCTTATTTATTTCCTTGTTATCTTGTTTATTTGTTTGCTTGTAGTCATTGTAGTTCTTTTTCCGCGGTTTGCTAGTGGCTGCAATAACCTATTTTTTAAAACTAGGCCACAATAACCATGGGCTAATATTTACTGTAGTGACACTGGGCCTCCTACGGGCCGTAGAAACAGTGGGCCTTCTACGGGCCGTAGAAACAATGGGCCTTCTACGGGCCATAGATATAATGGGCCTTCTACGGGCCGTAGAAACAATGGGCCTTCTACGGGCCATAGGTACAATGGGCCTTCTACGGGTCGTATCATTAATGGGCCTTATACGGGCCGTATGATCGATTGGACAAACATGGGCCAATAACAGACCGCATTATGGCCGTAAATGGGCTAGAGTTGGAATCATCCGTTCATGGGCCGACCATAACGGGCCATCCTTAATAGGTTGTATTTGATGATGCTATGAAAATGGCCCAACGTATTAACGGACCACAAACGGGCCAACTGTGACCACAGGCTGAATTTGGCCCACAATCAGAAAATGACAGTAATGGGCCATAAGTAAATGAATGCTGGAAATGAGCCCAAGAATAAATGGGCTCTTAAAAGGCCGAAAGATAACATCGGCTGGAAACGGCCAAACGGAATAACGGGCCGTTAATGGGTTTAAAGTGATACACTGGTCATTACGGGCCAGTTTCACCACGGGCCGTTAATGGGTGTAAAGTGATAGACTGTTCCTTACGGGCCAGTTTCACCGCAGGCCGTTAATGGGCCAAGAGTTACAAAGGGCATCATATGGGCCGAAAGACGTCATGGGCCATACATGGGCCAAAAGTGAAAACGGGATGGAATCATATTGGATGGTCCAGATGATGCTACTGGGCCTAATTCGGATAGGGCGTAACGGGCCTTGGGTTAGCGGGCTATAACTGGGCTATATGCGAACAGGCCATTAACAGGCTTTCCATGGGTCGGCCCGCCACCTTTTGACCAAGTCAAACGGGCCGGACTTTTCACAAGAATGGGCGTCTGTTGGCCCGTGCCACATGCCGACGTATCATAGGCGCCTTCTGTCCAATGAGTGGATGACATTTGTCCCAATGATGAGCCGACACGTGTTTCCTCCAGCCAATGATGATTTACACGTGGAAAATCCCCATTGGTCGGGGTTGTTAATGTGTTATCGGATCCAAAACCTGACCCGATAGCTTAAAGGCGTTCCATTACGGTGGATGCCACATATCGGTCACCCTTGACGAAAGCACTTCTGTGACGCGCGATTTCTCATTATGGAAGTGGACACTTCTGTGATGATAATTTTGGTAATGTCATGGAACACTTCTATGACAGCACATGTATGACTATCTTGATTCTGTCATAAAATCGTCATGGATGTACATGCATGACAAAAAACGCGACCTACTGTGACAAACACGTATCATCACAGAAGTGTATTTTTTTGTAGTGGTCCTGAGAGGTAGGTGCTGGGGCACTTCATCTTGGCCAGAGCCTGCCCAAAGTCAGCGGCGGCGGAGGCGAGCTCTTTCTCCGGGTCGAAGCATCGATCAGTGCCCCCGACATGTGTACCTACAAGAAGCAAATAAATGCTAGAAGCCAAACTGCAATTGCACAAATAATGTAAAATACTATAAGACATGGGATGCAGCTAACCTTGACGGCAAACAACAGCATCGCCTGTTGTGGACCTGCGTATGTACATGGATAGGCATGTTAAGTCAACAAGGTTAGCATCCACCAAAAATAGCAAATGGGCAGGATCTCTAGTATATCTTCATTCCGGAGAGTAGCATGGTAGCAAAGTTTGTTTCTGGTATTGGTGAAATTGAACTGAACAGTTAATACTTGAACATCACACAGTGTGTAGTACTGAAATAAACAAGGCATGAACATGCTTAATTCATCAACCGTCCAAAACATAGCCATTGCAAGTGGTATTGGTAAGATATAGATGGTCAGATCATACCTGTTAAGTCCTGAGGGGTAGTCATGGGGGCACTTCTTCTGGGCAGAGCCTGCACCATGTCGGCGGCGGCGGAGGCGAGGTGTTCCTCCAGGTCAACACGCATAGCATCCATCGCGCCATGGACCGCCATCATCTCCTCGACCTCCACATGATATGTGGTTTGGTTTGCACGGCGATGCTCTGGAGGTAGGGACAATGGGGATTTGGAGGCATGAGGATGTTTCACAGGCGACAATTAAGCAATCAGGCTGGGGCCATGATAGAGATCGGTGGATTACCTGACTGGATCCGAGCAGAACATAGATGTGGTTGAAGCTATGGTGGTGTCAGCGGCAATTTGAGTTGCCGGTTGGGGGGGCGTAGGGGGGAGGGGGATGTGGGGCGGTGGGGGAAGATACTGAGGAAATTTGATGGGTGGGGATGTTGTTGGAGAAATAAATTCTGAAATCATGCGCCTAATAAAAATTTCACTGCAAAACTTGAAACTTGGGCGCGGGAAACACACAACGGAGACGACGTGCATAAAATACTCGTGTGTGAAAAAACAGAAAATTGGTAGTACCCGTCTCCAAAAAAATGTACACGTGTAGTCGATTTTTTCTGTCAATGGTACGCCTGGTTTGTTAGGAACCATCGCACAGGTAACAGACTTATGGATCATTAACGCAAAAAAATTGCACATGGGTACATCATAGAAACCGTGTGTTTTGTGATCTTCTAATGATCAACGCAAAAAAGCGCACACGGTCACACATGCTAATCAACGCACAAAGCCCTCAAAGGATGCTCTTACCAACATTGTACGTTAATACTACAAACTTAAAGTACTACTAGTAATTTTCTCTAATACTACAAACTTAAACTACTTCTCACATGCTGCCATCGGGGCATGCTGGCCAGACGCCAGTGTTCTCCTTCCCGACCTTGTAGGCGGCAGCCAACCGTGCTTTGATCTCCGCCAAGCTCTCCTCATCACGGCGTGCGGCCTCTTCTTTCTTATGGTGGCGCGACTCTCTTTTCTTGACAGCTTCCTGCCTTTTCCGATCCTCCTGTGCGGCTTTGGCCGCCTCTAGGTCCACCGCCCATTCGGCCATGGCAGCCTCAAAGTCCGCCCACGTAACTGTGTGGCCGCCGGTGGCGATGAACTCTATGGGGCAAGATGCCATCGCTTCCTTACCATGTGTGCGGCCGCGGGCGGCGAGGAATGCGGCGCCACGGGATGCCATCGCTTCCTTACCAATTACTATGCGTCGCGGTGCCATGAACGACGCTTGGAGAGAACTCTGGGACGGAGGGGCTGGGCAGCCGTATAGTGCGGTGGTTTTTAAGAGCTCAATGACAGACGACAAAGGAAATTTGGCTTCCCTTACAATTTTGCTCATTCATTATCTCACACGGTTCATCTTGTCGCTCCCGGAAATAGTGTGCGCTGAGGCTATTGTGTGTTGCGTTATGATTGGATGGAACCCCAGCCATGCGGATAGCGCATGTGCACTGTAGGATGCGCTGCGATCGAACGGCAATCCACGTCCCTCACATCGCATCCCTGCAGCTATAGCTGGATTGGATTTATATGCGCCAAATGCCTAGAAAATGCACATAATCCATTAAATATGGTAAATGAGCCCGGAAAAATGCCAAATTTAAACACAGTGATTTGTAGGGTGTATGTTCTTCGTAGAAAAAACTCCAGGGCAAAGAACAAAGAAAGTTTGGATTCCCCTTCAATTTTGGTGATTTCCCTCTCAAAAGCATGGAACTTCCCCGGCGATGGTTCGATTTATGAAGGGCGTGCATGACGGCATAAGCCAAACCTTCTCAAATTTTCACTAGGGCATGGTGAGGTCATACCATGGCACCATGCCAGGCGTCATGTTTTTCAATCATTTATTTTATTTTTTCTATAGTTGAAAACCCAATAAACAAACGTTTGTGGTTGACTATTGCCACACATTTAATCGAAATATTTGTCCATTCCTTGTAAAAGGTATGAGAATTTACTAAATGGCACGAGCATCATTTTCCACACCATTCTTATGCACCCTTTCATGCGTCGATTGTTTGAACTTAAATTATATGCATTAATGCCTAGAAAATGCACACAATCCACTAAATATGGTAAATGACCCCCGAAAAGTGTCAAATTTGAACTGATGATTTACATGGTGTATGTTCATCTTAGAAATAAACTCATGGACAAAGGACAAAGGAAATTTGGACCCCCCCTTTAATCTTGGTGATTTCCATCTCGAAACCATGAAAATTCCTCGGTGATGGTTTGATTTAGAAAGGCGTGCATGACGACATAACGATAACATTCTCAAATTTTTACCAGGGCATGGTAATGCCATATCATGGCACCACGCCAGGCATCATGTTTTTCAAGCATTTATTTCATTTTTTGTATAGTTGTTACCCAGTAAATGACGCATTTATGGTTGACTATTGCCATACATTTCCTCGAAATATCTGTCCATTCCTTGTAAAAGGCATAAGAATTTACTAAATGGCACAAGGATGGTTTTCTAAACCGTTCTTGTGCACCTTTCCATGCATCGATTGTTCAAATTTAGTTATGTGCATTAATGCCTAGAGAATGCAAATAATCCCCTAAATATGGTAAATGAACACGGAAAAGTGTCAAATTTGAACGTGGTGATTTGCAGGGTGTATGTTGATCCTAGAAAAAGAACTCATGGACAAAGGACAAATGAAATTTGGATCCCCCTTCAATCTTGGTGATTTCCCCCTCGAAACCATGGAACTTCCTTGGTGATGGTTCGATTTATGAAAGGCGTGCATGACGACATAAGGAAAACATTCTCAAATTTTTACTAGAGCATGGTGAGGCCATACCATGGCACCACGCCAGGCGTCATGTTTTCCAAACATGTATTTCATTTTTGTATACATTAATTCCGGGTTCGTTTGGCCTTTTTATACATCAATTGAATTTATGGGCATTTAATGTGCATAATTCAAATTTGAACTACAAGCACATGCTCCAGTGCACCAAAGTTGGTTTAAAAATCACATGTGTGTCCTTGGGTGAATTTCTAGGTCCAATGCAAGAAATGGGAATGAAATTCAAACATCTGGGTGTCGTGGCTCGGCCGAAAAGATTGAGAAACGTGGTTTTTTAATTCATGTAAATCCAAAACACGCCTGAAAATCATGAAACTTGGCATGTTGTCATGACATGGCGCCAACATTGCCGCGGTAATTTTTTTTGCCGAATTGGGACAAGCTTTGGTATAAGCTGCTTGCAAACTGGACCTTCTCTCAAGAAAGCTCGTGGTTCCGAGAGAGAACGTGTCACCTCCATGTGCGAAATGACATATGTACACTGCCTTCTCCTGTCTTAATTTGTTTACACAGGCAGATTAGACCAAATAGAAGGTGCTAAATTTTGGAATTATTCCGGGTTCGTTTGGCATTTTTTATAGATTAATTGAATTTCTGGGCATTTAATGTGCATAATTCAAATTTGAACTACAAGCACATGCTCCAGTGCACCAAAGTTGGTTGAAAAATCACATGTGTGTCCTTGGGTGAATTTCTAGGTCCCATGCAAGAAATGAGAATGAAATTCAAACATCTGGGCGTCGTGGCTCGGCCAGAAAGATTGAGAAACTTCATTTTTAACTCCTTTAAATCCAAAACTCGCATGAAAATCATGAAATTTAGCATGGTGTCATGACATGGCACCAACATTTTGTGGTAATTTTTCTGTCCGATTGGTGAAGGCGCACACATTAAAAATCAACAATGTCATTTTCGAACAAGTGTTGTCACATTACAAATGAGAAACACAACTATTATTGAAACCATGGGCATTCTACTTACCAATTACGTGCGGCCACGCGTCCCTTTTTTATTGGCTAGGAGGCACCGTGCGGGGTAGCTATTTGAGTACGGGAGGCATGCGATTGACCCCTGCGCGTGCTCATTGGGAGGAGATCCCTTTGACCTCTATCCGCCGCGCACCTCCCTCCCAACATCTCCATTAATGGCGCCTGAGCCCCTGTTTCACGGCGTGGCTATGTCTCTCTGGACTGAGATTTAAGAGAGAAAAGTGAAAATCTAAAAAGAAAGTTTTGCACGGATCTTGATGTAAGAACCGACGGACCTATATAGCATCGACTGCGACTTATAGCAAGCATGATGAATATATAAGGACGATGACAATGGATAATAATTGTCTTACATGTCTAGGAAGATAACTAAAAAAGCCACATGCGGCTACGCCCGAAACACACAAGGGAAAAAGAAGAAGGAAGACGCATACAATGATCTGGTTCGCTGATCTCTACTTTCTTGATGTGCTGCAGGTCACGGAGACTAGTTCTCGTCGCGAGCGGAAATGATCTCTTTCATCAGTTTCATGTCCTTAATATGCTGCTCGGAAGCAACCGCGGATTCCTCCACCAGCCTTTCGCACTCGATGCGAAGCATGGCATTCTCATCCATAAGTTTCTTGACGATGATGCCGGTCCTCTTTAACAAGGCAGTGGTCTCCTCCGCCTGCTCCGCCCTTCCAGTGATCTTCGCCCTCAGTAGGTCACGGTCAGCCCATAATTGTTCAAATAAGGCATTCCACTTGTCCTGCAGCTTCATCCAGCCGGAGATCTGATCCATCTGGCTATGGACGATCGCATGCATGCGCTTGTAAGAGTCCTCGCCTGCCCGCGAGAGATTTTCCCAAGCTGTCGCGGCACGGGAGGACATCTCTGCTTCATTCGCGGCGTGGTAGGACATCTATGTTGTTTCCACGGCGCGACCGGACCAGTCTGCTACATCGACGGTGTGGCGGGACCTCCGTGCTGCTTCAGCAGCATGTCGAGACCTCCATGCTGCTTCGGCGGTGCGGCGAGACATGTTGGCTGCTTTTGCGGCTAAGCGGGACATCTCTTGTGCTTCCGCCTCCATGCTCAACTCTCCGTGGTGGTAATCTCTCGACCGAGAACTCAATATGGCCATCGCAGATGAAAGAGAACAATGATGAATGACTTGTTTGCTTTTGTGGATGAGGAGTTGGGCAAGGAATGGCAGTCATCTTGGCATAGTATAGTATTTATAACCGAGTACTAATACGCTCCTAAGTGGGAAACCATTTACGTTTTGATCGGTGTGAAGAGGTTTGGAATTTGTAAGGTGACGGGATGCAGGCTCAAAATTTATTGACGGGTCTATAATTTCTAAGTGCGGCACTATTCCCAGACGGCGTAACGTGGGCACGCTTTCTTGGCTGCGTACGTGGCATTTGGTGCACCACAATAGGCAATGTTAGCACACGACTTGTTCCAAGAACCATGCGCGCTCGTAATTACCATCGCATACGCTTCTTTTAATTAGAATGTGTGCCCGTCTAGGGCACACACGTTGATATATCTAACTGTTTTTGTTTCTTGTGGCTAATCGCAAACATTTCATCCATGTGAAGTGTATGCCATCAATCGCACTCACCTTTGATCTGGCTGACCGTTTCTATTCTGTTGCCTAATCGCAAACAGTTAATCCTTCTGAAGCGTATGCCCTCAATCGCACACACCTTTATCTAGTTGTCCGCTTCTGTTGTTCCACCTCATCACAAACAGTTAATCCGAGTGAATCGTATGTTGTGTATCACACACGCCTTCATCTGGCTGCCCGTTTCTTTTGTTCCTCCTCATCGCAAACAGTTCATTGAATTGAACCGTATGTCGTGCATCGTACACGCAACTAAAATCTGAACCGTGTTTGTTGCATCCGACATCGCAAACGTTTTGCACATTTTTGACGGTTCTCTTACACCACCATTTGCGATTATTGCATCGCACACAATTTCTCGAAGGGTCTCTGATCATAGTGTCACATTAGCAGCATCCTACAGTAGTGACACATAACTCATATAATACAAATCATCATCCAACGTTAAGCATGCGGACCCTATGGGTTCAAGAAATATGTAGACATGGCTGAGACACCTCTCCGGTCAATAACCAATAGCGGAACATGGATGCTCATATTGGTTCCCACATATTCTATGAAGATCTTTATCGGTCGAACCGCAATGACAACATACGTTATTCCCTTTTTCATCGGTATGTTACTTGCCCGAGATTCCATTGTCGGTATCTTCATACCAAGTTCAATCTCATTTCTGACAAGTCTCTTTACTCGTTTCGTAATGCATCATCCCGCAACTAACTCATTAGTCACATTGCTTGCAAGGCTTCATATGATGTGAATTACCGAGAGGGCCCAGAGATACCTCTCTGATACTCGGAGTGACAAATCCTATTCTCGATCTATGCCAACCCAACTAACACCTTCGGAGATACCTGTAGAGCATCTTTATAATCACCCAGTTATGTTGTGACATTTTATAGCACACAAGGCATTCCTCTGGTGTTCGGGATTTGCATAATCTCATAGTCGGAGGAATATGTATTTGACATGAAGAAAGCAGTAGCAATAAACCTGAACGATCATTATGCTAAGCTAACGGATGGGTCTTGTCCATCACATCATTCTCCAAATGATGTGATCCTGTTCATCAAATGACAACACATGTCCATGGCTAGGAAAATTAACCATCTTTGATCAACGAGCTAGTCTAGTAGAGGCATACTAGGGACATGGTGTTTTGTTTATGCATTCACACATGTATCAAGTTTTCAGTTAATACAATTATAGCATGAATAATAAAAATTTATCATGAATAAGGAAATATAAAATAAAAACTTTATTATTTCCTCTAGGGCATATTTCCTTCAGTCTCCCACTTGCACTAGAGTCAATAATCTAGTTCACATAGCCATGTGATTTAACACCAATAGTTCACATCTATATGTGATTAACATCCATAGTTCACATCGCCATGTGTCCAACAACCAAAGGGTTTACTAGAGTCAATAATCTAGTTCACAATGCTATGTGATTAACTCCCAAAGAGTACTAAGGTGTGATCATGTTTTGCTTGTGAGAGAAGTTTAGTCAATGGGTTTGCCATATTCAGAGCCATATGTATTTTGCAAATTTTCTATGTCTACAATGCTCTGCATGGAGCTACGCTAGCTAATTGCTCCCACTTTCAATATGTATCCAGATTGAGACTCAGAGTTATCCGGATAGGTGTAAAGCTTGCATCGACGTAACTCTTTATGATGAACTCTTTATTACCTCCATAACCTAGAAATATTTCCTTAGTCCTCTTAGGTAACTAAGGATAACTTTGACCGCTGTCTAGTGATCCACTCCTGGATCACTATCGTACCCCCTTGCCAAACTCATGATAAGGTACACAATAGGTCTGGTACACAGCATAACATACTTTATAGAACCGATGGCTGAGGCATAGGGAAATGACTTTGATTCTCTTTCTATTTTCTGTTGTGGTCGGGTTTTGAGTCTTGCTCAACTTTACACCTTGCAACATAGGCAAGAACTCCTTCTTTGACTGTTCCATTTTGAACTACTTCAAAATCTTGTCAAGGTATGTACTCATTAAAAAATATTATCAAGCGTCTTGATCTATCTCTAAAGATCCTGATGCCCAATATGTAAGCAGCTTCATCGAGGTCTTTCTTTGAAAAACTCCTTTCAAACTCTCCTTTATGCTTTCCAGAAAATTCTACACCATCTCCGATCAACAATATGTCATTCACATATACTTATCAAAAAGTTTGTAGTGCTCCCACTCACTTTCTTATAAATACAGGCTTTACCGCAAATCTGTATAAAACTATATAACAACTCTGAGATGCTTGCACCAGTCCATAGATGGATAGCTGGAGCTTGCACATTTTGTTAGCACCTTTAGGATTGACAAAACCTTCTGGTTGCATCATATACAACTCTTTTTTAATAAATCCATTATGGAATGCAGTTTTGATATCCATTTGCCAGATTTCATAAAATGTGGCAATTGCTAACATGATTCGGACAGACATAAGCATCGATATGAGTGAGAAAATCTCATCGTAGTCAACACCTTGAAATTGTCGAAAACCTTTTGCGACAATTCAAGCTTTGTAGATAGTAACACTACCATCACCATTTGTCTTCTTCTTGTAGATCCATTTATTTTCTATGGCTCGTTGATCATCAAGCAAGTCAAGCAAAGTCCACACTTTGTTCTCATAGATGGAACCTATCTCAGATTTCATGGCCTCAAGCCATTTATCGGAATCTGGGCTCATCATCGCTTCTTCATAGTTCGTAGGTTCATCATGGTCTAGTAACATGACTTCCAAAACAGGATTACCGTACCACTCTGGTGTGGATCGTGCTCTGGTTTACCTACGAGGTTTTGTAGTAACTTGATCTCAAGTTTCATGATTATCATCATTAGCTTCCTCTCTAGTTGGTGTAGGCATCATGGGAACAAATTTCTTGGATGAGTTACTTTCCAAATTGAGAGAAGGTACAATTACCTCATCAAGTTCTACTTTCCTCCCACTCACTTCTTTCGAGAGAAACTCCTTCTCTAGAAAGGTTCCATTCTTGGCAATAATGATCTTGCCTTCGGATTTGTGATAGAAGGTGTACCCAATTGTTTCCTTAGGGTATCCTATGAAGAAGCACTTCTCCGACTTGGGTTCAAGCTTATCAGGTTGAAGCCTTTTAACATAAGCATCGCTACCCCAAACTTTAAGAAACGACAACTTAGGTTTATTGCCAAACCGCAGTTCATATGCTCTCGTCTCAACGGATTTTGATGGTTGGCTTTTTAACATGAATGCAAATGTCTCTAATGCATGACCCCAAAGTGATAGTGGTAAATTGATAAGAGACATCATAGATCGCACCATACCTAATAAAGTACAGTTACGATGTTTGGACACACCATTACGTTGTTGTGTTCCAGGTGGCATGAGTTGTGAAACTATTCCACATTGTTTTAAATGAGGGCCAAACTCATAACTCAAATATTCATCTCCACGATCAGATCGTAGAAACTTTATTTTCTTGTTACGATGATTCTCCACTTCCCTCTGAAATTCTTTGAACTTTTTCAAATGTTTCAGACTTGTGTTTCATTAAGTAGATATACCCATATCCGCTCAAATCATCTGTAAAGGTTAGAAAATAATGATACCCGCCGCGTGCCTCAACACTCATTGGACCGCATACATCGGTATGTATTATTTCCAGTAAGTCCTTGGCTCATTCCATTGTTCCGGAGAATGGAGTTTTAGTCATCTTGCCCATGAGGCATGCTTCGCGCCCCCTCCCCTTGAGTCCGAATAGGACAAGGAAGGGGGGGCGGTGCCCCCTTGCCTTCCCTCTCTCCCTCTACTTCCTTCCCCCTCTCTTCCCCTTGTTGGAAACCTACTAGGAATAGGATTCCTAGTAGGAATCCTACTTGGGGCGCGCCCTACAGGGGTCGGCCGGCCTCCTCCCTTGCTCGTTTATATACGGGGGCAGGGGGCACCCTAGGACACACAAGTTGACAATTGTTTTAGCTGTGTGCGGTGCCCCCCTCCACAGTTACATACCTCAGTCATATCGTCGTAGTGCTTAGGCGAAGCCCTGCGCCGGTAACTTCATCATCACCGCCACCATGCTGTCATGCTGACGAAACTCTCCCTCGGCCTCAACTGTATCAAGAGTATGAGGGACGTCATTGAGCTAAACGTGTGTTGAACGCGAAGGTGCCGTACGTTCGGTGCTTGGATCAGTTGGATCATGAAGACGTTCGACTACATCAACCATGTTAACAAAATGCTTCCGCTTTCAGTCTACGAGGGTACATGGACACACTCTACCCTCTCGTTGCTATGCATCACCTAGATAGATCTTGCGTGATCGTAGGAATTTTGTTGAAATTACCGCGTTCCCCAATAGTGGCATCCGAGCCAGGTCTATGCGTATATGTTATATGCACGAGTAGAACACAAAGAGTTGTGGGCGATAATAGTCATACTGCTTACCAGCATGTCATACATTGATTCAGCGGTATAGTTGGATGAAGCGGCTTAGACCGACATTACGCGTACGCTTACGCGAGACTGGTCCTACCGACGTGCTTTGCACATAGGTGGGTGGTGAGTGTCTGTTTCTCCAAGTTTAGTTGAATCGAGTGTGGCTACGCCTGGTCCTTGTTGAAGGTTAAAACAATACACTTGACGAAAAATCGTTGTGGTTTTGATGCGTAGGTAAGAACGGTTCTTGCTAGAAACCCATAGCAGACACGTTAAACTTGCAACAACAAAGTAGAGGACGTCTAACTTGTTTTTGCAGGGCTTGCTGTCATGTAATATGGTCAAGCATGATGTGATATAAATTGTTGTATGAGAATATCATGTTTTGTAACAAATTTATCTGCAACTGCCAGGAGCCATATGGTTGTCGCTTTATCGTATTCAATGCAATCGCCATGTAATTGTTTTACTTTATCACTAAGCGGTAGCGATAGTCGTAGTAACAATAGGTGGTGAGATGACAACGTGCTACGATGGAGATCAAGGTGTCGCACCGGTGACGTTGGAGATCATGATGATGCTTCAGTGATGAAGATCATGAGCACAAGATGATGATGGCCATATCATGTCACATTTTTTGATTGCATGTGATGTTTACCTTTATGCATCTTAGTTTGCTTATAACGTCGGTAGCATTATAAGATGATCCCTTACTAAATTTCAAGCTACAAGTGTTCTCCTAGAGTATGCACCATTGCTACAGTTCGTCATGCCGAGACACCATGTGATGATCGGGGGTGATAAGATCTACGTTCACATAAAACGGGTGCAAGCCAGTTTTCCACATGCAGAATACTCGAGTTAAACTTGACGAGCCTAGCATATGCACATATGGCCTCAGAACACTGAGACCGAAAGGTCGAGCGTGAATCATATAGTACATATGATCAACATAGTGATGTTCACCATTGAAAACTACTCCATCTCACGTGATGACCGGACATGATTTAGTTGATTTGGATCACATGATCACTTAGATGATTAGAGGGATGTGTATCTAAGTGGGAGTTCTTAATTAAGATGATTAATTGAACTTTAATTTATCATGAACTTAGTACCTGATAGTATTTTGCATGTCTATGTTGTTGTAGATCAATGGCTTGTGCTACCGTTCCTTTGAATTTTAATGTGTTCCTAGAGAAAGCTAAGTTGAAAGATTGTGGAAGCAACTACACGGACCGGGTCCGTAACTTGAGGATTATCCTCAATGTTGCACAGAAGAATTAGGTCCTGGAAGCACCGCTACATGCCAGGCCTACTGCAGATGCTACTAATGACGTTAAGAACGTCTGGCAGAGCAAAGCTGATGACTACTCGATAGTTCAATGTGCCATGCTTTACGACTTAGAATCGGGACTTCAAAGACGTTTTGAATGTCATGGAGCATATGAGATGTTCCAAGAGTTGAAGTTAATATTTCAAGCAAATGCCCGAGTTGAGAGATATGAAGTCTCCAACAAGTTCTACAGCTGCAAAATGGAGGAGACTAGTTCTGTCAGTGAACACATACTCAAAATGTCTGGGTATCATAATCACTTGACTCAGCTGGGAGTTGATCTTCCAGTTGATTGTGTCATTGACAGAGTTCTTCAATCACTGCCACCAAGCTATAAAGGCTTTGTGATGAACTATAATATGCAAGGGATGAACAAGACTATTCCCGAGCTCTTCGTGATGCTAAAGGCCACGGAGGTAGAAGTCAAAAAGGAGCATCAAGTGTTGATGGTCCATAAGACCACTAGTTTCAAGAAAAAGGGCAAAGGGAAGAAAGGGAACTTCAAGAAGAAGGGAAAAAAGGTTGCTGCTCAAGAGAATAAACCCAAGTCTGGACCTAAGCCTTAAACTGAGTGCTTCTACTGCAAAGGGACTGGTCACTGGATGCGGAACTGCCCCAAGTATTTGGCGGATAAGAAGGATGGCAAAGTGAAAGGTATATTTGATGTGTACTTAACTAATGCTCGCATTAGCATATGGGTATTTGATACTGTTTCCGTTGCTCATATTTGCAACTCAAAAGAGGGGCTACGGATTAAGCGGATATTGGCTAAGGACGAGGTGACGATGCACGTGGGAAATGGTTCCAAAGTCAATGTGATCGCAGTCGGCATGCTACCTCTACATCTACCTTCAGGATTAGTTTTAGACCTGAATAATTGTTATTTGGTGCCAGTGTTAAGCATGAACATTATATCTGGATCTTGTTTGATGCGAGACGGTTATTCATTTAAATTATAGAATAATGGTTGTTCTATTTATATGAGTAATATCTTTTATGGCCATGCAGCCCTGCTGAGTGGTCTATTTTTATTGAATCTCGATAGTAGTAATACATATATTCGTAGTGTTGAAGCCAAAAGATAGAAGTTTAATAATGATAGTGCAACTTATTTGTGGCACTGCCGTTTGGGTCATATCGGTATAAAGCGCATGAAGAAACTCCATACTGATGGACTTTTGGAATCACTTGATTATGAATCACTTGGTGTTTGCGAACCGCGCCTTATGGGCAAGATGACTAAAACTCCATTCTCCAGAACAATGGAGCGAGCTACTGACTTATTGGAAATTATACATACTGATGTATGTGGTCCAATGAGTATTGATGCTCGTGGTGGGTATCGTTATTTTCTTACCTTCACAGATGATTTGAGCAGATATGGTTATATCTACTCAATGAAGCATAAGTCTGAAACATTTGAAAGGTTCAAAGAATTTTAGAGTGAAGTGGAAAATCATCGTAACAAGAAAATAAAGTTTCTACGATCCGATCGTGGAGGAGAATTTTTGAGTTACGAGTTTGGTCTTCATTTGAAACAACATGGGATAGTTTCACAATTATCGCCACCTGGAACACCACAGCGAAATGGTGTGTACGAACGTCGTAACCATACTTTATTAGATATGGTGCAATCTATGATGTCTCTTACTGATTTACCACTAGTTTTGGGGTTATGCTTTAGAGACGGCTGCATTCACTTTAAATAGGGCACCATCAAAATCTGTTGAGACGACCCCTTATGAACTATGTTTTGGCAAGAAACCAAAGTTGTCGTTCCTTAAAGTTTGGGGCTGCTATGCTTATGTGAAAAAGCTTCAACCTTATAAGCTCGAACCCAAATAAGAGAAGTGTGTATTCATAGGATACCCGAAGGAAACTGTTGGGTACACCTTCTATCACAGATCCAAAGGCAAAATCTTTGTTGCTAGGAATGGATCCTTTCGAGAGAAGGAGTTTCTCTCGAAAGAAGTGAGTGGGAGGAAAGTAGAACTTTATGAGGTAACTGTACCTTCTCCCTTATTGGAAATTAGTTCATCCTAGAAATCAGTTCTAGTGATTCCTACACCAACTAGTGAGGAAGCTAATGATGATGATCATGAAGCTTTAGATCAAGTTACTATCGAACTTCATAGGTCTTCCAGAGTAAGATCCGCACTAGAGTGGTATGGTAATCCTGTTCTGGAAGTCATGTTACTAGACCATGATGAACCTACGAACTATGAGGAAGCGATGATGAGCCCAGATTCTGCGAAATGGCTTGAGGCCATGAAATCTGAGATGGGAGCCATGTATGAGAACAAAGTGTAGACTTTGGTGGACTTTCCCGATGATTGGCAAGCCATAGAAAATAAATGGATCTTTAAGAAGAAGACCGACGCAGACGGTAATATTACTGTTTACAAAGCTTGACTTGTTGCGAAAGGTTTTCGACAAGTTCAAGGAGTTGACTATGATGAGACTTTCTCACCCGTAGCGATGCTTAAGTCTGTCCGAATCATGTTAGCAATTGCTACATTTTATGTTTATGAAATTTGGCAAATGGATGTCAAAACTGCATTCGTGAATGGATTTTTGGAAGAAGAGTTGTATATGATGCAACCGGAAGGTTTTGTCGATCCAAAGGGTGCTAGCAAAGTGTGCAAGCTCCAGCGATCCATTTATGGATGGTGCAAGCCTCTCGGAGTTGGAATAAACGTTTTGATAGTGTGATCAAAGCATATGGTTTTATACAGACTTTTGGAGAAGCCTGTATTTACAAGAAAGTGAGTGGGAACTCTGTAGCATTTCTAATCTTATATGTAGATGACATATTGTTGATTGGAAATGATATAGAATTTGTGGATAGCATAAAGGGATACCTGAATAAGAGTTTTTCTATGAAAGACCTTGGAGAAGCTGCTTACATATTGGGCATCAAGATCTATAGAGATAGATCAAGACGCTTAATTGGACTTTCACAAAGCACATACCTTGATAAAGTTTTGAAGAAGTTCAAAATGGACCAGTCAAGACAAAGGGTTCTTGCCTGTGTTACAAGGTGTGAAATTGAGTCAGACTCAATGCCCGACCACTGTAGAAGATAGAGAGAAAATGAAAGTCATTCCCTATGCTTCAGCCATAGGTTCTATCATGTATGCAATGTTGTGTATCAGACCTGATGTATGTCTTGCTATAAGCATAGCAGGGAGGTACCAAAGTAATCCCGGAGTGGAGCACTGGACAGTGGTCAAGAACATCCTGAAATACCTGAAAAGGACTAAGGATATGTTTCTCCTTTATGGAGGTGAAAAAGAGCTTGTCGTAAACAGTTACATCGATGCAAGCTTTGACACTGATCCGGATGACTCTAAGTCACAAACCGAATACATACTTTTCTTGAATGGAGGAGCTGTCAGTTGGTGCACTTCCAAGCAGAGCGTCGTGGCGGGATCTACATGTGAAGCGGAGTACATTGCTGCATTGGAACCAGCAAATGAAGGAGTTTGGATTAAGGAGTTCATATCCGATCTAGGTGTCATACCTAGTGCATCGGGTCCAATGAAAATCTTTTGTGACAATAATGGTGCAATTGCCTTGGCAAAGGAATCCAGATTTCACAAGAGAACCAAGCACATCAAGAGACGCTTCAATTCCATCCATCATCAAGTGTCGAAAGGGGACATAGATATTTGCAAGATACACATGGATCCGAATGTTGCAGACCTGTTGACTAAGCCTCTTCCACAAGCAAAACATGATCAGCACCAAAGCTCCATGGGTGTTAGAATCATTACTATGTAACCTAGATTATTGACTCTAGTGCAAGTGGGAGACTGAAGGAAATATGCCCTAGAGGCAATAATGAAGTTATTATTTATTTCCTTAATTCATGATAAATGTTTATTATTCATGCTAGAATTGTATTAACCGGAAACTTAGTACATGTGTGAATACATAGACAAAACATGTAGTCCCTAGTATGCCTCTACTTGACTAGCTTGTTGATCAAAGATGGTTATGTTTCCTGACCATATACATGTGTTGTCATTTGATGAACGGGATCGCATCATTAGGATAATGATGTGATGGACATGACCCATCCGTTAGCTTAGCATTATGATCGTGTTAGTTTCATTTCTACTGCTTTCTTCATGACTTATACAAGTTCCTCAGACTATGAGATTATGCAACTCCCGAGTACCGGAGGAACACTTTGTGTGCTACCAAACGTCACAACGTAAATGGGTGATTATAAAGGTGCTCTACAGGTGTCTCCAAAGGTGTCTGTTGGGTTTGCATAGATCGAGATTAGGATTTGTCACTCCGTGTTTCGGAGAGGTATCTCTCGACCCTCTCAGTAATACTCATCACTATAAGCCTTGCAAGCATTGTGACTAATGAGTTAGTTGTGGGATGAATTATTACGGAACGAGTAAAGAGACTTGCCGGTAACGAGATTGAACTAGGTATTGAGATACCGACGATGGAATCTTGGGCAAGTAACATAACAATCACTACTAGGAAAAGGGCTATAGATGGGATGGACACTAATGGCGCATTGTACATATGGTGCGCCATTACTAAATACTAATGGCGCACCACGTGTTGGTGCGCCATTAGTGTGCAAATACTAATGGCGCACCACATCCCACGGTGCGCCATTAGTAAAAAAACTAATTTTTTCAAAACTACTAATGGCGCACCGTGGGAGTGGTGCGCCATTACTAGTTGAAACTAGTAATGGCGCACCGCGGGAGTAATGGCGCACCACTCCCGCGGTGCGCCATTGCTATGTGCTGCACCGACCGGCCCTGATTCGAGAGAATCCAATCCAACCAAAGCAACACAACACAACACAACGCTTCCTCCTCCTATCCCCTCGAATCGATCCCCTCCAAACCCGCCGCCGCCGCCGTGGACCTCCTATCCCCATCCCCACCGGCGTTCTCGTCTCCTCTAGCCTCACCGTCGACCTCCCGCCCCGCCCTGCATCCCGTCGGCGGCGCCCCCACCCTCTCCCCTCTTCGTCTCTTCCTAGGAGGGAGCGAGGCCTCAGATCCACAGGCCGCAGCAACCACCGCCACCGCGTCCTACTCCTTCCACCCCACCTAGCCGCCCTCCGCCTCCATAGCTCTCCGTCCCTCCCTCCCTCCTCGCGCCCGCAGCCATGTCGACTGAGCTCAGGACCTCTCTCCTCCAAGACCAAAACGCAGGCAGCAGGCCAGGGCCACTTCAGTGCCCCCACAACCGGAGAGGGGGGGAGAGGAGGCGGAGATGCTGCTGCTACACGGGCTGACGGGGACGAACAAGCAGGCGTGGAAGGAGGGAAAGATCCGCGGCACGGCAGTGCTAGTCAAGAGCGGCGTGCTCGACCTCGGCGACTTCAACTCATCCATCCTCGACGGCATCCACAAGATCCTCGACGGCCAAGGACGATGGTCTCTCCTTCCATCTCGTCAGCGCCACCGCACCCAACCCCCGTAAGCAGTCGCCTCTTCTCCCTTCCTCTCACCCCCGCCCTGCATCTCTGAACTCACCACGCCCGTCTCCTTCCCTACACCGCGTGCGTTTCAGTTTTCCTCTTGGCCTTGTCCCTGCAATCTGTATTGTTGATTTCAATCCAAAATAAAAGAACAAGCAGTGCAGATTTGGTTCCTTTTCTTTTCTTGCCAGAGCCAATATTTGTAATTTATACAATTTTTATATTTCCAAAAGTGAGATGCAATCAACGATGGCAGGGGAGTCAGTTTTTCCGGGTCACGTTTGAGTGGTCGAACGACTCACAGGGCATCACCAGCGCCATTCTGAGTTCTTCCTCAAGACGCCCACCCTCGACGGCGTTCTCGCAACAAGAGTTCTCGCGTGTGTTTCAGTTTGCCTCTGGCGTTCTCGCGACAATCTGTACTAGCTGCCATCTGTATTGATTTCAGTTTTTTTTAAAAGACGATCTATATTGATTTTGATTAGTTTCCTTTTCTTGGTGGATGCACGACCTGTTTCCTATTTATGTATAGGTACACTTACTATGTTTTCAAAGTTGGCTGGCACAGAGCAAAGTCATCAACCAATGCCATCTTCCAGTCATTCTTTGTTTATCTGAATCACTCACTATAATTTGTAGTACTTGGAAATTTACTTGTGGCAGTATGAAGCTTTATTTTAGTAATATACTTGGAGAATTCCAAATTGATTTTGAGAGCAGACCATGTTGATAAACTATAGCACTTCGTCTTGTCGTTCCTACTCAGACCCCCCCTGCTGACCTGCTTCCTTTACTAATCTAATCAGGGATTGAAGGTTGTCAACAAAGAAAGGAAGAAAGAAAGAAAGATCCATTTCTCCATGGAAGGAGGAAGGGACATCTTGATCGCAAGTGACTGACTAGAAGCAACTAAGGGAGGTAAGATGCATGCATATTCAACTTGCTGGTTTTCCAAGTTTTTGTTTAATCAACTTGTGGGTCGACATGGCCGACGTTGCTGGATGGCATGGCATGTCACACCCGCGCCTGCAGGTCCTGTGTGTAGCAATGGCACAACTTAGTGGATCCTTTTAATTTAGGATCTATTCTTCTACTCTCTGAATATTGTTTCCATAAGCTCCATTTTATCTTCAGTTACCTCAAGTTGTACAATGTTAAGTGAGTTATCAAAACGGAGAATTACTGTATTTTGTACAATGTTGGTTAACACTTAACTTGACTATTCTTCATTTTGAAACATTAGCTGGCAACCTCTCCGACATGCTGCTCATGACCACCTCCCCAACCAGATGTTGTTGGTAAGCTCTCTCTTCTCCCCCTCCATCTATTTGCTATGCACACATGTATGCAAGATGGAATCCATCTATTTAACTCAATTTTGCTGAAAAATGTTTCTTTTTATCCTGTTGGATGTGTAGACAGTAGAGGATGTATGGATGGTAATTTTGTTTCACTCAATAAAATCCTTGTGTGTGCTAATTATGCATTGGCAGTAGGCAGTAGACTTAGCCATTTGTCGAGATGAGGACCCTACGACACAGCGAGCCGCACTGGACGGTGGCGCAATGCATGAGGTACAGAACTTAAACTCCTTCATCGTCACATCAATCACAATGTTTATGTCACTAAATAGTTAATTTCTTAGGAATAGAGCATGTCTCCTTGGGTTAAACTGTAACAAAGTTCAGAATATTAAAGTTTATATTATTAACCTTAACTTTCATTTATCAAAGATCTGCACACTTTGTTTTGGATCCACACACCTAGGCTCGTCTAATGTGATCGGATCTGGACAGATTCCTTTTGATGCATCATCTGTTACTCTGTTCGGTGAATTATGTTAGTAGTAATCTTGGTTAGCTAGTTGCATGTGTGTTGTTAGCAGGATTAGCGTGGTCGTAGCTTAGGTCAACTGGTCAAGCATGTATCTTATGTTTTGTCTCATGTAAAAAGCTTAGGACTGTGTTTACTGAATAATTAAGTTCTTCTGACAAGGAACTATGCATCCTGAATGGCATAGACTCTTGGCTTCATGAAATGACCCATGTCTATGATTCAAGGTATCTTTGATCTTCGATGTCGGATGCAAATAATTGCTCAATTTCACTTCTCTGCAATGTTCATTCTCACACATTTCTATCATTCTTTGCAGGGATAAAGTAAGGAAAAAGAAGAAAAGATTACTAGAAGATTAGTTTTAGAATTTTCTTTTATTTCCTTGTATTTTTTTCTTTTATTGGATACTTGTAAAGACATTGTAATATTCTTACTATAATAAAAATTATGATTCTATTTCATTTTTTGTTTTTAAATTATTTTTCCTTATAGGTTGTTTTCTGTAAATTTGGATTTTTTTTGTTTTCCAAATACATTACTAGTGGCGCATTTCAGCCCTTATTAGTGGTGCACCTTCCTTTATTACCAGTGGCGCACCTATAAGGCTATTAGTGGCGCACCTAGAGGGAATACTAGTGGAGCACCTAAGGGTTAGTAGTGGCGCATCAGAGGTGCGCCATTAGTATCTGGTATACTAATGGCGCACCTGTGGTGCACCATTAGTAAAAAAAATACTAGTGGCGTGGTACTAATGGCGCACCAGTAGTGCGCCATTAGTAGGCAAAACTGGTGCGCCATTAGTAGGCCTTTTCCTAGTAGTGAATGACAAAGGGAACAACGTATATTGTTATGCGGTTTGACTGATAAAGATCTTCGTAGAATATGTAGGAACCAATATGAGCATCCAGGTTCCGCTATTGGTTATTGACCAAAGACGTGTCCCGGTCATGTCTACATAGTTCTCGAACATGTAGGGTCCGCACGGTTAACGTTCGATGACGATTAGTATTATGAGTTTATGTGATATGTTGTACCGAAGATTGCTCAGAGTCCCGGACGTGATCACGAACATGACGAGGAGTCTCGAAATGGTCGATGCATAAAGATTGATATATTGGACGACTATATTCGGACACCGGAAGTGTTCCGGAGAAGTTTTGGATAAAACCGGGGTGCCGGAGGGTTATCGGAACCCCCCGGGGGAACTAATGGGCCTCGATGGGCCCTAGTGGAGAGAGAGAGGGGTCGGCCAGGGCAGGCCACGCGCCCCCTCCCCCGAGCCCGAATAGGACAAGGAAGGGGAAGGGGGCGGCGCCCCCCTTGCCTTCCCTCTCTCCCTCTCCTTCCTTCCCCCTCTCTTCCCCTTGTTGGAAACCTACTAGTAATAGGATTGCTAGTAGGAATCCTACATGGGATGCGCCCTACAGGGGGCGGCCACCCTCCCCCCTTGCTCATTTATATACGGGGGCAGGGGGCACCCTAGGACAAACAAGTTGACAATTGTTTTAGCCGTGTGTGGTGCCCCCCTCCACAGGTACACACCTCGGTCATATCGTCGTAGTGCTTAGGCGAAGCCTTGCACCGGTAACTTCATCATCACCGTCACCACGCCATTGTGCTGACGAAACTCTCCATTGGCCACAACTGGATCAAGAGTACGAGGGATGTCATCGAGCTGAACGTGTGCTGAACGCGGAGGTGCCGTACGTTCGGTGCTTGAATCGGTTGGATTGCGAAGACGTTCGACTACATCAACCGTGTTAACTAAACGCTTCCGCTTTCGGTCTACGAGGGTACGTGGACACACTCTCCCCTCTCCTTGCTATGCATCACCTAGATAGATCTTGCATGATCCTAGGAAATTTTTTGAAATTACCGCGTTCCCAACAACATCCATGATGTGGTCAGTGATGGCACTATCGACCCTAAACAGTCCTATCGAACGACCTAAGACATAACAGAGGAGGGGGAGGGAGAGGGGGGTAGCTTACCAACTTCGAGGTTGGAGGAGATATGGCGGAGACGAGGATGGCTAGACGGAGTCGAAGAAGAAAGGAAGAAGTAGTTGCCGCTGCCGGGAGTGCTCCTGCCGCCTCTTGGCGCTGCAGGGAAGTGTCGCAGTCGCATATCTGAGTTGCTGCCGACGTCGCTGCCGCAGATGTGAGTCGCCGCCGCCGCCGCCATCGCTGCCGTAGATCCGAGTCGCTGTCGGGAGTGCTCCTGTCGCCTCTTGCCGCTGGAAGGAAGTGTCGCAGCCGCAGATCTGAGTCGCCGCCACCACTGCCGCAGATCTGAGTCGCCGCCGCCGCCGTCGCTACCGCAAATCTGAGTCGCTGCCGCCGCCGGTGCCAACAACAGAGGAGGATTGTCCTACAGCTAGAGGTGAGCGAGTAAATGGGATGGTGAGGGGATATGTGGCGCCACCCCGCCTCGATCGATTTTTCCCTCCCGCCTTCTCCACCCGCATCCCCCTGCATCGCGCCCTACACCGCGTCTTCGTTTTCCGCCCTACTCAGCCTGACTCGCTGGAAACGGCCGATTCGAATGTTCCCAGCGAGCCAGGCTCTGGTGTGCTTTAAGTTCCATGCAGATGCGAGCCAGGCCGGCCTGCAGCCAACCAACGGCCTATTTTCATCCTGCCCGAGCCAGGTTGGGCTGTATGGAGCCTATCAAATGCGTCCTATATGGTTGATTCTTGGCTCCATCCATAGACCATGTACAATATATAACTAAGCACGAAAGACAACTCTGCCAGGCATTGATCAAGCTGTCATTAGCTAGCAAAATGATCACATCAACACCACCATGCATAATTAACCGGGTCAGCACATGCATGCGTCCACAATTTGCACAGTGCGGTACGCGAGTGGCTGATGGGGGCCTTTTCTATCCATGGTGGTTGGTGGCCACTTCTTTGGCGAAACTGTGAATAACATGGGCCGAGAGTTGACTTCCCTTGGAACTGTTCAGCGTATTTTCTGGGCACAAAAATATATGGGGTGTGTTGAGCGTCGCCCGGGTGATAATCCTAGAAGATCGACCATCCGGCCCGTCGTTCAATAGAGCCATGTACAGCCGTCCGATCCATCCTTGTGAGTCGCTGAGTCATTGCAACAAGCCTTGTATTGCGCTCAGCACTTTTGCCGCTTTGCAACACAAGTCTTGTCGCAATCCTTCAAACTGTTTTTTCTACACAATAGCTGTCCCGATCTGCTCGATAATGCTTTGCAACATAAGTCTTGTTGCAATCACTCAACAGTTTTTTTTTTTTTGCGCAACAGTCGGATCTACTCGTGGAGCCTTTGCAACAAGCCTCGTGCTTTTTATCGAAAGGAGATTGGAACCCCTGACATTTGCATCAATTTTTATTAAAGTTGATGTCAAGCAGCGAGGCCAAAATCATCAGCAAGTGGAGTACATAGGAAAAGCAACTACGAAAAAACCATTACAAAATATGAATGTAACACCTATGATGTTTGACTTCTTCGGCAGCAACGCCCTTAGGAAGGGATAAACGCCATCGTCACGGAGATAACATCTTCAACCGGATAACGACACAATTTTGCCGTTGCTGAGGCCGACCAACAAAGGACATCATCTTGGCAACAGGTCTTCAGACAATCACGCCTGCGAGTCCTCCAATCTAGGCTAGAGTGGCACTAGCAGACAGGCGAGATGTACGCCCACCAAAGACGATCATCATGGCCGTTAGGAGGCTGGTCATGCCCCGGTGCTGAACGGGTTGGGATCCTCTGCAGTACTGTACGGTGTTGTACAGTCACTGTCATGTGAAACCTGGCACCACATGCAGAGGATCTCAACCCGTGCTGAACTATCCATTGCCACTTCACACGGGCGTGAACCGACCAGCACGGGACATCACTGGCACGAACTGTCCATCGTGACAGACGCGCAGGAAGAGGCCAGTAAAGCCAAAAGTCTATGGTCAATCAATCACCGCATCTATGCACGTCTTGCGGGGCAACGGCGAGAGGCGGTTGACCGACTCGCATGCAAGTCAACCCATGGCCCATGTGATCTGCTCATCTATACCCAAACTTAGTTAGCTTGGAGTATTATTTTTAAAAGAAACCTTGTAAGCGTATGTGAATAGATCTGAATCCACTGGGATATAACTATTACTCATTTAGCTGATATCAACATACGACAATTTTATAATTGGGAAATTACATTCATAACCTGATTATTGAGCAAAGATTAGCAACCCCTAATAAGCAGTTCTTGCAATGATCTCTGCAAAGGATGTAGACTTGCATAATGCATGCAAATTCGCAGGGGCATGCACCAGCCCAGCCGTGCCCAAACGCATGATTGCCTCGCGATCTACAAAGTCTCGTTGGACCGCACGAGGGCGCATCAACTTTTAAGTTTTAATTTCTAAAACATACGATTTCTCGTCTTTTTGGAGCCACAGGTTAGCATGGCCAGTGATCCACATCTAGCCCGGTGATTCCAAGAGTATGAGGGAGGACGAGGCGGAAACAAGGCCGCGTGAGGCGACCGGATTTCCTCCGCCGTCGTCTCGATCCACGCCCGGTTGCTACAAAGGGGGATCGCCACAGATCGGATCGCGCTCTCCCAGTGCTCGCGCGGTGGTGTCGCCGGGAGGAAAGGAGGGGCTGACGGGATCGGGCGGTGCCTATGGCGCCTCGATGCAGAATGAGATCGGACGGGAGGCGAGAAGATGGACACAATGGCGTGTTACTTTTGCCGTCGGGGCGGATCCGGACATATGGATCGAAGGGCGTCTTCGATTCACTCCGCGCTCGCGCTGGATGGCACTTCTCGATTTGGAGAACGACGTCCTCGCCGGCGACTTTCTTCCGGACGGCGACCTGATTGAGGTATGGTTTCAATTCAAATTTGATACTTATGACGTGGTTGTTGGCGATTGCGTGCAGCTCGATTTACGTCCGAAGGCACCGGAGCTGGTCGATCTGACAGAGCCGATAGCTACTGCACGACCAGGAGGACGATTTTGGGCACTTTCGGAGACTGAGGATGAAGAGCAGGTGGAGAATCTTGTATCCACAGGATCGCCCGTGGTTTCGCAAGGTGCGGGTGCGTTGCCGGAACCCAACGTCACAATCGATCGGCGACGATCGAAAGTTCAAACCTCTAAGCCGTCCCTGAAACCTTGGATCGGACCGATACCTAAGGTAATCCGCGAACCTGTAACTTTGTCAGAATTTTTGCCGGACAATTGGACTCTTGTCACGCGGAAGAGGCAGAAAGGAAAGATTGGCCGGCCGCCGCCGCCGCCAAGATCGGCGGTGGCGAGATCGGCGAGCGATATTCGAGCGGCCAGACGGGCTCGTTTGAATATGTTACTGGGCCCTGGACTTGGGTTGGATGCAGCGAGGGATGATGCAACGACGGTCGTGGGTTCTCTAGGCTCGGGCGAGGCCCAGCCAGAAGCCCAAGCCTCGCTGAATTCAAAACATGCGTACATGCACGTATCGCCGTAGCCAGAAAAGTTATCGATCGCATCTAGGGTTCCAGTTTCGGGGTTTCCATCGCTGGGCACGAGACGGGCGAGGAAAGTTTCCTGCGCCGGCGCCGTGGCAGGACGAGGGTCGCCGCCCATCAAGCGTGGGCCGCCGCCCGCCATTGGAGCCTCTGCTGCTGCCGGTCCTGGGCATGGCGCTCCGCCGGCCTTGGGTGCAGCCGCTGCGGCCGATGCCGGCCGTGGCGCTCCACCGGCTGTCGGCGCTGGTGGTGTCGGCCGCGGCACCCTGTCTGCTCGTGGGGTTGGCGGTGTTGGACGTGCCGGCCTGCCTCCTCAAAGACCGCTATCTGCTGGGTTGCAGCCCAAAGCCGGGGCCGGACGGGGTGCTCATAACGCGCGGCTGGTTCCGGTGGCCGATGCTTCCTGTACTCAGGCAATGGCTCATGCTGCTCGGGATAACGCGCGTCAGCCGGAGGAATCGCTGCAGCCACCGGCAGCCAAGGCACCGTCCCTAGGAAGGGGTCGCGGTGCACAAGGGCGTGGTGGATACAGTGGGTACAACAGAGATGGACAGAATTTCAACCGCTACTGACAATGGGGAGATGATGGATATGATGTATATGGTGAGGGACTGCACCGTGGATCTTCATGCGGTGGTGGCCATGGATATAAACGGTATAATGATGAGGACAACAGACACTTTCAAGGTCCACTCGGTAATTTTGTTGAAGGTGTTGCCGGACCTAGAGATCGCTTCCGAGGTGGATATCATCGCGGTGGGAGAGGGAGACTCCCACGACCGCCCCGACACTACCCACCGCCACCACCGTCTGATACGGATATGGCTTCGGGGGAGGAGCTCGAGCACATACCGGCTGAGGTGGGAGACCCATCCACGCTACCCGAGGCGGCAGTTGACGCGGTTAGGGCTTTGGCAGTACTGCAAGTTCCGATGACTTCTGGAGGGACTAAATCTAAGGATGGCACGTCTAACAAAGGGTCGGATAAAGCGGAGGGAGCAAAACTCTCTAAGTGGGCGATTAAGAAGAAAAGGTTGCCTTGCTATAGATGTGGTGAACCGGGTCATTTCGTGGCAGAGTGTACGAATGAGCTTTGTGATTATTGCCTCCGCTCCCAGCATGTGACCGGGGACTGCCCTCTCCTCTCCGGTCCTAAGCCTGGCATTAACATTTTTGGGGTCTGTTGTAAGGAGTTGATGTTCTTTGAGACACCGGAGGTTGACCCTCTACCGCAGATGGTTGAGAGTTCCTTCCCGGCAGTAATCAGAGTTACTAATGGACAGTTGACCGAGGCTCAGATCGTGAGACAGCTACGTGACTTAGTGCCAGGTAATCATCAATGGCATTTGGAGCAGTTAGAAGGTCGGACTTATAAGGTGGACTTTCACACTAAAGAGGATCAGATGCATTTTCTTAAGTGGAGTTTATGCAGAGTTACAAGCACAAACATTGTTATCGCTTTCGACGAGTGGAAGCAGGAGGAACCTGAGGGTACACCTTTGGAAAAGGTGTGGGTTCGTTTCTATGGCGTGCCACCTAAATTGGTAAAGCATTTTGTGATTGCTTGGAGTTTGGGTGCTATGATTGGTAAGACAGAAAAGGTTGACATGACATTCACTCGTGCACGTCGAGCGGCGAGGTTGTTGGTCAGTGTTGTGAGTGTTGAGCATATACCAGATGTTGTCAGATGGACACATGCTGGAGTCACTTATGTCTTAGAGCTTGAGATCGAGGATAATGCAGTTTCCCAGGATGGGGATGGGACACAGGACATGGATACGACTGAGGGAGGCGGCGTGCCTGGGGACCAGGATAAGGGGGCCGATGATACACTGCCCGAGTCGGACAAGGGGCCTACTACACAGCTAGATAAGGTAGATAGTTCTACCAAAGAAGCGCCCCCGTCCACTACTTCGATGAACACGCTTCGCTTTGGTTCCTTTGCACCGGGGTCTGCTCCTAGTCGGTTATGGAGCACCATGGTCGAGGCAGACGACCCGGCAGAGCTTGAGCTGCCACCAGTGTTGAGTCTAGCCGGTGAGGTGGCGACCGCGGAGTCTACACCCGGTGCAAGGGTGGACCCTGATGGGTTGGCCGCGGGTATGGGGGGGCGTGGGCAGGATGCCCATAGCACCCAGTTACCTGCGCCTGGCTTCTGTTCGATGGGAGGGGCGCCTAGACAGGAGGTCTATGGCGTTCTTCCCACTTCGGCGTCTCCGGTCGAGCTGGGGGTGGGGTGAGGGAAGGAGTCCCGTGTTGTAACCCCTCCACAGGACCGCACCATCCAGAGTGGCGTGCTGGGGGTGAGATGTGGGAAGGAGTACAGCGTCGTAACCCCTCCGCAGGATTGCGCCAAGCAGGTTGGCCGAGGGACGACGGTTTCCGCAGGAGATAGGGGGGACGGAACCAGTGAGCAGGCATCTCCACGGTCCCACTCCCCCTTGACCTCTGCAGCGGAGGTCCGCCCCACTACGCCCTACCCTTCCTCACCAACGATAAGGGAGGGGCGTGGGAGTCCTGACCTTACCCCTCGCGAGAGGACGACGGAGGAGCTCATCTCTTTTGGCGGGATAGGGATCCGGTGTCGGCTGGCAGGCGTGTCAGCAACCGGATCCAGGGACAGCCGGATGCGAACGACTTGCAGCTAGTGCGTGCCAAGAGGGCCGCATGCTTCGTCATGCCCAGACTACTGCAGGTGCGTCTTTTGATAAAAGTTGTTCAACTTTACACTTCTCTGAGAATGAAATAGTTGATAAGGCAAACGACTTAGGAATTTCTTTGGGATCAAATGAAACCGAGGTCGTCAAATCCGTTAATGATCTTTTAGACTTGGAAGCCGAGAGGGCTTCTGAGATCATTCGTAATCTTGCCTCTATCCAACCTATGAATGACAATGACATGAATAACTTAGGAATTACTGATCTCGCAAATATATGTAATAATCTGTTGCCTAGTGTCGAGGCTGAGGATGAGGAGGATGTTGAGAACACAGATACGGCAGAGCCTCTCCTGATGGAGGATGCACTGTCTATCATAGATAATACTATCATCCCGCAGGGTGTTGAGGAGAAGGCCAAACGACCCTGGAAGCAGAAAATTTATCCTACTTCGGCAGTACGCAGAAGTGCTAGAGTTAAGCTTAAGAAAAAAATTAAATGATGACTTATGAAAGGACTCTTTTGGAATAGTAGAGGTCTAGCAGACTTGGCTAAACAAAGATTCTTAGCAGAGACAACATTAGAGCGTCACTTCTATTTTATTGCACTTTTGGAAATGGGACGAGATAATTTCACATCCCAATTCCTTCAAAACCTCTCCAGTGGTATCGATTTTGACTGGCACATTCTACCTCCTAAAGGAAGATCCGACGGGATTTTACTAGGAGTACGGTGTGAGACATTAGAGGTGCTTAATGTGGTTCATGGAGACTTTTCGGTTAAATTCAGGGTAAGATCAAAATTGGATGGGTTCCGATGGTCGCTAGTTGCGGTATATGGGGCAGCACAACCTGAATTAAAACCTGATTTTCTGGCCGATCTAGTGCGGATTTGTGGAGATGAAAATCTGCCAATACTAGTCGGGGGGGATTTTAATATCATTAGGAGGAGAGAAGAAAAGAATAATGACAATTTTGATGAACGTTGGTCTATGATGTTTAACATGATTATCGAGAGCCCCAATTTGAGAGAAATTGAGCTCACCGGTAGATAGTTTACATGGGCCAACTCGTTACCTGTTCCGACTTATGAAAAGTTGGATAGGGTACTTGCTAGTGTGGAGTGGGAACAAAAATATCCGTTGGTGTCGGTTCATGCGATGCAGAGAGCAATCTCGGATCATACACCACTCTTTTTAGATTCGGGCGAGGCTACCCATGTGGCAAATAAAAATATCTTCTCCTTCGAGCAAAGCTGGTTTGAGCGAGAAGGATTTATGGAAATGATTGCACGCGAATGGGCTAAGCCAGTTACGGGAAGGACACATGTCGAGAGATGGCAGAATAAAATTAGACACCTCCGACAATTTCTGAGAGGATGGGCCAGAAATGAGAGTGGGATTTATAAGCAGGAAAAAGAGTGTCTTACTCAAGTCATTGAGGCACTAGATGTAAAGGCTGAAACCACTCTCCTTTCTGTTAATGAGCATCGAACCAAGTCCGAGGCTGAGCAAGGCCTACGTGCTCTCTTGAGAGAGGAGGAGCTCAAGTGGGCGTTGGGTGCGAAAACGCTTAAGGTTGTCCAAGGGGACGACAACACACAGTTCTTCCATATGGTTGCAAATGGTAAACATAGGAAGAAGAAGATCATACAGCTTGAACAAGACGAGGGCACAATAGTGGGCCATGAAAATCTGAAAGCGTATATTTGCAACTATTATAAAAACCTTTTTGGACCCCCGAATACATCCACGGTGTCTCTTGATGAGTCTGTGATTGATGATATACATCAATTACAGGCAGCAGAGAACGATGTTCTCTCTGCACCGTTTACTGAAAAAGAAGTTTATCTTGCCATAACCCAAATGAAGCCGAATAAAGCACCGGGACCAGATGGGTTTCCAGCTGAATTCTATAAGGAATGTTGGCATATCATTAAAGATGATCTTATGCCTATGTTTCACGATTTTTTCGATGGCCATTTGGAGTTGTTTCACCTCAACTTTGGTACGATAATGTTGTTACCTAAGAAGAATGAGGCGGTTTGGATGGAACAATTCCAACCCATTTGCCTGCTGAATGTGAGTTTTAAAATTTTCACAAAGGTAGGAACCAATAGATTGACACAAATTGCTCACTCAGTGGTTCAACCTAGTGAGACAACTTTCATGCCGGGACGACACATACTAGAAGGCGTGATCATCTTGCATGAAACACTTCATGAGATTCACTCGAAGAAACTAGACGGGGTTATCTTCAAAGTGGATTTCGAGAAGGCTTATGATAAAGTAAAATGGCCTTTTCTTCAACAGGCAATGCGTATGAAGGGTTTTAGTGAAACCTAGAGGAACCAAGTGGATACTCAAGTCTAGAAGGGTGGTGTCGGAATTAAGGGGAACGATGACATCGGTCACTACTTCCAGACGCATAAGGGGTTGAGACAAGGGGATACCATGTCACCTCTTCTGTTCAATATTGTGGCAGATATGTTGGCCGTCATTATTGGCAGGGCTAAGCAGAATGGCCATGTAGAGGGTCTAGTTCCTCATCTAGTTGATGGATGGGTGTCCACTCTAAAATATGCTGATGAGACTATTCTATTCATGGAACATGACATGGCTAAGGCACGTAACATGAAACTTATCTTGTGTCTATTTGAACAATTGTCTGGCTTAAAAATCAATTTTCATAAGAGCGAGGTGTTCTGTTTTGGGAAGGCCAAAGATGAGGACCATACATACAAATCAATTTTCATAAGAGCGAGGTGTTCTGTTTTGGGAAGGCCAAAGATGAGGACCATACATACAGACAATTGTTTGGATGCGAATTAGGTGCTTTACCATTCAGTTACTTGGGTATTCCGATTCATCACCGTAAGCTATCCAATAAAGAATGGAAATGTATTGAAGAACGAATTGAAAAAAACTCAGCTGCTGGAAGGGCAAGCTGATGTCATATGGCGGCCGGCTAGTTCTAATTAACTCAGTACTGACTAGCATGCCAATGTTTTTACTTTCGTTCTTCGAAATTCCGAAAGGGATCCGAAAGCAACTTCATTTCTTTAGATCTCGTTTCTTTTGGCAGTCTGATGAGGCCAAGAGGAAATACCGTCTCGCGCGATGGGATATCCTGTGTCGACCTAAAGACCAAGGGGGCCTCGGTATTGAGAACTTGGAAATCAAGAATAAATGCCTTATGAGCAAATGGTTATACAGGTTAGAGACAGAGCCGGAGGGCATGTGGTCGCAAATCCTGCGCAATAAGTATTTGCACTCGAAAACGCTAGCCCAGGCTACCATCAGACCGACTGATTCGCCGTTTTGGAAGGGACTTATGAGAACGAAGGACGTGTTCTTTCGTAGGGTCAAATTCTTGGTTGGCAACGGGATGTCAACAAGATTTTGGGAGGATACATGGTTAGGAGAGACGCCTCTGGCCTTACAATATCCTACCCTCTACAATATTGTGCAACGTAAGGAGGATTACATAGGTATCGTCCTTCAAACTATCCCCTTGAACATCCAGTTCAGACGTACGTTAGTGGGTGAGAGATGGACAGCCTGGATGCACTTGGTTCGGAGATTGATTGAAGTTCGACTCTCCGACATGCTGGACTCGACACAATGGAAGTTAACTAAAAATGGGATATTTACTGTGAAATCTTTTTATATGGATCTGATTAATTCTAGCCCCCTCTCAAGGTCATTACATATATGGAAGGTTAAGGTTCCTTTGCGGATTAAATTTTTTATGTAGTTTGTCCACAAGCAAGTAATACTCACAAAGGACAACTTACTTAAGAGGCGATGGGTAGACAACTCGCGGTGTTGTTTTTATGCTCAGGATGAGATAATACAACATTTATTTCTTGAATGCCCACTTGCCAAGTTACTTTGGAGAACGATTCATATAGCTTTTAATATCAATGCTCCAGTAGATATTGCGTCTTTGTTTGGGACGTGGTTAACTGAGGTTGAAAAGATCACGACAGCTCGTATTTGGATTGGAATATGCACGCTATTATGGGCTATATGGAACTGCATAAATGATATGATTTTTAACAGACAACACAACTTAACTTTTTTGCAGGTTATCTTCAGAGCTACAGCTTGGATCCGTACGTGGTCCTTACTCACTCCTATGGACTCCAGGGAGCCTTTGGTTACTGGGTGCAACCAATGAAAGATGGTGGCTCGGGTTATATTCAATCGGTTTGGATGGCGTTCGCATAACAGGATAGAAGTCTAGAGAGCTTATCCTTATTATTAGCGTAACGGTTGTCTTTGTCCGCTTGTAATTTTCCGGTTTATGTACTTTGTTTTGCTCCCTTTGCCAGCTGTAAGACCTTTATGACGATACTTTATGTATTTTTAATAAGAGGGCCGCATGCATCATCATGATGCAGAAGCCGGGGGTATGCCTCCATTTCCAAAAAAAAATGATTTCTCGTCTTGTGTTTTTATCAAGTCTCAGCTGAAACTTAATGAAACTTTGAAAAATCATCAAAATGTATTAAAAATGAGTCTTTCTTGAAAGCCCTCGTGACAAGAAACACGAGTATAAAAATGAAACTCAATTTTGTGGTCCGGTTCAAAAGATACAAAAGATTGAAAATTGAAACCAAAAAATTTTTGGGGTTGGTTCCTCCCACAAATTACCCTCTTGCATAATGCATATAAGATGTACTAATGGCCAACATGGTGCTTTGATGGTATATTTCGTAACTGGTTGTGTCCAGTTTCCATTGCCAGTTTAATTATTGGATATCCTTAGTTTCGGATTGATATCTTCATATCAGTGATCAAGAAATACAGTCATGAATGTGTATACATTTTATAACCAGGGATCCATTATGGATAATACTCTGCATATGCAAATTGTATTTCACAAGCGAATCACAAATTACTTCACCAATTCTTAGAATATTATTCATGGCACAAATCTCAAACCTAATGAAAAAATAAATATTTTATTATTGCCTATATATATGGCATAATTCCACACTCTTACGCACTTAGGTAAAATCATAAATGCAAGACATTCAAAATCTCATAGCTACAAAGAAAGATAAACTGCATAGCTGAGACTTGCCTTTATACAAGCGTGTAAACGAAACATAGAAGTTTTCAACGTGCAGAAGGACCGGTATCCATTGTCGGCACTCTCTTAAAATTATTCTCCTTCTCAAATGTAGTGTTGTTTTGGCTCACATTAGTAGATTGATTAGTCGTGTAAGCATCATAACTTAAGTTCGGGTTCTCACCACTATTGCCAGAGCAGACTCTATCGCTTGTGATGCCATCGCCACCACGAGCCTTCTCGAGCTCAATGCATTCCTATAGTTGCATCACCACATCAGTCATGGTGGGTCGATGCGTGGACATCTGTGTGGTGCACTTGAGTGCAATGTCTGCAACTTTCCACACACTGTTGACATCGTAACCTCCAAGCATTTGTGAATCCACCACATCCTCGATGTTGCCCGGTGCCAACCGCTCACATGTCCACTGGATGATACTCACGGGCACCGGCTCCCGGAGGATGGCCGGCTTCCCTGTGACTAGCTCCAGTAGCACGACTCCGAAGCTGTACACATCACTTTTTGTTGTTTGCTGCATCGTCGCTTGGTACTCTGGATCTACATATCCAGTGGTGTCGACGAGCGTATTTGTAGACACATGGGTGTCATTGCTGTCGTCAAAGGCCTTGGACAAGTCAAAGTCAGCAATCCTAGCCTCAAGTCTCGTGTTCAACAAAATGTTGGTCGCCTTAACATCTCTATGGATGAGTGGCGGATTGCAACCCTTGTTTAGGTACTCCAGCCCTACACATTACCAGACGAGTTCGTGCTAAGTTTGTTGAAAGTTGGAACACAAAACGTTCAACAAAATTGGCAACGGAAAGCCGCAGTGCACTTTGCCTTCAAGTACATACCTTGCGCAGATTCAAGTGCGATTCATAGTCTTTATGTCCATGCTAGACGTGATGCGTTGCGGTTGCTTCCCACTAATAGATTGACATTGTAATCAATTTTGTCAGTTTCAAAATGCACAAATAACACTAAACCGCCTCAGAGGTACTAAAGTCTGAAGCTAGTATCTTCTTTGAAGAAATACTGCAAATTTTCAAGCTACTAGTAACATGTGCGTGCTATACTATGGAAGCACAAAAATAAGGTGAAACATATTTTAGCTAAGTAATATATTGAATCAATGTGAACTGGGACAAGGTTTATACACCGAATGAACCTCCATAGGCTAGGATATCAATTTTTGCTCTCAAGATTCGATTAGCTTTGTAGAGAATGAATGCATACACCATTGGATTTAGATTTTTAGCCAGGAAGATTGAAATTAGAGATTGGAGGAGGGGCGCTGGGTGTGCGATAGGAGGTGCTAGGAGGAGCGGATTCTGGGAGGAGAGGCACAAGAATTACGAGGATTTGGGAGAGGATCGTTTGCTGCCATGCTGGCGGTTTTGTATGGAGAGACACTTGTGAGGGCTGCCATGGGAAGGTTGGAAAAGGAGTGAATGTTTGGCCACCAACTGAAATCTTTATAAGTAAAAAAAGGTACTTCTCAATTTAAAAAAAAGATACTGCTAAACAATGTAGATACCCTCAATATGCTCTTGCAGTGTTCCTTCCGACATGTACTCATAGACAAGTGCCATGTACTCTCCATCCTTGCAATAACCAATCATGGAGACAAGATTCTTGTGATGAATCCGTGTCAAAATTTGAGCCTAGATAAATGTTCATATACAACTTATCAAATTTCACTCCGAAATCTCTCGAACTCTGAAACATCAAGTGTAGTGAAAGAAAGTATACATCTGCGAGGAACTCCTTGACACCTTGATGGGAAGAATGAGACCGCAGCTTCACCGCCACCTGTGTGCCATCCTCCAAGAAGCCTTTGTAGACATACCCAAACCCGCCCCGTCCAAGCACTCGCTGAAAGTTGTTCGTTATCATCTCTAACTCTTTGTACGTGAACCGACGGTTCTCAAGGAGTTGCAGCGGATTCTCGGTGCAGACATTATTTTTCGGTGCATTGTTTGTTGATGCTTCACAGGTGGCGAATGGCACTAGCTAATATTAATTGGTGCTCACATATGGGGAAATTTATCAATGGATTGTTGTGGTGCTGCAGAAGCCTCACCTTGCTTCTTTCGTTTTAGGAGGAAAATCAGTAGCAATATCACTGATACTATCACTGCAAGCAAAAACTGCGGGTACAGCAATGTAGATGGCTAGCTTGTTGTTCCTTTCAGCAGGCAGCTGACATGAATTACCATTGGTACAGAGGTTTGATTGTTGCCATATCTAACAAAATATGCAATGAAAGATATTAGTGAAATTCTTAGTATCATTGCCATATTGAATGGGGAGAAATTGAAATGGATGGTACCTTAGATCCAGAGTGTCATCTCGAACTCTTTTGAGGAGTCCAGAGGGAATCGATCCATTTAGCTGGTTTCCTGAAACATCCCTATGGAAACAAAATACTCAACCTATTCAAATGACAACTTGTGTTAATGGTTTAAAAATTCAAAGAAAGTCTCCGTGCTTACAGAAACGTCAGTGAAGGTAATTGCGAAAGGGCATCTGGAATTTTTAGTCATAGTATGATGCATTTAGAGTTGAAATGTTGTTTATTCTGTTGTAAACATTATGCTAGTTCTTGTTACTGTCCTGGTTCATTCTTTTTTATTCCTTACTTAGTTTTTATTTTGTATTATGATGCATTTAGAGTTGAAATGTTGTTTAGTGTGTTGTAGCTATATATCATGATGCATTGCTAACATGGTGCTTGAAATTTTGATATGTAGGGCTTGTAAGAAATGACATCTATTATATTTGGAACCATGGCCCCAAGTTTGGTGCGGGATTTGATTGTCGGTACTGCCCCCTAATCACTAGAGGAGGAGGTGCAACCCGCTTTAGGAGCACCTTGGAGGTATACCAAGTGATGTGAGGGAGAGCCCTAATGTTCCAAGAAATATTCATGCTGCAATGTGGGAATCCCGGGATGACTCAATGCGAAAGAAGAGGGAAAATAAAAATCGTAGATTTCGTTTGGAAAGGGATATCATGGAAGGGTTGTACCACGGAGAAGGGATGATAAATATTGAAGATGATGAGGAAGAGATCCAGGCCGCACTTCGGGAGACACTAAGAGACAAGAATGTCTCTCGCGCAGTTGAGAGGAGGCGTGGGAGTGGCAGTGGTGTTCGTGTGTCTCTTGGGAAACAGAGTATCACAGCATACTTTGACAAGGAATTGTTGAGCAACAAAGAGGATGACTACCATGATAGTGATGATGATGAAGAAAATGATGAGCTGGACGTGGAAATTGATGATGATGATGATGATAGCCATGATGATGGTGCAAGTCAATCTGATGGAGGAGATTCGCCAATGCAAGTTGAAAAGGATTTAGCAAGCCAAGTTGGAAACAATGTTGAGGTAACAAGTGATGGTAGTTTGGTGAACCATAGATCTGAACGGGTTAGGCAAGCCAAGAAGGTCAAGGAGGTCAGCAGCCTTTATAATTGACAAGTAAGTTCCTTGTGATGACATCAATAATTTCCTATTTATGCACTTTCTTATATTCTGTCATAAACATGTGGTGTTTGCTTTAGTCCATATGATTTTATATGTTGTTTCAATTGGGGTTGTCATCTATTAACTGTTGTTTCTGCCATCTACTTGATGTTTATATAATTCACAATGTGTTAGTCCATATGATTCTATATGGTGTTTCAATTGGGGCTGCCATCTATGAGTTATTGCTGCCATCTACTTGTAATGTTTATATGATTCACAATGCTTTAGTCCATCTGAATTTATATGTTGTTTTAATTTGGGCTGTCATCTATGAGTTGTTTCTGCCATCTACTTGTAATATTTATATAATTCACATTGTTTCTACCCATATGATTTTATATGTTGTTCCAATTGCGGTTGCCATCATTGAGTTGTTGTTTCTGCCATCTACTTGTAATGTTTATATAATTCACAATGCTTTAATTGCAAGGTTAAGCGGCATGGGAGCAAAAGAGCTTTTGGTTTGATGAAGACTAACGGGTGGATGAACAGGAAGTCCGCAGTGAAGGTCTCTGTTCGATTCAATACTTTTGGTGCAAGACTGAAGAGTTGAAGAACAAGAAGTCTGAATTGAACTTTTTGTTTGTATTTTGGGGTCGGCATAATTGAACTTCGATTGCCATGTTAAATTCATTGTGGACTGTAATTCTGAACTGTTATGGGTGTTCGTTTTGACTCTTAGTAGAACTATTAAGTCGCATGTTACTCTTAGTATCTGAACTATCAAGTCACATGTTAATCTGGACTATCATGTTGCTTTTCGAATGGTTGCTGCTCTCCGAATTGATCCACTATGTTATTGTCTGAATGGTTGCAACTGGAGTGTTGATGTTCAGTCTGATACGTAGTGATTTGATGAATAGATTCAGTTGTTTGATTTTTACATGCATATTTTGCTAAAAGTTCTAAATACTCATCTGTTGTTCTGTTGTATTTCAAAATTTTAGGCAAATTTTGCCCATTTTTCGTTCAATTTTTGTCCCAAAATTCAAATTTTGTTTTACGATTTTCGTTCGAGATTTTTTGAAAAAATCGGAAAAATCCGAATTTCGCCCATTTCGTCCAGGGCCGGTAAAAATCAAAAAACAAAATCCGAAATTCTGGTTGGGGGTGGGCACGGGGTACCAGGTGAATTCTAAATTCCCAGAGGCATTCCGGGGCTTGATCGTCGTCTTCAACATCGCCGTGGGCGCCTCAAATAAGTCTTCGTTGGCTATGTTCTGGCCCCCGCTGGCCATTGATATCTCGGTCCACATTACCTTGTCACCCCAAGGCCTCCATATCCGGTCGTGTGGATCATCGGGATACCTAATGTAGAAGGTCTCGTCGGTCGGGCCGAAGTTGAGCCTGGCAAATAGGACCAGACCCTGCTCAGGGGTCACCTGCGGATAGAGCGTTCTCTTCAGCGGCCTCAGATCCAGGCCAGAAATGAATGGCGTACCGCCACCGGTGTTCACCAGGCAGGCCTGCATGAAGTCCTCAGGCACCACCACGATGGCCTCTACGAACACTGCATCCTTCGAGTTCGTGATGTTCACGGTGTGCCAGTAGTTGGCACCAATATGGAGGTCAAACACTGGCAGGCGGTCGAGGCCGTCATAGTTGCCGTACTTGAACCTCCCTCGAATCATGTACTTGAGCCCGGGCATGAGGGAGCGAAGCATGTAGCAGTTCCGCGCGCCAGTTGGGAAGCTCCGCAAACTGTACCAAACTTTGAGGGCTCGGGATGGCGTTCGAGTCGGGCGGTGTGGAGGGCGACGCGGAGGGCGACGCGTCTGGGCCGCGCGACGCGAAGGGAGACGCAGCGAGCGCCGTGGCGGAGGCGGTCGGCTGGACGGTGGTGCGGCCTGCCGCGGGGCGGCCGTGGGGGGGCGCGCTGCCAGAGGGGCGGCCCCCTGCTCCGTCCTTCTCCGGCAGCCGGTTCTGGGCGCTAGAGGGGATTGACTCCGACATCGACGCCGACGAGGTAGGTTCTCAGGTGAGTTTAGGTAGTTCCGGTGGTTCGCCGAGGCCCAAGGCTGGGTGCTCGGTGGGTGATTTCATCGCCCGCGCGGAGGAGCTTGGGGGCTCCTTCGTGGCTGGTCGGCGGCGTGCTTTTGCTCCCGGAGGGCAGGGAGGCCGCTGCCTGGCGGCACGGATCTGGTGCTGGCGGGCCCAGAAGGCCGCTCGTGCGTCATCCCGGAGGCGGACCGCCGGGATCTGGTGCTGGCGGAGCTCCCTCGGGCTCTTACGTGCCCGCTGGAGCCGGCAGGGGCTGGCGACGGCGGCGGCGGGGCTGGCCGGGCAGGGGCTGCACGGAACCTGGCTAGGGTTTCCGGGGCACCGATGGCTGGGCCTGTTCCGGTGTTGGGCCAAAGTGACTGGCCCAGCCTGCCAGGGGGTGGGCTGGGGGGCCCTGCGTTGGGCCAGCAGGCTTCAGCGCCTGTGGGGCCGGTGGGCTCAGTGTCGCTCTCCACCTTGACTGGGCTGGGAGGGGGGCAGGGGCACCCACTGAGTCGGGGCCAGTCCAATCAGGCCGAGCGGCCGGTTGCGAGCCTGCGCCTCGGCCCAGGCCCAGCGTGACGGAGAAGCCGAGGCCGTCTCCTCCTATTAATAGGTGGATGTGGGTGCCGAAAGCAACCCTAGATCTATCGCTAGGGTTTCCTGCCTCTCCCTCGCAGGTGCGGCGCTTCGGGCATCTCGCTCGTCGTCTGCACTGATCCGCCCCTCCTCCTCCCCTTTCGTGCTCATACGCCACTGCGGTGCGGATGGGATCCTGCCGGAGTGACAAGCCCCCCATGTCACCTCCGATCGCGGCGGCGGAGCGCCAGCGTGAAAAGGATCTGCGGGCGAAGGCACTCGCCAAGGTGCCAGCGTCTCCAGCGGAGGATGGGGGCTGGGGGCCGCCGCCTCCATGGTGGATTGCTGATCAGGATCGGAAGAAGGACGAGGAGCGCGAGCGAAAGAAGAGGAAGAAGGAGGAGTACCGGCGGCGGGGGCTTGAGAAGAAGAAGGAGCTCAAGCGGAAGGAGTCCCAGCTCCCTCCGGGCGGCGAGCGGGCCGGGGTTCCGCAGGCCAAGAAGCCGAAGCATAAAGGGGGCGGCTCGGCGCCGCTGCTGTTGGCGGCTGGCCCCGAGGCTTCTAAGGGATCGGCGAACGCCCCGATCCCCGTGGAAGAGGCCGACGGGCTGGAGTGTTTCAAGTGCGGCAGGGTGGGGCACTACCAGAACATGTGCTCCTTCAAACCCCTGTGTGTCGTCTGCCACGAGGAAGGACATGCGTCTGCCTACTGTCCCACGAGGGGGAGGCCCCTGGCACTGCAGATCATGGGCAACGCTATTCCAGGCGAAGGCTTCTTCTGCCTCCCTTCTGTGGACATGGAGGGGGAGGAGGTCCGTGCCCCTCTCATCTCGGATACGGCGATCATTTCGGCGGCGCCGGGCAAGCTTTCCATCCCCATCCTGGAGGCGGAACTCCCTCACCTCTTTGAAGGGGAGTGGGACTGGCAAGTCTCGGCCATCGGAGCCGACCAGTTCTCGGTCGTCTTCCCCGACAAGGCCATGCTAAGGATGGCAACCCGCAGCGGCAAGCTCTACTTCTCCCTCCACGACATCATGGCGTACATCAAGGAGGCGCGTCCGGAGGAGCCCACGGCCGAGCTCATGCCGGACACCTGGGTCAAGCTGTGGGGCGTGCCACCCAAGCACCGCCACGTGGACCGCCTCATGGCCGCCACTGTGATGATTGGGCGCCCGATGGAGGTGGATCTGGCGTCGCTGTCTGGCCTGGGTCCGGTGCGGATGCGTTTCGCGTGTCGTGCCCCGGCCAAGCTCAAGGGATACGTGCAGATCTGGTTCAACAATGAGGGATACACCTTCCGCCTTGAGGCAGAGGCGGGCGCTCTGCAGGGCGCGGCTCCAACCCCCCCTCCCCCTCCGCCAACTGACCACGACAAGGGCCAGGAAGACAAGGACAAGGACAAGGACAAGGACCAGGACATGAGCACGGGGGATGACTCCATCGACACGGCTACTTGGGACAAACTGGGCCTCAAGGACAAGGATGGGCAGGCTGCGCCTCCGGCGGCGGGCGCGGCTCGGGATCAGGAGGTGTGCCAAGTGGTGGTGGGCAGCAACGAGACGGGTTTCAACCAGTACGGATCCAACATGACCATGAGCCTCGACATCGACAAGGGCGTCTCGGCGTCCTGCGACTCGGAGGGCCGCTCGACGCTGGTCTCCCTGGTGGTTGCGCTGGTGGACGCATCAGGGGCTGCGGCAAGCCCTCCCAAGGTGGTGACCGGCAGTGGCGGCGGCGTGTTGAAGCTTCAGAAGAAGACAGCGGGCCGCAAACCACCTGTGGTGGCGCCAGCGGGCACCCCCGCGGTCCGTGCGAGCGTGCCGGTCCAGAGGCCGGTGGTGATGGCACTGGCCTCTCCAGGGGGGCCGACAGGGGACACCCCATCGGTCATCCCCCCCCCACCTCCGAACGTTCTTCGGTTGGAGGTGGCCAAGGTGGCGCCCATCCCCACGGCCAGGCGGTCCAAGGCGGTGGCGTCCCCGGCGACTCAAGAGAGTACGAGCTCCCGTCCGAAGGGCGCCAAGGGCAACATGTCGTCCCTCCAACTGGCCCAGCTCCTCCAGGCGCAGAAGAACCTCGAAATCGAAGGTAACCCTATGCCCCGCTTTACGATTTTTGAAGATTATCCAGATGAGTGCTTGGGGGGTATCTTAGCGGATAGTGGCGTCACGATGGCTGACGCGGGGGAAGCGCAAGAGGTGTTGTCTCTCATTCGTGTGAAGGAAATCACGCAGGCTGCGCTTGCTAAGGCAGCGCAGGCCCGCGCTGCGTCTGCAGCAAAGGAAGCAGGGGCTTCTCTGGTGCCAGGTGTGCGGCCCGATCAGGAGGACCAAGTAGCAGGGGCTGCACCGTCCTCCTCCAACCGTCGTCCTGCCAAGACACGGCGTGTGGCCAAAGCGGTTACCGCTCGCGGTATCCGTCTACGAAATCGCATCATCTAATGCGTTTCATCTTCTGGAACATCCGAGGCTTCGGCCACGCTGGGAGGCGGACCCAACTAAGAGAGTTCATTAGGAACAAGGAAATCGACGTGGTTGGATTGCAAGAGACTATCAAGGCCGATTTCAACCACCGGGACTTGCTTGCGGTTGACCCGTTGGAGCGTTTCGTCTGGCACTGGGTGCCTGTGGTAGGACACTCCGGGGGTTTGCTGCTAGGAGTTAACCTAGTCTGCCTTGAAGTGGTGGCTTGGGATGCCGGCCGCTTCTTCCTGTCGGCTCACGTGCGGCACCGCGCCACTCTTCAGGAGTGGGTGGTGATTGCCGTGTATGGCCCGGCCAATCACTCGCTCTCGCTGGAGTTCTTAGAAGAGCTTCAGACAAAGGTGATGGCTGTTGGCGTGAGCAACCTTCCTCTGCTGGTGGGGGGTGACGTCAACTTGATCCGCTCGGGAGTGGACAAGAACAACGGTATTATTAACTGGTCAAGGGTGGCCATGTTTAATAATGTTGTTGCTTCCATGGCCCTTAGGGAAGTGGCCCGCGTGGGGGCTCGATATACCTGGACCAACAAACAGCTTACGCCGGTGCGTTCGGTCTTGGACAGGGTTTTTATGTCCTCGGAGTGGGAGGTGCTGTTCCCCATGTGCTCTCTACACGCAGAAACTAGGATCGGGTCGGACCACGTCCCCCTCATCCTTTCCTCGGGGGAGGAAAGGCTTAAACGCAGCCCGCGTTTCTCCTTCGAAACAGCATGGCTGGAGTCTCCGGACTTCGAGCAAACCTTCCTTTCGAAGTGGGCGAATTGCGTCGCTCGCATCGGGCGCGTACGCGGCCCCATGGAGTTCTGGATTGCCGCAGGGGCGGGTATGCGAGCGGCTCTCAAAGGGTGGGGAGCTAATCAGGGTTGTGCGGATAAGCTGTTAAGGGTGCGCCTGACCGAGGAGCTAGCCCAGCTAGACGCAGCGGCAGATCTGCACATCTTTTCCGCGCAGGACTGGGCCCAGCGCTACGCGCTTGAGGCCCAAGTCGAATCCCTCCTCAGGGCCGAGGAAGAGTACTGGCGTAGGCGCGGTGGAATAAAGTGGACGCTCAAGGGCGACGCGAACACAAAATACTTCCACGCATACGCAAAATGGCCGACGCCGTAAGTGCGCTATCCTTCGTCTTCAATCGGAGCAGGGGCTCATACTGCGGCAACAGGATATCGTCCGGCACATCTACGAGTTCTACATCCAACTCATGGGCTCCAGGGAGGAATCCAGGGCTCGCCTGAGGGAGGATGTGTGGGACCCTGCGTTGCGGGTCACGGACGAGGAAAACGAGAACCTGAGCTTAGCCTTCCTCCCTGAGGAGATTGACAAGGCGACGCTGGGTATGAAATCTGACACTGCTCCGGGGCCGGATGGGTGGCCGGTGGCGATGTTCAAGCGGTTTTGGCAAGTGCTCAAAAACCCCATTTTTGACGTGTGCAACGGTTTTATGCGTGGTACGGTAGACATTTCCCGCCTGAACTTTGGGGTTCTCTCTTTGATCCCCAAGGTCCCGGGTGCGGATCACATTAGACTTTTTCGTCCTATTGCCTTAATTAACGTCCCGTTTAAAATTTGTGCTAAGGCTTGTTCTACTCGCATGTCTCCGATAGTCCACCGCATTATTAGTAGAACCCAGTCCGCGTTCATTCGGGGCCGTAACATCTTGGAGGGGCCGCTGGTTCTTCAAGAAATTATCCACTCCCTTAAGCGCGCTCGACAGCCAGCGATTCTCCTCAAACTCGATTTTGAGAAGGCGTACGACCGCGTGAACTAGGAGTTCCTCCGACAGGTACTCCTGGACCGAGGTTTCTCGTCGGTTTGGGTTCACCGCATGATGCAGTTGGTCTCGGGAGGCCAAACGGCGATCGTGGTGAACGGAGAAGTAGGGAACTTCTTCCGCAACAAGCGCGGGCTGCGTCAAGGGGACCCAGCGTCGCCGTTGTTTTTTAACTTCGTGGCGGACGCTTTAGGCGCCATGCTAGACAGGGCTCGTCTAGCCGGCCACATTAGGGGTGTCGTGGACAACCTAATCCCTGGAGGAGTGTCCCACTTGCAATACGCGGATGACACTCTTCTTCTTTTCGAGCCCAACACACATAGTATCGCTTCGGTCAAAGCTATACTGTTGTGCTTCGAACTCATGTCGGGACTAAAAATTAACTTCCACAAAAGTGAGGTGGTGTCCATAGGGATGGACGCGGCAGAAAGTCAACGGGTCGCCAACCTGCTTAACTGCAAACTAGGCCAGTTCCCGTTTACTTACCTCGGGCTCCCAATAGCGGCAAAGAAGTGTACAATCGCTGACTGGGAGCCCCTCTCCTCCAAGGTGGCGAATAGGGTTTGCCCGTGGAGGGGCCGTTTTATGTCTTCAGGGGCAAGACTAATCCTTACCAATACCAGCCTCTCATCTTTGCCCATGTTTGCCATGGGTCTGTTCTTGCTGGCGGACGGGGTACACTCTAAGTTTGACACACCGCGGTCCCGTTTCTTTTGGGAAGGAGCGGGACCAAAACGAAAATACCATATGGTCAAATGGCAAGCCGTGTGTCGTCCCAAAACCCAGCGGGGTCTTCGGATCATCAACTCCAAGTTGATGAACATCGCACTAATGTGCAAGTGGATCTGGAAAATGACTCAGGGTGAGACTGGCCTCTGGATCGACCTCCTCCGGGCAAAATATTTCCCGCGAGGGGATTTTTTTGACGCGGCTCCCAGTGGGTCTCCTTTCTGGAATTCCATTCAATCCCTTAAACCCCTCTTTGCCAGGGGCGCAAAGTTTGCGGTTAACAACGGACGCTCTACGCGTCTCTGGCTTGATCATTGGATTGGCCAGCGCCCATTATGGGCGGAGTTTCGACAACTATACTCCTTAGCGGTCGAACCGAGCAACGGGTTGCCTCGGCTCTTAGCACCTCCCCCCCCCCCTGTATTAACTTCAGACGTGAGCTAATCGGGCCAGAGTTGGCAGATTGGGACCGCCTTCTGGCGCTACTTGCGGACGTCCGATTGTCGGAATCCGCGGACCTGATCTCGTGGAGACTTGCGAGCTCCGGCAAATTCTCTGTCAAATCCATGTACAGAGAGCTATGCCACGGTCAGATCCCGTCGGCGGCCATGGGGCTTTGGAAGGCAAAGATCCCGCTCAAAATTAAGGTCTTCCTTTGGCAACTTTGTCAAGATCGCCTTCCTACCTCTATTAACCTCGCTAAACGCAACGGCCCCGCCTCTGGCTCCTGTGCGCTGTGTGGGGTCCCGGAAGATGCTGACCACACCTTCTTCCTTTGCTCCCTGGCTCGTTTCGCTTGGAGCGCGGTCCGGGAGGCCGCGGGAGTGGATTGGGATCCACGCTCCCGACCTGAGGTCGTGTCTTCCTTATCTGGGTTTCAAGGCGCGTCTCGTAGGGTCATGTGGACTTGTGCGGCGGCTATGCTATGGGCTATTTGGAATACCCGTAACAAGTTTACTATTGAGGGGGTGTTCCCTTCGCATCCCGCTGACGTTATCTTCAAATGCATCGTTTTCTTGCAGCAATGGGCATCGCTGGGAAGACAACAGGACTCTGATCTCCACCGCCAAGCTATCTGTCGTCTCCACGCCGTCTACTCTGAGGCTCGAGCTCCGTCGCCTGCTCAACTGGTTGCCGCATAGGGATGGGCAACCCCCTTTTGGTCTTAGTAGCTTCCGAGCTTACGTGCTCGCTGCTTTTGGGCCGTTCTCCGCCTTGTAACGCAACTTTGCGCTCATTTAGCGGCCTATCCTCTTAACTGTCGTGTTAGTTTATGTTGTCCTGTTTTGTTCGGTGGTTGTGATACTCTGCCTAAGTTTTGTGGGCTTTATTAATTTAAAGCCGGACGTCTCTGACGTCTATGTTCTAAAAAAAAACTTTGGCCAAAGCCGGTACGACGTATTCCGACGAGATAATGTGGTTCGTGCCTGTGCCGGAATCGATGAAACCAGCGTCGGGAGCATATGAGAGCTTGGTGGTGTTGTCCATGTAGCCCATCTCCTCCGAGAGACCAGAATCTATGGTTATGAATCCTGCATTGCACGGCAGCCGGTACGCGATCAGTCCATCCGTTGTGATTTATGGCCACATGCTATAATAGTATTGCACGAAACATTGAACGAGCATGCGTACTTACCTTTGTTGTCAGGCTGAGCGCGAGCTTGGGGTACGCCGGCGGCCGCAGTGATCCAGAGAAGAAGCGGCAACCACAGCGTCATCGCCATTGTTCACTGGGTTGGTTGCTCCGTTGCACATGCAAGCAACTAATGGACCGTGATATATGGCGGACATTGTTTGTCAAAAGATAATATATGTTATGTTGCTGAAAGTATATGTGTTTTATACTATAGGCGCTCCATCCATATCTCAATGTACATGCATGCACCTACAATAGACTACTCCCTCTATTCCTAAATATAAGTCTTTTTAGAGATTTCAACATGGACTACATACGGATGTATATAGACAAATTTTAGAGTGTAGATTCACCCATTTTGCTCCATATGTAGTCCACATTGGAATCTCTAAAAAGACTTATATTTAGGAACGGAGGGAGTATATAAAACTGTACTCGATCAACAACTAATAAGTGTACTAATGTCTAAAGCCTCAATACAACATTGATTATCACACAACTTGCATGGAGCGGTAAGTGGCTGACCGGTGGGCCCTTTTCTAGCCTAGGCTGGCCACTTGGTTTAGGAAAGAGTGAATAATATGGGTGGGTAGTTGACTTTCCTTCGAATGGGTCAACGTCATTGTTGGCCACAAACTTGGTGGGGCTCGGTCGTGCCCCCTTCTTTGCCCTGACATCTCTGCAGGCAGAGCCTGAAATTGATCGCAGGAGATTTCGACGAAGCTCGATGTGGGAGAAACGAATGAAGACTGGCGGGAAAGAAGTCTATCTATCTGCATAGCTTTGGTGGACTTCTAACGAACCATGAGCACATGAAGATTTTGATCTTGTTCCGAAGAGACAAGGACCACACTCCGAATTTTGATCCCAGTTATGTTGTCCATCTTTGCTAGTATCTTTCAGCTAGCTGATTTTTGTTCGGCATCATTCAAATTTTTTGTCCATTCCATCAAATCAAACTCGCATGCATCATCTGACTGATACCGGAAAGTAAATTAGCAAGACGTTGATTAGGTACCTTTTTCTTGAAAATAAGGACCTCGAGTCCAAGTCCCGACCACTCTCGGTTTGGATCCATCCAATCAAACTGATCAATTCATGTTCTTGAGACGAAAACAGGGAAGATAGAGGATCAAAGAGGTGCCAGTACGCCACCTTCTCGCCGCTCTTACCCTCAGCCGGCCGCTCTCCACGTTGCTGCCTCGCCACCGCTCCATGCCTAGTGCCACCTAAGGTGGGAGAGCTAGTCAAAAGGTTCAGGGGGGCCAACGGGAAATCATGAAAATCTGAGGGGGCCAACAACTATTTTTCTCTAAATCTATGCCTCCTTAGAAAAAACAGTTTTGCTAGAACTCATCTAAATGAGATATAATTTGGTCCCATTCACGACCAAATTATATCTCATCTAGATGAGTTCTAGGTACTCCCTAGAAAAAATTTCTTCACAAATATTTCAAAGTTGGGGTGTGGGGCACCGTTTGCATGCGCGAGGGGCCACGCCAAACCAACACGCTCCCGGATAACTCCAACCCACTACGGCACATGCATAGAGTATTACTCCCTCCTTCCCAAAATGTAAGGCGCGGTTTGACTTTTCTGGTCTTCGTTACATAACTTTGACTACGATTTTCATGTATTCTATGTCTATAAAATTAGTATACATACATATGAAATAAAATTGTTCTGCAAGACAAATACGATGATGCCATTTATACATGTTCAATCCATATACATTGATATATATTAGTGGTCAAAGTCGTGCATCAAAGACCGTAAAAAGTCAAGCGCGCCTTATATTTTGGGAAGGAGGGAGTACTAGTTTCCGCCGTTAATCAAAGCTAATGCAAGCTGTACAATGTCACAGAATCGAATGTCAAAAGGCACGAAGCATAGGATAGTCACAGACATCGCTGGCATGTGAACTGTCCATCGTGACAACCGCTCATGAAGAAGTCAGAAAAGCCAAAAGTCTACGGCCAATTGATCACAGCAGCTATGCACGTGTTGCGGCGCACCGGTGAGAGGCGGTTGACCGACTAGCACATGCAAGTCAACCCATCGCCCATGTGATCTGCTCATCTCTGCATGCCCAAACTTAATAAGCTTGGAGCACTATTTTCAAAGGAACCGTGTAAGCTCATATGAACAGCTTGGCATGTGCACATGTGATGTTACACTAATTAATCCTACGTATGAGCGAGTTGCATGTTCTGGTTGCATGCTCCTGCATGCCTACCCCAACCGGGTATGCTAGTTCTACAAGTACTGGTTAACTGCTGGCCGGCTCTGTGCCTGTGATGGATCAAGGATCGCCGACGAGAGCAAAAGCAATGGCGACCCGGTGGCTCTTGCTTCTACTCAGTATGGCCGCGAGCATCGACAAGTTAGCTGGTGATCTTCTGGTTCTGTATGTCGCTAGGCCACTATGTTTTTTCGATAAACACTAGGCCACTAATAGCATTGTAGTACTAGTAACTGTTTCATCAAATCAATCTCTGCAACTGTTTACTGTGTACACGCAGGTTTTATAAGCATAGACTGTGGCCTGCCGGCGAATGCCGTCGGCTACGTGGACAACACGACGAAGCTGCGGTTCACCGGCGACGCTGGTTTTACCGACGCAGGCAGTAACCATAACATCTCTGCCCAGTACATCACCCCGACGATGCCCTGGGGCTGGCACACCGTCCGCAGCTTCCCCACCGGCGCACGCAACTGCTACACGCTCCGGCCACTCGTGTCGGCAGGGCCCAAGTATCTCGTCCGCGCCATGTTCAAGTACGGCAATTACGACGGTCTTGACATGCTTCCCATCTTCGACCTCCACCTCGGGGTTAACTATTGGAAGACGGTGAACATCTCAGATGCAAGCTCACCGACGATTGAGGAAGTCGTCGTTGTGGTCCCTGGCGGTTCCGTGCAGGTGTGCCTCGTGAATACTGGCTCAGGGACGCCGTTTATCTCCAGCCTAAACCTGAGTCCCCACAAGAGCGAGCTCTACCCGCAGGTCAATGAGACGCAAGGGCTCGTTCTTGTCACCAGGACCAACTTTGGAACTCCCAAGAATGTCAGGTAAGCACCGTTGATGTCAAAAATCATGCATACATCTTTTTCATATGTCGTCGTAGGCATTCTTTTTTCATAATGGACGAATACCCAGAACACTATATCCGGCGAAGATTTTGCCTCCAGGTTTACCCACTTGGTTGACTGCGACGTGAGGGTAAACGGGCCACGGCCACGCGTATTTTTTTGGGCTCCTGGTGTGTAAATTTCCCTGGTGACTGTAGGTCTTCGCTTCTAATTTTCGTAACGTGGTTTGGGTGATTGTGTGTGCCTATAGCCATTTCCGTTTTTTGTAAGCCATGCCGATACGTTGACTAGATTGTGTATCTTTTCTTTCCTGTGTGCATGTACGCGTGGGCCTTCATGAGTTGGGCTCTCCGCTTGCGTGCTCCTGTCTTTGCGAGCCACCTTTGCTTGCATGCGCTATCAAGATCGGCGCCGCTTCCATCGTCTAATCTAGAATTGCCGCCCGCGGCACTCGGCGCCACTTGCAGCGTCTAATCCAGAGACCCGTCGTTAGCCGTGTCGTGATCATTTTGGTTTCCTCTTTCTGCTTTCCGTAATGGTCCACAGCGTCCAGGTCGACCTTCCAGGGTGCGTGCCGCTGTGGTTGGTCGGCGTCGTGCCCTCCCGTCGAACATGGCGCCAGCGCTGCCGGTGGAGAGCCTGGGTTCTATCCTAGCAACCGACATCCACGTCGTCGTCGGATGCGCTATGGCGGCGAGCGTCCCACACGGGAAGCTGCATGAGGGAGGTGCATGCAGACCATGCCGATGACCAAGAGCACAGTCTTCATCATGGACCGCAACCACGGCGATGTCCGCATCGTAATCGGCTGTCCTCTGATGGTGAACAGCTCACAGGAAGGTGCACGGAGGGAGCTGCGCGTAGACCATGGCGGCGGCCATGAACACGGCAGTGTTGGGCTTGCGTGTGTGGTGTGTCAGGCTGCCTCCGTCGGATACTACCGACCCCAACGAACGCGCTTGGCTGAATGCAGATGCGGCAGCGCAGCTACCCGAGTCGACGGTGGCGTACTTCTTTGATGACGGCAACGCCTCGCGCAAGAGCGGCCGTGAGTACGAGGATGCCGGCCATCGCTGCCGCGCTCGCGACTTTGACGTCTAACTTCTGTTCGCAGATGGCAGGTACAGTGTCGTCACCTGTTCCATTGTATTTCTTTTGCGGCCGTCTTTATATCGTGAAGCTAATCGGTGCTTCGATCACAGCTTTGTCGTTCTGCAGACGTGCTTGGCGCGTCGACGAGCTGGGCCAGCTGATGTCTCTGACGGAAGACGTTGCATCTCGGACTGGACTTTCCTTCACTGCATGCATGTCAGGGCCGGGGCCGGAGCACGTGCGCGCTAACGCAGGGGCGATGAGAGGGACATCTCTCCCATGTTTCTTCGTCGAGGCGATGCCTCAGGAGCCCAGTAAGGAGAGCAGGCATTCATGGAGGGACAATCTCTCGATCCTCCCTCTTCTTCCACTCCTCTCCCAGATTGAGCGTTGATCTGGAGCATCTCGGCTCTACGCGTTGAGGGGCGCCGTGCCGTTGTGGCCTGCTTTGTCTCACTGTGCAGTTCGGCCGTTCCGTTGCTATCCGGTAGAGACATAGAGGGGTGTGTTGGCACAGACCCGACCTTGACGACGCTGTTGTCGAGTACTTTCCGACAATATGTAGCGGCGTACAAGCTACAGCCGATTACTTTCGGCTGCTTCGACGGAGACGAGCACACGCACGTACAAGTCTAAAGCTAGCAAGCACACGAGGACACAGGAGACGTGAGCGATGGCTAAAGGCCCGTGTCGAGCCTTTACTTTTTATTGCTTTGATCGATCTGGTCTGATTACACGGGGTACAGCAGTATATATATTAGCTAAGCTAGTCCTACTAGTCCTAGTCCTAGTCCAAATACAAATCCTACTTGGTGACTGTACCAAGTCCGTACCGGACTGATCACACTACGTGGTTGATTCCAACAATCACCTCCCCAACCACGATGTCTTCACTTCACAGCTTGAACGCTGATCCTTTCCCGCATCTCCGTGAACTTCGGTCGTCCCAAAGACTTGGTCAGGATATCTGCAAGCTGATCGTTGGTGCAAATGTAGTTGACTTCAATCTTGCCTTCTTCCACGCAATCTCGTATGTAGTGATACATTATATCAATGTGCTTACTTCTATCATGATGCACTGGATTCTTACATAGAGCAATCGTGGACTTGTTGTCAACATATAGCACCACTCCTTCCGGTTCCTTATCAGTGAGGTCACCGAGTAGCCTTTCTAGCCACACACCTTGACCCGCCGCGGTTGCAGCTGCAATATACTCCGCTTCACAAGATGATAATGCGACCACCTTCTGCTTTTGTGATAGACAACTCACAATGCTTCTTCCCAAGAAATATGCCACGCCCGAGGTACTTTTACGGTCGTCAATATCTCCTGCCAAGTCGCTATCACAGTAGCCAAGTAGCTCCACCATCTCCTTCCGCTTTTCTCTCAAATAGACACAACCGAAGTTAGTTGTCCCTTTGATGTACCTGAGTATTTGTTTCACAACTGCCTAATGTTCTGTCTTGGGTGCTTCCATGAAGCGACTCACTACGCCAACGGAATAGGCCAAGTTTGGTCGTGTATTCACAAGATACCTTAGGCTTCCGACCACACTTCTATACTCCGTTGCATCAACCACGGGTGCTTGGCTCCTCTTGCTAAGTTTAAGTCGAGGCTCCATTGGAACATGACTTGGATTGCAGTCCTCCATGCTACAGCTTTCAAGAATCTTCTTTGCATATGCGTCCTGGCATAGTGTGATTTCCTCCGGCTTTTGATGTACCTCGATCCCGAGATAGTAAGTCAAGAGCCCTAGATCACTCATCTTGAAAAGCTCCTTCATTTGTAGCTTGAACCTAGCAATCTCCTCCTCATCTGTAGTTAGCAAGAGATCATCAACATAAATGGCCACTAGGAGACGATCCTTGCCTTTACCTCGCTTGTACATAGCATGCTCCAGTGGACTCTTCTCAAAACCAAGAAAAACTAGTGTACGATCAAGCTTGATGTTCCATGCCCGAGGAGCTTGGCATAGCCCGTACAATGCCTTGTATAGTCTCAACACCTTGTGCTCCTCTCCCTTTTTGATGTAACCCGGTGATTGCTTCACATATACTTCTTCTTTTAACTCCCCGTTTAAAAATGCGGATTTTATATTCATGTGATGTAACCTTCAAGATTCTTGAGCCACGAGAGCTATAACTAGCCTCACCTATTCCATCCTTGTGACAGGAGCGAACACTTCCTCTAAGTCTACACCTTGCTCTTGCACGTATCCTTTCGCTACGAGCCTTGCCTTATGCTTCACCAAGTTTCCTTCGGCATCTTTCTTGACTTTGTACACCCACTTGAGCTCTATGATTTTATGGTCGTTGGGTGGATTCACGAGCTCCCATGTTTTGTTGTCTTGGATTGATCCCAACTCCTCGTCCATAGCACGACGCCAACACTCCTCCGTGTTTGCATCTTCAAATTTTGTCGGTTCCTCGACGCTAAGAAGACACCGCCGTCCTCTTCCTTTAATTTTCACAGGATTTACTTTTGAAAGTGCTTCCTTTGGATATAATTCCACCACTGGTCGAAGACGTACTCGTGTCGGCGGACGTTTCCTTCTCTCCTGTTCAGTCGAAGACGAAGTAATATCATCTGGAGTTGCCAAACTCCCGATTTCTGGCGATTGGAGCACTCCTGGACTGGCTGTGCGTCCACCAGATGAACCAGTTGAGATCGGTGTTCCTTCTACTCGTACAGGAGAACCAACCAGCTCATGTGCACCACGTGGGCTTCCCAGGCTGGTTGATGAGCCACCTGGGCTTTGAGGTGGACAGACTCCTGATGGGCTTCGTTCAGTGTCTCCATGCATATGTGAGCCACCAGGTCGAGCGCCGCTGGCGCTGCCTGGCGTGTCTTCAGGCGCACCAGCCGGTCCTTCTTGCTCGTGCGCGTGTGACGCAGCGGGAGTAGCTGGCGCGTCTCCATTTTCTGCCGCGCCGTCCGCGCCATTTGTCGCGGCCGACCTCTCCGGTTGATTACCAATGTTTGTATGCTCGTAATCATCGTAAACAACGTTGAAAATATCATCGGAAGACGGGTATACCGGCTCGGTGGAGTTCCAATTCCATGACCTTGCTTCTTCAAAGACCACGTCGCGCGTCATAATCACCTTATTTGTTGAGGGGTTGCACACACAGTACGCCTTCGTGCCTTTTTCGTAGCCAACCAACACCATTGGAGTACTCCGATCCGCCAATTTGCTAGTATGCCCACCCACCGTTTTCACATGCGCCACGCACCCAAAAGTGTGAAGATGATCAACTGTGGGCTTGTGTCCGTACCATGCTTCGTACGGCGTCATCCCAACCACACTCTTGGTTGGAGCCCGGTTCAGCAAATAAACGGTCGTATTGACCGCCTCACCCCAAAACTTGTCCGGCATGCCTTTACTCTTCAACATGCTTCGTGCCATTGCCACCACGGTTTGGTTCCTCCGTTCCACAACACCATTTTGCTGCGGTGAATATGGTGCCGTAAGATACCTCTTGATCCCTTGAGCCTCGCAAAATTCCGTGAATGCACGAGACTTGAACTCCCCCCCCCCCCCGATCGGTACGGAGGGCCTTCAACTTGGCTTCAGATTCTACTTCAGCCGCCATCTTTATTATCCTGAAGGCTTGCAAAGCTTGGTCCTTCGTCTTCAACAACACGATCCACATGAATCTGCTGAAGTCGTCGACGACGAGCAAGAAGTATCTGTTTCCGGCAGGGGTTGTCGGTGTAATCGGTCCGCACAAGTCTCCGTGGACCAACTCAAGAGCTTTGCTCGCTCTAAAGTTTCCCTCTCTTGGGAACGGGGCTCACCTTTGTTTCCCAATGAGACAACCGTCGCACACTTGGTCGACATGATTGATGCACGGTAGACCACTTACCATCTCCTTTTGTCCAAGTTGCCGAAGAGCCTGGAAATTTAGATGACCGTAGCGTGCGTGCCACTTCCATGCTGAGTCGTCCATGCTCGACAGGAGACATACCGGATCCACACGATCCAAGTTGAGGACGTAGAGCCTGTTTGGTGACCTCTGCACCTTCATAATCAACATCCTCTGACGATCATACCCCCATAGAAAGCCATCTTCGAGCACAATCTTGCAACCACGCTTCTCGAGCTGGCCAAGACTTATGATGCTACTCTTTAGCTTGGGAATATAGTACACATCTGTGACTACCTTGTGGCCGCCATTCTTCAACTCAAACAGGGCAGTACCTCGCCATGCGATGTCAACGGTCCGGTCATCACCAAACCGAACCGTGCCTCCCACCGAAACACTGAGCTCAGAAAACTGGTCCTTGTCGCCGATCATGTGGTTGCTAGCGCCCGTGTCGAGGTACCACACGTGCCTCGACGTGTTCATCCTCTTCTTATCGTGAAGATAAACTGCCTCCTCTATGAGCGTGACAACCTCTGTAGCCGGCGCCTTTGGAGCTGGAGTATCCTCATCCATTAGCTCACATACTTCGACCATGAGCATCATGTCTCCATCATCGCCTCCTTTGGCCATGAGAGCTTTCTCCTTCGGTGGTTTCTTGCACTCCGACTTGAAGTGCCCCATGATGCCACAATTGTGACACTTGATCTTGCGCTTGTCGAACTTCTTCTTCTTCGGAGCGCTGTTGCCGGCGTTCTTCGTACATTGTTCTTTTGGCACACGATCTTGGCGAGTGTTGCTGCTAGAGCCCTCGCCTCCTCTCCTTGAGTCCAGCGCCAACCATTGAGCCCGTGTGAGCATGACATTCTCATCATTCCTCCCATCCCCGAGACTGTACCACATACGCTCGTCGTGAGCCTTGTAGCGTCCGACGAGATCGTCGATGGAGAGAGTCTCGAGATCGACGCACTGCTCGATCGCCGTGATAATTTGCAGCTACCGGGGAGGGGCTGCGCGCAAGAACCGCCGGACAACCGAGGTCTCCATGAGGTTTTCACCAAGCGCGCGGATCCGATTGACGAGAGTAGCCACCCGTGAAGCGAACGCATCCACGGACTCATTGTCGCCCATGACCAAAGTCTCATAGTTCCTTAGGAGAGTTTGGAGATTGGTTTGCTTGACGCGGGTGTGTCCCTTGAACATGAGCTTCAAGGTATCCCACGCTTCCTTCGCTGTTTCTTTGGCGATCAGGTGTTGGAGGACATCCATCGGCATCACCGAATAAAGCGCCGACGCTGCCTGCCGATCCTTCCGGTGCTCGGCTCCCTCCTTCTTGAACGCATCGCCTCCGGGATCCACCGCGTCCCATAGTTCATTGGCGCGGAGACCACACTCCATGAGGGCCTTCCAGACCCCAAAGTTCTCGCGATCAAATCGTGGGTACGACGAACTCACCGGAGCAGCAAATACTTTAGCCGCACCGGAGTACTCCGCCAGCTGCTTAGTCTTCTCGTCGTCCGACATGATCCTCCGTTACTAGAAGATCAACCTTGCTCTAGATACCAATTGTTGGCACAGACCCAACCTTGACGATGCTGTTGTCGAGTACTTTCCGACAATATGCAGCGACGTACAAGCTACAGCCGATTGCTTCCGGCTGCTTCGACGGAGACGAGCACACACACGTACAAGTCTAAAGCTAGCAAGCACACGAGGACACAGGAGACGCGAGCAATGGCTAAAGGCCCGTGTCGAGCCTTTACTTTTTATTGCTTTGATCGATCTGGTCTGATTACACGGGGGTACAGCAGTATATATATTAGCTAAGCTAGTCCTACTAGTCCTACTCCTAGTCCAAATACAAATCCTACTTGATGACTGTACCAAGTCCGTACCGGACTGGTCACACTACGTGGTTGATTCCAACAGGGTGGAGTTTGAGGCCGAGGGCGAGGCAGATGAGTGTGCGCGCTCCTTGCAGTATCAGGTCCGGTGGAAGCTCCGCTTCTTCTTGTGGCCGCGTTTGTCTGTGTTGCCGTCCGACATTTCTTTGCTTCTTCAGTTACATATATGTGCGAATATTCTGTAGCCTGTTCCAGCTAAGTTCATATAGATTGTGGCAAGAAAGCAAAATAGAATGTTCTAAAATTTGGGCATGTATTGCTGATTGCATGCAGATCGGAGAAGTGGGTTGCATGATGGGCTGTGTACGGGTCTAAATAGGTAGCTGTCGGATTTGGTCCCATGTAGTGAAGTCAAATCAGATTTGTCTTTCTAGAGTTGGTCAGGTGTACTAAGATTAAATCTGATTCGTCTGGCCTGCATGTCGATTGGGGAATGTTGTATACTCAATTGTTGGAGTTACCCCGAGATGTACATGTTTATGTGTGTGCATGGCACATGCGTGTTGGCGACGTTTTTGTCCGATATGTTTTTGTTTAACTGTTAGAGGTACGCTAGGCTGTACATGGTTGCTTGAGTGTATGGGACACGCACGTGGACGACGTGGTACGTCAAGTTGTACACGGCTTTTTGCATGCATGCGCCATGCAAGTGGATGAGTGATCGTGTGTGTTTTGTGCGTGCAAAATTTAAAAAAATATGCATCTACTATATTTTTATTCGCACCAAGTCAACAAGTTCAAACCCACTAAAATATCAGCAGTTCAAAGTTCTTTCTATCTGTGTCCTATAGATAGCAATGATAGCAATAGCATGTCAGAGACTTTATTCTGTTCTTCTTCATGATGTTTTGCTGACAATTAAAGACTTTTGTAACAATGAGAATGGCCGTCTTCTTGGATTGATCAACCAAACACATGCAGCTCACAAACTCTTGTTTCCTAAAAGATAAGAGTGAAAGACTTTGGCGAATGATTATTTTAGTCAATCATGGTTAATTGATTTAACTTACGAGTATTTGAAATGATTTAGAAGTTATTGAATGAATTTTTTGTACTTTTACTTTAACTCACAATCGATTGGTCAGTTCTGAATCAAATGCATATCATATCGATGCCTCTTTTATTTGTTCACAATCATTGTTGCATGCACTGTCGCTAAGCACCCGTAGGTCGCATGGACCAATTTGCAAAAGCTTTGCACCATTTCATTGCAGGTACCAATCCAGCGGAAGGCTCCACAAGAATGATATCAGCTACGAATGAATGTAATTTGTCCGGTCTTGCTTAAAAAAAGGGCAATGTGTAATTTCCATCATGCAAAATGAAGCACTCATGCTGATAATAAATGTATCATTTGCAAATTGTTCCTGTGCATGCCTTGCTTTTTGTGACTATAAAGTTATGACTACAAACACGTGCTGGCAAAAGTCTTATTTTTTATCACACAAACAAAACAATACATATATACACACACAGATAATGTATCGATAGGCGCGGCGTGCCGCCGCGCGGGCATGGCTAGTTAATTCTATATTGTACATTTGCATGATATGGAAAGAACCACATAGGAGATATACGTTATAATGCGAGCTAAGGCTATCTCAGATGGTTAGGTTCCTTATGGTGGAACCAGCGCCCATACTAGTGCTCGCATATTTCTGGATCTATTTCAGTCGACTACGATGTCCCCTGTGGTGACTTCGTCAATCAAAAGATATTGTGCCGGCTCCAAAGGAAACACAAGTGGTATTACGCAATACCAAATTATATATTTATCAAGAAATCATTATATATATTTATGCTGCACCAAGAAAACCCCAAAATGCTTTCAGCAATATGTAGTCTAATGTTTTTGTTGACTTACAAAGTTTCAAGTTTAGATGCTATTGTTTGGGGGAGAAATTAAAATAGGAAGTCTCTATGAAATGGCCCATAAGTGGGGATAGCGAGCTAGCACGAAGCTAGGCGACACGGATATACATTGGGGTGCGCCTGGACCCTGGTTTAGAGAGTTAGTCCTGAGCACTAGTGTCAAAAATGCTCTTATATTATGACTTGGAAACAGTCATAGTTGTTTTGTTGAGCAACCTCACGTCATGTTTCTAGTATCATCACAATAACAGAAGAAAACACAGGTTCAAAATCATCAGCGCATACATAAACGAAACTAAGTTAAACTATCTAGAATTAGTCTCAGTTGACTAGTAAAGTTGATATCCAGAAGCGAAGCTGGTGATACTGAATACATTACGAATGTACATGCAGGTACCCAGACGATCCTTACGACCGTGCATGGCTTCCATGGAGAGATCCAAGGGAGTGGTCAGAGATCTCAACGACCAAGAGTGTGATCAAGGTCGACAGCTTCGAAGTGCCATCTGCCGTTATGCAAACCGCCATCAAGCCCCTTAACTCCTCCGCCCCCATCCGATTCCACTGGGACGCGGAACCGAACGCCAACAACCCCATCCCAAGGTATATTTGCATGTTGTACTTTGCAGAGCTAGAGAGCAACGCGGTGCATGAGTTTTATATCACCATGAATGGCAAGCTCTTGTATCCTCTCGTCATGTCGCCCCGGTACCTTGTAACCGATGCCATCTACAACGACAAACCCTACCATGGGTTAGACCGGTACGACATCTTGCTCAATGCCACCGCGAACTCGACCCTTCCCCCGATCATCAACGCCGTCGAGGTATTCTCGGTCCTCCCTACCACCGGCGTAGCCACGGCGGCTCAAGATGGTAACCTGTTATTATTTTCAGATTAAAAGTGGATCATAAATGAAACTAGCTAGCAACTGCATTTCAGCTGATTTTTTTTAGGTCGCTGATAAGAGCTTTATCTGCTGCTACTGTGAAATGTAACAGTTTCTGCCATCACGGCGATCAGAGACAAGTACCGGGTGAAAAACAACTGGATGGGGGATCCATGTGTGCCGAGAAAATTTGCGTGGGATAGATTGAGTTGCAGCTATTCTGTCTCCAGCTCACCAACTGTTACAGGCTTATGAGTTAATTTTTGATGAAAAGATTGTTCAGTGCATATTGTATCTATCTGAACTGTCGTAGACATAATTACATATACACTGCAGGAACCTATCTTCTATGGGTCTGAGTGGTAACATCTCGTCTTCTTTTGGGGATCTCAGAGGATTAGAGTACTTGTAAGTAAAAGACCATCACGCTATTACACATTGGATGTTTTATTTTTCCTTTGAGTAACTAAGCGGTTTATCTGGGACCTCACTAATTGTCAGGGATTTGTCACGCAATAATCTGACGGGCTCCATTCCTGACAGTCTTTCACAATCTTCATCCCTTAAACTTCTGTAAGTAACTAAATCTCTCGTATTTTCACAGCTAGTTATTGCCTTATATGTATTGTAAACTGATGGTGTCCTAAAATGTATATGCAGTCAAACCTATGTAACTTTGACTTCCAATATATGAAAAAGTATTCCAACTGATGGGGTGATAAACTGATAATACACTATATGGTTGAAATTGCAACAAACTGTACTCTCACAATGCATTCATCATTTATTTTGACACCAAACTCCATTTTGTTTCCTCTAGTGATTTGACAGGAAATCGGCTTACAGGAGAAATTCCTTCCAGGCTTCTGAAAAGAAGTCAAGATGGCTTCCTAACTCTCAGGTTAGTCCCCTACTAGTATCTGAATTTTCTGCAATTATTTTTGACTTGGTTTTCACTGTCTAAGCTAAAGGCAGGCATTGGTTGTTAAGAATATGGATCTATATATCAACTTTCTCATACTTTATTTTGGTAGTGTGGAAGTTTTTCCGTAACAGGAAAGGACTTAGACAGGGCGATCCTATCTCCCCACTCGCCTTTAACTTTGTGGATGATGCAATGGCAGCCATGTTGTCCAAGGCCAGGGAGGCCGGACACATCATGGGGCTTGTCCCACACCTCATCCCGGGTGGTGTGACACATCTCCAATACGCGGACGATACCTTGCTTTTGTTCAAGCCTGACGATCATAGTATTGCTTCGATTAAGCTCCTGTTACTAGCCTTTGAGATCCTCTCCGGACTCAAATAAACTTTCTTAAAAGCGAGGTCATTACCATGGGGATGGACGACCAACAAAGCCTGCGTGTCCCAAATTTACTTAATTGTAAGCTTGGGAGCTTTCCAATTAAGTACCGTGGGTTTCCTATCTCTCACCGCAAACTCTCGATTCTAGAGTGGGAGCCTCTGTATGGGAAAGTGGCCAACAGGGTAAGCCCGTGGCGAGGGCGTTTCATGTCCTCTGCCGCGAGGCTCATTCTAACTAACTCGAGCCTCTCTTCCCTTCCCCTCTTCACTATGGGGATGTTCTTACTAGCCGATGGCGTGCACGCTAAGCTAGACACACCGAGGTCCCGGTTCTTTTGGGAAGGAACTGACATCAAGCGGAAATACCACCTAGTAAAGTGGGCGGCGGTCTGTAGGCCAAAGAAGTTTGGAGGATTGGGAATCCTTAACTCCAAACTGTTGGAAATATGCCCTAGAGGCAATAATAAAAGGATTATTATTATATTTCCTAGTTCATGATAATTGTCTTTTATTCATGCTATAATTGTATTATCCGGAAATCATAATACACGTGTGAATACATAGACCACAACATGTCCCTAGTGAGCCTCTAGTTGACTAGCTCGTTGATCAACAGATAGTCATGGTTTCCTGACTATGGACATTGGATGCTAATGATGACGGGATCACATCATTAGGAGAATGATGTGATGGACAAGACCCAATCCTAAGCATAGCACAAAGATCGTGTAGTTCGTTTGCTAGAGCTTTTCCAATGTCAAGTATCTTTTCCTTAGACCATGAGATCGTGTAACTCCCGGATACCGTAGGAGTGCTTTGGGTGTACCAAACGTCACAAGATAACTGGGTGACTATAAAGGTATACTACGGGTATCTCCGAAAGTGTCTGTTGGGTTGACACAGATCGAGACTGCGATTTGTCACTCTGTATGACGGAGAGGTATCTCTGGGCCCACTCGATAATGCATCATCATAATGAGCTCAAAGTGACCAAGTGTCTGATCACGGGATCATGCATTACGGTACGAGTAAAGTGACTTGCCGGTAACGAGATTGAACGAGGTATTGGGATACCGACGATCGAATCTCGGGCAAGTAGCATACCGATTGACAAAGGGAATTGTATACGGGGTTGCTTGAATCCTCGACATCGTGGTTCATCCGATGAGAGAGGGCGGCGCTGCCTGTTGGCGCGAAGGATGCCGAGGCGGCGACAAAAGAGCTAAGTCATGCTGAACTTTAAGTTTTTATCCTTAAATATAGGGTTGTTATCCTCGATGGTTCTGCCTATGTATGAGAAACCTATCCGCGAAGGGGCCCTCCTGTGATTGGCAACACCCTTGTTCTGTTTCGAGCCCGCTCAACAGTTCGAGCGGCCGCGTCGAGAGCGGCAGGGTAGCCTTACGCCACCAGCTACACTCTCGTTTCTGACTCGAGTAAAGCTCGACAGATCGAGCGGCCGCGCTGGCGGGGGTAAGGTGCTTCGTCGGCAGCAAGCACACCCGACAGGCTAATGAGGATTCGTTCTCAAGGCGCCGCCCCGGGTTTACGCGCCGGCAAGCTTACCCAGTCGACGTGGGGCATACATACAAATGAAAATCTAACAGGAAAATAACATGCATAGTCTTAGGGGCACTGCAGAGTCATATTACATAAATTGCCGCCGCAATTCTAACTAAAGATAGCATTTGTCTTGGTCATGAACCTGCAGCGGCGATAAGAGATGAGGTGCTCAGTCCCGGCGCTGGCCCTCCAACCTCTTGATTTTGTCGATGCGGCTGAGGATGGGCTGGATAAAGCTCGTTGAGCGCTGTGATGTCAGCATCCTCCGGCAAGCTCTTCAACACCGCTTTGAAATCGAGGTCAGGATGCCAGTGCGCTATCTTGACGAGCACCCTGGTGATGCCCCCCTGGCAAAGAATCCAGGACTCTTCGGCAAGGGAGGCCGCCCGGTTGGAGTGGAGCCGCTTCAAGGCGCCAACGACCTTCTCGAAGTATATGGTCAAGTTGGCGTTGCGGCTCAGGTTCTCTTCCGGGGCGTACTCAATGCCCGATACCACCATGATGGCCAGCTGGTCGGCGGCCGAGTTTGCGACGGCGGCAAGGCGCTCAAGCCAGCATTTCTTGCCCGCCTTGTGATCCTTGAGGTTGGCGGTCTCGTTCCTCAGCAGCTGCTTCTCCATCTCCAACTCCTTTGTCAGGAGTCCCTCCCGGGTCAAGGCCCCCGACAACACCCCCTCGAGCTCTCCCAGCTTCAGCTTGAGATCCTTGATGGAGGCGTTGGCCTCAGAGAGCTCTCCGGACTTGCCAATGATCTCTCCATGCGCCTCTGTCAGGCCGCCGTTGAGCGTGTCCTTCTCCTGGGACAGCTTCAGAGTCTGATCCTCCAGCTCCTTCACCTTGTCGGCGTGAGCCTGAGCCAAGGCGTTGAGTGCCTCCTGATGCGTCCGCTCCAACTCTTGGGTCTGCTGCAGGACAAGCTTGTCCACTTCTTCATCCTTGCCGCGGAGAGTGGCGGCAAGCTTTTCCTCGCGCGCGGCAAGGTCCTCCTCCTGGGTCCTCAGGGCGGCCTCGTGCTGGGACCGGATGGCTGCGGCCTTGTCGGCCAGCCTCTTCGCCGTTTCCTGGGCCTTCTCGATGTCGGCCAGCCTCATGGTGAGCTCCAGTTCACGCCTGGCCAGCTCGCCTTGAGCGGCCTTCACCTCGTCCTGAGCCTGGCGCCACCAACCTTGTGCTTCGGCGGCACGCTCCTCAAAATCTGCCTCCACTTTCTCCAGCACCGTCGTCTTGGACTTGGCCTTGTCCAGGCGAGCGCGGTGGAGAGCCTAGAGTTTCCGAAAGTTGGCGCCCATGGCTCGGAGTAGCCGCTCCTCCTGGGAGCCATCGCTGTCGACGCTCGGCTCATCGACAATGTCAAAACCGGCGGCGGCGAGCACCTCGTTGTCGAGCAACTCCCCCTCGACGGGGGCCCTGGAGCTTGACACGCCTGGAAGGTGGACGAAGAGATCATCGCTCACCTTCAAATACTTGCCGGACCCAGAGGCGGCGGTGGAAGAGGGATGGTCTTCGACCACCGCCGCCTCGGCAGTGGCCTTGCCGGTCCCCTTGGCGGGCCCCTTGCCGGGCTCCTCGGCACGCTCCTTGTCGGGGCCTTCAGTGGGCCCCTTGGCGGCATTTTCGGCGGTGCCCCTGGCGCTCTCCTCGGCAGCAATCTTCTCCGCCTCCGCCGTGGCCTCCGCGGCGACGTCCTCGATGGTGGTGTCGACGTCCTCCGAGGAAGGACCTGGACCCCAAGAAAGAGACAGGGTGGAGCCAAGATCGAAAGCCAGTGAGGAAAGGAGAGAAAGAAGAATGTGAACGGAGAAAAAGACGGGTAGCCTACCTGTACTAGGCCGAGAGGCGGAGGCCCTTTCTCCGCCAAGATCCGGCGCCGAAGAGAAGCCACCGGCGCCTGCGTTCTCCTCTTCCTCCTCCATGTGTATGGCCTCGGGGCTTGGTGCCCTTGCCGGGGACGCCCCTCGGGGCGGTGTGGTTGATGGAGGAGGCACGATTGGAGAAGCCCTTCGTGGCGCCCCTTGGTGCCGCTCCTCTCCTGCATCCATGGCATGGTTAGCACCGAAGCACCACGCATAACGCACGCTGATGGAGGGCGGGTGATGGACTCATGCTGGGGGCTGGGTCGGGGGCTGCTGTCCGGGCTGCTCAACACCACCAGTGGCGTGCCAGAGGTGCCTGCCGGGGGCTGGCTACTCGCCGACGTCCGGGCCCTCTTCATCCTCTGGGCCAGCGTCTCCACGTCCCTGCAAAATGAAGGCAAGTGAGCAACACCGACGGGGGATGTGCGAGGAATGAGGGAGGAAAGCAGAGGCTTACTCGTCATTTCCTTCCTCCTCCTCCTTCTCCTCCTCTGGCGCCTTCCTTTTCTTCGCCGAGATGGGTGACCCAGAGTATCTCTCCGGGCTGAGGGCCCTGAAGTCAAAGGCAATCCCTGCGCCAACATCTGCCGGCGGCGGGGAGGGCGGTGGCGTCTGGGCACGCCTGGACGACGAGGAAGCTGGTGTCTTCCTCCTCGCTGTCTCGGCCTCCGCCGCCTTCTTCGTCACCGCGGCCCTCGTCTGGCGCGCCGCCGCTTCCTGCGCCAGCCGCAGTGGCGCGGCCCGGCCAGGGCAAACCGGCAAGCGGGAGGTAGCCTGCCGCAGAACTCGCCCCCTCCCCGTGGCCGGAGGGACGGAGGCCGCAATCTCCTCCTCCTCATCTTCCTACGAAGCCCCGTCGACGATGTCCTCGACAAGGGGGGCCCCGGCGCCGGCGCCGCTGGCCTTCTCGGCGGCCGCCGCCCACCAGGAGAGGTCCTCCTCCTCCGCTTCCGCCATGGCACGGTCCACCGTGCCGCCGGCGCTGCCGGCCTCCACGGCAAGCAGTGCCAACTCCTCGGCAAGCCTTGCCTCCCGCAACCTGCGCGCAATGTAGTCCAACTCCACCTGAGAAGTGTCATGGACGAGCCGCGGCTCGTCGGTGACATATGCCTCGTGCAAGGTGTCGAAAAACTCCTGCACCCTGAGCTCGTCAGGCTCGACCCAGCTCGGGTCGAGGCCATGTGAATTAAAGAGCGGCATCATGGCAATGATATCCGACCGGCGAGAGTTATTGCCGAGCGGGACCACCCCGGTCGGCAACTTGAAGACGGGCTCCTTGTCCACCTTGTCGGCCTTCGCGGCAGCCCTTGCCACCTTGCCGGACCGCTCCACCTCGCCCTCCTCATTAACCTCGAGCTGGAAGATTCGCTGGCAGAGATGAGCATGCCTCAGCACTGTCAGATTATGATCGAGTCCGGGGCAGAGCTGCATGATATTAGCGGCATTCACAAAAAGCCAGGTCGGCCTCCCCTTGTCGTGCAGAGGGGCAATCCGACGGCGGATGAAGTCTGCGTCGATCATCTCGAGGGTGAGCCCGGCCCGGGTAAGCCTGAGGATCCTGGTGGTGGCGACCGTGAGCTTCGCGTCGTCGACATCGACGTCACCTCAGTCCTTTCCACGGACCGGCGCCACCTGACGGACCTCACAGAACACCGGCGAGTTCTCCTCCTCGATAAAGCACCACCAGCCCCGCCACTCTTCCCACCTCTCCTTCATGGCGCCGTCCGGGTATGATCCTTTGGCCCTTGGGATCCAAGTGACGCTACCGGTGATGGCGCCTCCGTTTTGGATCCGAGGAGAGAAATAGTGGCCGAAGAGCGCCGTGCTGGGATGCACCACGATGAAGCCTCACAAAGGTGTGTGAAAAGGGCCATACATGCCACGGCATTCGGGGTGAAGTCCAGGAGGCGGAAGCCGAAGGTGTACATGATATCCTTGAAGAAATCAGAGAAAGGGGGACAGAGCCCGCAGGAGAAGTAGTCGACGAAGAAAAGGTACCGATTTGGGGAAGGCCCGGCGCTAGCGGGGACGACACGTGTGGCCGGATGCCCCGTCGTCTCTCCCCCCGACTTCACGCCCCACAGAGCCTTGTAGAACTCCTGGAGCATGGGCACGTGGACCATCAAGGGAAAGAGGGCGAACTGCGCCCGTCGCGCCACGAGCTCGCTCTCAGACGGCTCCGCCGCGCCGGCATCCTTGGCCGCCCCCTTTCCTTTCAAGGATTTGGGTGCCATTGCGGTCGCAGAAGCAAGGGATGGCGGAAGCGCGTCGGCAATGAATAGAAGCAGGGGGCTCGAGGAAGAAGAAGGGGGCGGCGGTTTCGAGATGGAGGGAGGCGCAGGAAAGGGGAAAAGTGAGCAGCGCGCCCGCGGTTATCCTTTTTTATGGGGAAGACACGGGCCGCCTCCTTTCCCATTAACTGCGACACGATGCATGCGTGCGGTCGCCATCCCACGCATGCCTCCCACGTCACGCACGTGCACGACCCCCACGTCGCGCATTCAACGCGGGCCGTGGGGAAGCGCAGCGGGCGGAACAGTGGCCACGGAAAAAATCCGCCTCAACTGCCCGCGCACCGTTCTGGGCCTGGCCCAACAACGTGCTACGCTTATGTGTGGCCCAGGCCCGGGGGCTCCTGTCGGTGTACAAAAGTAGGGGCCTAGCTTTTGACCCCTTTACTTGTGCACGGGCAGTCAGAACCACCTGCCGCGACTACACAAGAGCAAGGCAAGAGAGGGAAGCCGGAGAAAAGCCAATGTGGCAGGGACAAGCAAAGCTCACGACAAAGGACCAAGACCACAAAGGTCGCATGTGCAATGCAGGTTGCCCCGGCAAGGACCCTTGCCGGGGACAGCCCCAGCAGCCCCGGCAAGGTCCTTGCCGGGGCAGCTCGTCCACAACCGTGGAGCGAGCCACCTTCGAGCCTACCGACGCTGAGCAGTCGCTTTGGGACAGAGTTCGGGAGGCACCTCCGTGTCGGCATGCAGATCTTTGTGAAGACAAAAGAGCAATCAAGATCAAGAAAGGATAGGAAGGCAACCATCCTCACCAAAGAAACCCACAGGGCTCCCCGGCAAGATCCTTGCCGGGGAAGCTAGCGCGCCGCGGCAAGACCCTTGCCGGGCCACCCGGCAAGACCATCGCCAAGCGCACCGGCAAGGCCACTTCCAGGACTGCACCAGCCAAGTTCCCGCCGCCTTTCATACGCAGCCATCGACCCTACCAGCTGGGCAGGCACCTGCGTGGCAGCATGCAAACCTTCATGGAGACTCCACCACTGCGCCACCTCAGCTGTCTGCCTTCCTACATGGCGCTGCATCCGTTGCTGGCCGGGGCACGTGTCAAAGCTAGGAGGGGCGGCGACGGACGGGACGGGCCTCACCCCCGTCCCTCGATAAAGTGAAGGACACCTAAGCCCTGCATTTAATGCGTCTTGTCCTGTAATGCTAGCGATAACCATGCAACACTGTAGCACTTTCCACCTCATGTGTGCTACTGTGGCAGCCCATTTCGCCTATAAAAGGAGGCCCATGGCATACTGAGGGGGTATTCTGCTCTTTGGAACCTTGCAGCACCCAGAGCTAGTAAGAGAGCTCAAGAACACTAATGCAACCACCAAAACAGGATCGTAGGGTTTTACGCATCTTTGCAGCCCGAACCTGGGTAAATCCCCTTTGTGCCACCCACTAGTCCCGCTCTTCTCACGATTCCGCGCCCTGTAACCGTAGAAGGGATTCTAGTGATCCCATAGGTGTCGTTTCCCACCGACAGTCCTTCTCCATAAATTCCGTGTCGATGGAGCGCACATCAACATAGAGATTCTTCTTGGCCTTGATCACATCAAAGAAGACATCAAACTGAAAGCGGGTCCAGAACAGACTGTTGACCAAAGTGGGTTCTTGGTCTTCCACATAGGGGTTGCGGCAACGCCTTGCCCAGAACTCCTTGGCCTTCATTTCAGTCACAGTTTTGCCCTTTGGCTTCAGCTTGACGGCAGACTTCTTCTTGAGCTGAGGCAGAGGTGGAGCACTTGAGGAAGCACCCGCTGGCGGCGGCGGAGCACTAGTTGAACCCCCTGGTGACTCAGAAGTGCGGTAGCGCTTTGACGTTGCGCGACCGGGGTTGACACGACGGCCTTGCTGCTCAGGATGCTCATCACCTAGAACCAAACACACAAACACACAGAACAACCAGAGAGAACGAGCATAATCCAACAAACACAACAAAAAGGATCAGGGAATGGTAGGAACAAGAAGGAACTGGGCAAGCAGCGGGAATACCGTGACCTGGAAGAGGCAGTACCGCCCGAGCGGTAGTACCGCGCCAAAGGGAGTGGTAGTACTGCTCGAAACGGGGAAACGGCGGTTCCCTACTGCCGTGGTCAAATCCGGCACTACCGGCCTGCCAAATTAAAAAATACTCCTACCAAACGCTAATCCAAAAAGTCTAGATGCCTTCTCCAACCTACTAAGGCCTAGATTTAGCCAAAAATCTAGAGATGCAACCACTATTGCCCCTAGAACGCTATATCTGAAATCTAGACACAAAGAGAAGAGGAACGGGGGCAATACCGACATCCATGGCAAGAGGACGAGGTGGGGATCGACTCCACCGAAGGGAATGGAGAGGGAAGGCCCGGAGACGAAGGCCTGCCGGAGCCCTACCGCGGCGAGGCATTGCTGGAGAGACGAAGAGGAACGAGGGGGTAGAGCGAATGGGTATGGGGGAGATGAAACCTCCCCCTGCCCCGATATAACCCCCCCGGTCCCGCCCCTCAGCGGTAATACCGCTCTGGTGGGCGGTAGTACCGCTTGTCAACATAGGCGGTAGTATCGTGCACCACCAGCGGTAGTACCGCCCAGCAAGCCTCAACCTCTAGAAAACACCCGGCTTAGCTCAAAAGAAGGGAAAACCAACGACAAGAAGAGGAAAGATACCCACGAGAACACTAGCACGGGGACAAAAAACACACCTCTTCAAGAGAGGGCGGTGGCCGAGGCCACCTATGTTTGAGTCAAGAGGTATGGCGCCGCGAAGATTTTAACCTTGGGCCCATGACCAAAACTCGTCCTTGAAGCACAAGTCCCATAAAAAATGGCTAATGTGAAGGAGTTGATCAATTTATGCATAATGGGGGGAGGGAGATTTCATTGAGAGAACAACACTCCCCCTATGTACATGCCTACACCTAAACTAGACAACAAGATGAGTGTGGTAGGGTGTGCAAGCACTACTAGGGAAAAGGCTAGCAGCAGCGCGGGTTTTAGGTGTATCAGTAGCGCCGGGAGGGGCGCTACTAATAAGGCGCTACAGCTAACATATAGCAGTAGCGCGTGGTCACCGGCGCTACTGCTACACAAGTGTAGCAGCAGCGCGGTTACTGGGAGCTCGCTACTGCTAGTAGCTCTAGCGCCCTTTGCAACAACGCGCTACTGCTATCGAGGCGCTGCTGCTAACTTCGATACACTCGCTACTGCTAGTTTACAAGGTTTTTTGTTTTTTTGGGCATATTTGTTTTGTATTTGAACATGCTTTATAGAATAATCTTTAGCACATAGAAATGTCATCATGATGCACATACAAATGCCTGCGAGACCACGAATGTAATCATAGGATATACATACAAATAGTCTCATCATAATCATCATCCAACACAAAGTGGTCTCTCGTCATCATCTCGAAAATAGCGATACAAGTCCTTGATTACTTGCAAATACATCGTCATCCATCTAAACAATGGTATACGCGAGAAGAGCTATCACTTTGAGTACATGAGTTCGTATCCCTCTCTTGCATTAGCGTGAACCTAAACTAACTACTGCATGTCGCTCGGAAACCGGAAACCGGCAACACCTGGGCCTGACACTCCGGCCACTCATCGTATATATACTCCTGGCGTAGCATTTCTTCGCCATCGATGATCTATGCACCTGCATCGTCACATGAGTCGATGATATGCAACATATATAGTTGAGCAACAGAAAGAGACAGACTTGACAAAAATAGAAACAACATATCATAAGCATAAATAACAAAGTTCATCGTACCCAAAATGCCCTAACTAGAGTGATCTTCGCTAGTCGAGGAGGAGGACGGTTTAATTACATCACAAATAAAGTTTCACTGCGCATAACTCAAAGTTTTGTCATACAGAAAGTATGGACTAAAAAGACACATTGTCATATATCGACAATCACTCCAACATGCCATGCCATCCATCGAGGTCAGGGAGATAGTCCCCGAGCTTAGTGAAAGGCTTCATGTTGAGATGCTGAGAGGCTATCCATGTTCGGATGTCTTCCCGCGACATTTGTCCTTCTCCGTAGAACATCCCTGTTTTTCCGACGACCACTTTCATCATGATTTGGGCAAGTTCACGCTGGATGTTATAGAACTCAGCTCGAAGTCAATGATCCTCGATATCTCCTATGTCCTTTGCCCATTGCAGAATATGGGCATCGCCAGATCTAGGTGACATGTGAAGGTTCTGGTGATCCCGTCTGTACTCCAGCATGTGGTGTAGGACATAGAATCCATCATTAAGAGAATCGTTCGGTTGCTGGATGCAGCAGAAGTTGGTCTTATGGCTGAAGGCGGCCCTGCCGCCCCTTCTCTTCTTGTCCCTAACTCTCCACCCCTTGCTTGGTAGTAAAACATAGCACTGTCGAGAACATCTTTGATGTGGGTGTAATCCTTTTTGTGAATGTTCTTCGACGAGTCCAAGTAAAGAGCGTGGGAGAATCGGGGGTAGAGGATGATGAGGACTGCGCGCCCGCCGCTGCGCAAAATAAGTACACCTCAAATTAATTAGCCTCCACTGTGCAAATGAATTATTGAAATCGAAGGAAGGATAGCAGCGCGGATGACTTACATGGGATGATAAGGCACGAGAATCGCCTCCTTGTCCTTATTGGCGAGCATGAAACTGACGATGTAATCCCTCGCATATTCACGCTGCTCTGCACTGACTCCCAAGAAGCTCTCGTGCATGTAGTATGGGTCAGCGACACAGATATGACGTATCTGCTCAACCCCAATGATGTAGTTCATGTGCAAGGCATAAAGGCGGACAAACGTAAAATCCAGCTTCTTCACGTGAAACATGTCGAATATGTAATTGAATCGGAGGAAGAACTTATCCGCAGGGAACCTGTCGACGTACGACATTTGCCGCGGAACGTTAACCACGTAGAGTGGGTATCCTGGATCTTTCGAGGCGATGATGCCTTTCTCTACCCGCAGCATATCATCATGAAGTCTCCTTAGATCGCCGAATCTGGCCCGTAGCGCTGTTGCAGGTAGGATTGGTTGACCGGGGATATGCCATTTATCCGCATCGGGGATATCTATACGGTCCTGAAGCCGAGGCTGCTGGATCATAGAATCAACTTTTTTGCCTTTCCTCGCTCTCTTCCTATACTTCTTTACTACCGAAAGGTCGTCAATAATACGTTGAGACGGTAATTCAGGCACCGACTCATGATGCTCACACCCTGAGGAGGCGCCAGTATAGACATACTGTTCAGCGCCATCGTCATCCTCATCCTCATCCATGGCGACATCATCAGCGACTAATGGAGCCTCCTCCTTACCCCGTCCGCTATCACCCAACCCGACACCCGACGCTAATTGGGTAGGTGGGGTGTTGATGTTCATACCTTGTTGAGGCTGCATGCTCGTGGGTGTGCTCCCGGCCGCCTCCAGACGAAGCAAACTCTTTGGCCACAACAGGACCCACCCATTGCAACAGTCACCAAGCCGCCGCGGTGTCTCCTCGTCATCCACCTGTAGTGTTGGAGGAGGCAAATTCTCGTGGCTCGGTTCGACACTGGCCATGGAAACCTTGAAGACGTTCGGGGGGATCGGCCGGCTGTGGAACAATGGTTCCTTCGGCTTCATTATCGTCGCCTTCCCCTAGTCCATCTTCTGGTCGCCGATGGTGTACAATATGGTGCACGGGGTTTCGTCGGCCTGCAAAGAAAAGTCTGCGATGTGAGACATCCAAAAGGCAACGAAAATGGGAGATTATACATTTATATTGAAGGGGGCGGTGTGACAGATACTGTGAGGGCGTCGAGCTCAGCCAAAGACGAAGCACCGCCGAGCACATCCGGTGCGGTAGCCGGTGCGGGAGCCGGTGCAGGAGCAGGTGCGGGAGCTGGTGCGGGAGCCGGTGCTCCCAAGAAGTCAGCAAGGGGAAAGTCCTCTACATTTTTTTCTAGATTTTTCCTTGTCCAAGTGATAACGCCCGTCACCAAGAAAGTAGACAAATCTGCAACCACCTGTTTTGTGGCAGCTTCCGCTGTTGCGACTGTCTGAGATGATTTCTTCTCAACCGCAATCTCAACCTTCTTGTCGATGTTTTCCTCAGTTAACCTCCCTCTTTCCTTTCTCTCCTCCGTGGTCTCACGGTAGTACTTCTTCCATGTGGCGCCTTCTCCGACACCGTGCACGCGTCCATACGACGGTCAAGTATCCACCGATTGTCGCTTCAATATGTTCAACGCCCGGTTGAATGGAGTGTCCCACTTGGGCCTCGCCAATGCCTCAGACGGCGAGTCGCTTTCGGCCGCAATCCGGTGCTGCTCTCTCTGCAAAAGGCACAAGGATCATTTACAAATATGACTAACGTGTGTAGTCGAATTGATCAGAAACTAAAATTACCAGCAGTCTCATGAAGTCCGTAATGATCAGTGTTGTCTCGTAAACCTTCTTCACTAGGTCCCAACGGTGCCGGGCGCTCAGGACGTCACGCTCCTGCGGGATGGTGAAATCCGCCAAGGGGTCTGGGATGCCCAAACTCGCGGCTTCCGCATCCTCCTTGGCCCATTTGGACCTCTTTCCGTCGTAACCATGGCTTCCGAGGTGGTGGCTCCCAATGTTCCTCTTTTGAAGCCCCTTCATGTACTTAGACTTTTTTTGGAAGCTTCGGCCTCGCAAGCCTCCTTGAATATTTGAAACTGCTCTTCCATGATTGTCGGATTATCCTTTACAATCTCGGAGTAGGGTTCCCCGTCGTTGATCTTTGCTTTCACTCGATTTTTCCAGGCAGCCAACGCGTCACTAAACTTGGTCATGGCGTGTTTGTTTATCTTCTTCATTGCCGGGTCATCGTCTGGATCTTCATAATTCTTCTCATTCCGGCCTGGGAACAAGAATATCTGGTGAAACTTCTTTAGGAGGGAGCTCCTCATATTTTTTTTATCTTCTGTAGTTTCTCATCGTTGATGGTGGCGGTTGTCCGTACGATGCAACCTATTTGATTGCCGTAGCACGCGCGTGCTTCCTCGGGCACCTTTGGCTCAAAATTGCCGTCGTCCACCTCCGTGACCACCAGTCTAGTAGTTCTGAGTTAGTTAGGAACCCGTTGCCTCTTTGCTTTCGGTTCTACACCGGCTCCGCTCCCCGAGGCAGCACCGGTCTCAGCGCCGGTCTCGATGCTGGTTTGAATCTCAGCGTCGGTCTCAGTCTCAGCACCGGTCTGCGTGTTGGTCTCAGTCCCCGATGCCACCGGTGGGACCAGCAACAACATCGGTTGATCGTCGGTAAGACCAAAATATTCGTCTGCCGCCCGGTAGACGTCGTCGCAATCACCAGAACCCTGTCCTTCAGCGTTGCTAGCCATGTTTCCTATGATTAAATCTAGTCAATTAATTCTAGACCTAATAAAATGAATAATGACATAAAAAAGGACTATTGTTTTGCAGGAATGTTGACTCCTTCCTGGTGCGGCAAATCCCGGGCACTCGATATGTCCTAGTTTGTAGCACAAGTCATGCCAAAATTCACGGAAAATTTCGGCATGACCTTTGCTAAAAAGTGGACAAATCGAGAACCTGAAATTTGCCGGAACAGAAATGAATCAACATTCCGGCAAAACATAGGCCACTCAGCATCATTCCCTGGAAACAACAAAGCCACTTGGGCACAATTGAACAACTTCAATGAAAAGATATAACATAAGCAAACACTATTGAAGAATTTGCATATAACATGGCCACTTCAATGAAAAGATATAATTAACAATAATGGTGTCACATCCCCAGTTTAGGCCTTGCTTGTTTTTGCTTTAGCATCCATGCATGATGTTTAAATTTTATGAAACTTGAAATGGGGGCTGATAAACCCTAGCAGCTAATGAATTCAACTAGGGTCAAAATAAAATCTTTTTCAATAAACCCAAAATGCCCTCTGAAAATGTTCATGATTTCTGGTAAAGGTGAAAACCTCTGCCAAAAATGATGCACATATTTTTAGGCCATTCTGGATTTTTGAATTAAATCATATGGTATTTGCATTTGGGCATTTAAATGCTATTAAATATTTTAAATGCTCAAATAATTTTGGAAATAAGTGTGGGCTGTTGGAATTAATCTAAAAAGAGCCTATGATTATTTTCAGGATTTTTTAAAGGTGTCTAACTATTTTTAATAAATACACAAACTTACAGAAAAATAGAAAACAGAAACTAAATGTAATAAAAGAGAGAGAGAGAGTTAGTACCTGGCCTCACCCGTGCAGCCCACCTGGCCGGCCCAGCTGGCGGCCCAGTCATCTGGCCCAACCCACCACCGCTCTCCCTCCTGTTGTCTTCCTCCTGCCAGTAGGAGCAGCTGCGTGCTCGCACACGCGCGGCCGAGGAGGCCAGCTCCTCCCTGCCTGGCTGCCTCCTCCCCCCTGGACGTCTTCCGCAGCGCCACGCACCCCCTCAGGCCCCTCTCACTCTCCCCGTGCTCCTCCCCCTCCTCTGCTCTCTCTCCCTCTCACCACCGAACGCCACTGCCGCCGCCGTTCGCCATAGCCGCAGCCGCAGCCAACCCCACGCCTCACCGACGCGGCCACGAGCTCCGCCTCGTCCCTCTCTTCCTCCTCACCGAGCCGCCCGACGCCGGAAGCCCCTGGATGCCGCAAGCACCGCCGTTCCCCTCGTCGACCACCGGAGATCGTCGCCGTCGATTTGCTGCCTCCGGTGCCTCCCCGAGCTCGCTGACGCCTCCAACCGACCCGGGGTGAGCCCCTCTTTGTTTCGCCCCTGTCCCCGTCGCCCCACACATCCTCTAACGCTAACGCCGCAGTGCCCGAAGGTCACCGCCGCACAGCCATGTCGCCGCCGTGGCTACATCCACTACAGCTTGCAGCGAAGCACACCACCGCACTCCTCGTGCTCCCAGGAGCCTACCAAACCCACTATCTCGTCCGAAAAAAGATCCCCGCGTCTATCCCGTGATTGCACGAACTCCGGCCGCCGAAAAAGTTGCCGCCGTCGTTGATTTAGTCAACTCCGGCGCGAGCTGATGGCTCCGTTGGATGCGGACGAGCACCAGCTTCTCGCAAAGCCAAACCGCCGCTCGTTTCGTCACCTGTGCTGTGTTTTCGAACCGCGCCGCCGTCTCGGGCCTCGCCGGCGTCATGACGCCGGTGGGTTTGACGCACTTTGACTACGGCGGGACCCCCCTGTGTCCATGACATGTGGGGCCGGCCTTTGACTGATTAGTGTAGGGTTATAATTAGTGCTAATTGCCCCTGTTTAGTTTAGGTGTTACTTAGTTAGCGCTAATTAACTTAGTTAATTAGTTGTCTCACTGACAAGTGGGCCAGGCCCTAACTAACCTAGATTAGTGCTAACTTAACACTAACTAACCCTGTTAGTTAGTTGTTACACTGACATGTGGGTCCCAGCCGTCAGGTTTGACCTGGGCTGGCGCCCTTGACCTGCTGACGTCACCCCGACGTCATGTTGATGCAGATAACCTTTTCTGGATTTATTTAATTCAGGAAATTCCAGGAAAAGGCTTAAACTTGTAAAAAATCATAGAAATTCAACCGTAACTCCAAATGAGATAAATTATATATGAAAAATGATCAGAAAAATCCAATCTATACATCTGTACCATTTTCATGCATGTTAGAACAACTTATAGCTGCTGTTTAGCACAAATCATATAATGGCATTTAAACCCTGACATATGGAGTTTGATTTTGAATCTTGGATTCAAACCAACTCCATTTAACTTGCTGCTAGTTGCATTAGCCCAAACCACAGCATATTGCCATGTCACACTCATGCATCATATTGTTGCATTGCATTGATTGTGTTCTTTCTCTGTTGCCGGTGTTTGTTCCCTCTCAGTAGACGTGTACCGACGATGTGATCGATGAGACCGATGAAGAACTATACTATCTTCAGAAGTGCCAGGCAAGCAAAACCTCCTTGTTCATTCCGATAAAATCCCACTCTCTTGCTCCTGCTCTCTTTTACTGCATTAGGACAACACTGATTCATCGGTTACTTGCTGCGGTAGTTGAACCCCTTTATCCTTTGCATGACTTGTCATTGCCACAGTAAATAGATGAAACCCACTAGCATGAGTAGGAGTTGGTTGAGCCCTGTTGTGCCTACTCATTCATGCTTGTTTGTCATGCCTGCTACTGCTTAGAGTTGAGTCAGGTCTGATTCATCGGGAATGAATCGGAGGTGTGTAAACATGTCCTACTGTGTGTGAGCTAAGTGTGTGAACACGATTTGGTAAAGGTAGCGGTGAGAGGCCATGTAGGAGTACATGGTGGGTTGTCTCATTGAAACCGTCCTCAGGAACTGAGTTCTGTGTTTGTGATCCATGAACAGTTACTACCACACATTGGGTTCCGGTAACTCGACCCCTCTCGACTTATTAATCAACATGATCTCTGTCCAGGAGTTGCAACTAGTTTCTGGTGTTTGTAGGTAGTGTTAGTAGTCTCCCAAGTGGCACCCAGTACAGGTGGGCTTGGGACAGACTAGGCACAGTGGCACGGTGTACCAAGTGGCACCCGGATGGTGGGCTTGGGAACCCTGCTCACATCGTTTGGGGCTGTGAGCGACACCCCGGCCGGATCTCCTTGCGGATGGAACCCGAATAGGCGATAAACCTGGACGAGAGACTTGTGTGGTTAGTCAGGTCGTGGCCGACACCCTCGCTGGGCTTCCGCTTGAAGGTTGCCGAGTACATGTCGTGTAAACGGCGGTAAGTGGTGAGAGCGTGTGTGAAGAAGTACACCCTTGCAGGGTTAACATTATCTATTCGAATAGCCGTGTCCGCGGTAAAGGACTTCTGGGTTGCCTGTACAGTTCATAGACAAGTGAAAGTGGATACTCTAAAATATGCAAGATAAGCGTGAGTGCTATGGATGGCGTTCTCGTAGGGAGACGGGAGCGGATCCATAGTGGTGTATTGATATGGTGAATATGTGGACTCGTGTGCGCCACCTCAAAAGAGTTACTTGCAGTCGTAGTTCAGGATAACCACCGTGTCAAAGCTGGCTTGCTGCAGTTAAACCCCACCATCCCCTTGTTGATAATGATGCATATGTAGTTAGATCTGATGTAAGTCTTGCTGGGTACATTTGTACTCACGTTGCTTAATTTATGTTTTTTGCGGAGAGACTTCAGTCTCGCTAGTAGTACCGCGTGGACTTCGACGTTTAGCTTGTTACCTCAGCTACGATCTTGTGCCCTCGGCAGGATCTAGTAGATAGTCAGGCTTCTCAGCCTTTTTCATTTGTAGTTGTCTGTACTCAGACATGTTAAGCTTCCACATGTGCTTTAACTTGTATGCTCTGAATGTTGGGTCGTGAGACCCATGTTTGTAATATCTCGCTCTCCGGAGCCTATTGAATAAATACTTGAGTTGTAGAGTCATGTTGTGATGCCATGTTTTATTTGCACATATCGAGCATATTGTGTGTATGTTATTGAAATGCTTGGTATGTGTGGGATCTGACTATCAAGTTGTTTATCCTTAGTAGCCACTCTTACCGGGAAATGTCTCCTAGTGTTTCCACTGAGCCATGGTAGCTTGTGCTCCGGAACACTTAGGCTGGCCGGCATGTGTCCTTCTTCGTTCCTGTGTCTGTCCCTTCGGAGAAATGTCACGCGATGAATACCGGAGTCCTGTTAGCCCGCTACAGCCCGGTTCACCGGAGTCCTACTAGCCCAGTGCTACAGCCTGGATTCACTCACTGATGACCGACATGTTCGATGCTGGGTCATGGATGCCTGTCCCTGTAAGTTTGTGCCACTTTGGGTTTATGACTAGCCATGTCAGCCCGGGCACTTTATCATATGGATGCTAGCGACACTATCATATACGTGTGCCAAAAGGCGCAAACGGTCCCGGGCAAAGGTAAGGCGACACCCGTGGGGATACCGTGCGTGAGGCCGCAAAGTGATATGAGGTGTTACATGCTAGATCGATGTGGAATTGAGTCGGGGTCCTGACAACTTTGGTATCAGAGCTTGACTGCCTGTAGGATTACCAAGCCAAACTGGTCGAAGTTGAGTCTAGAAATTCTTTAGTTATATAAGGGAATTGATTGTGGGATGGAACATAAGGCTCTTTTTACTCCTTATACCTTATGCCTTCTGATCCGAGTCATCCTATCTTTCCTACGGGGTTAAGGAACTAGGCTATTGTTGGAAATATGCCCTAGAGGCAATAATAAATTAGTTATTATCATATTTCCTTGTTCATGATAATCGTTTATTATCCATGCTATAATTGTATTGATAGGAAACTCAGATACATGTGTGGGTACATAGACAACACCATGTCCCTAGTAAGCCTCTGTTGACTAGCTCGTTGATCAATAGATGGTTACAGTTTCCTAACCATGGACATTCGATGTCATTGATAACGGGATCACATCATTAGTAGAATGATGTGATGGACAAGACCCAATCCTAAGCCTAGCACAAACATCGTAGTTCGTATGCTAAAGCTTTTCTAATGTCAAGTATCTTTTCCTTAGACCATGAGATTGTGCAACTCCCGGATACCGTAGGAATGCTTTGGGTGTACCAAATGTCACAACGTAACTGGTTGGCTATAAAGGTGCATTATAGGTATCTCCGAAAGTGTCTGTTGGGTTGGCGCGAATCGAGACTGGGATTTGTCACTCCGTGTAAACAGAGAGGTATCTCTGGGCCCACTCGGTAGGACATCATCGTATTGTGCACAATGTGACCAAGGGGTTGATCACGGGATGATGTGTTATGGAACGAGTAAAGAGACTTGCCGGTAACGAGATTGAACAAGGTATCGGGATACCGACGATCGAATCTCGGGCAAGTATAATACCGCTAGACAAAGGGAATTGTATACGGGATCGATTGAGTCCTTGACATCGTGGTTCATCCGATGAGATCATCGTGGAACATGTGGGAGCCAACATGGGTATCCAGATCCCGCTGTTGGTTATTGACCGGAGAACGTGTCGGTCATGTCTGCATGGTTCCCGAACCCGTAGGGTCTACACACTTAAGGTTCGATGACGCTAGGGTTATAAAGGAAGTTTGTATGTGGTTACCGAATGTTGTTAGGAGTCCCGGATGAGATCCCGGACGTCATGAGGAGTTCCGGAATGGTCCGGAGGTAAAGAATAATATATAAGAAGTGAGGTTTTGGCCATCGGAAGTGTTTCGGGGGTCACCGGTAATGTATCGGGACCACCGGAAGGGTTCCGGGGTCCACCGGGAGGGGCCACCAGCCCCGGAGGCTTGCATGGGCCTAGAGTGGAAAGGGACCAGCCCCACAGTGGGCTGGTGCACCTCCCACCCTTGCCCAAGGCGCATCTAGGAGGGGAGAGGGGAAACCCTAGGCGCAGATGGGCCTATAGGCCCACCCTAGGGCGCGCCCCCTCTCTCCCCCTCTTGGCCGCCCCCTCCAAGTCCCATCTAGGGCTGCCGCACCCCTTGGGGGGGAACCCTAGATGGGGGCACAGCCACCTCCCCTTCTCCTATAAATAGTGGGGGTTTTGGGGCTGCCAGGGACACGAGAACCTCTCCCTCTTGGCGCAGCCCTACCTCTCTTTCTCCTCATATCTCGCGGTGCTTGGCGAAGCCCTGCTGGACTACCACGCTCCTCCATCACCACCACGCCATTGTGCTGCTGCTGGATGGAGTCTTCCTCAACCTCTTCCTCTCTCCTTGCTGGATCAAGGCATGGGAGACGTCATCGGGCTGTACGTGTGTTGAACGCGGAGGTGCCGTCCGTTCGGCACTAGGATCTCCGGTGATTTGGATCACGACGAGTACGACTCCTTCAACCCCGTTCTCTTGAACGCTTCCGCTTAGCGATCTACAAGGGTATGTAGATGCACTCTCCTTCCCCTCATTGCTGGTTTCTCCATAGATAGATCTTGGTGACACGTAGGAAAATTTTGAATTTCTGCTACGTTCCCCAACAGTGGCATCATGAGCTAGGTCTATTGCGTAGATTCTTTGCACGAGTAGAACACAAAGTAGTTGTGGGCGTTGATTTTGTTCAATATGCTTACCGTTACTAGTCCTATCTTGTTTCGACGGTATTGTGGGATGAAGCGGCCTGGACCGACCTTACACGTACACTTACGTGAGACAGGTTCCACCGACTAACATGCACTTGTTGCATAAGGTGGCTAGCGGGTGCCAGTCTCTCTCACTTTAGTCGGATCGGATTCGATGAAAAGGGTCCTTATGAAGGGTAAATAGCAATTGACATATCACGTTGTGGTTTTGCGTAGGTAAGAAACGTTCTTTCTAGAAACCCATAGTAGCCACGTAAAACATGCAAACAACAATTAGAGGACGTCTAACTTGTTTTTGCAGGGTATGCTATGTGATGTGATATGGCCAAGAAGAATGTGATGAATAATATGTGATGTATGAGATTGATCATGTTCTTGTAATAGGAATCACGACTTGCATGTCGATGAGTATGACAACCGGCAGGAGCCATAGGAGTTGTCTTAATTTATTGTATGACCTGCATGTCAATGAACAACGCCATGTAATTACTTTACTTTATTGCTAACCGGTAGCTATAGTAGTAGAAGTAATAGTTGGCGAGACAACTTCATGAAGACACGATGATGGAGATCATGATGATGGAGATCATGGTGTCATGCCGGTGATGATGATGATCATGGAGCCCCGAAGATGGAGATCAAAAGGAGCAAAATAATATTGGCCATATCATGTCACTATTTGATTCCATGTGATGTTTATCATGTTTATACATCTTATTTTCTTAGAACGATGGTAGTAAATAAGATGATCCCTCATTAAAATTTCAAGAAAGTGTTCCCCCTAACTGTGCACCGTTGCCAAAGTTCGTCGTTCCGAAGCACCACGTGATGATCGGGTGTGATAGATTCTTACATTCACATAAAACGGGTGTAAGCCAGATTTACACACGCGAAACACTTAGGTTGACTTGACGAGCCTAGCATGTACAGACATGGCCTCGGAACACAAGAGACCGAAAGGTCGAGCATGAGTCGTATGGTAGATACGATCAACATGAAGATGTTCACCGATGATGACTAGTCCGTCTCACGTGATGATCGGACACGGCCTAGTTGACTCGGATCATGTAATCACTTAGATGACTAGAGGGATGTCTGTCTGAGTGGGAGTTCATGAGATGAACTTAATTATCCTGAACATAGTCAAAAGATCTTTGCAAATTATGTCGTAAGCTCGCGCTTTAGTTCCACTGTTTAGATATGTTCCTAGAGAAAATATAGTTGAAAGTTGACAGTAGAGATTATGCGGACAGTAGAAAGCTTATGTCCTTAATGCACCGCTTAGTGTGCTGAACCCCAATCGTCGTCTGTGGATGTTGCGAACATCAGACATACACGTTTTGATAACTGCGTGATAGTTCAGTTAAACGGTTTAGAGTTGAGGCACCAAAGACGTTTTTCAAAATGTCGCGGAACATATGAGATGTTTCGAGGGCTGAAATTGGGATTTCAGGCTCGTGCCCACGTCAAGAGGTATAAGACCTCCGACAATTTTCTTAGCCTGCAAACTAATGGAGAAAAGCTCAATCGTTGAGCTTGTGCTCAGATTGTCTGAGTGCAACAATCACTTGAATCGAGTGGGAGTTGATCTTCCAGATGAGATAGTGATGTTTCTCCAAAGTCATTGCCACCAAGCTGCTAGAGCTTCGTGATGAACTATAACATATCAGGGATAGATGATCCTTGAGGTATTCACGATGTTTGACACCGCGAAAGAAGAAATCAAGAAGGAGCATCAATTGTTGATGGTTGGTGAAACCACTAGTTTCAAGAAGGGCAAGGGCAAGAAGGGACACTTCATGAAACGGCAAATCAGTTGCTGCTCCAGTGAAGAAACCCAAGGTTGAACCCAAACCCGAAACTAAGTGCTTCTTTAATAAGGGGAACAACCACTGGAGCAGAATTACCCTAGATACTTGGTAGATAAGAAGGCTGGCAAGGTCGATAGAAGTATATTGGATATACATTATGTTAATGTGTACTTTACTAGTACTCGTAGTAGCACCAGGGTATTAGATACCGGTTCGGTTGCTAAGTGTTAGTAACTCGAAATAAAAGCTACGGAATAAACGGAGACTAGCTAAAGGTGAGCTGACGATATGTGTTGGAAGTGTTTCCAAGGTTGATGTGATCAAGCATCACACGCTCCCTCTACCATCGAGATTGGCGTTAAACCTAAATAATTGTTATTTGGTGTTTGCGTTGAGCATAGACCTGATTGGATTATGTCTATCGTAATACGGTTATTCATTTAAGGAGAATAATGGTTACTCTGTTCATTTGAATAATACCTTCAATGGTCTAGCACCTAAAAGAATGGTTTATTGAATCTCGATCATAGTGATACACATTTTCATGCCAAAAGATATAAGATAGTAATGATAGTACCACGTACGTGTGGCACTGCCATGTAAGTCATATTGGTGTAAAACGCATGATGAAGCTCCATGTTGATGGATCTTTGGACTCACTCATTTTTGAAAGGTTTGAGACATGCAAACCATGTCTATTGGTGTATACGCATGAAGAAACTCCATGCAGATGGATCGTTTGGACTCACTTGATTTTGAATCACTTGAGATATGCAAATCATACCACATAGGCAAGATGACTGAAAAGCCTCGGTTTCAGTAAGATGGAACAAGATAGCAACTTGTTGGAAGTAACACACTTTGATGTATGCAGTCCAATGAGTGCTGAGGCATGCAGTGAATATTGTTATGTTTTACTTCACAGATGATTTAAGTAGATACTATATATTTACTTGATGAAACGCAAGTCTGAATTGTTGAAGGGTTCAAGTAATTTCAGAGTGAAGTTGAAGGTCATTGTGACAAGAGGATAAAATGTCTATGATATGATCATAGAGATGAGTATCTGAGTTACGAGCTTTGGCACACAATTAAGACATTGTGGAAATTGTTTCACAATTAATACCACCTGGAACACCATAGTATGATGGTGTGTCCGAACATCATAGTTGCACCCTATTGGATATGGTGCGTACCATGATATCTCTTATCGAATTACCACTATCGTTCATGGGTTAGGCATTAGAGACAAGCGCACTCACTTTAATAGGGCACCACATAATTCCGTTGAGACAACACCAGACTATGGTTTGGAGAAACCTGAGTTGTTATTTCTTAAAAGTTTGGGGCTGCGACGCTTATGTGAAAAAGTTTCAGGTTGATAAGCTCGAACCCAAAGCGGATAAAATGCATCTTCATAGCACACCCAAAACAGTTGGGTATACCTCCTAATTCAGATCCGAAAGCAATAGGGATTGTTTCTTGAATCGGGTCCTTTCTCGAGGAAAGGTTTGTCTCGAGAATTGAGTGGGAGGATGGTGGAGACTTGATGAGGTTATTGAACCATCACTTCAACTAGTGTGTAGTAGGGCACAGGAAGTTGTTCCCGTGATGCCTACACCAATTGAAGTAGAAGCTTATGATAGTGATCATGAAGTTTCGATCAAGTCACTACCGTACCTCGTAGGGTGACAAGGATGGTACTACTTCAGAGTGGTACGCAATCCTGTCTTAGAGGTCATGTTGCTAGACAACAATGAACCTGCGAACTATGGAGAAGCGATGGTGGGCCCGGATTCCGACGAATGGCTCGAGGCCATAAAAAAATCCGAGAAAGGATCCATGACATTGGAAGAACTACTTGATGGTCGTAAGGCTATTGGGTACATATGGATTTTAGAAGAAGACAGACAATGATGGTAAGTATCACCATTAAGAAAGCTCGACTTGTCGTTAAGATGTTTTTCGACAAGTTCAAGGAGTTGACTACGATGAGACTTTCTCACTCGTAGCGATGCTAAGAATCTGTTGGGATTATATTAGCAATTACTGCATGATTTATGAAATCTTGCAGATAGGATGTCAAAACATTGTTTCCTCGACGTTATACTTGAGAAAAGGTTGTATGGGATACAACCAGAAGGTTTTGTCAATCCTGAAAGACGCTAATAAGTATGCAAAGCTCCAACAATCCTTCTTAGGACTGGAGTAAGCATCTCGGAGTTGGAATGTACGCTTTGATAAGATGATCAAAGATTTTGGGTTTATACAAAGTTTGTGAGAAACTTGTATTTCCAAAGAAGTGAGTGGGAGCACTATAGAATTTCTGATAAGTATATGTTGTTGACATATTGTTGATCAGAAATGATGTAGAATTTCTGGAAAGCATATAGGGTTATTTGAAAAGTGTTTTTCAATGGAAGACCTGGATTAGGCTACTTGAACATTGAGCATCAAGGTCTATGAGGATAGATCAGAAAGGCTAAATGGTACTTTCAAATGAGCACATACCTTGACATGATCTTGAAGGTGTTCAAGATGGATCAGTCAAAGAAGGAGTTCTTGCCTGAGTAGTAAGGTATGAAGTTAAGAGTTAAAGCTCGACCACGGCAGAAGAGAGAGAAAGGACGAAGGTCGTCCCCTATGCTTCAGACGTAGGCTCTATAGTATGCTATGTTGTGTACCGCACCGGAAATGTGCCTTGCCATGAGTCAGTCAAGAGGTACAAGAATGATCCAGGAACGGATCATTGGACATCAGTCAAAATTGTCCTTGGAGTAAATAAGGACATTTTTCTCGATTATGGAGGTGATAAAGAGTTCGGCGTAAAGGGTTACGACGATGCAAGCTTTAACACCTATCCGAGTGACTCTGAGTAGCAAACCGGATACGTATAGTGGAGCAACCATTTGGAATAGTTTCAAGTGGAGCATGGAAGCAGCATTTACAATATGACATAGAGAATTGCGAAGTATATACGGATCTGAATGTTACAGACCCGTTGACTAAAACCTCTCTCACAAGCAAAACATGATCAAACCCAGAACTCATTGAGACTTAATCACATGGTGATGTGAACTAGTTTAGTGACACTAGTAAACTCTTTGGATGTTGGTCACATGGCGATGTGACCTGTCAATGTTAATCACATGGCGATGTGAACTAGATTATTGACTAGTGCAAGTGGGAGACTGTTGGAAATATGCCCTAGAGGCAATAATAAATTAGTTATTATCATATTTCCTTGTTCATGATAATCGTTTATTATCCATGCTATAATTGTATTGATAGGAAACTCAGATACATGTGTGGGTACATAGACAACACCATGTCCCTAGTAAGCCTCTGTTGACTAGCTCGTTGATCAATAGATGGTTACGGTTTCCTAACCATGGACATTGGATGTCATTGATAACGGGATCACATCATTAGCAGAATGATGTGATGGACAAGACCCAATCCTAAGCCTAGCACAAAGATCGTAGTTTGTATGCTAAAGCTTTTCTAATGTCAAGTATCTTTTCCTTAGACCATGAGATTGTGCAACTCCCGGATACCGTAGGAATGCTTTGGGTGTACCAAACGTCACAACGTAACTGGGTGGCTATAAAGGTGCATTACAGGTATCTCTGAAAGTGTCTGTTGGGTTGGCGCGAATCGAGACTGGGATTTGTCACTCCGTGTAAACAGAGAGGTATCTCTGGGCCCACTCAGTAGGACATCATCGTATTGTGCACAATGTGACCAAGGGGTTGATCACGGAATGATGTGTTACGGAACGAGTAAAGAGACTTGCCAGTAATGAGATTGAACAAGGTATCGGGATACCGACGATCGAATCTCGGGCAAGTATAATACCGCTAGACAAAGGGAATTGTATACGGGATCGATTGAGTCCTTGACATCGTGGTTCATCCGATGAGATCATCGTGGAACATGTGGGAGCCAACATGGGTATCCAGATCCTGCTGTTGGTTATTGACCGGAGAACGTCTCGGTCATGTCTGCATGGTTCCCGAACCCATAGGGTCTACACACTTAAGGTTCAATGACGCTAGGGTTATAAAGGAAGTTTGTATGTGGTTACCTAATGTTGTTCGGAGTCCCGGATGAGATCTCGGACATCACGAGGAGTTCCGGAGTGGTCCGGAGGTAAAGAATAATATATAGGAAGTGAGGTTTTGGCCATCGGAAGTGTTTCGGGGGTCACCGGCAATGTATCGGGACCACCGGAAGGGTTCCGGGGTCCACCGGGAGGGGCCACTAGCCCCGGAGGCTTGCATGGGCCTAGAGTGGAAAGGGACCAGCCCCAGAGTGGGCTGGTGCGCCTCCCACCCTTGCCCAAGGCGTAGCTAGGAGGGGAGAGGGGAAACCCTAGGCGCAGATGGGCCTATAGGCCCACCCTAGGGCGCGCCCCCTCTCTCCCCCTCTTGGCCGCCCCTTCCAAGTCCCATCTAGGGCTGCCGCACCCCTTGGGGGGGAACCCTAGATGGGGGTGCAGCCACCTCCCCTGCTCCAATAAATAGTGGGGGTTTTGGGGCTGGCAGCGACGCGAGAACCTCTCCCTCTTGGCGCAGCCCTACCTCTCTTTCTCCTCATATCTCGCGGTGCTTGGCGAAGCCCTACTGGACTACCACGCTCCTCCATCACCACCACGCCGTTGTGCTGCTGCTGGATGGAGTCTTCCTCAACCTCTTCCTCTCTCCTTGCTGGATCAAGGCATGGGAGACGTCATCGGGCTGTACGTGTGTTGAACACGGAGGTGCCGTCCGTTCGGAACTAGGATCTCCGGTGATTTGGATCACGACGAGTACGACTCCTTCAACCCCGTTCTCTTGAACGTTTCCGCTTAGCGATCTACAAGGGTATGTAGATGCACTCTCCTTCCCCTCGTTGCTGGTTTCTCCATAGATAGATCTTGGTGACACGTAGGAAAATTTTGAATTTCTGCTACGTTCCCCAACAGCTATCTCTTCTTTCTATTAGGATCACGTGTTACTAATCTGTAGACTTGTAGGATTGTTGGATTTAAGCCTCAGTTCAGTTTCTACGTCTGTATGTTAACTGTTGATCTCGAAACCTTGATTTTGTGCTTTTGAGTGGTTATGCCACCATTTTTGTAGCATGTCTCAACTCTTTTGAGCATTTACAGCCGTTATGCTGTCCGAGTCATCCCAGGTTTCTACAATATTCTGATGCATTTGCAAATCCCTTCCTTCTGTTTCTGATGTCTCTTTGGGCCAGTTTGACCACACTAATCGGTGAGTTGAGGTACTCTATTGCCTTGACATATATGTTGGAATTATGATTGTGGCCCTAGGTGTCTTGGAGTATTACCTAGTAATCTAGCCATGTTTTGAGTTTCCAGTGTGATGATCCTGGCCATCATTCTCGAGAGCATCCGTGATGCCACTTAGTAGTAGGTATTTTATTCCTGGGTTTTCGAACCAAGATTCACCCTACTTACTTCATGTTGATAGTGTTGCTAGTTCCTTTAGGATACTAGTAACCTTTGCATTAGTCCTCGAGGTCCGTGGTATTTCCCTCTTCCAAATACTATGAACCGCTTATGGCAGAAGTTCCTTGAACCAAGAGATCACAACAAGAATGCTCTCGATGAGTTCTCCATTCTATATTGTGACTCTGCCAGCTCTACCTTTCTGCATGGGTTATCCGGAAGAAACCTGTTGAACTTGGTTCGACATGCTAATCCATGCATCCACAACTCAGAAATCATATGTTCTTTTGATTTGTCCCATTTTAGTTGTCTTCTGACTCTCGTCTATCAATTGATAGTCAAGAGTATGCGTGCATTTGTTCATCGATGCCTATTATTCTCGTGGTCCGTCAAGCCATTCTATTCCGGAATGACTAGGAGAAACAAACTCCAGTACCTCGTCCATATCCAGGATTGGGTCGAAGAAGTTGTATTCCATAGATCAAAATGCCAATCCAGCTTCTGGTCTGTTCTACCTTGAAGTATTACCTTCTTTATGTCAGGATTGTCATGAGAATTGCACCACCTCTTATGAATTCTTGACGCAGTGATACTTCTCGCCATCATTTTCATTTCTCGGTTCCATGTTAATGTAACTGGAGTGCCGACAAGTGAATCGTGATGTGTGAAATCTATACTCCTAGCAACCATGTTGCTTGGTAGATAATGGACAACAATCTCATTCTTAGTGTGTTGGTTATGGCATCATCATTCTATGATTGATCGTGCTACCTAGTCCTTACTTCCGGTGCACTTTTCGATCAATGAGGTAGGGCTATGCCAATCCCTTGCTTATTTGATCATCTCGTCTTGCCCTGAAAAGCAAGATTGTTCTTGAGCTTAATAGCATATTGGTGGTTTGTGATTTTCCGATTATCTTCTCGGAAGTATCACCGGGTCGTCACCCGACCGCTATGTTGAGCTCGTGATCAAGTTGGTTTCCTGTAAACCAACCTTCTCCAAGAATCTGTGCAGGATACCCCTGAGCTAGTTGGTTAAGCTAAACAACAACTTGGAGAGTTGGAAGATAAAAGCTTGTCTAACCTAGTTCATTTCCAAAGGGATATCTTGTGTTTGTGTGTTTGTTGTAGAAAGATGATTTCTTCATCGATTGGTCCTCATGATCAGTTGTTGAACCTATTGTCTTATCAAAACTTTGATTTGGGTGTGGACTATCCGCAAATTAAGTCAGAACCAACAATATTCGCAATGTTGTCTTACTTGTGGTTGATCCCTCGAGCATACACCATTATATCTTTTGGGTCTGACCAATGCTATCACTTGTTCACATAATTATGGAATTCCATTTACATGGAAATCTCGATGACTTGTTGTTGAGCCCATCAGCAGCATTTTGTCTCCTCTATGATTCATGTTGAACATCCAGCTAGTGTTGGAAACTTCTATAGGCATTATCTTCATGCTCCATTCATGAAGCATGTGTTGGATGAAAGAAGTGACTTCCTCTGATTCACGTGCATTTGGTGCAAGTTGCCGCCGTGAGTTCGAGAAAGTTTGTTTTTGTTTCCTCTGGAATCGTCCCAAGTCAGTCATGCATGTGCAAAGTATACTATGGTTTGGTAGATTAATTACCTCCACTCCATGTGTATTCCGTAGCACACCAAGCCACTGATTGATTTGTTCAAGGATAAGAAGTTCAAATGCTATTCCCGAAGGGCCCAGAAGGACATGCACATGACTTTGTTATTTCAATGATGGTTCCCCGCCCGAACTCGGTAGTGTTTTACCATAAGACTACTACGTGGTCATGCTTGTCTTGGACGGCGTGTCCACAGGTTTGTAGCAGAACCAGCTCATGTTTTGGAGCTTGCTATCGTAGTTTATTTCCTGAGAATCTCGCAACGTCATCTCGTCGATTTGTGTTGCAAACTTTCTTTTCAGACATGCTGTCTGAATTATCCTATTACCAACCAGATCTGAATCTCAGGCAGATATGATGGATGGAACTTCTTACAGGAACTATGATATAGGTTCCAATGAAGTGGACGCACCTAGCTGGAAGTACTATCATTGTAGTATCTTGATTAAGCCGTTTGGTCACTACCCATAAGGATTTCATAGGATTTACTCCCAAGTTGTTCCTTATGGATTTTTGTGCTTCCGAAGTCCAACCTTTACTGATGGCCATGTTGATGTTTTAAGCATTGACCATGGTACCTAGTACATTAAGGAGAACATTAGAAGCGGAGTGCTAAATGTCTCTCGGTCGATCATCCAGATTTTGTTTCCTTGGCATTGCTAGGGTGAAATCTGAGAAAGTGTTGTCTTCCTTTCCATCTGCATCCTCCATCGTTATTCATCATGGTAGTATGTAGTTGTATTAACATTCTTTTCATAAATGTTGGTAGAACTATGATGATTATGGAATTGCTCGAGTTCTTGAGAGCATGCGCAAGCAAAATCATTCCTTGTGTTGTTTTCAACAAGGTAATCCACATCATCCATTCTAATTCGGGTATGCCATTCTACCGAACCCCTCCAAACGATCGCTCGAGAATTGCCTTAGGCTGGTATAAAGAGTTTCAATGATCTCTGAATCAAAGGTAATTCTTTTTGCCACTTAAGGGGATATTTCTACAAGTCACCTTCCCTAAGGTGCCCTGTTATGGTATCATGGCAACTCAACTCCTCGCTACGTTGACAATTGTTTACCACCTTCTTAAGTGTGGAATTGTTGTCTACCTAGTGAACCCTCGTCATCTGTACCACTCCATCCCTCTAGATGTATGCTTCGTGTCTCAGCTTGGGAGATGTTGCTATGTCTCATCCCATGAGTTGATCCTGAGTTGTTCGGTCTTCAAGAAGATCGATTCTTCTGGAGTTTCCCTATCCTCTAATTGTCATGTTGGCTGGAGATCTCAGAGCAAGACGTCGAGACAAAGATGGTGATCAAATCAACGCTCTTATGAAGTGCACCCTGGATCGTGAAGATTGTGTTAGTTTGCGTTCCCCCTTCGTCTTACCCTACGCTTGAATCTCGGGTCGAGATTCTTGTTTAGTGGGGGTGCATTGTCACATCCCCAGTTTAGGCCTTGCTTGTTTTTGCTTTAGCATCCATGCATGATGTTTAAATTTTATGAAACTTGAAATGGGGGCTGATAAACCCTAGCAGCTAATGAATTCAACTAGGGTCAAAATAAAATCTTTTTCAATAAACCCAAAATGCCCTCTGAAAATGTTCATGATTTCTGGTAAAGGTGAAAACCTCTGCCAAAAATGATGCACATATTTTTAGGCCATTCTGGATTTTTGAATTAAATCATATGGTATTTGCATTTGGGCATTTAAATGCTATTAAATATTTTAAATGCTCAAATAATTCCGGAAATAAGTGTGGGCTGTTGGAATTAATCTAAAAAGAGTCTATGATTATTTTCAGGATTTTTTAAAGGTGTCTAACTATTTTTAATAAATACACAAACTTACAGAAAAATAGAAAACAGAAACTAAATGTAATAATAGAGAGAGAGAGTTAGTACCTGGCCTCACCCGTGCAGCCCACCTGGCCGACCCAGCTGGCGGCCCAGCCATCTGGCCCAACCCACCACCGCTCTCCCTCCTGTCGTCTTCCTCCTGCTAGTAGGAGCAGCTGCGTGCTCGCACGCGCGCGGCCGAGGAGGCCAGCTCCTCCCTGCCTGGCTGTCTCCTCCCCCTGGACGTCTTCCGCAGCGCCACGCACCCCCTCAGGCCCCTCTCACTCTCCCCGTGCTCCTCCCCCTCCTCTGCCCTCTCTCCCTCTCACCACCGAACGCCACCGCCGCCGCCGTTCACCATAGCCGCAGCCGCAGCCAACCCCACACCTCACCAACGCGGCCACGAGCTCCGCCTCGTCCCTCTCTTCCTCCTCACCGAGCCGCCCGATGCCGGAAGCCCCTGGACGCCGCAAGCACCGCCGTTCCCCTCGTCGGCCACCGGAGATCGTCGTCGTCGATTTGCTGCCTCCGGTGCCTCCCCGAGCTCGCTGACGCCTCCAACCGACCCGGGGTGAGCCCCTCTTTGTTTCGCCCCTGTCCTCGTCGCCCCACACGTCCTCTAGCGCTAACGCCGCCGTGCCCGAAACTCGCCGCCGCACAGCCATGTCGCCGCCGTGGCTACAGCCACTGCAGCTTGCAGCGAAGCACACCACCGCACTCCTCGTGCTCCCAGGAGCCTACCAAACCCACTAGCTCGTCCGGAAACAGATCCCCGCGTCTATCCCGTGATTGCACGAACTCCGGCCGCCGCAAAAGTTGTCGCCGTCGTCGATTTAGTCAACTCTGGCGCGAGCTGATGGCTCCGTTGGATGCGGACGAGAACCAGCTTCTCGCCAAGCCAAACCACCGCTCGTTTCGTTGCCTGTGCTGCGTTTCCGAACCGCGCCGCCGTCTCGGGCCTCGCCGGCGTCATGACGCTGGTGGGTTTGACCCACTTTGACTACGGCGGGACCCCCCCTGTGTCCATGACATGTGGGGCCGGCCTTTGACTGATTAGTGTAGGGTTATAATTAGTGCTAATTGCCCCTGTTTAGTTTAGGTGTTACTTAGTTAGCGCTAATTAACTTAGTTAATTAGTTGTCTCACTGACAAGTGGGCCAGGCCCTAACTAACCTAGATTAGTGCTAACTTAACACTAACTAACCCTGTTAGTTAGTTGTTACAGTGACATGTGGGTCCCAGCCGTCAGGTTTGACCTGGGCTGGCGCCCTTGACCTGCTGACTTCACCCCGACATCATGCTGACGCAGATAACCTTTTCTGGATTTATTTAATTCAGGAAATTCCAGGAAAAGGCTTAAACTTGTAGAAAATCATAGAAATTCAACTGTAACTCCAAATGAGATAAATTATATATGAAAAATGATCAGAAAAATCCAATCTATCCATCTGTACCATTTTGATGCATGTTAGAACAACTTATAGCTGCTGTTTAGCACAAATCATATAATGGCATTTAAACCCTCACATATGGAGTTTGAATTTGAATCTTGGATTCAAACCAACTCCATTTAACTTGCTGCTAGTTGCATTAGCTCAAACCACATCATATTGCCATGTCACACTCATGCATCATATTGTTGCATTGCATTGATTGTGTTCTTTCTCTGTTGCCGGTGTTTGTTCCCTCTTAGTAGACGTGTACCGACGATGTGATCGATGACACCGATGAAGAACTATACTATCTTCAGAAGTGCCAGGCAAGCAAAACCTCCTTGTTCATTCCGATAAAATCCCACTCTCTCGCTCCTGCTCTCTTTTACTGCATTAGGACAACACCGATTCATCGGTTACTTGCTGCGGTAGCTGAACCCCTTTATCCTTTGCATGACCTGTCATTGCCACAGTAAATAGATGAAACCCACTAGCATGAGTAGGAGTTGGTTGAGCCCTGTTGTGCCTACTCATTCATGCTTGTTTGTCATGCCTGCTACTACTTAGAGTTGAGTCAGGTCTGATTCATCGGGAATGAATCGGAGGTGTGTAAACATGTCCTATTGTGTGTGAGCTAAGTGTGTGAACACGATTTGGTAAAGGTAGCGGTGAGAGGCCATGTAGGAGTACATGGTGGGTTGTCTCATTGAAACCGTCCTCAGGAACTGAGTTCTGTGTTTGTGATCCATGAACAGTTACTACCACACATTGGGTTCCGGTAACTCGACCCCTCTCGACTTATTAATCAACATGATCTCTGTCCAGGGGTTGCAACTAGTTTCTGGTGTTTGTAGGTAGTGTTAGTAGTCTACCAAGTGGCACCCGGTACAGGTGGGCTTGGGACAGACTAGGCACAGTGGCACGGTGTACCAAGTGGCACCCGGATGGTGGGCCCTGCTCACATCGTTTGGGGCCGTGAGCGACACCCCGACCAGATCTCCTTGCGGATGGAACCCGAATAGGCGATAAACCTGGACGAGAGACTTGTGTGGTTAGTCAGGTCGTGGCCGACACCCTCGCTGGGCTTCCGCTTGAAGGTTGCCGAGTACATGTCGTGTAAATGGCGGTAAGTGGTGAGAGCGTGTGTGAAGAAGTACACCCCTGCAGGGTTAACATTATCTATTCGAATAGCCGTGTCCGCGGTAAAGGACTTCTGGGTTGCCTGTACAGTTCATAGACAAGTGAAAGTGGATACTCTAAAATACGCAAGATAAGCGTGAGTGCTATGGATGGCGTTCTCGTAGGGAGATGGGAGCGGATCCATAGTGGTGTATTGATATGGTGAATATGTGGACTCGTGTGCGCCACCTCAAAAGAGTTACTTGCAGTCGTAGTTCAGGATAGCCACCGTGTCAAAGCTGGCTTGCTGCAGTTAAACCCCACCATCCCCTTGTTGATAATGATGCATATGTAGTTAGATCTGATGTAAGTCTTGCCGGGTACATTTGTACTCACGTTGCTTAATTTATGTTTTTGCAGAGAGACTTCAGTCTCGCTAGTAGTACCGTGTGGACTTCGACGTTTAGCTTGTTACCTCAGCTACGATCTTGTGCCCTCGGCAGGATCTAGTAGATAGTCAGACTTCTCAGCCTTTTTCATTTGTAGTTGTCTGTACTCAGACATGTTAAGCTTCAGCATGTGCTTTAACTTGTATGCTCTGAATGTTAGGTCGTGAGACCCATGTTTGTAATATCTCGCTCTCCGGAGCCTATTGAATAAATACTTGAGTTGTAGAGTCATGTTGTGATGCCATGTTGTATTTGCACATATCGAGCATATTGTGTGTATGTTATTGAAATGCTTGGTATGTGTGGGATCTGACTATCTAGTTGTTTATCCTTAGTAGCCACTCTTACCGGGAAATGTCTCCTAGTGTTTCTACTGAGCCATGGTAGCTTGCTACTGCTCCGGAACACTTAGGCTGGCCGGCATGTGTCCTTCTTTCCTGTGTCTGTCCCTTCGGAGAAATGTCACACGATGAATACCGGAGTCCTGTTAGCCCGCTACAGCCCGGTTCACCGGAGTCCTGCTAGCCCAGTGCTACAGCCTGGATTCACTCGCTGATGACCGACATGTTCGATGCTGGGTCATGGATGCCTGTCCCTGTAAGTTTGTGCCACTTTGGGTTTACGACTAGCCATGTCAGCCCGGGCTCTTTATCATATGGATGCTAGCGACACTATCATATACGTGTGCCAAAAGGCGCAAACGGTCCCGGGCAAAGGTAAGGCGACACCCTTGGGGATACCGTGTGTGAGGCCGCAAAGTGATATGAGGTGTTACATGCTAGATCGATGTGGCATTGAGTCGGGGTCCTGACAAATGGAATATGCAAATGAACATCAATGACATATAACTACTGTTCTGTTTGACCAAGTTTTTGAAAAGAAAAACAATTCTGTTTTTTGTTTATAGCTAAATGCCATAGCTACTATTTTTTATTTATAGCTAAATACTTTTGTTTTTTGTCTAAAGCTAAAAGTCTAGGAACTACATTTTCTCTAACCCTTTTGACCTCACCAGAATTTCCACAGCGAAACCTTAGTACCTACACCCAATTTCTTAAAAAATATTCAGGTCCGTAGTCCAAATAATTCAAATTTCATTTAAATGAAATTTGGAACAAATTCAGATCCGTAGTCAAAATATTTTTTTATAGCTAAGTGTTTTTTGTTTATACCCTCTGTTAATTTAAATCTAAATGCTACTATTATTTATATACCCTCTATTAGTTTAAAGCTAAATGGAATTACTATTTAGGAATTTTCATAAAAATTGCCCTAGCTAATTTCTTAAAAAAATTGCTAATCATTTTTCCTAAATGCTATAAAATGCCTACTGCCCTAAAAAAATCTAGGGTTCATATGAACAGCCAGGGTTCATATGAACATCAACATAGTATCAACATATATATAATTGCCCTAGCAGAGAGAAATAGGAGGGTAGGCACATGAGAGGCATAGCCTTACGGTCGGCGGCGAGGGCAGGCTCTGGCTCGAGCAGCGGCGGTGAGGTCGAGGGCGGCGGCGGCGACCTCGAGGGAGGCCACAGTGAGGTCGACGACGGCCACGGCCGCGGCTGTGAGGTTGAGGGGGAAGCCTCGGGAGGCGGCGGTGTGGTCGAAGGCGGCGGGCGGCGGCGGTGTGGTCAAAGGCGGCAGGGCAACGGCGGCGATGGAGCAGTTGGGGGACAGGGGGGAGTACAGAGGGGGGGAAGGACTTAGCGAAATTTTGTGCCCGGGCTGCCAGGATTTGAGTCAAACTAGCAGTAGCGCGTGTTGCCGAAACGCGCTATAGCTAAGGTAGCAACAGCATGTTCAAGAGAAACGCGCTGCAGCTAACCCTTTCTGTTTTCTTTTTCTTTTTCTTTTGTTTTCTTTACATTTTCTTTTTTTCGTTTCTCCTTTTTCTATTTCTTTCATTTTCATTTACTTTTCTACTTATTTTTTTATTTATTTTCTTTTACATAGCAGTAGCGCTCTACAGCTGAAACACGCTGCTACAATATTTTTAGCAGTAGCGTGCTTCTGGGAGAAGCGCTGCTACTATTCCTAGCCTACCGGCACTATTGAGGGAATTTTAGTAGTAGCGCTTTTCTGTGAAGACGCGCTACTACTAAAATAATTGTTGTAGCGTGGTTTTGCAACAAGCGCTACTACTAAGTAGTGCTAGCGCCGAGTTTTGACCAACGCTACTGCTATACCTCTGTGTATAGCGTTTTCCCTAGTAGTCAAGGGTTCAAGTCACATTGCTCGAATCAATGATATTTAGCTCATGCCTTAACTCGCAAAATCTTGCTTCATCCTAGGGCTTCGTGAAAATATCTGCAAGGTTATCATGAGTGTTGACATACTTGAGCTCGACCTCCCCTCGTCTAATATGATCCCGGATGAAGTGATACTGAATCTCAATATGCTTCGTCTTGAAGTGTTGCACCGGGTTGAGAGAAATCTTGATGGCACTTTCATTGTCACACCAAAGAGGCACTTTGTCACAAATGACACCATACTCCTTTAAAGTTTGCCTCATCCATAAGAGTTGTGCACAACAACTATTGGCTGCCACATACTCCACTTCGGTGGACGAGAGAGACAAACAACTTTGCTTCTTGGAAGACCAACTCACCAAAGAGAAACCAAGAAATTGGCACCCTCCGGAAGTGGACTTCCTATCCACTTTGTCTCCCGCCCAATCGGAATCCGTATAACCTTCTAGCTTGAAGTTTGCTCCTCTTGGGTACCATAAGCCAATGTTTGGGGTATGAGCCAAATATCAGAAGATTCGCTTGACCGCCACAGAGTGGCTTTCCTTCGGTGCGGCTTGAAACCGTGCACACATTCCTACACTCGACATGACATCCGGTCTAGATGCACAAAGGTAAAGCAGGGAGCCAATCATGGAGCGATATACCTTTTGGTCCACCGCTTTACCATTGGGATCAATGTCAAGTTGGCACTTGGTGGGCATTGGAGTAGAAGCCGACTTGACATCGCTTATCTTGAATCTTTTTAGCATGTATTGAGTGTATTTGGCTTGGTTGATGAAGGTACCTTCTCTTCTTTGCTTGATATCGAAACCAAGGAAGAACTTCAACTCTCACATCGAAGACATCTTGAACTTAGAGGTCATGAGAGCGGCAAATTCCTCATGGAAAGCTTTGTTGGGGGAACCAAAGATAATGTCATCAACATATAGTTGGCATACAAACAACTCCCCTTTGACCTTCTTAGTAAAAAGAGTGGGATCGGTTTGCCCAACCTCAAATCCACGATCTTGTAAAAACTCGGTAAGGTGGTCATACCACGCACGTGGGGCTTGCTTAAGGCCATAGAGTTCCTTATCAAGTTGATACACATGATCTGGGAAGTAAGGGTCCTCGAACCCAGGGGGTTGCTTGACATAAACCAACTCATTAATAGGACCATTAAGAAAAGCACTCTTCACATCCATTTGTTGTAACTTAAAGTTGTGATGGGAAGCATAAGCAATCAACAAACGAATGGATTCAAGGCGAGCAACGGGAGCAAAGGTTTCACCGTAGTCGATACCATTGACTTGCGAGTAGCCTTGTGCTACCAATCTTGCCTTGTTGCGAATGATGTTCCCGTGAGCATCTTGCTTGTTCTTGAATATCCACTTTGTTCCAATGACATTGTGGTTCCCCGATGGCCTTGGCACCAATCTCCACAACTTGTTGTACTCGATGTTGTTGAGTTCTTCATGCATGGCATTGAGCCAATCTGAATCTTCGAGCGCCTCATAGACCTTTTGGGGTTCAACACAAGAGACAAACGTGTGATGTTCACAATAGTTTGCTAATTGTCTACGAGTGCTTACCCCTTTTTTAGGCTTCCAACCACACTACTAGGAAAAGGGCTATAGATGATATGGCCACTAATGGCGCACCAGACATGTGGTGCGCCATTACTATATAGTAATAGCGCACCATGTGCTGGTGCGCCATTAGTAATATATTACTAATGGCGCACCTGGTGTCTGGTGCGCCATTAGTAGTTTTGAAAAAAAGTTAAAAAAAATTTTGTTACTAATGGTGCACCATTGTATAGTGCGCCATTATTAGTTGACATAGTAATGGTGCACCAAACCCACCGTGCGCCATTAGTAGTTTTGAAAAAAAAATTGTTAGTAATGCCGAGCCCCACCTCCCCTCGCCCCGTCGCC
>LT934112.1:581982228-582015313 GCA_900231445.1 Triticum turgidum subsp. durum | reverse complement strand
CTTGGTTGCACCGATGCCGCCGCCCCGACCCTCGCGGGACTCCACCCCCGCCGCCCCGTGCCCCACGAACGGGATCGGCCAAGCGCATGCCGCACGCTCCTCTCCTCTCCTCCTTCCTCCGACGAGCAAGGGCCTCCTCCGGCCCCTGCAGCACCCAGCAAGCGCGGCCCCGACGCGCCCACCCCACCTGCCCTTGCCGTCCTCCGCCACTGGCCCTTCGACCGCGACGAGCGAGGACCCGGACGAGCTCAGACCCCGACCCCGACCCCGACCCCTCTGGCGACCAAGTACCTCTCCTCCTTCCTCCTTCCTCCCTAGGTTAAAGGAGATTCAAATAAGGTAGTCCATGGATACAAACTAGCTAAAGGAGATTCAAACTGCCGAACCTTTAGGTTAACAACTCAACACAAACCAATCCCTGAAAGCAAAAACTCAACACAAACCAAGTGCATTATTTTTGTGACTATTTTCATGTTTGCAGAACCAATATTTTTGTGCCAACAATCAGTTTACTCCCTCATGACAACAACCACTCATTTTTCAGTTAACTCCTGACAGTTCAGATCATATTTTGATTGTCAACAATAGTGGACTTTTAAGGCTTTTTTAGAGGCAATACTAGTGGATATTAGGCCTTTTTACAGGCAATAATAGTGGAATTTTAGGCTTTTTTGGAGGAGTGTGTTTCATGCTGGCCTACAATGATGAATTAGTTAGAATTGTGTATGATTGCGCCTAAAGTAGATAATCTAAAGATACAGACAAAATAATTAGGGGAGCATGTGTGAATCTAAAGTATATTATCAACTTCCAACATTTGCTCTATTGTCCATGTGGTTGAAGCAATGAAGTTGAGTGTGTCATTCTTGCTGTGCTCATGTAAGAGAAATGCTCTGCCTTGCTAATTTTACCATGAGATTTGGGGTAATCAGCTAGTTCTGGTCAAAGCAAGTGGTTTTCCTGAGCTATGCCTTGGTTAGAAAATGATGCATGATGGTTTGTTCAGAAGAGGAATAATCCCAGGATAGCACGTATCATGGGGTCAAACCTGGGACCCCTATTGTAATTTGATTTTGATTATTAATTTTTCTGTGAGCAGATGGATTACAATGTTTGTGTTGTAATGAAACTTGAGCTGAAATAGAACTTGACAGCCTGTACAGTGAATATATGCAGTGAACAGAAATTGACAGGTTTTCTTGACTGAATTCAGTCCTATACAGTGAATATATGCAGTCAATATATAGTCATTGTAATTTTTGGGAGTAATTTTTGGTGTCAAATCACTCAAGCAGTAACTGAATTTTCAAACTGAACTTGACACAATACTATTCAGTTAATTTGCTTGTATAGTAGTATGTAGGCTCATCACTTTATGTATGGTGTTACGACATAAATTGTGTCCAGTAGGCTTTGAAGCACCGGTTTTCCTGTTTCTAACTCTGAATCTGATATAAACCATACTGTTGGCATAAGTGGTCTTTTGTATATGTGCCTTTGTTCCAAAAAAGGGTTTGGCCGACCCACCTCATACCTTGAATCAAATGTGCTATTGGTTTAGAATGGCACTATGATTTCGATATCATCGGTTGCAATGTTGTTTGCATACTTTTTCTGAACTAAAGGTTTATATGGTAGATGTATTAACATGCCTATCAGTCAAGTTGGTGAATTGAGAGATGAACTGAGACCATACATACCTTGTTTAACCAAAGGTTTGTCTGTGGACATTCCTCTTTCTGGTTATCATGATGGGGCTGCAGATGATCTTACTCTATAACTGAACAAGTTAGTTGATTGCCTTGTTAGCATTTGGTCTTCTGAATTGTTAGTGCTAATCCCCAAATGTATTGATAGATAACACTTGTTCAAGCAACCTTATTAATATGAGGTGTTTGTATAGGTCTTTCCTTTTAAGCGTGGTACCTTTTTGTTTTGCTAATGTGTACTAGGTGCTCCCATGTTCTGTGTCATTGTTACCCTAATTTATAGTCCAGTACAATTGGACTTTCAGTACAGCCTGTTATCATTCCTGTTTCTTTTTATTTGTTGTGCTTGTTGTCCAGCTTACTCTCCATTACTTTGCCCACTGCTTTCACAATGAGAGATTTTGCTTGGATAAACTTGATATAGAGTGGTTATTTTCATGCATGTTTTATGATCTGTTGTAAGGGCACTAATTGGTCTCTTCTGCTACTTATCAGAGATGGGGGGAAGCAGCCACCCCCTCACTGCCACACCGCAGTACGAGTTGGATGCTTTCGAGTTCTTCGGTATCATACTTGGGACTTTAGTATCATCCATGACGCAGGTATATAAAAAAAGAGATATCCCCTTCACCCATCTCATTATGATATTTGTTGTTTGCTACATCACTCATTGTCCCAAACTGCGAGGCTGCCTGATAGTTTTATGAACATGCTGGGTGAAGATCCGCCAAATAATGTGAAGCTGCGACAGGCCGGCAGCGGGTTACGCAGGCTGTGGGATGTGGAGTTGGTGATCAAGGAGGGCCACATGTACTTGTATCGTGGGTGGGAGAAGTTCTACCGTGCCTACGACCTGCGGCTGGGGTACTTCCTTCTCTTCAGGTACAACGACGACGCCACCATGCTCATCGCGAAGGTGTTCAACGCGACTATGTGTCGCATGCACTACGCTGACGATGATGATGCCAGTATGTTCTGCCTCTTCTTATTCCTCTACATTTGGCTTTGTCTCACATCGATTGTTAACGGTCATTGTTGCATTTGGACAGGCAATGGGAGCAGCAACAGCGACACTGGCTACAACCAAAGCAGCAGCGATTATGGCTGTAGCAAAAGTAACACCGATTCTAGCTTTAGTGAAAGCAGCAGCGATTCTGGCAGCAACAAATACAACAAGAAGGATGATCCGGACTGGAGTGGGGGAGAAGAGGAGCAGAGTGGGGATGAGGAGCTGCAGGATGATGATGGGCATCAGTCTGAGGATGACCTAGCGCTGGTGGTGGCTGACCAAGGGCAAGAGATGGTGGTGGCTGACCATGGGCAAGAGATGGTGGTGGATGAGGATGACCTAGCAATGGTCGTGCCCGTCCTGCCTGAAGGTGGCCTCACGATGGTGGTGCTGCCTGACAATGACCACGCGCCGGTGGTGGCGTCGGCGATCCCACAGCTGGGCGACATGACCACGCCAATTGTGGTAGAAGACTACATCCCGCTGCCTCCACCGCCTTGCCGCTCTTGGCGCATCAGGCTGAGGAAGGAGAAGGAGAAGAACAATGAGAACTGAACTATGTCAGGTATGTCAGATCTCCAAAATGATATATATATATATATATATATATATATATATATATATATATATATATATATATATATATATATATATATATATACTTAGTTACCTATGCTATCTCTAATATGCTTAGTTTCCTATAGGTTAGCTCCAAAATTACTTATGTTAGCACAAAATGATCAAGTTTACATAATAAGCTTATAGTCTTCTTCTTATTCTTCTTATTCTTCTTCTTTTCCAAAATGACATAGGTTAGCTTCATTTTACCTAAGTTGGCTCTAATATGCTAACTTAGAGCGCTTATATGCTTAGTTTCCTATAAGTTAGCTCCAAAATAACTTATGTTAGCACAAAATGATCAAGTTTACATAATAAGCTTATAGTCTTCTTCTTATTCTTCTTATTCTTCTTCTAGTATTCTTCTAGTGTTCTTCTTCTTCTAGTATTCTTCTAGTCTTCTTCTTCTTCTTCTTCTAACTTCTTGTTTATCATTTTGCAGATTTTATTTAATTCACGGAAGCTTGCATGGATGGAGTGCTTCTTTTCCATTTGTGTTTTTATTTTGTATCAATGTGAAACTTTTGTGAATTGATGGATAACGGTGTTGGATGAACAATGTGAAACTTTTGTAATATGTAACAATGGAACTATGTGTTGGCTATGTATGTATATATGATGAAACTTGTGTGTTGGATATGATTGTTATATGGATGCTTGTTGTATATATATGTGTTGGATATCTCATATGTGAAATAGTGACCTGAGATTAATAAAAAACGAAAAAAAATTAAAAAAATTGATACTAATGGCGCACCTGTGGGATACTAATGGCGCACCTGTGGAGCGCCATTAGTATACCAGATACTAATGGCGCACCTGTGGTGCGCCATTACTAAAATATTCTAATGGCGTGATGCTAGTGGCGCACCAGTAGTGCGCCATTAGTAGGAAAAACTAGTGCGCCACTAGCATGCCTTTTCCTAGTAGTGCCACATTTCTCCATGAGATGAATGATACGTCTCCAACGGATCTATAATTTTTGATTGTTCCATGATATTATATTACCTGTTTTGGATGTTTATGAGCTTTATTTTACACATTTATATCATTTTTGGGACTACCTACTAATCAGAGGCCTAGCCCGTATTGCTGTTTTTTTGCCTATTTCAGTATTTCGAAGAAAAGGAATAACAAACAGAGTCCAAATGGAATGAAACCTTCGGGAGCGTGATTTTTGGAACAAACGTGATCCAGAGGACTTGGAGTCCAAGCCAAGAACTAGCCAAGGCGGCCACGAGGGTGGAGGGTGCGCCCACCCCTCCTGGGCGCACCCCCTATCTCGTGGGCCCCTCGAGCAGCCACCGACGTACTTCTTCCTCCTATATATACCTACGTACCCCGAAAACATCCAGGGAGCCACCGAAGAAATATCTCCGCCACCGTAACCTTCTGTATCCGCGATATCCCACCTTGGAGCCTTCGTCGGTGCTCCACCGGAGGGGGAATCGACCATGGAGGGCTTCTACATCAACAACATAGCCCTTCCGATGAGTTGTGAGTAGTTTACCACAGACCTTCGGGTCCGTAGTTATTAGCTAGTTGGCTTCTTCTCTCTTTTTGGATCTCAATACAATGTTCTCCCCCTCTCTTGTGGAGATCTATTCGATGTAAACTCTTTTTGCGGTGTGTTTGTCGAGATCCGATGAATTGTGGGTTTATGATCAAGTTTATCTATGAGCAATATTTGAATCTTCTCTGAATTCTTTTATGTATGATTGAGTTACCTTTGCAAGTCTCTTCGAATTATCAGTTTGGTTTGGCCTACTAGATTGATCTTTCTTGCCATGGGAGAAGTGCTTAGCTTTGGGTTCGACCTTGCAGTGTCCTTACCCAGTGACAGAAAGGGTTGCAAGGCACGTATTGTATTGTTGCCATCGAGGATAAAAAGATGGGTTTTATATCATATTGCTTGAGTTAATCCCTCTACATCCTGTCATCTTTCTTAATGCGTTACTCTGTTCTTATGAACATAATACTCTAGATGCATGCTGGATAGCGGTCGATATGTGGAGTAATAGTAGTAGATGCAGGCAGGAGTCGGTCTACTTGTCACGGACATGATGCCTATATACATGATCATGCCTAGATAATCGCATAATTATTCGCTTTTCTATCAATTGCTCGACAGTAATTTGTTCACCCACCGTAATACTTATGCTATCTTGAGAGAAGCCACTAGTGAAACCTATGGCCCTCGGGTCTATCTTTTATCATATTAGCTTTCAATCTACTTTTATTTGCATCTTTACTTTTTGCATCTATATTATATAATGCCAAAAATATATTTATCTTATCATATTATCTCTATCAGATCTCACTTTCGCAAGTGGCCGTGAAGGGATTGACAACCCTTTTATCGCGTTGGTTGCGAGTTCTTTCTTTGTTTTTTTAGGTTCGTGGGACTTGTGAGGAGCCTCCTACTGGATTGATACCTTGGTTCTCAAAAACTGAGGGAAATACTTACGCTACTATGTTGCATCACCCTTTCCTCTTCAAGGAAAACCAACACAAGCTCAAGACCTAGCAAGAAGGATTTCTGGCGCCGTTGCCGGGGAGGTCTTTGCTCAAGTCAAGACATACCAAGTACCCATCACAAACTCATCTCCCTCGCATTTACATTATTTGCCATTTGCCTCTCGTTTTCCTCTCCCCCACTTCACCCTTGCCATTTTATTCACCCTCTCTTTCCCAATCTCCTCTCTTTCGCTTGTCTTGTTGTTTGCTCGTGTCTCCATATGCCTTCTATGTGCTTGCATCTTTGCTTGCTAAAAATCTATTGATATGGATCCACTTAAAGTGTTCTACTTGGATCATCTTCGATCCTTATGCGCTCGTGCTGAAACCCCAACTAGCCTAGTTGATGGGAAATCTTTAGATGAGCATGCTCATTTTGTGTGTCACCGTTTGTCTGAAAAAGGGAGACTCTTATGGGATCAAATAAACAGATTGATGTGTTATGCTTGGAATCTTTGTGAAATTTGTGATTTGACTTGTTTCTCTAAGAACCCTAAAAAACACCTTCCCTACCTATGTGAGTTTAATTAAAATTAAATCTTATCTTCTTATGCAAAGGGTGTTTATAGTTACTATGATATCAAACAAATTGAAGAATTTGTTGCTTTTAAGGGTGCTTATGAAGTTGCTTCTTTGATTGAAAAGTATGAGATTACTCTCTACGAATCTGAAAATTTTGACATACTTAAATATTGCTATGAAAACTATGCTCATAATGTCTATGTCAAAGAATTTATTGAGAGAATGACTGTTGCTTTGGAAGAAAATAATGATATGCATGAATCTATAGATGATCCCGATGATTTGATTGAAATATCCCTTGATGAACATGATGCTTGCTATTCTTGTGGCCGTGATGCCAATATTTATGAAGATGAATTTGCTATAGTTCCTTATGTTAAACAGGAGATCGTTGCTATTGCACCCATAATTAGTAGTTCCTTCAATGAAAAGCATGATTGCAATGATGTTACTATAAATTCTCTTGATGCCAATTCTTCTAATAATAAGCAAAACCCTAAGCTTGGGGATGCTAGTTTTGCTATGTCTACTACTTGTTGCTGATCATGATTGGGGTGATTCTTCATTTGATCTCGAAAATTTATTTAACCCCCATGATGAATCTGAGATTGATAATAGTGTTTGCAATAATATTGAAAGTGGGTTTGTAAGAGTGTCAACTTTAGATCCCACATATTTGGAGTATGTTCAATCTTATGATATTTTTCATAAAAGTGGGCTTGGAGAGGTCGACTTTTGTTAATGTTAATCCCACTATTTTGGAAGAGTGTCAACTTTGCATGCATGTGGATCGTGTTGAGAATAAGTTATTTGATAGCTATTTTGTTGAATTTTCTTATGATCCCACATGTAATTATTATGAAAGAGGAAAATATGGTTGTAGAAATTTTCATGTTACTAAATTACCTCTCTTCATTTGAGATTGCTATCATCTCTTTGTTCTTCCTTGCATATGCTAGTTTTTGCTTGCCTTAATAATTTGTTTTCTTACAAGATGCCTATGCATAGGAAGTATGTTAGACTTAGATGTGTTTGTCACATGTTTTATGATGCTCTCTTGATGCTTCAATTCTTGTCTTTTATGTGAGCATCATTGAAATCTCAATGCCTAGCTAGGGGCGTTAAACGATAGCGCTAGTTGGGAGGCAACCCAATTTTCTTTGTGTTTTTTGTTTTTGTTCCTGTTTAGTAATAAAATTTGCATCTTCCTTCTGTTTATATGTGTTTTTATGTTTTAATTAGAGTTTGTGCCAAGTAAAACCTATAGGATAACCTATGATGATAGTTGATTTGATTCTGCTGAAAAACAGAAACTTTGCGCTCACGAGGAAAAATTCAGTAAATCACAGAAACAATATTTTGCATTGATTCTTTTTGATGCTGTTCAATAAACAATTTTTTTAGGACTTCCTATTTTGGTAGGATTTTTAAAGTTCCAGAAGTTTGCATTAGTTACATATTGCTACAGACTGTTCTGTTTTTGACAGATTCTGTTTTTCGTGTGTTGTTTGCTTATTTCGATGCATCTATGGCTAGTAAAATAGTTTATAAACCATAGAGAACTTGGAATACAGTAGGTTTAACACCAATATAAATAAAGAATGACTTCATTACAGTACCTTATGTGGTGGTTTTGGTTTCTTTCACTAACGGAGCTTATGAGATTTCCTGTTGAGTTTTGTGTTGTGAAGTTTTCAAGTTTTGGGTAAAGCTTTGATGGACTATGGAATAAGCAGTGGCAAAAGCCTAAGCTTAGGGATGCCCATGGCACCCCAAGATATTCAAGAATAGCCAAAATCCTAAGCTTGGGGATGCCCCGGGAAGGCATCCCCTCTTTCGTCTTCGTTCATTGGTAACTTTACTTGGAGCTATATTTTTATTCGCCACATGATATGTGTTTTGCTTGGAGCGTTGTGTATTATATTAGTCTTTGATTTTTAGTTTGCCACAATCATGCTTGCTGTACACACCTTTTGGTATAAGCCTACTTGATTGAAATTTATTAGAATACTCTATGTGCTTCACTTATATCTTTTGAGCTAGATAATTTTTGCTCTAGTGCTTCCTTTATATCTTTTAGAGCACGACGGTGGATTAATTTTGGAGAAATTGTTGATCTCTCATGCTTCACTTATATTATTTTGAGAGTCTTTTAGAACAGCATGGTATTTGCTATGGTTATAAATTGGTCCTAGAATTATGAGCATCCAAGTTGGGTATAATAAAAACTATCATAGGAAGTGAATTGGATGCTATGATCAATTTGATACTTGATAATTGTTTTGAGATATGGAGGTAGTAATATTAAATTCATACTAGTTGGGTGATTATGAATTTAAAGAATGCTTGTGTTGAAGTTAGCAAGTCCCGTAGCATGCATGTATGGTTAAAGTTGTGTAACAAATTTGAAACATGAAGTGTACCTGGCTTGTGCATCCTTATGAGTGGCGGTCGGGGACGAGCGATGGTATTTCCCTTCCAATCTATCCCTCTAGGAGCATGGGCGTAGTGCTTGGTTTTTGATGACTTCTAAATTTTTGCAATAAGTATATGAGTTCTTATGACTAATGTTGAGTCCATGGATTATACGCACTTTTACATTTCCATCGTTGCTAGCCTCTTCGGTACCGTGCATTGCCCTTTCTCACCTTGAGAGCTGGTGCAAACTTCGCTGGTGCATCCAAACCCCGTGATATGATACGCTCTATCACACATAAACCTCCTTATATCTTCCTCAAAACAGCCACCATACCTACCTATTTATGGCATTTCCATAGCCATGCCGAGATATATTGCCATGCAACTTTCCACCGTTCCGTTTATCATCATGACATACATTACTTTTGTCATATTGCCATTGCATGATCATGTAGTTGACATCGTATTTGTGGCAAAGCCACCATGCATAATTTTTTCATACAAGTCACTCTTGATTCATTGCACCATCCCGGTACACCGCCGGAGGCATTCATATAGAGTCATATCTTGTTCTAGTTTCGAGTTGTAATTCATATGTTGTAACCAATGAAAGTGTGATGATCATCATTATTAGAGCATTGCCCAAAAAGGAAAAAAAAGAAAGACCAAAAAAAAGAAAGGCCAAAAAAGGAAAAAAAAGAAAAAAAGAAAAAATAATAAAAAAAAGGGGCAATGTTACTATCTCTTTTTCCACACTTGTGCTTCAAAGTAGCACCTTGTTCTTCATGTAGTGAGTCTCAATTATTGTGCTTCAAAGTAGCATCATGTTTTTCATATACTGAGTCTCATATGTTGTCACTTTCATATACTAGTGGGAATTTTTCATTATAGAACTTGGCTTGTATATTCCTATGATTGGCTTCCTCAAATGCCCTAGGTCTCCGTGAGCAAGCAAGTTGGATGCACACCCACTAGTTTTCTTTTGTTGAGCTTTCATTTATTTATAGCTCTAGTGCATCTGTTGCCTGGCAATACCTACTCCTCATGTTGGCATCAATTGATGGGCATCTCCATAGCCCGTTGATTATTCTCGTAAATGTGAGACTTTCTCCTTTTTGTCTTCTCCACACAATCCCCATCATTATTCTATTCCACCCATAGTGCTATATCCATGGATCACGCTCATGTATTGCGTGAAGGTTGAAAAAGTTTGAGATTATTTAAGTACGAAACAATTGCTTGGCTTGTCATCGGGGGTGTAGAATTTGGGAACATCTTTGTGTGACGAAAATGAAGCATAGCCTAACTATATGATTTTGTAGGGATGAACTTTCTTTAGCCATGTTATTTTGAGAAGACATGATTGCTTTTATTAGTATGCTTGAACTATTACTATTTATTATGTCAATATGAACTTTTATTTTGAATCATTTGGATCTGAACATTCATGCCACAATAAAGAAAATTACATTGAGAATTATGCTAGGTAGCATTCCACATCAAAAATTCTATTTTTATCATTTACCTACTCGAGGACGAACAGGAATTAAGCTTGGGGATGCTTGATACGTCTCCAACGTATATATAACTTTTGATTGTTCCATGCTATTATATTACATGTTTTCGATGTTTATGGGCTTTATTTTACACATATATATCATTTTTGGGACTAACCTACTAACCGGAGGCCCAACCCGTATTGCTTTTTTTTGCCTATTTTAGTATTTCGAATAAAAGGAATATAAAATGGAGTCCAAACGGAATGAAACCTTCGGGAGCGTGATTTTTGGAACAAACGTGACCAGAGGACTTGGAGTGCAAGCCAAGAAGCAGCCGAGGCGGCCACAAGGGTGGAGGGCGCGCCCACCCCTCCTGGGCGCGCCCCCCTATCTCGTGGGCCCCTCAAGCGGCCACAGACGTACTTCTTCCTCCTATATATACCAACGTACCCCGAAAACATCCAGGGAGCCACCGAAGAAATATATCCGCCACCGTAACCTTCTGTATCCGCGAGATCCCATCTTGGAGCCTTCACCAGCGCTCCGCCAGAGGGGGAATCGACCACGGAGGGCTTCTACATCAACATCATAGCCCTTCCGATGAGTTGTGAGTAGTTTACCACATACCTTCGGGTCCATAGTTATTAGCTAGTTGGCTTCTTCTCTCTTTTTGGATCTCAATACAATGTTCTCCCCCTCTCTTGTGGAGATCTATTCGACGTAAACTCTTTTTGCGGTGTGTTTGTCGAGATCCGATGAATTGTGGGTTCATGATCAAGTTTATCTATGAGAAATATTTAAATCTTCTCTTAATTCTTTTATGTATGATTGAGTTATCTTTGCAAGTATCTTCGAATTATCAGTTTGGTTTGGCCTACTAGATTGATCTTTCTTGCCATGGGAGAAGTGCTTAGCTTTGGGTTTGATCTTGCGGTGTCCTTACCCAGTGACAGAAAGGGTTGCAAGGCACGTATTGTATTGTTTCCATCGAGGATAAAAAGATGGGGTTTATATCATATTGCTTGAGTTTATCCCTCTACATCATGTCAGCTTTCTTAATGTGTTACTTTGTTCTTATGAACTTAATACTCTAGATGCATGCTGGATAGCGGTCGATGTGTGGAGTAATAGTAGTAGATGCAGGCAGGAGTCGGTCTACTTGTCACGGACATGATGCCTATATACATGATCATGCCTATATAATCTCATAATTATTCTCTTTTCTATCAATTGCTCGATAGTGATTTGTCCACCCACCGTAATACTTATGCTATCTTGAGAGAAGCCACTAGTGAAACCTATGGCCCCGGGTCTATCTTTTATCATATTAACTTTCAATCTACTTTTATTTGCGTCTTTACTTTTTGCATCTATATTATAAAATACCAAAAATATATTTATCTTATCATATTATCTCTATCAGATATCACTTTCGCAAGTGGCCGTGAAGGGATTGACAACCTTTTTATCGCGTTGGTTGCGAGTTCTTTGTTTGTTTGTGTAGGTTCGTGGGACTTGTGAGTGCCTCCTACTGGATTGATACCTTGGTTCTCAAAAGCTGAGGGAAATACTTACGCTACTGTGTTGCATCACCCTTTCCTCTTCAAGGAAAACCAACGCAAGCTCAAGACATAGCAATGACCTTTGGTGGCGAGCTTGGAAGCAATCTTCGCGGCACGACGCTCTAATTCCTCCTCGGATGTGGAAGGAGGATGGTTAACTTGATTATCTTGAGCGCCGTCTTGAGCTTGTTCTAGATCTTGAGCTTGCTCTTGATCTTGAACTTGCTCGAGAGGGAGAACTTTACCTTGGGCATCATTTGGTGGTTCACCACCATCTTGAGGTTGATCTTGCCCTTGGTCCTGTTCAAGAGGTTGAGGGCCTTCACTTTGTTCTTCGGAAGCGTGTGGGTCTTGGGTTGGTGATGGCTCCACTTGAGTGGAGCATTGTCCTTCTCCTTCAGCCACAAGGGGTTCCTCAATGGGTAGGATATGACCCACACCCATTCTTCTTATGGCTTGGGGAGGAATTTCATCACCTACATCACAAGTACCACTTTGCTCCACTTGGGAGCCGTTATTTTCATCAAACTCCACGTTACACGTCTCCTCAATGAGTCCGGTGGACTTGTTGAGGACACGGTAAGCATGAGAGTTTGTAGCATAACCAACAAATATGCCCTCATAAGCTCTAGCCTCAAATTTAGACAAATGAAAACCTTTCTTGAGAATGAAACACTTACACCCGAACACCCGAAAGTACTTGAGGTTGGGCTTGTTACCGGTAAGTATTTTATAAGGAGTCTTGTTCAAGCCTTTGCGGAGATATAGCCGATTGGATGCATGGCATGCTGTGTTGATGGCTTCAGCCCAAAAGTTGTCTGCAGACTTGAATTCCGCTATCATGGTCCTTGCTGCATCCATCAACGTCCGGTTCTTCCTCTCTGCGACACCATTTTGTTGAGGAGTATATGGAGCAGCATATTGATGCTTGATCCCCTCATCACTAAGAAACTCATCCAAGGTGTAGTTCTTGAACTCGGTGCCGTTGTCACTTCTTATTGTCAAGATCTTTGCATCATGTTGACGTTGAGCTTCATTTGCAAAGTCGATGAAGGTTTGTTGAGTCTCACTCTTCCTCTTGAAGAAAAATACCCAAGTGTATCTTGAATAATCATCCACAATCACCAAGCAATACTTTCTACCTCCAAGACTATCAAAGGATGGAGGCCCAAAGAGATCCATGTGAAGGAGCTCCAAGGGTCTCTTCGAATATATGATAGTCGTGGGAGGGTGAGCCTTTTCATGAAGCTTTCCTTCGATACAAGCACTGCAAGCACGATCTTTGGCAAAAGTAACATTTGTTAGTCCACGAACATGGTCCCCGTTCAGAAGACATTGCAAAGATCTCATATTGACGTGGGCTAGACGGCGATGTCAAAGCCATCCCACATCAACTTTAGCCATTAGGCATGTCGCGGTCTTAGTGGGTCGCTCCAAAAAGTTAATCACATAGAGACCATTCTCGACATGCCCAACAATGGCTACTTTAAGAGTCTTGATCCACAAGAGGGCCACAGTATCAATATCAAAGAAAGTGGAAAAAGCCATGAGTGCAAGTTGACGAACGGAAAGTAGATTGTATGCAAGGGACTCGACAAGCATGACTTCCTCGATCGTTAGATCATGAGAAATGACAACCTTGCCAAGACCAATTACCTTAGAAGACGAGGCATCACCCCACTCGATGTTGGTGGGCATAGATGAGATCTTGTGCACGTCCACCACCAAGTCCTTGCTTCCGGTCATATGATTTGTTGCTCCACTATAGAGCAACCATGATCCCCCACCACAAGCAAACACCTACAAGAGATCAATGCTTGGTTTTAGGTACCCATTTAGTAATGGGTCCTTTGATGTTAGTAACTAGGGTCTTAGGAACCCAAATAAACCATTCAATGTACTCATAAGGAGAACCAACAAATTTAGCATAAACATGCCCATCACTAGCACGGCACAACACATAAGAAGGGTTAAAGTCGTCAGCTTTGTTGGAAGAGGTGGCTTTGCCCTTTTTGACATCACCACTCTTCACATTGTTCTTCTTATCCTTAGGAGCACCCTCTCCCTCCTTCACAAAAGTTTGCTTAAGAGGGGGAGGTCGTTTAGGCTTGTCGTTCTTCTTCTTATCCTTGGACTTGGGTGTGAACCCAACTCCCTCCTTGGCCACAACTTCCTTTTGATTGCTCAAAAGGTCGTTGAGGTTCTTCTCACCTTGTATGCATGTCACAAGGCCTCTCTCGAGTTGCTCCTTCAACTTGGCATTTTCCTCCACAAGATGCACATGCTCACAACACGGGTTAGTAGCATTTGCATTATCAATTAAGACCATGTGAGCAAAGGTGGCTTTCTCCTTGGTTAGCTTCACTTGGAGTTGAACATGAGACTCCTTGAGGCTAGCATTACCACCCTTCAAAGCCTCGTGAGCCTTGTCAAGTAGATAAAACTCCTCTTTGAGTCTAGCAAGGTCAACCCCAAGCTTATCCTTCTCGGAGATTAACACATGAGAGACAACAAGAGCATGATCAAGATCTTTCTTTAATTTAGCATGGTCATCATTGTGTGACTCCTCAAAAGCCAAACGATGACCACACTCTTCCTCAAGAGCGTTAGAGAGATCTGATATCTCATCGGCATAGTCACGACTATGACCTTCCATCTTAGAGATGGTTTCTTCATGAGCCTCGATCATGTCATTGGCTTCACCAAGTTGTTCCAAGAGAGCAACAAAGTGCTTCTTGAATTTGCCCTTGAGTTTTCTCATAAAGGACTCAAATTCATTCATCTCTTCATTAGACCCCTCATTTTCATCAATGCAATCCATCAAGGAGGGATTAGTAATGATGGTGGTTTTGATGTTGGGGGTTACCTTGTTAGTGGCTTTAGCCATGAGGCACTTGGCGGTGATGTTCTCGTTGGGGGAATCGAAGAGAGACACCCGGGGAGTTGTGGCAATGGCAACGGAGGCCATGGCCATTGCTTCTCCATCTTCATCATCATCGTCATCCTCATGGTATTCTTCTTGGACCACTAACCCTCGAGTAGGAGTCTTCTTGGTGAAGTTGTTCTTGTTTGGGAAGGACTTGGCTTTGTCTTTTCGAATGAGCTTGCCACCATTGTCTTCCCGCTTCTCGTAAGGACAATCCACAACAAAGTGACTCACATTGCCACAATTGTAACAAGTTCTCACTCGTTGATTTCCCTTGAACCCACTAGAATTGGTCTTGTTGAAATTGGGCCTTGTGTTCTTCTTGCTTGAAAATTGCCTTGAAGAAAGGGCCATGTGCTCATGGTAATCATATTTTGTATCCTCGGGATTGCCCTCCTCATCTTCCTCTTCTTCCTCTTCTTCCACAATGCCCTTGGCCTTCAATGCAAGATTGGACTTCTTTGTTCTTTGAGAACGGAGCACCGCGTTGTCGGCGGTCTTGTCCAAGATGCTCATTGCTACGAAGTCATCCAACACTTCACTTGAGGTCATGGAGTTGAAGTCCGGTCTTTGACGGATGACGGACAACATGGCCTTGTTGTAGGGCATCATGGCCTTGAGGAACTTGAGCTTGATCCAATTATCATCCGTGTCCTTGCTCCCATGATCTCGAAGTGAGACCGCGAGTTTGGTTACTCTCCGAAAGAGCTCACGAGGTTCTTAATCTTCTTTCATTGCAAACTCATCAGCTTTGTCTTGCACCACTTCATAGTTGGAGCGTTGAATGCTTGCGCTTCCCCGATAGAGAGACACAACACAATGCCATGCGTCTTTGGCCATGGCGTAGGGTCGAAGATGACGGAGATCTTCGGGGAGAATAGCATCTTGGATGATGAAGAGAGCATTCTCATTGAATTGATTATCCACGGCTTCTCTAGGGGTGAAGTTGCTTCAGTCATGTGGATAGAAACCTTCTTCAATGATTCTTCATAGGTTAGTATTCACATGATTTAAATGACGCTTTAAGCGATACAGCCAAGAATCAAAATCCTCAATTTTCACAATCTTAGGAGGAGGACCGACATGATTTAAATGAGTAGAGGGAATCGGTCCTCCGTAAGTTGGAGGTTCCACATGGGCATAGATGCCGGTGCCATTTCTACCACTAGTAGAAGGACCCTTTTCACTATTAGCTTCCCCCTTGTCGGAGTTAGCATTCGTCACCTTGTTGGTGGGATCACCCACTTTCATCGGTGAGGTAGATAGTTTAAGTCCTTCTATGAATTTAGTAAACATGCTTTCAACCTCGGTCGTCATGGAGGTTTTCAATGTGTCCAAACCCACATTGAATTCCTCACGAGAGACCGCGTTTCCCCCATCGGCCGTAGACGAGGTAGGATTCACACCGGAGTGCTCCTCCACACCGTCTGTGGTGTCAACCATACTCTTCGGACGACAAAGTCCTTAATAAAGAGACGAGGCTCTGATACCAATTGAAAGGATAGATATAGTTGACTAGAGGGGGGTGAATAGGCAACTAACACTTTTTATACTTTCCTTTACCAAATTAAACTTTGCATCAAAGTAGGTTGTCTAGATATGCAACTAGGTGAGCAACCTATATGATGCAACAACAACTAGCACATAAGCAAGCAAGGGATACAACACAAATAAGCTTGCACAAATAAAGGCACCAGGTAACCAAGAGTGGAGCCGGTGGAGACGAGGATGTGTTACCGAAGTTCCTTGCTTTTGAGGGGAAGTACATCTCCGTTAGAGCGGTGTGGAGGCACAATGCTCCCCAAGAAGCCACTAGGGCCACCGTAATCTCCTCATGCCCTCACACAGTGCGAGATGCCGTGATTCCACTATTGGTACCCTTGAAGGCGGCGACCGAACCTTTACAAACAAGGTTGGGGCAATCTCCACAACTTAATTGGAGGCTCCCAACGACACCACGAAGCTTCACCACAATGGACTATGGCTCCGCAGTGACCTCAACCGTCTAGGGTGCTCAAACACACAAGAGTAACAAGATCCGCTAGGGATTAGTGGGGGAATCAAATTTCTCTTGGTGGAAGTGTAGATCTGGGCCTTCTCAACCACTCCCGAGCAAATCAATAAGTTTGATTGGCTAGGGAGAGAGATCGGGCGAAAATGGAGCTTGGAGCAACAATGGAGCTTTTTGGAGGAAGAGGTAGGTCAACTTTGGGGAAGAAGACCCCTTATATAGTAGGAGGAACAAACCAACCGTTACCCCCCAAAGCTGCCCCGCAGAGAGTGGTACTACTGCTGGGGAGGGCGGTACTACCGCTGAGACCAGCGGTACTACCGCGCAAGAGGGGAGCGAAGAGCGAAGGGAGAACCTGGACCCAGAGCGGGACTACTGTGGTGGTAGGGGCGGTACTACCACTTAGGAGCGCTACTACCGCCTCTACAGCCGAAACTAGTACCGCAAAACTCGACACGAAAAACGAGCCCTCGAGTCGAGGCGGTAGGAGCACGGAGCCGCAGCGGTGCTACGGCTGAGGGCCCCAAGCGGTACTACCGCTGAGGAGCGGTACTGCCGCTTGATGCACTTGAGCGGTACTACCGCTGTGGCCCGCGGTACTATCACTGGGACCAAGCGAAGCTCCAAAGAAGGGGAAGGAGCACACCATTGAAGCGGAATGGCTCAGAGGGTGTGACAAAGATGTGTATGTGTTGATTCCACCCTAGCCTTACCAAAACGGACCTCCTCTTGATAGTACAGTGACTCCTACGAAACTAGTCCACCAACATAGAAATGAAAGAGCTGCACCGTTTTGAATAACGCTCCAAGGGGAGGGAATCGTCTCGTGCCAAAGGATGAATTTCTGAAAACTCAACACACACAATTAGTCCGCAAAAGCATTGTCATCAATCACCAAAACTCCTTAGGGATAAATATGCCGTTACAAACGCCCCCACAACCATTGGATCCAAATTATATGGATGATAAAGGTTTTTTAAAAATCACTGTTTTTTTTTGCATTACATGGAAATATTCACTTTCGATCATGGCAAGTCTTGTAAAGTTACTATAGCAACCATAGTTGAAATTGCATGGCAATACAAACATTCGCCGCTCCCAAGGAACGCTCCCCATATATTGAAGTCCTTTCCAAATTAACAGATTAAAAAGGAAAATATTGTGATAAAACCGGTTTAAAGGTACGAACTTGTATATTTTCAGAAAAGGGGGGAAATATTGCATTTTACAGATTTTATTTTAAATAGCTGAGCATTTATTTTTGAAAAAATATTTATAGCCATAAATTTAAATGTGTACATGCTCATAAATATACATGTTTTTTCTCAAAACAAAAAATAGAAATGTTTACCGCGTATTGAAAAAGATTTACCATATATTTTTAAAATATTCAACATATTTCCTAACCTACTGATTGCGTATTATAAAAATGTTCGTTGTTTATTTTTTTTAAAAATTGCTTATTAAAAGAAATCATTTTGTAGTTAGAAACTGTGCGTTGCCTATTTATAAATGTATATTGCTTATTTAGAAATGTTCCCTAAATATATTAAAAGCAATCATCATATTTTCAAAAATGTTTGTCATGTATTTAAAATGTGTTCATCTCATATATGAAAAAGCAGTCATGGTGTATTTAAATCGATGTCATCACGTCGTGTATTTAAAAAAACTCCCACCAAATATTATGTATTCGAAAATTTCATTTACTTTCAGAAACCTTTATACATAAAAAAAATTGTGCATACACCTGTAAACATCTATTCATATACAATTAATGGGAAAATGTTTAAATTATATGTAGCCACCATCCCTCTCAAATAAGGCTTTTGCCGCACTTTGTAAATAAAGCCCAAATGGTCAATCTGATACAAGGTGGAGAGTGAAAACGACAATTGAAAGAGTAACGAGAATGCCAGCAACTCAGCAGCGAGTGAGAAAATAGGAGTAACCACACCTAACAATAGGCCACCAAAACCACCGATGAGGAACGAAACCATGCCTCCTTTGCAAACCGCCAGGCTCCTTTACACCTCACAGATCAAGCTATTGCAGGAGAGTGCCGCCTACCCTCTTGTTACAGGAGACGCGGAGTGCCAATGATGCTAATAGATAGCTAGGATTCAGAGTGGTGACAACGGGGACAAATGGAAAAGATAGGAGACCAAAAGCGCCATCCCACACTAGAGTCGAAGAAGGTTCTAGCTAGGGTCAGAGCATGTCTGAATATGCCGAAAGGCCGAGTTTGAAAGGTTCCTGACCTCGGCGACGATGCCCCAAGAGGCTGACAACACAACAAACTTTTTCCATTGAGTCCAAAAATATGTACTAGGCCTTTCACCCGAAGCCCTAACACATAGAGGGGCCCCCACAAAGACACCCCCAAGAGGGAGGCAACATCCACAAGCATCACCGTCGCTAGCGCCGCGTGAAGCTTTCGCTCGAAACCTGACATGTGTCACCTTAGGTATGAGGGTCAAGGATCCAACCCGAGGGGAGCAACACTGCAGCCAACACAATCCCCCCTCTCCCCAGATTAAGACTAAGGAGCCAAGATCATCCGCTGCCCTCCCCTTGTTAACCACATAGCCAAGACAAGAGCAACCACCACAACAACTTTGCTGCTCGTAGAGCCAACCATACAACATCACCTTCCAGGGGCACCACTCTTGACATCCATACCCCGCACCCTCGCCTCGCAACCATATGACTTGATCAGCACCTCCTTTCCCATCCCTTACACCTCAACAACCCTATCCTAGACACATTGGAGAGGTTCACATCCCCATGACAACACCCTAACACACGAGAGGCGATTCTGGAGGGGACCAAGTATCATGGACACCGCAGCCCACCTAGCCACAACTCCCAATGCCCCGGGACCAACAAGCCACTGATGGTGAGGGTAAGGGGCGTTGCAGCCACCTCTCGTGGCTCCCAAACAGAGCCACCTAGCTGGGAAGGCACGTTGTCACACCCCAAGCTAGGCGGTGCCGTCGGGTCAAGGAGGGACACAACAGCCCCACTAGCCATGGATCCGATATGAGGAGGCTACCCTGTCACCTGAGGAAGGGCAGAGGCCGGTAGGGTGCTGGTGCGCGAGGAACACGAGATGTGCGGGTGGTGAGAGGATGCAATGAGAGGAGATCAACTACCCAAAGACTATCAGGTAGCATGCAAAGGACCAATATGTGGTATCCCTTGGGTAGCACTATTTTTTGGACAAATGAAAAATGTCTAGGGAAATGTCGTATCCGCACACGGACAATAGGCGGATATCCTTTGGAGAAGGTATCTCTTTCAAAGGTTAGCCCTAAACTCCTCCGATGACAACAAGTGGAGCACATGTCGCCACATGAGAGTTTTGGTGGATTTATCCACTAGATCAGGAGGTTGCACACATTTTTTTTAATGAAAACAAGTTCCTAAATCTGATAATCTCTTGAACCAAGTGACAAAATTAAGTTTTCACAATTGCATTACTCACGTTGAGATCTTCAAGATAAGGTCACATGTTGATGGATTTGAACTTTGTTTAGACGTAACTCGTACTCCCAAGATATGAAAATCATATGCCTCCCGTGGAAACATACTTGTGCTTCCTGTCGCAATGTACGTTTGCTTCATCATGCAGCAAACCATCATGGGACACGCACATCACATCTTGCATGTGACACACAACTCACCTTCTTGAACACATTGTGTATCACACCTTCATGCGTGTGATGTGTCGCACAACACGCCTTCACTAGTGCGCTGCGTATTTTGCATGACACGCAACACACCTTCGCGCGGGCAGCAGAAATTGGACTACATGAGAAAAATGAAAAGGAAAAGGAAGAAACAGAAGGAGAAAAGATAACTAGAGAAAAGTAGAGGGGAAACATTTCCTGCTTTTCCGCGCCTTCCACGCATCGCTCATGAGTTAGGAGGGAATCCGTTAATTGGTTGCTCCTAAATTAGAAGTCACAAGTTACGGGTACCTTTTGCAATGGTTACCCAAAACTCATTTGGTAGCAACACAGATGAATTTTTACATGGCGGAGCTGCCCATGCTTCATCCACACGTCGACTAGTAATGTGCGCCCGCTCCAAAAAAGTGCCCCTTTTGGTAAAAGAGGGCGCACCTATTTTTTGCTTTGAGTATTTTGCAATAAAGGACGGCTATGAGATCCTCTTATGGGAGGACAAGTGCCTGGAAAATGCCACTCTTCGAGAAGAGTATTCAGGGTCATTCGGCCTTATACTGCATTCTACGCGATGAAGATGCTCATGCGCATGTTCTCAACTCCTCCCTAGCAAATGTACCATTTAGGCAGGACTTGGTTGGCCTCCATCTACTGTCATGGCAACATCTTCTATGCCGGTTGGATGAGATTCACTTGACAAAAGGACATGAAGTATTTCACTAGAATCTAACTACAAGTGCATCCTTCACAGTCCATTCTATGTACCATGCATTTTTGCACTCAAATATTCAAGTGGACTATAATAATCAAATATGGAAATCAATGATCTCTACTACTAAAGGTGAGTTGGTCGTTGTACAGTTGCCTCCACCTCTGCCCATCCCCCATTTGTTTTTCTCTCATGTACATCACCCCTCCCACGTCCTACATTAACTCAATCAAATCAAATCGAAACCTCAGATAAATCAAAACTTTCCATGCGTTCCTCTACCCATGGGTAAATCAAATCTTGCAAAACCTCAACTGAACCAAACTTTTCTTGTGTTCCCTCACCCATACCCAAATCAAATTAAATCTTACCAGAATCTCAACTAAATCAAAAAAAAATGTTGTGTTTCCTTACCCCTACTCAAATCAAATTAAATCTTATCAAAATCTGGAATATGATGGGTGCAAGGTATATGTTAGATACAATTGATGTTGAACCACTATAATATGTATGACGTCGTTACAATGTACTGACAATTAGCTAGTACCACTAGAAGTTAAGATTTTCATGCGGTATCATCATAGAGATGTTGTTCTGACAAAGGACAACCACGCTTGCCACAACTGGCAAGGAAGTACGAAGTGTAGTTTTTGCACACTCGATGAGACAATCGAACAGCTCTCCTTTCAATGCCAGTTTGCGATTTCTATAAGGTTAGTCTTCCAAAATCCAATAGTGTCCAATTTGTATCAACCCACAAGTGTTGCCAATATATAAGTCACTGGCTCGATGAAATACCAAAAAAGTATTGTACACTTATAAGATGGAAAAATCTGCCTTACTATGATAGTTTTGGTTATTTTTTATGGCAAAACTTCTTCTCCCATGTTTATTATATACCATTATATGTATTGGCTTCGTATGTGGTCTATGCTTTAGTGTATGGAGTATCAACCGTTGTTTACAGTGGTGTGTATGCGGTTGAAACCGGTGGTAGACATAGGTGCAGGCGTACTTTTTGGATTGGTCCTTCACCATCCTCGATATTGGCATAGTTTCAGCCTCATATGACTTTATTGTAGCCACTATGTCCTTTCTATACTGTGTCAGACTGTCTATGTTGGCTGTGTGTAGAGGCCAGGTGTCAATCATTATGCTATGTGTCCGCTTGATGGCATATTTCAAGTTAATAAAAGTGCCATTTATCAAAAATAATAATTCAAAATCACTAGTTAGGGATACTCCTTGTAAAGGTTATTCCAAACTTTTTTGGTGGCCACAATTGATGTACCATGGATGAATTTCTCCATGGCGGCTCTGCAATTCCTACAAGATCTATTGCACATATATATTACAGGAGTAGGATTTGGGGCCCAAAATTTTTGGGTAACTGTGCAGTCGAACACCTCACACATGCATGTTGATGTCCTTGGGTGTGTATGGATTGAATTTCCAAGCACAAGGGTGCCAATCATACCGATACTTACTATATATAAAAAAGGCATCTATGTAAATAGAATTAGTAGGCAACTAAAGATAATTCTGAATTACTAACAACCAATAGGGGTGGCCCACTTCGAAGCATAATATCGATGCATGTCTTACTTTCAAATTTTAAACTTCACACTAGATATGTAACTTTTTTTTGAGAGACACTACATTTAAACTTGACATGTTTACATTTGCACTCAAGCAACATGTATAAATATCTCATCAATATATTTGTACCATATTGTCAACCAAACATAGGAATCATCAACGTGCAACCGGACCTGTGGACATTGCAAGCACCTTCTTAACATTATGTTCCGGTTGAAATGCAATGTTGTTCTTGTCCATATCAATAGACCGATCATCGAAGTAAGGATCATATCTCAAGTTCGGGTTGTCACTGCCACCGCTAGTGTACGTGCCGTCATTTGTGTCCTCAACGGTGCTGCCCTCCTCAAGCTCGATGCACTCTTGCAGCTGCACCACCACATTGGTCATGGTGGGTCGATGTGTCGATGCATACTCAGTGCACTTTAGGGCAATTTCCACCACCTTCCAAACGCTGTTGACATCATAAATTCCACACATACTTGCATCAACCACACTTTCAATGTTGCCTTGCGCCATTCGTTGCCGTGCCCACTGGATGATGCTGATGGACACAACTTCCCGTAGTATGGCTGGCTTCCCTGTAACTACCTCCAAAAGAACGACACCAAAGCTGTAGACATCACTCTTGGCCGTTGCCTGCATCGTCGCCTGGTACTCAGGATCGACATACCCGGGTGTGCCAACAAGTGTGGTAGTTGACACATGGTTATTGTCGCCTTCGAAGGCCTTGGACAAGCCAAAATCAGCAATCCTAACCTCCATCTTTGCATTTAAGAGGATGTTGGTGGTCTTCACATCCCTGTGAACCAGAGGCGGGTTGCACCCCTTATGCAGATACTCTAGCCCTGCAAATTCCCGTACCAGCCAGTGCTCATGTTTCTAGAAACATAAAACATTCAATAACAACATACTCTACACTGAAGGGTGTACCTTGCGCAGATTCAAGTGCGATTCGGAGTCTTTGTCTCCAGGACAAACATCGTCCTTGAAGTTTGCTTCCTACAAATAGTTTGACCTTTTGTCAATTTGAAATGCTTAAAAGACACTTGAAAATGAAGTTATACCGCTATACAATTACATACCTTCAATATGGTCATGCAAGGTTCCTTCTGACATGTACTCATAGACAAGTGCCAAATACTCCCCATCCTTGCAGTAACCAATCATGGTGACAAGATTTTTGTGATGAATCCGTGTCAAAATGCGAGCCTGGAAAAATGTTCATAACTTATCAAATTTCACTCCGAAACTCCTTCACACAATATTCACAATGTAGTCATGAACCATGAATTGCAGTCAAACAATTTGTTTACCTCTGCGAGAAACTCCTTATCACCTTGATCAGAGGAATGAGATCGCAGCTTCACCGCGACCTGAGTGCCGTCCTCCAGAAAACCGTCATAGACGTACCCAAATCCTCCCCGTCCGAGTACTCGCTCGAAGTTTTTTGTTATCATCTTGAGCTCCTCGTAAGTGAATTGGCGGCTCTCAAGTCGCAGCGAACCGTCCGCATACAAATCATCTCCCGACGCGTAGCTGGTCATCATCTCATTGCGTGGCCTCACAGAGTTGTTTATTGATCCTTCATAGGTGACAAATAGCACAACCAGAATTAGTAGTGCTCATTGACTAGGAAAAGGGCCAGACAGTTGTTGTGCTCTTGTCGATGCCTCACCTTGGCATTTTCGTCTTATAAAGCAAAAGAGTACTGCCACCACCATGACCACTATCAGAACTGCAGGGATGGCAATGTAAATTGCTAACTTGCTCTTCTCTTTAGTTGGCAGCTGACATGAATTCCCATTGGTGCAAATGTCTGGATTGTTGCCATATCTAACAGAAAATGAAACGAAGATGATTCATTTAATTTATGAACTATCATGATACATAGGATGGGAATTGAAATGGAAAACAAATACCTTAGATCGAGTGAGCCATCTTGGACCCTTACGAGGAGTCCAGAGGGGATTGATCCATTCAGCTGGTTGCGTGACAAATCTCTGTAGAAAAAAATATACTAGAACTATTCACATGACTCGAAGTAATTCATGGGAATGTTTATACTACAAAAATTGCCTGACTTACAAAACTGTCAGTGAAGTTAATTGCGAAAGAACATTTGGAATTGAGCCTACCAAGTTATTGTTTGATAGATTCCTGCAAGATATGAAACATGTTTTTATCATTGTTTTTGCATAAAACTTCAACGGATGTTAAAATATATTCATAATTCAACACATACAAGTATTGGAGGGCTTTGAGGTTGGCAAAAGATGATGATATATCACCATTCAGACCTCTGGAGGACAGGTCTCTGCATAGAGCAAACATCCAGTGGATTAGTTTCACTCCATAGTAAGAATGTCACCCTCTTGGCCATTTGACATTTCCAATTTTTTCACTGAATAAGATCCGTGCAGATATGAATTACTCACACTCTTATGATCCCTGGGGGCCTTGCAATGGCGTAGCTGCATGTCAAGCTGTCCCACACCATGACAGTCCCTGGACCGCACGGGTCGCCCATCCAGTTTTTACGCACCTGATACTTCGCCTTGATCGCCATGATGGCAGACACTGCAGTCAGTAGCACTCAATTTTTCAATGGACTTTTGGAAATTAGATACTACTTTATGCATTAAGTGGCACTCAGCTTTAGTAAGATGTTTGCGCAGTTTTAGTTAGTAGCCTGTAGTTTGACAAACTTGAGAATTGAGATGGGGCTCGTTGAATGCTGATCTCAAGGTTTAGAAATATGACTGCAGTTTAGAAAAACTCAAAGCTACTAAAGTGTGTGCTTGTCCAACTACGTATTTTATGTGTCTATAATGTACATACAGCACAAAGTGTGGTTTTGTGTAGCTGGAGCTACACGGTACCCCTTATCTTAGCCATCCATTTTGGCATCAAGATCCGTGCATGCACATTTGTCATTTTTGTTTCTCTCAAACGAAACAACATATAAACTTCACACTTTGCAGGACAACAAAACATTCTAATTACTACGTGGGAAAAAACTTTCAGATTTTTTCATGCATTTAAAATGCTAAAATTTATTTTTTTAATCAAAAAATTCACATTTTGTATATTTATGTTGGTCCAAAAAATCTGAAAGTTTTTTCACACATTGAAGTTGTAAAGTTTGTTTGATCTAGAAAGTTTGAAGTCCATATGTTCTTTCATTTGAGAGAAACAAAAAAGAGAAATCTGCTTGTTGCAAGTTAGTTGAAGAGTACGGATCTCAAAGCAATGTTGAAGGGCTGAAGATAAGAGGTTCCATGTAGGACGAGCTACAAAGGAACTTTGTGTACAGCACACAACATACCGTCCTGGGAGTTTGTGCTGAGGTTGGTGGTGGGTATGACTGAGAACAACTCGAGAGCATTGATAATTGGCGGCAGCGTCGAGTTGGTGGTGGCGTTGAGGGAGACGATGTAGTAGCTCTTCCGGATGGCGAAGGTATTGTAGCTGGCCTGTCCGTACAGGTATGGTGGCCTCATGACATCTCGGTTCAACAACTTGCCATTGAGGTTGATGTAGAATTCGCGCACAGCGTTGCTTGGGAGGAGCTGCAACTCCGAGAAGTGCATGATGATGATGTACCCTGGGGATGGGTCGTTGGGTTGGGGCTGGGGCTCCCAGTCGAATTCTATGTTGTGTGAGGCGTTCCGCGGCCTAATGGCCGTCTGCATCACGGCCATCGGCGCCTCGAAGGGGCTGTCGGCTTCGTACTTGACCCTCCTCGTCGTTGATATCTCGGTCCACGATGAAGAGTTAACCCAAGGGAACCACATTCTATCGTGTGGATCATCAGGATACCTGATCGATATTTGTGGTTAGTAATGAACCAATTAAGGTTATTGTCATGTTAAAAACAGGGGTAAGCTTGTGATCTTTGATATACTGTCACACAAAAAAAATTATGATCTTTAGCACACCTGATACCGGTGTTTTCGTCGCCGCCAAAGTTGAACCTGGTCAACAGCACGAGCCCTTGCGCCGCGGTCACCTGTGGGTACATTGTCTTTTTGAGCGGCCTGAGGTCCAGCCCGGAGATGAAGGGCGTCCCGGCACCGGTGTTGATCAGGCAGACCTGCACGTAGTCACCCGGCACCACGACAATGACCTCCACGAACTTCGCCGCGAATGGGCTGGAGATGTTCACAGTGCGCCAAAAGTTGACGCCGATGTGAAGGTCAAACATGGGCAGCCGATGGAGGCCATCGTAGTTGCCGTACATGAACCTGGCCCGGACGAGGTACTTGAGCCCGGGTACGATGGACCGGAGCGTGTAGCAGTTCCGCGTGCCAGCTGCGAAGCTGCGCAAGTTGTACCAGCTCTTGCCCATCAACGGAGTTACATACTCGGCCGAGATGTTGTGGCAGGTTCCGGCGTCGTCCGTGAAGCCGCCGTTGTCCGGGGCGATGGAGAGTTTGGTGGTGTTATCCGTGTAGCCCGTCTCCCCCTGCAGACCGCAGTCTATGCTTATGAATCCTGCAGTGCAGTGCACACCATGAGATGAATCGATCACCACGTAGTTAAAGATGACCCGATGGCACAATGATATGCTGTGGTGTATGAATTATCCATTGCCTTGTGATCTTTTGAGTTTTGAGGCAACATGAAACTTTGAGAATGCATGTATTATACCTTTACTGTCAGGCTGGGCACGAGCTTGCAGTACGCCTCCGGCGCCGAGGCTGAGGCAAAGAAGCAGCAGCCACGGCGTGGCCGCCATTGCTCGTGGCGTTAATTGCGCTAGTGCACACGCAAGAAGCAGCTAATGGAGCGTCGATCATAACATATGTTTGATATGGGCAGCTTCAACTCAATACCTTCTATTAAAAAAATTAGACAACTTGTGCAGGCTTAATCTAGATACTAAGCAAGAAAGTCAGATATGTCCGACTGTCACATCAACACCGACTTGATTAACCAAGTCGTCACACACACACAGACCGCCTTGCTTACTAAAACCCTTTTTCAGTTAACGTCCGGGGACACACCAGGAATCGGCGAGTCGCTCTACCGAGGAGGCCACGACTCGATCTGTTCAGAAGAAAAAATAATGTGGGTTGACATGGGTTTGCAGAGATTTTTACGCTCTTTGAGGCAAGACATGGGCTGGAGAGTTGACACTGCCTTCGAACCGGTCCACGGTGACTTTCTGTCGTGTGAGAGCGCACGAAGCCATGAACTGGTCGACTACAGCCAGTGGCCTCTCTTCTTTACTTTTCTCTTCTCTACTAGGTATGTGTCCGTGTGTTGCGATGGGAGTCGATTTTTTTTAGAGAAAGGCAGTTTCCCAACTTTATATAAACAAATCAACACGACAAGGTTTAGGATTCAGAAAAGATCAGGATCAAGTCAAAGAACCCTCATGTCCGGCAAAAGAAACAAAAAACCTAGTTGGTGTTCTCCTCGGGGATCCTCTGAGGAGACAGGGCGATGCAGAAGCACGGATCATGGCCACCATCATGATAACAACATCCACATTACCGGCCTTAGTGAGAGGGCTCCACTGCTGAACAAACGCAACCATTTTAAACAAAATGTCAGCAGGCCGGGTAGGAAATAAATACTCAAACATAAATTTGTTGCGACTAGTCTACAGAGCCCACCCAAGAGCACAGAGAGCAATCCAAAATATTCTAGCAAAGTGGAAGGAGAGGTTTCATAAGATATTAAGAAATTCATACATATTAGTCGAGTTCCACGACGATTGAACGCAGCTGCAGCCAAGTTTAGCTAGAACGCAATTGAATAGGATGTGCTCAGTGTTCTCGATCAGGCCACAAAAGGAGCAAAACGAATAAGCATGCAAATTACACTTAAGAATGTGTTCACTATCCAGGAGTTCACGCCTGATGGCCTGCCAGAGGAAGATTGTGATTTTAAGCGGGATCTGAGCTCGCCAGAAGCCCTTAAAACGAGGGGAGGGCCGCCCAAAGGGGAGCTTCAGGTACAGAGATTTCACAGAAAATATTTTAGTTAACGTCTTTTTTTTTGCGGGTTAGTTAACGTCCAGGGACACACCAGGAAGCGGTGAGTCGCTCTACCCACGAGGCCACGACTCGATCCGTTCAGAAGAAAAAGGAATGTGGGTTGACATGGCTTTGCAGAGATAGGGTGTACGACGTGAGTCTGGCCAGTGATCTGGTAATCTAATGTTTGACCCCCTTTCCCCTAGGGTTTCGCCTAGGGTCCATCTATCCTCCGGCGGCGCAACTGCCGGAGTCCACGTAAAATCTCTCCGGCCGCTGGGCTTCTCTGGCCGTCGGTGAGATCTACCACTTTCCGTCGTGTGTGTGTGCGTGCATGGTGGATCCGCTGTCTCAGATGCAAGGAGGGAGGGAGGGAGCGACGATGGGGGCAGTAGTGAGTGCGGCGGCGGCCCGGCCAAGTGGATCGGGGCTGGCGAGAGGAGGGGCTGAGGAAGACATTAGCGGGAAGGGGAGGCAAGATCGGAGCTCGCAAGATGTGAGGAACCAGGCAGAGGATTTTGAGGAGGAATATGGCGATTATTATGGCTCCGATCCAGACTTGGAAGATCAATTCGCGGGGATGAAGCTGCATGGCCGGGAGGAGGAAGAGCTTGACTTCTCAGAGGAAGTGGATGATCTCATTAAGGACGTGCGCTGGCTGGCTCTCTTTTGGGTACACACCACAAAACCATTTAGTCATGCCGCACTGATGACACAGATGCGCAATGCTTGGGCAGCGGCACAAGGGGTCACCTTCAACGTAAAGGGCCCTAATCTGTTCCTAGTTCAGTGCCACTGTTTAGGCGATTGGAGGAAGATCATGGACGGGGGGCCGTGGCTATTCAGGAGGGCTCCGGTGGTGCTGCAAGAATACGGTGGTTTCTCAGCTGTCAAGAGCTACCGTCTAAACAAGATACCGGTCTGGGCTAGAGTGAAGGGGCTGCCAGATGGCCTAACAAGGAGGAGAGAGTTGGCTGAAAAACTTGCTGCCAAGGTGGGTGATCCACCTTTCAATGTGATTATGAATGAGGGAAGGATAAATCCAGCTTCTACCCTGCGAGTTAGGGTGTATGTGGATGTTAACATCCCCCTGGTCCACTTTGTGCCAATCACATTAAAGGAGTACAAGAGGTATAGTGTCTACTATGAGAAGCTCCCAGACTTTTGTTTTGCATGCGGAAGAATGGGCCACTTAGCGGATGAATGCGGTGACGGGGTGCATGATCCAAGGTCCTTCGAGTGGGGGGACTGGCTGCTTTGGGAGCCGGAGATTTCAGTTGCTCAAGGCGTAGGGGGGCGTGGGAGAGGTGATGGAGGAGGAAGAGGTAGAGGGAGGGATGCTGGTCGAGAGTACAAAGGAGGCAGAGGAGGAAGGGGTTCGGGAGGTGGAAGAGGAGGTGAGCATGCAGAGGAGGTTTTCGGGACAGATGCTCAGCGTACGGAGATGGATGGAGTGGATGATGATCATAGGGGAAAGTCTAGCGAGGACGGAGTTGAGAAGGGAGCCCGCAAACGACTTGTGGCAGCGGATGGTACTGTCAATGTTAGGGGCCAGCTGGTCCCAAATTTAGCAGGTAGAGTGGCTGGTACGGTTTTGCGAATTGAAGGGGCGACTATAGCAAGCACCAACGAACCGTCAACTACACCGGAGAAAGTTCGAGTAGTTAAAAGGAGGAAACAGGAGGAGGGGATGGATGTGGATGGTATTGGTTTTGCATCTAAGGCGGCCTCCGGTGAGGAGGACCGACGGGCCCAATGAGGACTATGTGCTGGAACTGTCGAGGAATTGGCGACCCTGTGACAGTGCGTGAGCTCCACGATCTCGTGGAGGCTTGTGCGCCGACGGTGCTTTGCATAGTGGAGACACAAATTGCGAAGTACATGGTGGAAGGTCTGGCGGGTAGTTTAGGTTTTTCTAGTAGCTTTGGAGTAGCGAGTAGTGGTCGAAGTGGAGGTCTATGCTTGTACTGGAAGAATAATATAAATCTTGAAATAAAAACTTTTTCTCAGTGTCACATTGATTCAATGGTTACGGAGACAGGGAAGGACCCGTGGCGCCTCTCTTGTTTCTATGGTGCGGCAAACCGAAGTATGAGATACAAAACCTGGAATACGATGAAGTTCTTAAGAGGAGAAAGTACTTTGCCATGGGTGTGCCTAGGCGACTTCAATGAGATCTTGAGGCCTGAGGAACAATTTGGCCCAAATGAGAGGGATAGTGCACAGATTGCAAGGTTGAGAGAGGCTGTAAATGTTTGTGAGTTGGCAGATCTTGGCTATAAAGGACTAGACTGGACTTTTGAGAAAAGAATTGTTGGGGGAGATTATTGCATGGTTCGTCTCGATCGGGCCCTTGCGACCCCGAGCTGGTCTTCTATGTTTCCTTTTGCCTCTCTTGAGCACTTAACAACAGTAAAATCAGACCATTTCCCTATCCTGTTGCTTAATGAATTGGAGTCAAATAACTTAAGGCAGGCTTTGAGGAAGCCTTTTAGATATGAATGCATGTGGGAGCAGGAAGAATCTTTCTCTGCAAGCGTACAGGAAGCTTGGCGGGTGGATCAGCCAGCAACTAACGTACATGAGCTTGCGGATAAACTTACGAACGTGGCTGCATCTCTTAAGAATTGGGGACGGACTACTTTTGGTTCGGTCCGAGGTGAGCTTCGCGAACTTCGACGGAGACTAGCTAAGTTCAGGGCTGCACCTGATCGGGTTGGACCGGCGGCAGAAGAGAAAAAGGTCCAGGACCGGATTGTGGAGTTATGTTACAGGGAAGAGATCATGATGCGGCAACGGTCTAGGATCCGCTGGCTTTCAGAAGGAGATAGTAATACCCAGTATTTCCAGAAAAAGGCGAGCGCGACAAGAGCAAAAAATACAATCTCTAGCCTGACTAGAGGGAATGGTTCGGACACATCGGATCCTGATGAGATGGCTGGCATGGCCACCAGCTTCTATGAGCAATTATACACCTCCGAGGGAACCATTGGCATTGAGGAGGTGCTCTCACATATACCATCTCGAGTGGACGGGGCCATGAATGCCCGTCTGAATGCTGTTTTTACGAAAGAAGAAGTTAAAGAGGCTTTGTTTCAAATGTTTCCCACAAAAGCTCCGGGACCGGATGGATTCCCAGCACACTTTTTCCAGTGGCATTGGGAGCTATGTGGTGATGAGATTACAGGCATGATCATTCGGGTGCTTAATGGAGAGGACTCACCGGAGGATATAAACCGCACGTTCATCGTTCTTATTCCCAAGATAGCAAGTCCAAAACTTTTAGGACAATTTCGACCTATAAATCTTTGCAACGTGGTTTACAAAATCGCATCAGAAGTCTTAGCCAACAGGTTGAAGGTTATTCTCCCCGAGGTAATCTTCGAAGAGCAGTCGGCCTTAGTTCCTGGTCGCCTTATCACGGATAATTTTATAGCAGCCTATGAATGTTTGCACTACATGAAGTCTAGAAGGATAAAGGGTAACCGTTTTTGTGCGCTAAAGCTCGACATGATGAAGGCTTATGATCATTTAGAGTGGTCGTATTTAAAGGCGGTAATGCTCAAGTTGGGAATCAGCCCACGTTTTGTGGATACTGTTATGAGGTGTGTCTCATCTGTTTCTTTTTCGGTTCTGTTTAATGGAGGTATAATGGATGAATTCAGGCCATCGAGGGGACTTCGCCAAGGGGACCCTATCTCTCCATATCTGTTTCTCATTGCTGCAGAAGGACTATCTTGCTTGTTAAAGGCAGCAAATACAGGAGTGCATGGTCTGGCAGTTGCACCTACGGCTCCATTAGTCAATCATTTGTTGTTCGCCGACGATAGTCTTCTATTTTTTGAGGCAACAAGGGCAAGTGCAGAGAAGGTCCAGAGCCTGTTGAAGATGTATTGTGATGCTTCTGGACAGCGCATTAGTACTGATAAATCATCCATTTATTTTAGTAAAATGGTCTAGGAGGGCCAACGCAACGAGATTAAACTCCTGCTTGATGTTCACAATGAGGCATTGACTGAGAAATATCTTGGGCTTCCTACTGATGTTGGCAAGGCGAAGGAGGGTTGCTTCAGGTATTTGAAGGACAGAATTTGGAAGCACATCCAAGGATGGATGGAAAAGTGTCTTTCAGCAGGAGGCAAGGAAGTACTCATAAATTCGGTTGCTCAATCCATACCAACATATTCCATGGCATGTTTTAAGCTACCTCGTGGATTATGTGAACATATCAATGGTCTATTATGAAAGTTTTGGTGGGGCAGCAAGCAAGGTCAGAGGAAGCCATCATGGGTTTCATGGAGGACTATGTG
>LT934112.1:581903227-581972559 GCA_900231445.1 Triticum turgidum subsp. durum | reverse complement strand
CAACAGAAGATAATCCCCTGGAGAAGCAATCTAGGCACCGGCGTCATAGGCGCCGCTCCAAGCCCTGCCATAGCAAAAATAGTGATACCGGCACAAGAGATGATAACAATCCGGATAGCGCCGAAGATGAAAAAAATCCTGCCGAGCCAGGCTTCGAGCAGGCCGAGCAAGAATATGGGCAAGCTAGCCCCAAGGAACAGGCAACAGATGGAGAATCAGAGGATGATAATTACATGCCTCTCTCCGAAGACGAAGTGAGCCTTTGCGACGAAGAATTCATCGTACCTGAGGATCCCGTCGAGTAGGAGCGCTTCAAGCGCCGGCTTATAGCCACTACAAAAAGCCTGAAGAAAAAGCAGCAACAGCTTCAAGCTGATCAAGATCTGCTAACTGATAGATGGACCGAGGTCCTGGCTGCCGAGGAATACGGACTCGAGCGTCCTACCAAAAGTTACCCAAAGCGCAGGTTGCTACCTCAACTCGAGGAGGAGGCGTTAAACCCCACACTACGAGTGCACGATGCGGCTGACCGGCCACCTCGTGGCCGAGACAAAGCAGCATACCAGCCCGAAGTCCAGACCGCACCCCGTCGCCAATCAAACATTAATACTAAGGACTGGGGCTACACGAAGGACCTGCGAGACGTATTGGAAAACAAAGCAGGACAGTCAAGATCGATGTACGGATCACGGGGGTGCGCCATAACGCGTGACAATCACTGTCACGTCGGATACACAAAACAAAAGTCCGTCCAGGCCGAATACAATAGACCAGATTCATTCGAACTGCATCGGGATGTAGCCCGGCATAGAGGCGCCGCACACCCCCTATGCTTCACTGATGAAGTAATGGATCATGAATTCCTAGAAGGATTTAAACCCGTGAACATTGAATCATATGATGGCACAACAGACCCCGCGGTATGGATTGAAGATATTCTCCTACACATTCAGATGGACTGCGGCGATGAATTACATGCCATCAAATACCTACCACTTAAGCTCAAAGGACCGGCTCAGCATTGGCCGAATAGCCTGCCAGCAAGCTCCATTGGCAGTTGGGAGGACCTGGAAGACACATTCCTTGACAACTTCCAGGGCACTTACGTGTGACCACCGGATGCTGATGACTTAAGTCACATAACCCAACAGCCCGGAGAGTCAGCCAGGAAATTTTGGACTCGGTTATTAACTAAAAAGAACCAAATTGTCGACTGCCCGGATGCCGAAGCCTTAGCAGCTTTCAAGCATAACATCTGTGACGAATGTCTCACCCGACACCTCGGCCAAGAGAAGCCAAAGTCCATGGCACGAAAGATAACTTACTTAAGAGGCGGTGGGTAGGTAGTTCGCGTTGTTGTTTTTGTGATCATGATGAAACAATACAACACTTATTCATAGAGTGCCCACTCACCAAGCTGCTTTGGAGAACAATCCATATAGCCTTTAACATTACTCCTCCAGTTGACATTGAATCGTTGTTTGGAACGTGGTTAGCTGGGGTTGATAAGATTATTGCGGCTCGTATTTGGATTAGAATATGTGCGCTCATGTGGGCTATATGGAATTGCAGGAATGACATGATTTTTAACAGACAGCATATTTTAACTTTCTTGCAGGTTGCTACCTCTTGAGCTTGCGCTGGTTTTCCCTTGAAGAAGAAATGGTGATGCAGCAAAGTAGCATAAGTATTTCCCTCAGTTTTGAGAACCAAGGTATCAATCCAGTAGTAGACAACACACAAGTCACCGAATACCTACACAGACAATCAACAACTTGCACCCAACGCGATAAAGGGGTTGTCAATCCCTTCACGGTCACTTGCAAAAGTGAGATCTGATAGAGATAGATAAACGATAAATTCAATATTTTTGGTATTTTGGTTTGTAGATCGGAAAGTAAAAGAATGCAAAATAGTAGATCGGAAACTAGCAAGATGTAAACGAGATTTAATAATATGGAAAAGAGATCCGGGGGCCATAGGTTTCACTAGTGGCTTCTCTTAAGATAGAAAATAATACGGTGGGTGAACAAATTGCTGCCGAGCAATTGATAGAAGAGCGCATAGTTATCACGATATCTAAGGCAATGATCATGAACATAGGCATCAAGTCCGTCTCAAGTAGACCGAAACGATTCTGCATCTACTACTATTACTCCACACATCAACCGCTATCCAGCATGCATCTAGAGTATTAAGTTCATAAAGAACATAATAATGCATTAAGTAAGATGACATAATGTAGAGGAATTAACTCAAGCAATATGGTGAAAACCCCATATTTTTATCCTCGATGGCAACAATACAATACGTGCTTTGCTGCCCCTACTCTCTCTGGGAAAGGACACCGCAAGATTTAACCCAAAGCGAAGCACTTATCCCGTAGCAAGAAAGATCAATCTAGTAGGCCATACTAAAACAAAAATTCGAAGAGACTTGCAATGATATCAAATCATGGATATAAGAATTCAGAGAAGAACCAAATAATATTCATAGATAATCTGACCATAAATCCACAATTCATCAAATCTCGGCAAACACACAGCAAAAGAGTATTACATCGAATAGATCTCCAAGAACATCGAGGAGAACATGGTATTGAGAATCAAAGAGAGAGAAGAAGTCATCTAGCTACTTGCTATGGACCCGTAGATCTGTGGTAAACTACTCATGCTTCATCGGAGAGGTAATGGTGTTGTTGTAGAAGCCCTCCGTGATCTACTCCCCCTCCGGCAGGACGTCGGAAAAGGCCCCTAGATGGGATCTCATGGGTACAGAAGGTTGCGACGATGGAAAAGTGGTTTTGATAGCTCTCCTGGGCGTTTTCAGGGTATAAGAGCATATAGGCGAAGGAACTAGGTCAGGGGAGCTATGAAGGGCCCACGAGGTAGGGGGCACGCCCTCTTGCCTCGTGGCCGCCTCGTTGCGTCTCCGACTTCATCTCCAAGTCTTCTGGTTTCCTTTCGGTCGAGGAAAGATCATCGTGAAAGTTTCATTCCGTTTGGACTCCATTTGGTATTCCTTTTCTGTGAAACTCTAAAATAGGCGAAAAAACAGAAACTGGCACTGGGCCCTCGCACTACTAGGGAAAATCTTATAGGCAGACGCTTACTAGTAGCGTGCGTTTATACGCCTCACTACTGCTACTTACTAGTAGCGCGGGTTTATAAACCCCGCTACTACTAAGTTGATAGTAGTAACGCGGGTTTATAACCCTCGCTACTACTAAGTGATTTCCACCGTGCCCCTCGAGACCAGCTGTAGTAGTAGCGCGGGTTATAAACCCACACTACTACTAAGTTGATAGTAGTAGCGCGGGTTATATACCCCACGCTACTACAAAGTGATCTCCTTGCCGCTGCCACCTCCGCCTCTCACTCCTCTTCCGCCTTTGTCTCTGTGTTTCTCCTCCACTCTTCACGATTATCCCAACCAACCCACTCCTTCTCCACTCTGACCGACTCCCATCTGCGGGAAGCGGAAAGAGGGCCGTCTTCGAAGACGGCGGAAGCGACTCTTGGGTCGCGTCGTCTCCAATCTTCCACTCTGACCGACTCCAGACTGATCTCTGCTGGAGCCTGCATGACACCGTCGCCGATGGGGTTCGCCACCCAGCTGCTCCCCCTCCTCCTCCTGCTCCTGGTCGCCGGTGCGGCGGGCACATACCAGATCTTCACCACCTCAGGTAATCATCAATCGTGCGAGGGCCTCATCCCGATCTCAGCCCCTCCCGGCCACCCTTGGAATCGGAACCCCCCTCTTCTTTTCCGCATCTCCCTTGCGCATTCCTGGCTGGATCCAGCTCCCCGCAGTACACAACTGAGTACTCCACTGTGTCGCCATGTTCACCCGATGTGATGCAAAATTGTAACTCGTTGCTATCTCTAGCTCGTGTTAGTTTGTTGGTTACTGAAATTAGATGGAAGACTGCACTGAATTGTTGGTGATTTTCAGGTGTGTCTTTCGGGAAGAACTCATGTGAGCCGAGGTACCGCATGCAGTTCCACCCCGTCGATTCGCCCTACCACCCGGTGAGTAGTTAACTCCTGATGAGCCCTCATTCCATTCTCCAGCTGCAGGAATACATGCGTATTTTTTAAGTTCAGAATTGCCGGGTTCAGCAAAGAAGAATTTAATCCACCATAAGATAGTACTACCAAGAAATAATAACCAGCCCATGACATGTTAAATGTATGTAACTAGCTAAGATCTCAAAAGAGTGGGGAAGAGCAAGAGGAACTATCTATTCTTTATTTCTCAAACAGGGGAATATGCTACTGTAGAAGTGATGCTAATTCACCATGTTTCTGTCATGTGTGTCCAAATGCCATTGTCATTAGAAATCCTGAATCTCAGTCTTTCTCTTACCTGAAGTCCTTGCTACAGAGGTTGTTGTTTGACAAACCTACTTCCTCTAACTAATTGTAACTCCTAACGAAAGATACTTGATGTTCTTTGATACGTCTCCGTCGTATATATAATTTTTTATTGTTCCATGCCAATATTATTCAACTTTCATATACTTTTGGCAACTTTTATACTATTTTTGGGACTAAGATATTGATCCAGTGCCCAGTGCTAGTTCCTGTTTGTTGCATGTTTTATGTTTCGCAGAAAACCCATATCAAATGGAGTCCAAAAGGGATAAAAATGGATGGAGAATATTTTTGGAATATTTATGATTTTTGGGAAGAAGAATCAACGCGAGACGATGCTCGAGGGGGCCACGAGGCAGGGGGCGTGCCCAAGGGGGGTGGGCGCGCCCCTGACCCTCGTGGACACCCCGTAAGGTGGTTGCTGCTCTTCTTTCGCCGCAAGAAAGCTAATATCCGGTAACAAATCGTGTTGAAGGTTTCAATCCAATCAGAGTTACGGATCTCCGGGAATATAAGAAATGGTGAAAGGGCAGAATCTGGGAGCGCAGAAATAGAGAGAGACAGAGAGACAGATCCAATCTCGGAGGGGCTCTCGCCCGTCAAACGCCATGGAGACCATGGACCAGAGGGGAAACCCTTCTCGCATCTAGGGAGAAGGTCAAGAAAGAAGAAGAAGAAGAGGGGGGGGGGGCTCTCTCCCCCTCTCTCCCGGTGGCGCCAGAACACCGCCGGGGACATCATCATCACCGCGATCTACACCAACACCTCCGTCATCTTCAACAACATCTCCATCACCTTCCCCTATCTATATTTGAAGGTCCACTCTCCCACAACCCACTGTACCCTCTACTTGAACATGGTGCTTTCTGCTTTATATTATTATCCAATGATGTGTTGCCATCCTATGATGTCTTAGTAGATTTTCGTTGTCCTATCGGTAATTGGTGAATAGCTATGATTGGTTTAATTTTCTTGTGGTTATGTTGATGTCCTTTGGTGCCCATCATATGAGCGCGCGCGTGGATCACACCATAGGGTTAGTTGTATGTTGATAGGACTATGTACTAGAGGGCAAGAGTGACAGAAGCTTCAACCTAGCATAGAAATTTTTGCATACAGGTTTGAAGGGGGGCCAATATATCTTAATGCTATGGTTGGGTTTTACCTTAATGAATGTTAGTAGTTGCGGATGCTTGCTAATAGTTCCAATCATAACTGCATAGAATTCCAAGTCAGGAATGGCATGCTAGCAGTGGCCTCTCCCACATAAAACTTGCTATCGGTCTAGTAAAGTAGCCAATTGCTTAGGGACAATTTCACAACTCCTATCACCACTTTTCCACACTCGCTATACTAACTTTGTTGCGTCTTTATCTAAACAGCCCCTAGTTTTTATTTATGTGCTCTTTATATTCTTGCAAACCTATCCAACAACACCTACAAAGTCCTTCTAGTTTAATACTTGTTTTAGGTAAAGCGAACGTTAAGCGTGCGTAGAGTTGTATCGGTGGTCGATAGAACTTGAGGGAATATTTGTTCTACCTTTAGCTCCTCGTTGGGTTCGACACTCTTACTTATCGAAAGAGGCTACGATTGATCCCCTATACTTGTGGGTTATCATTCTTCTGCAGGAGAATGGCCAGGAGTCTGAACCACTGACTGACCACGAGGGGAGACAGTACACCTGCTACCTACCAGTAGAAGAAACCAAGACCATGAGTCAATTATCCCAAGGAATGCAACCAATTTTATTATAGAAAGCGAACGGAAAGTTAAGCCAAAGGAACCAGATGAACTGCTGGAGGTTCTCAAAGACCAGTGCTTTTACAGGGTGAGCATACAACTCTTTCTTTGTGCATGATGAGCATCTAGAGTATATGTTTGGTCTTGTACATGTGTGCCAGGCTAATCGAATGCCTGAAAAATGATCTGATTGTTACTATTGTTGTTGACACAACATGAAGGTTGGTGGTCTTATGAATTCTTCTATTATGGGAAAATCCAACAGGTTCATGTAGAGAATGAGAAGGTAAGCCATTTTCTTTGCGAGGGTCACAGTAAATAGATTGTGCTTATTGTCGGTGTCAAAACCGGCGGATCTCGGGTAGGGGGTCCCGATCTATGCGTCTAAGGCCAATGGTAACAGGAGGAAAGGGACACGATGTTTACCCAGGTTCGGGCCCTCTCGATGGAGGTAAAACCCTACTTCCTGCTTGATTGATATTGATGATATGGGTGTTACAAGAGTTGATCTACCACGAGATCGTAGAGGCTAAACCCTAGAAGCTAGCCTATGATGATTATGAATGTTGTGATCGTCCTCATACGGACCAAACTCTCCGGTTTATATAGACACCGGAGAGGGCTAGGGTTTACATGGAGTCGGTTACAAGGAAGGAAATATAATATCCGAATCGCCAAGCTTGCCTTCCATGCCAAGGAGAGTCCCATCCGGACACGGGACAAAGTCTTGAGTCTTGTATCTTCATAGTCCAACAGTCCGGCCAAAGTATATAGTCCGACTGTTCGGATACCCCCTAATCTAGGACTCCCTCAGTAGCCCCTGAACCAGACTTCAATGACGATGAGTCCGGCACGCAGTTTGTCTTCAGCATTGAAAGGCAGGTTCCATCTACGAATATTCCAAAATAATTATCAAACACTTAGACCGTGTCCGGATCTGCAAGATGATCTTCGCATACCACCGTAGAGAGAATAATATTTCTCTAATGTAATCTGCTGACAACTTTAGACAACGTGACACGACACTACGGTCAGTTTATTATTCGAACCGTTTTCCCATAACCAGCCACAACCCATATTGCGAGGCGGTTTCCTTGGCACGTCTTGTCAAAGCAGAGATAATGTCCCCTTATCACGGGATTGCCATTAATACGGGTATGGGTAACCCAACCGCGCCATCTATCGTGGCGCTTGGGAAATAAGCGACCCTCAACAGGCAAGTAAGGAGGCGCACCGCTTTCGTCACCTATATAAAGGGATAAGGGCACCCCATTTTACCCATGCCTTCTCCCTCTTTCGCTAATCCATTCTTGGTTCCTCGAGCTCCAGTGCCTGGTCCACGCCTTCTCCACACAGCCAAACATGTCCGAAGCAGGAGGCAAGTTGGTGGCCTCCATCGTGAAGGAGGAGCATATTGCGAAGCTTCGGGTGGCCAGATACTTGGCCGCAGACATCGCGCACCGGCTACCGGACGCAGGGCCGATAATTCCAACTCCGGAGCCCAAAGAGGGTCGTGTTTCTTGCCCACTTCGTCCGTGGACTGGGATTTCCACTTCATCCCTTCGACCGCGGGCTCATGTTCTACTACGGGCTAGATTTCCATGATCTAGCCCCAAATTTCGTCCTCAACATCTCAGCGTTTATCGTCGTGTGCGAGGACTTCCTTTGCATCAAGCCTCACTTCGGCTTGTGGCTATGAACCTTCTACGTGAAGCCGAAGATCATGAGCGGCCAGCAAGCGGAGTGCGGAGGCGCCATGGTGGGCAAGATGCCTAACGTCACCTGGCTTGACGGCTCCTTCGCGGAGACCGTGAAAGGGTGGCAATCGGGGTGGTTCTACATCACCGAGCCGCGCGGCGCCAACTGGGCGGCGGCCCCCGAATTCCGATCCGGAATTCCCATGCGGCTCACCTCCTGGGAGAAGAAGGGCCTGGCCTAGGGGGAGCCTACGGAGCTGACCGGGCTTCAAAATTGTATCAAAAGTATGATTGACAAGAACATCAAGCTTGTCAATGTAGTCCAGGTCATGCTCGTCCTCCGAATTCTTCCATGCCAAAGACGGGCTTTTAATCTGTGGGAGTTCGTCCCGGCCGAACACCGGAAACTCCAAGAGCTCTACGGCATGGAAGGTGCTGCTTAAGGGTACCGAAACACCTCCTTCCACGTCCGAGGACCGCAGACTCCACGCCGAGTGGTCCCCCCGTCCGGTGAGTTTTCTAACCATCACCAGGGGTAGCTTTCCCAACATACTCATGGGAAGATGCTAAGTTATTGTGTGTACTTAATCAGGAGTACGTGAAGATAGCGAAGCGGATCGACTGTCCGGCTCCGCTGCCAGAAGGTCCGGCAACCGCTCTCCTGACGGAGATGCTAGTCCTGGAGCCATACAAGGCGCCAGAAAAGAAGGCCGAGAACAAGGCCCCAGGGACCAGGAAGGGTCTCCGGCGCAAGGCTGTACAGGACGCCTCGTCCGAAGACGACGAGGCACATTCCTTCCATGAAGGGGAGGAGGAGAAGGAGAAAGAGAGGGATGCCCCATCCGGGGAGGCCGAAGGGTCTAAGAGGGCGGCCCAGGGGACTAGGAAGGGTCCCCGGCGCAAGGCCGTCATAGGCTCGTCATCCGAGGACGATGAGGCAGATTCTTCCCGCGGAGGCGGGGAGGATCACGAAGAAATGCCACCTCCACGCACTGGGGAGGAGAAGAAAAGGAAGGCCGCCCCGGACGGGGAGGCTAGGACGCCCAAGAAGGGAAAGGCGTCCCTTCCGGATTACTCCACTACGGCCGCCTACAGCGAGGAGTGGCTGCCTAGGGGGAAGATCCCAGTAAGATCGTAAGTATCCGTACCGCCGTTCTATTTTAGTGTGACTTTGCTTCATAGTATGTTATAACGCCGACCATGCGTATGCAGTCCGGCCAGGGCCCATCCTGAGGTATCTTCTTCGGATGGGTCTTTGAGCGATTCGGCGATGAATTCGCTCCCAACGGCCACTTCCCCTCGGCCTGCGGATGACACGGAGGTGTTGTCCCAAAGGCTCCCTGAGCCAGGGGAGGCGATTCCGGAGATGCTTCAAGGCGAAACCCCGGATGCCGGGCTCACGGGGCGCAAGATCCCCGCAGACCGTGCCGACAAGAGCCGCGGCAAGTCAGGCTCCCAGCCGGACACAGTACCGGAGCCTCCAAAGGCTCCGGATTCAGGCAGGCAGCCCCTCGCTAAGGAGGGCGGGCCGTCCGTGCCGATGACTTCTGCTACGCCAGAGGCGTCGGATAGTCTGCTAGAAGCGCTTCGCGGCACTTACATGGACGAAGAGCACCGCACTCTTATGAGTGCGGAGATTCAGAAGGTTCTGTCCGCCAAGAGCGGATTAACCGAAGCCTGCACCAGCCTCCTAACAGGCTTTGAGGTAAGTAAAAAGTGTGTGAAGTTATCACCCGATAGGTAGTAGCCCCTGATACTCTGTTTGGTGTTCGGAACGAAAAGCCAAACAGAGGGTCAATTATAATCCGCAGGAGTTTAACAATAGGTGTTCATGTGAATAAACAGGCGGTGCTGGATGCCGCTGCTTCCCGCACAACGGAAGTCTCCGGACTCAAGAGGGACTTGGAGCAGGCCCAGGGGGAGCTCGGCCTTATGAAGAGGCAGCTCGAAGAAAACAAAGGTGAGTAATACCCCATTCACATATCACAAAGGAGAGAAAAAAAATTGGTGACCCTAAGAAAGTGTTATGATTTGGTAATAGGGGCCACGACCGAAGTGGCATCCCTGAAGAAGGCGCTATACGAGGCCGAAGACAAGGCGGCCATGGAGCGTATTGAGCGTGAAAAGTAGTCTGCTAGGGTGAGCGAGGTACAGCAAGAGCTCCAGGAGCTCGGCAAGAAGTTCGAGTCCTTGGAGCGTAACTATAAGACGAAGGAGTCTGAGCTTGCGAAGGCCCTTGTGAGCATGAAAGACGCCAAGGCCGAAGCCGAAAAGGCCCAGCAGGAAATCCAGGCGGCCAAGAAGATAGCGGCGGGTAAGACATTCTTAATGCAAATCAAGCATGTGGAGGAGGCATTTCTTTTACTTACCCGAATGCGGAGCTCTCCAGGGGCATTCCCAGATCTGCCATGCAGTGTATCTGATGCTGCGGAGTTCTACCGCGCCAAGGAGGGGAGCTCCACGGAGAAGTTGTTCTGGTCCCAATATGCTGGAGCCGAACAGTCGATGCCTCTGAGTGACCAACTGAAGCAGTTGGTTGAACTCCACAGGGCGGCTGAAGTGGCTATGAAAGATTTCATAGTCCGGCTGTGGCCTGGTGAGCCCTTGCCCGCCAGCTACTTCGGCCTGATAAAGCGGATGGTGAATGCCCGTCCGCGGCTAGTAGTAATCAAGCGGTCCATTTGCATTGAGGGTGCTCGGCGAGCCTTTGCTCGTGCGAAGGTTCATTGGGGCAAGTTGGACACGGAGAAGCTGGTGAAGGATGGACCGCCAGAGGGCAAGGCGCATCGGTATCCGGAAAAATATTATGATGGCGTTATGGAAGGCGCTCGTCTCGTGGCTGATGAATGTACCAAGGATGCAATTTTAGAGTGAATTCACTTCTGTCATGTTTGTAATATAAAGACGAAGTTACTTGCGCTATGTAGCACTTTTTGATTTAAAATATTACCTTCTGTGTGGCTGTTTATAAAATTATGAAACTAGGCCAGTCGTCGGCTTCCTCCCCCACGTAACTAGTACTGGGGTGTTCGTGGAAAACCCAGACACTCTTTATCCAAATATTTGGTCCCTAGGAGGTGTCTGGCGCAGCGAACAAGGCAATCAGACTATGTGGCTTTATAACTTTCACTTAGCCATAGAAGTCTACAATTTTAAATTTCGGCGAAGCCCCTAGAATTCAGAAGGGCGAGTTGGGGCGCTATATATGCCTAAATCAGACGAGGCCGGTTCCTCGCCTAAAGTGGAAAAAATCATTAAGGATTTTAAGACCTCTCGAACAGCGACCAGCTCTCGCCACATCATGCCGGTCAGTTTTCGGCTTTCTCTACTGAGGTTCTCGTCCGGAAGAACCGGGACACAATCACAGTAGTTCTCACTGTGCTACCTTAGCCAATATAACAGAACGTAAGGTACCAAAACAAGGGAGCCGGGCTAACCCAACTATTGACCCAAGACATGATTCGGAGCTGATGCATATGGTGCTATAAGTTCGGGGTGCCGCACTGTTGAAAGTGTTTGGACTTGTCTAGCCATATTATGGGGCGCCATAAGAAGCCCCTGGCAATCTGAACGTACCAAAGTGTACGGATGCAATAGTAAATAAACATTTATGGAAAAAATGTGCAAATAGGAATAGTAAGCTGACACTGTATATAATCTCCCATTGATGTATAATGCATCTAAGCATATGTTTACAACGAATGCATGAAGCAGAGATAAATAGGACTATTTGACATGTCCTATCCAAGGGCAGGCCGCATATAGGTATATAAAACAGGTATTAACGATCGTGAATGGATTCCACCTCGGTATTCCCTTTCTGTGCGACGCCTTTTGCCTCCTTGGATTTCTCTCCTGTGAAAGTCCGATAATCCGGCTCTCCTGGAGAGGCTGCCCGAAAGCGGGTTCCTGAAAGATAAAGGGGGTTATTAAAGTATGTTGCGGCTGACCCGCACTGTTGATATGCCACTATTGCGCCTCCGCCTATGCCCATGGTATTTTGAGTGCGTAATTGTGTACGCGCGGCATGAATGCTGCCTTAATGGGACTGGAGTGGAGGCCGGACTGCTAGTCGCACTCTTGGCGTGCCTGGCGATCCTGTTGCGGGGTACTTCGGACTCGCTTGACGGTGTTCGGAGTTGTTGTCGCCGGATTGGTGGTCAGCCGGGGGAAGCTACTTTGTACTTCTGCCGCGAGGGCTGCAGTATGTTCTTCTATACAGAGAGAGTGATCCATGTTTCCGTTGACTGTTATGACCCCGCGAGGTCCTGGCATCTTGAGCTTAAGGTATGCATAGTGTGGCACTGCATTGAATCGAGTGAATGCGGCTCATCCGAGCAGTGCATGATAACCACTGAAAGGGATGATGTCGAAGATTAACTCCTTGCTTCGGAAGTTATCCGGAGATCCAAAGACCACCTCCAGTGTTATGGAGCTCGTGCAGTGGGCCTCTACTCCTGGAATTACACCTTTAAAGGTAGTTTTGGTGGGCTTGATCCTTGAAGGGTTGATGCCCATTTTGCGCACTGTGTCCTGATAAAGCAAGTTCAGGCTGCTGCCTCCGTCCATAAGGACTCGTGTGAGGTGAAATTCGTCAATGATTGGGTCTAGAACCAATGCGGCCGACCCGCCGTGACGGATGCTGGTAGGGTGATCCCTATGATCAAAGGTAATCGGATAGGCTGACCATGGGTTGAATTTTGGGGCGACTGGCTCCATCGCATAGACGTCTCGTAGTGCTCGCTTCCGTTCCCTTTTGGGGATGTGGGTAGCGTAGATCATGTTGATCGTTTTCACCTGGGGGGGGGGAATTTCTTCTGCCCCCCGTGTTCGGACGCCCGGGCTCATCGTCATCGTCGCTGTGCAGCCCCTTGTCCTTGTGATCGGCATTTATCTTGTTGGCCTGTTGAAAACCCAGCAGTCTCTATTAGTGTGATTTGCTGGCTTATCCGGGGTGCCGTGAATTTGGCATGAGCGGTCAAGTATGTGGTCCAGACTGGACGGTCCCTGATTACTTCTTTTGAACGGCTTTTTCCGCCGTCCGGATTTTGAGCCACTGAATCCAGCATTGACTGCCGTGTCTTCAGTGTGATCGCCATTGTTCCGATGCTTATGTCTATTACGCCGTGGCTTGCCGTTATTGTCGCGGACGTCCGAAGTGCCTGAGTTTATTGGCGTGGTGCTGCTGCGAGCCAACCAGCTATCCTCGCTTGCGCAAAAGCGTGTCATGAGTGTCGTGAGGGCTGCCATGGATTTTGGTTTTTCCTGGCCGAGGTGCCGGGCAAGCCACTCGTCGCGGATATTATGCTTAAAGGCTGCCAGGGCTTCGGCATCCGGACAGTTGACGATTTGGTTCTTTTTAGTTAGGAACCGAGTCCAGAATTTTCTGGCTGACTCTCCGGGCTGTTGTGTAATGTGGCTCAAGTCATCAGCATCCGACGGTCGAACGTATTTGCCCTGAAAGTTGTCGAGGAAAGCATCCTCTAGGTTTTCCCAACTACCAATGGAATTTACCGGCAAGCTATTTAGCCAGTGCCTGGCTGGTCCTTTGAGCTTAAGCGGGAGATACTTGATGGCGTGTAGATCGTCTCCGTGGGCCATGTGAATGTGGAGAACGAAATCTTCGATCCATACTGCGGGGTCTATTGTGCCATCGTATGATTCAATGTTCACGGGTTTAAACCCTTCTGGGAATTCATGATACATTACTTCATCAGTGAAGCAGAGGGGGTGTGCGGCGCCTTTGTGCCGGGCTATGTCGCGACGCAGTCCGACTAAGTCTGGTCGGTTGTGTTCGGCTCGGCCGGATTTACTGTTAGTGTATCCGGTATGACGGTCATCGTCATGTGCTGTGGCGCGCCCCCGTGATCCGTAGATCGATCTTGGTTGTCCTGCGTTGTTTTCCAATCTGTCTCGCATGTCCTGCGTATTTCCTCGGGCCATAGTAAACTGGCGTGGGGGTGCAGGCTGATATTCTAGCTCATATGTCGTTTTATCCCGGCCACGAGGTGGCCGGTCAGCCATGTGGCGCTCGGGTCCATATTCCTCAACTGCCAGGACTTCTGTCCATCTGTCTGTGAGTAGGTCTTGATCAGCTTGGAGCTTATGCTGTTTCTTCTTAAGGCTCCTCGCAGTGGCCATAAGCCGGGGTTTGAAGCGCTCCTGCTCCACGGGGTCCTCAGGCACGCCGAACTCGTCGCCGCCGAGGCTAATCTCGTCTTCAGAAGGAGGCATGTAGTTGTCCTCCTCCGGATACCCATCCGTCGCCTGTTCGTCTGGGCTGACCTGCCCGTCGTCCTGCTCGGCCTGCTCGAAGGCAGGCTGATCGGGGTTGTATTCATCTTCTACACCGTCCGGATTGTTTTCGTCTCCAGTGTCGGTGTTGCTGTGGCGGGGTTGGAGCGGCGCTGGCGACGCCCATGCTTTGCTTTCTTCTTTGAGGGGTTATCCTCCATTGCCTCATCGCCATTGGTTTCTTTCAGAGTGTCCACCATATATATGTCATAGGAAGAGGTGGCTATCCACCGCCCCGTGGGTGGTGGTTCCTGTTCTTCTCCTACATCATCGTCCAAACCGTCGATGTCTTCGGACTCGAAGTCAAGCACGTCGGTCAAATCATCGATCGTGGCTATGAAGTGGGTGGTGGATGGGCAACGAATTCCGTCGTCGCCGGCTTCCCTCTCGAGCCGGGCATAGTTCGGCCAAGAGTCTCCTGACAATGAGAGAGACTTTAACGAGTATAGCACATCACCAAAGGGTGAGTGCTGGAAGATATCCGCAGCCGTGAACTCCATTACCGGAGCCCAGCCAGGTTCGGCGGGCTCGGAGGCACGCGGACTGGAACCTGCAGTGGGATACGAGTCCGGGGGTCCGGTGTCATAGGCTTCCTTGGGGGTGAAGTCCGTGTTCGGCTCTACCGCCGTTGGGTGTGCGGCCTCCAGAGCAGGGTCCATCCACCCGTCCCCGGGAGGCGCAATCTGCCCTGGATTTAGGTCTGGGACTCCTACAGGGGTGATATCCCGAGCACTGTCCGACAGCCGGTCTAAGCCATGCACATTGTGACTGTACAGCGCTCCTGGCGTAGGCCCTAATCCGTTTAAGATCAAGTCTCCGCGGATATCGGTCGTGTAGTTTAGGTTTCTGAACCTGACCTGATGGCCAGGGGCGTAGCTGTCGATCTGCTCCAGATGGCCAAGCAAATTGGCCCGCAGTGCAAAGCCGCCGAACATGAAGATCTGTCTGAGGGAGAAAGTCTCACCCTGGACCGCGTTGTTGATGATTGAAGGAGCCATCGAGCCTTGCAGCGATGACACAGAGGAACTCTCAATGAAAGCACCATTGTCGGTGTCAAAACCGGCGGATCTCGGGTAGGGGGTCCCGATCTGTGCGTCTAAGGCCAATGCTAACAGGAGGCAAGGGACACAATGTTTACCCAGGTTTGGGCCCTCTCGATGGAGGTAAAACCGTACTTCCTACTTGATTGATATTGATGATATGGATGTTACAAGAGTTGATCTACCACGAGATCGTAGAAGCTAAACCCTAGAAGTTAGCCTATGATGATTATGAATGTTATGATCATCCTCATACGGACCGAACTCTTCGATTTATATAGACACCAAAGAGGGCTAGGGTTTACATGGAGTCGGTTACAAGGAAGGAAATATAATATCCGAATTGCCAAGCTTGCCTTCCACGCCAAGGACAGTCCCATCCGGACACGGGACGAAGTCTTGAGTCTTGTATCTTCATAGTCCAATAGTCCGGCCAAAGTATATAGTCCACCTGTCCGGATACCCCCTAATCCAGGACTCCCTCACTTATGTTGATCTTTCTACCCTCCACAAAAACTAATTCTGAATTGTTTCGGTACACATATTGCTAGCTTTAAGAGGAGAGACCAGAACTGAACTAATTTACATTGTGAAAGAAGCGAACAATTTTTTTGCTCAAATAGTGTAATACAACTCCGATTACATATCTTCATGCTTTCCCAGTGTCATGTATGCACTTCGTAGTTGTTACATCTTTACTGTGGCTTCAGTTACATATCTGCATGCTTTGCACGCCATAGTTGCTAGCACTTTTGAGTTGCCTTATTGAGTGTATATCTTTTGTTGAAGGTTACCCAAGAGTATGTTCTAGGTCAATATGACCCAGATGCAACTGATGCTTACCATGACAATCAAACCTCCAACTCTGCTAATGAGGATCACGTGAAAGATACTTCTAAGATGTATGATTCTAATTTTGGAAAGAAGGATACAAACAATAAATTACATCTGGAAGCAGAACTCTGGTTGTGGTACTGACATGTCTTGATATTTCTTGGAAGATTAACATACTCAAGTCAAGATGGTTAGGTTTTGGAAAAAGTTGACGGTCGGCCAAGTTCCAGAGTGGAGAGGGTATGATTCACGTTTTTTTCACCTTGTACTGACCTGTATCATTGACTTCTCCAAATATTCTGTCAACTGCTTCTGATGAAACTTATCTCGATTTCTTACCATGTTTACTGAACAAGAAGATAAAGAAACATTTCAATAATTGAACATTGCAATTGAGTGCCCATCTAATTGGTGTAAAAAAATTGAACACTTGGCCTTGGCTACCAATTTTTTAATGTTGCCTTGGTGATTCAATGTTTACAGTTACTATATAAACTACAAGCTGATGAAGAAGAAAGTAAAACAATATGGGCAGCAGCTCCAATAGGGAGAGAAAGACCGTGGCCGTGTTCTCAAGGATTTCTCAAATATGCTTGATGATCAGTTAATGCTAAGAGATGGATCTCTGCCAATTCATTACTTCATTCTCCCTGATCTGAGTTTAACCTGCAGACTTTAGCTTTTGTATGGTGTGGACAGTGCAGTGACAGGGGTTGCAGCCTTATGGGGTCTAATACATGTTTCTTACTGCAGCTTTAAGCATCATTGTCATCTAACTCTTTCTAGTTAATTTTTGTTATTTGGCTTTGAACCGATAAAAATGGGTGGTCTGTACACTTGTCATCTCCTACATGTGTTTCCTGAACATGTCTAAAGCTTTTATAAGAAATGCAGTTCTGAGCTCAGGCAATCGTAGGATGACTAGACACATACTACATATGATTTGAGATGTATATGTATGCTAATTGATGTTTCGAGGAGTGCTCATATACTTCCTCGACAACATGGGAAGCTTTCACATTTGGTCTAATTGTCTCTATGGGTTAGCGACTTAGCATACATGTTGTAATCAACTTCCACATTTGCTTCTATGACAAGTAAGGTCTGTTTTCATTCATAGGTAGAAGATAGCAACAGAGTGGGAATGTTTGTGCAGAGATCTTACCTCGAGGTTATCACAGATGTGCACAATATGACACTAAATTGGCCAAAAATAGGGAGCTACAAGATGAACTTTTAAAGGTTGGTTCCATATTCTGTATATGCCTTGTACAATCTTATATTCTCCCATGATTGAAGTCTGCAATGCTTATGGGACAATCTCTGTTTGTAGGTTAAGACCTCACTGTCTGCTTCAACGAAGAGATTTGAAGAGTTGCAAAAGTTAATTTTGGGGCAAATTTCCATTGCCGCAAGATAATGAGATATTGAAGCGGCAGACTGAATCCATGACACGGGAGTGCAATTGCGGTAGATTATCTCTATTTTTCCTTTTCATTTTACTTATTATTTGAGTGAGAATAGGTAGAATGAGGAACTGTGTGATAGTAGATACAACAACTATGTTTGCAGTTGTTAATGCCATACATACTTGCATGTTCTTTGAAGTGGTCAATCGTGAGTACCAATGCATAATGATGGGGTTTTGGCTCATTTATTGGCTTCGGTGTCCAGTTAACCATGAAATAGGAGCCCATGTCAATTATGTATGCTCTTACTGGATGTGTTCTAATGCTGGTTTATTATAAATCTTGTATTTGTAATGATGTGTACTGGCTTGTTTTTTTTAATTCCTAATAAGTTAGTAGTAGCGTGGGAGGAAACTGAGCGCTACTAGTATATAGGATAGTAGTAGCGTTGGTTGTTTACCCACGCTACTACTATTCCATTAGTAGTAGCGCATGTACGTAATAGCAGTAGCGTGGGTGGCACACGCTACTACTAACAAAGTTAGTAGTAGCACGGGTTTAAGCCACGCTACTACTAACTATTAGTTGTAGCGATACTAGTAGCGCGGGTATCCGCGCTGCTAGTAGCCATTTTACCCACACTGCTAGTAGCCTTTTTCCTAGTAGTGTCGGTTAATAGGTTAGTCTCAAAAATAATGAAAAATAGCATATAAATGCCTATTAAACATCCAAAACAGATAATATAATAGCATGGAACAATCAAAAATTATAGATTCGTTAGAGACGTATCAAGCATCCCCAAGCTTAATTCATGCTTGTCCTCAAGTAGGTAAATGATAAAAACAGAATTTCTGATGTGGAATGCTACCTAGCATATTTACCAATGTAATTTCATTATTGTGGCATCAATGTTCAGATCCAAAAGATTCAAAACAAAAGTTTAATGTTGAAATGAAAATAATAATACTTCAAGCATACTAACAAAGCAATCATGTCTTCTCAAAATAACATGGCCAAAGAAAGCTATCCGTACAAAATCATATAGTCTGGCTATGCTCTATCTTTATCATACAAAATATTAAAATCATGCACAGCCCCGATGACAAGCCAAGCAATTGTTTCATATTTTTAATGTTCTCAAACTTTTTCAATCTTCACGCAATACATGAGCGTGAGCCATGGAAATAGCACTGTGGGTGGAATAGAATATGGTGGTTGTGGAGAAGACAAAAAGGGAGAAGATAGTCTCACATCAACTAGGCGTATCAATGGGCTGTGGAGATGCCCATCAATAGATATCAATGTGAGTGAGTAGGGATTTCCATGCAACGGATGCACTAGAGCTATAAGTGTATGAAATCTCAAAAAGAAACTAAGTGGGTGTGCATCCAACTCGCTTGCTCATGAAGACCTAGGGCATTTTGATGAAGCCCATCATTGGAATATACAGACCAAGTTCTATAATGAAAATTCCCACTAGTAAATGAAAGTGACAAAATAGGAGACTCTCTATCATGAAGATCATGGTGCTACTTTGAAGCACACATGTGGAAAAAAGCATAGTAACATTGCCCCTTCTCTCTTTTTCTCTCATTTTTTGTTTGGGCCTTCTCTCTTTTTATGGCCTTTTGTTCTTTTTTTTAGTCTGGAGTCTCATCCCGACTTGTGAGGGAATCATAGTGTCCATCACCCTTTCCTCACATAAGACAATGCTCTAATAATGAAGATCATCACACTTTTATTTACTTACAACTCAAGAATTACAAATCAATACTTAGAACAAAATATGACTCTATGTGAATGGCTCCGGCAGTGTACCAGGATGTGCAATGAATCAAGAGTGACATGTATGGAAGAATTATGAAAGGTGGCTTTGCCACAAATATGATGTCAACTACATGATCATGCAAAGCAATATGACAATGATGGAGCGTGTAATAATAAACAGAACAATGGAGAGTTGCATGGAAATATATCTCGGAATGTCTATGAAAATGCCATAATAGACATGTATGGTGGCTATTTTGAGGAAGGTATATGGTGGGTGTACGGTATCGACGAAAATTGTGCGACGAAGAGAGGCTAGCAATGCTGGAAGGGTGAGAGTGCGTATAATCCATCGACTCAACATTAGTCATAAAGAACTCACATACTTATTGCAAAAATCTATTAGTTATCGAAACGAATACAATGCGCATGCTCCTAGGGCGATAGATCGGTAGGAAAAGACCATCACTTGTCCCTGACCGCCACTCATAAGGAAGACAATCAATAGATAAATCATCCTCCAACTTCATCACATAACAGTTCACCATACGTGCATGCTACGGGAATCGCAAACTTTAACACAAGTATCTCTGAAATTCACAACTACTCTACTAGCATGACTCTAATACCACCATCTTCATATCTCAAAACAACCATAAAGAATCAAACTTTTCATAGTATTCAATGCACTTTATATGAAAGTTTTTATTATATCCATCTTAGATGCACATCATATTAGGACTAATTTTATAACCCAAGCAAATTATCATCCTGTTCTAAAAGACTCTCAAAATAATATAAGTGAAGCATGAGAGGTCAACAATTTCTATAAAATAAAGCCACCACCATGCTCTAAAAAGATATAAGTGAAGCACTAGAGCAATATTGCCTAGCTCAAAAGATATAAGTGAAGCACATAGAGTATTCTAATAAATCATGACTCATGTGTGTCTCTGCAAAAATGTGTATACAACAAGGATGATTGTGTTAAACTAAAAAGCAAAGACTCAAATCATACAAGACGCTCCAAGCAAAACACATATCATGTGGTGAATAAAAATATAGCCTCAAGTAAAGTTACCGATAGACGAAGACGAAAGAGGGGATGCCTTCCGGGCCATCCCCAAGATTAGGCTTTTGGTTGTCCTTGAATTTTGCCTTGGGCTGCCTTGGGCATTCCCAAGCTTAGGCTCTTTACACTCCTTATTCCATAGTCCATCAAATCCTTACCCAAAACGTGAAAACTTCACAACACAAAACTCGACAGAAAATCTCTCATGAGTTCCGTTAGTATAGCAAAATAAATCACCACTTTAAGTTACTATTGCAAACTCATTCTTTATTTATATTGGTGTAATATCTACTGTATTCCAACTTATCCATGGTTCATACCCCCCGATACTACTCATAGATTCATCAAAATAAGCAAACAACACGTGAAAAACAAAATCTATCAAAAACAAAATCTGTAGTAATCTATAACTCTTGAATCCTTATGTAACTCTAAAAATCCTACCAAATTTGGGAAACCTGAGAAATTTTTGTACCAATACATAGAAAAAAGAATCATATCAAAAGCACGTTTCTATGAATTTTCAAAACTAATTTACTAAGCGCAAAAGTATCTGACTTTCAGCAGGATTAACACAACTATCACTGTAAGCTATCCTAAAGGTTTAACTTGGCACAAACACTAACTAAAACATAAAACCACATCTAAGCAGAGGCTAGATGAATTATTTATTACTAATGCTAAAGCTAAAATATGTAGAGTTGATAATGATAGTGCAACTTATTTTTGGCACTGCCGTTTGGGCCATATTGGTGTAAAGCGCATGAAGAAACTCCACACTGATGGACTTCTGGAATCACTTGATTATGAATCACTAGGTACTTGCGAACCATGCCTTATGGGAAAGATGACTAAAACGCCGTTCTCCGGAACAATGGAGAGAGCAACAGATTTATTGGAAATCATACACACTGATGTATGTGGTCCGATGAATATTGAGGCTCGCGGCGGGTATCGTTATTTTCTCACCTTCACAGATGATTTGAGCATATATGGGTATGTCTACTTAATGAAACATAAGTTTGAAACATTTGAAAAGTTCAAAGAATTTCAGAGTGAAGTGGAAAATCATCGTAAAAAGAAAATAAAGTTTCTACAATCTGATCGCGGAGGAGAATATTTGAGTTACGAGTTTGGTCTACATTTGAAACAATGCGGAATAGTTTCGCAACTCACGCCACCCGGAACACCACAACATAATGGTGTGTCCGAACATCGTAATCGTACTTTACTAGATATGGTGCGATCTATGATGTCTCTTACTAATTTACCGCTATCATTTTGGGGTTATGCTTTAGAGACAGCTGCATTCACGTTAAATAGGGCACCATCAAAATCCGTTGAGACGATGCCTTATGAATTATGGTTTGGAAAGAAATCAAAGTTGTCATTTCTTAAAGTTTGGGGCTGCGATGCTTATGTGAAAAAGCTTCAACTTGATAATCTCTAACCCAAATCGAAGAAATGTGTCTTCATAGGATACCCAAAGGAAACTATTGGGTACACCTTCTATCACAGATCTGAAGGCAAGACACTCATCGCTAAGAATGGATCCTTTCTAGAGAAGGAGTTTCTCTCGAAAGAAGTGAGTGGGAGGAAAGTAGAACTTGATGAGGTAATTGTACCTGCTCCCTTATTGGAAAGTAGTTCATCACAGAAACCGGTTCATGTGACGCCTACACCAATTATTGAGGAAGCTAATGATATTGATCATGAAACTTCAGATCAAGTTACTACCGAACCTCGTAGGTCAACCAGAGTAAGATCCGCACTAGAGTGGTACGGTAATCCTATTCTGGAGGTCATGTTACTTGACCATGGCGAACCTACGAACTATGAGGAAGCGATGATGAGCCCAGATTCCTCAAAATGGCTAGAGGCCATGAAATCTGAGATGGGTTCCATGTATGAGAACAAAGTGTGGACTTTGGTTGACTTGCTCGATGATCGGCAAGCCATCGAGAATAAATGGATCTTCAAGAAGAAGACTGACGCTGATGGTAATGTTACTGTCTACAAAGCTCGACTTGTTGAGAAAGGTTTTCGACAAGTTCAAGGGGTTGACTACGATGAGACTTTCTCACCTGTAGCGATGCTTAAGTCTATCCGAATCATGTTAGCAATTGCCGCATTTTATGATTATGAAATTTGGCAAATGGATGTCAAAACTACATTCCTGAATGGATTTCTGGAAGAAGAGTTGTATATGATGGAGCCAGAAGGTTTTGTCTAGCCGAAAGGTGCTAACAAAGTGTGCAAGCTCTAGCTATCCATTTATGGACTGGTGCAAGCCTCTCGGAGTTGGAATAAACTTTTTGATAGTGTGATCAAAACATATGGTTTCATATAGACTTTTGGAGAAGCCTGTATTTACAAGAAAGTGAGTGGGAGCTCTATAGCATTTCTAATATTATATGTGGACGACATATTGTTGATTGGAAATGATATAGAATTTCTGGATAACATAAAAGGATACTTGAATAAAAGTTTTTCAATGAAAGACCTAGGTGAAGCTGCTTATATATTGGGCATCAAGATCTATAGAGATAAATCAAGATGCTTAATTGGACTTTCACAAAGCACATACCTTGATAAAGTTTTGAACAAATTCAAAATGGATCAAGCAAAGAAAGGGTTCTTGCCTGTATTACAAGGTGTGAAGTTGTGTCAGACTAAATGCCCAACCACTGCAGAAGATAGAGAGAAAATGAAAGATGTTCCCTATGCTTCAGCCATAGGCTCTATCATGTATGCAATGCTGTGTACCAGACCTGATGTGTGCCCTTGCTATTAGTTTAGCAGGGAGGTACCAAAGTAATCTAGGAGTGGATCACTGGACAACGGTCAAGAACATCCTGAAATACCTGAAAAGGACTAAGGATATGTTTCTCGTTTATGGAGGTGACAAAGAGCTAGTTGTAAATGGTTACGTCGATGCAAGCTTTTACACTGATCCGGACGATTCTAAATCGCAAACCGGATACGTGTTTATATTGAACGGTGGAGCTCTCAGTTGGTGCAATTCTAAACAAAGCGTCATTGTGGGATCTACGTGTGAAGCAGAGTACATTGTTGCTTCGGAAGTAGCAAATGAACGAGTCTGGATGAAGGAGTTCATATCCGATCTAGGTGTCATACCTAGTGCATCAGGTCCAATGAAAATCTTTTGTGACAATACTGGTGTAATTGCCTTGGCAAAGGAATCCAAATTTCACAAGAGAACCAAGCACATCAAGAGACACTTCAATTCCATCTGGGACCAAGTCCAGGTGGGAGACATAGAGATTTGCAAGATACATACGGATCTGAATGTTGCAGACCCGTTGACTAAGCCTCTTCCACGAGCAAAACATGATCAGCACCAAGACTCCATGGGTGTTAGAATCATTACTGTGTAATCTAGATTATTGACTCTAGTGCAAGTGGGAGACTGAAGGAAATATGCCCTAGAGGCAATAATAAATGTTATTATTTATTTCCTCATATCATGATAAATGTTTATTATTCATGCTAGAATTGTATTAACCGGAAACATAATACATGTGTGAATACATAGACAAACATAGTGTCACTAGTATGCCTCTACTTGACTAGCTCATTGATCATAGATGGTTGAGTTTCCTAACCATAGATATGAGTTATCATTTGATCAATTGGATCACATCATTAGAAGAATGATGTGATTGACTTGACCCATTCCATTAGCTTAGCACTTGATCATTTAGTATGTTGCTATTGCTTTCTTCATGACTTATACATGTTCCTATGACTATGAGATTATGTAACTCCCGCTTACCAGAGGAACACTTTGTGTGCTACCAAACATCACAACATAACTGGGTGATTATAAAGGTGCTCTACAGGTGTCTCCGAAGGTATTTGTTGAATTGACGTATTTCGAGATTAGGATTTGTCACTCCGATTGTCGGAGAGGTATCTCTGGGCCCTCTCAGTAATGCACATCACTATAAGCCTTGCAAGCAATGTGACTAATGAGTTAGTTGCGGGATGATGCATTACATAACGATTAAAGAGACTTGCCGGTAACGAGATTGAACTAGGTATTGAGATACCGACGATCGAATCTCGGGCAAGTAACATACCGATGATAAAGGGAACAACATATGTAGTTATGCGGTTTGGCCGATAAAGATCTTCATAGAATATGTGGGAACCAATATAAGCATCCAGGTTCCGCTATTGGTTATTGACCGGAGATGTGTCTCGGTCATGTCTACATAGTTCTCGAACATGTAGGGTCCATACCCTTAAAGTTTGGTGACGATCGGTATTATGAGTTTTTGTGTTTTGATGTATCGAAAGTAGTTCGGAGCCCCGGATATGATCACAGACATGACGAGGAGTCACAAAATGGTTGAGACGTAAAGATCGATATGTTGGATGACTATGTTCGGACACCGGAAGCGTTTCGGGAGGTTTCAGACATTTACCGGAGTACCGGGGGGTTACCGGAACCCCCCGAGGAGTATATTGGGCCTAATGGGCCTTGGTGGGAGAAGAGGAGGGGCGGCCAGGGCAGCCGCGCGCCACCTCCCCCTCTAGTCTGAATTGGACAAGGAGGGGGGCTGCGCCCCCCTTCTTTCCTTCTCCTCCTCTCTCCCTTCCTTCCCTTCTCCTACTCCAACAAGGAAAGGAGGAGTCCTAGTCCCGGTGAGAGTAAGACTCCCCCCTTGGCGCACCCTCCTTGGTCGGCCGCCTCTCCCCCTTGCTCCTTTATATACGGGGGTAGGGGGCACCTCTAGACACAAGTTGATCTGTTGATCTCTCCCAGCCGTGTGCGCTGCCCCCCGCCACCATATTCCACATCGGTAATATCGTAGCGGTGCTTAGGGGAAGCCCTCCATCGGTAGCATCATCGACACCGTCATCGCGCCGTCATGCTGACGAAACTCTCCCGCAAAGCTCTGCTGGATCGAAGTTCGTGGGACTTCATCGAGCTGAACGTGTGCTGAACTCGGAGGTGCCATACGTTCAGTACTTGGATCGGTCGGATCGTGAAGACGTACGACTACATCAACCGCATTGTTCTAACGCTTCCGCTTTCGGTCTACGAGGGTGCGTGGATAACACTCTCCCCTCTCGTTGCTATGCATCACCATGATCTTGCGTGTGCGTAGGAATTTTTTGGAAATTACTATGTTCCCCAACACTTTTGTCGTGCTCGATATGCCTTCCTGATTTGGCGCTCATAGTCTGAGTCAACAGGCTTGGGAGCTGGTGCTTTAGCCATATGAATAAAGTGGTCAATCTTATCCCCAGGCAATTTCTCCCTTGGCGGCGGTGGCGGTTTCGGTCCAAAATGGGCGTCCACTTGGGCCTTCACTATGCCTTCGTCTTGCTCCTCAGTCATGTCGTAAGGCCTCTGCGGAAGAGGTCCAAGGCTTGGACCATACTTAAATCGCTGGCCTCCGCATGTACCTCCTGTACTACCTCGACTTGTAGTGCTACGCACCATAGCTGCGGCAACTCTCTTTCGCGATTGTTGAGGCAGCGGAGACGGCTGACGCAGTGTCGGACTTGGAGGAGGAGTGGCACGCATTGGTGGACTTGGAGGAGGAGGAGTGGCCTCACGCGTTGGATGAGTTGAAGCAGGAGGAGTGCCCTGAAGCTGTGCCGGACTTGGAGGAGCGGAAGTCGTCTGCTCCTCATCACCTCCTTGAGTGTCAAGCTCTAGCTGACGCATTGTAGGTGGCCTTCGAAAGATGATGCAATCCTTTCTCCATAGGATGATATGATGTATGGCCTCTCCCAGTGTGTGCTCCTCGTCACCTCGAGGAATGACAAGTTGTAGTCCCGAATATTGGTCCACCACCTCATCAACCACGACACGAGCATAGCCAGCTGGAATCGGGCTACAATGGAAGGTTGCTTTAGGGGGATTTGTATAAACAACAATGTCCACCAACTTCACAGATATGTTCTTTATTTTCAAGTGTAGCTCATAGTTAGTGTTCTCCATGATGTCATCCACAGGGTATCTATCCAGCAGTGCATCGCCTGGGGCGTAACCCATGCTGCTTCTCAACATGGATGGGATGGTGCTATCCAATGCTGGATCATCCGCTAGCTGCTGCTGCTGCTGAGACCCCCTTTCCTGGCTAAGTGAGTCGATATGCTGCTACTGCCGTTGGAATTTGAGTGCCAAGTCCACGTGCGTTGATTCTAGGCCTTGAAGGCGATCTGCTTCCTGCTTCCTCTTCTTCTCCTCCAGCTTCCTCTTCTTCTCCTCCTCCATCTTCCTTCTCGGATGGCTTCTATAGTCGGCATTCCAGTCTGAAAAGCCCTCATACCACGGAACAACGCCCTTGCCATTGCTACGGGTTAGCTTAAAGGGGTTAAACTAGACAAAGGACACGAGGATTTTTATACTAGTTCGGCCCCTTCGATGAAGGTAAAGGCCTATGTCAAGTTGTGATGGGATTATTGGGGTCTCGCTAACCAGGGAGCTAAACAAGCTATGCCTGGCTATTGAGTTGTTGTTTCTTGTCCCTGAACCGCCGCCGGGTCGTCCCCTTATATACACGGGTTGACGCCCGGCCGGTTTACAGAGTCCCGAGGCCGACTCATACAAGTATGCGGCTCGGTCTCTCCTTTCCTTATCTTACAGTACAAGTTACATATCTATGGCGGTTTACTACTATGGGCCCTAATCCGCCTCTGGGCTCCGGGCCTCTAAGCTTCATAGTAAAGCGCCATCTTCTGAGTCTTCATGGTCTTCAATATAGTTGAGGGTGAACCGGCCCCTCCTGGGCGGTTTACACTCAGTAGTTGTATCCCCAACACCGGGTGTTCAGGATTTCCCAGGGCACACGTAAGCTCGCCGTTCTCTCTGTTGGGCTTGAACACCCCCTTTCTAGCATCTTCTATTGCTTCAAGTAACTTATCTTCGGCTCCTTTAAGACATTCCTTCTTCGAAACCTCGCTTGTCTTCGGGTCCAACGCCCCCCATGCACATAGAACCAAGTTCTGCACCTAGGGGACCAGCTCAATGTAACTGGAGTGACCTGTGCAGCCTGCATCTCTTGCTCAGACTTATCCCACTTAGGCATTGCCACCGCATAGCCACCTGGCCCCATCCTATGGAACTACTCCTTTTTTGCGGCATTGGCCATGTTTTTTCTGGACCGTTCCTTAGATAATTCTGGTTCCTTGAATTTCATGAAAGCGGGCCAGTGTTCTCTTTGCTTCTCCAGTGTTCCCTTGAATTCTGGAGTCTTCTTTCCTCTTCGACGTACTTGTTCCATATAGTTTTCTTGTGGTTGTTGAACGCTATCGTCATCTTTCTAAGAGCAGCGTCCTTGACATTCTCCACATCTGCAGCTGTGAAATGATCTAGTAGGGTGACATGTTCCATGAGTTTTTCCCAAAGCAGAGTTTTTGCTCTGTCCTCGACAAAAGTAAGATCTGGATGTTTCTTTGTTGGCTCTTTCCATTCTTGAAGGGAGATAGGGAGTTGGTCCTTCACAAGAACTCCGCACTGATGAGCGAACATGTTTGCAATGTTCTTAGGCGCTAGTGGTTCGCCATTAGTTTTGATGGAATCGATGTTGTACTTTACACCCTCCTTTAACTTTTTGCCCGGGCCTCGCACTCTGCATGTAGAAGATTTGCTCGATCCGGGGGGCTGAAAGAAGAAAGATTGATTCATTATTATATCTTCAAATAATTTAAAACATGTGATGATCACCAGATGCCTGCTTATATAAATATACCTCGCCGGTCTCTGTTATTCCAATATCAACATTTTCTTCGCCATCAGAATCATAGTCGTCCATGACTTCATCAATTCGGCCGTCGCGATCGAATATCATATCATCACCCTCCCCGGTATTGTTCAGATATTGGGAGCCGTCGTCTTCTTCATTGCGATCATCTGGCCCGTGAGGGGAGCGTATGGTCTCGAATAGGGCCTCTTCTCTCTCTTTGCAGGTATTTTCCACCATAGCTTTTATTTAACAAATCTAGAAAAAATATAAAACAATTTAGTATTCAAATTACAATGCATGCATGCAATCAATAAGGAAAAACTGAATCATAGTACATAATATGCATCGTCTCGAATAATATATAATCTCGAATGCATCATATCGAATAATATATAATCTCGAATAAATCGTCTCGAATATTATATATCGAATACATCACTAGCTAGATAGCTAATAAAGATCGAATACTACAGAATAATCTAGGCCACTCGCGGTTCCTGAGGCACGGGAGGTGGACACCCAAAGAGAAGGAACCATCATAGGATCATAGCTCCGGTCATCTCCCGAAACAACCTGTCAGGTATTGGAGAACCTGACGTCCATAGCATCCATGTAGCGATGGACGTGCTCGTCCTCCTCCGTGACACGGTGACGCACCACCTCCGGTGGGGCCGGCTCCCTCCGAACCGAAAGTGGCCCACGGTAACGCCACCAGAGGAGCTCAGGGTCAACGACGGGACCCGGGGGTGGGTTCCTCACCAAGCGGCGATCCCCCGAAGGTAGCACCTCCCAGTGCCAGCTTGACGGAGCCCAGTCCCGGACATGGGTCCTCTGAAGTAGGACGTCGTCGCGAACGGATCGACGGCGAGGATGCAGACCGGGCATCGTCGAGAACAAATACTATACGCCGCAAAAGTAACATTTTTTAAATGATTGGATTGTGATTTCTTATATGCAAATTCTAAAATTCTATAACTAAAATTATAAGAAACTAAAAAAACATCGATCATCGTCTAACAATTTGAAATTGATCTAATTCATGTAGCTAAAACTAACATTTCTAAAATTTCTAACATTTCTATATAACTAACATTTCTAACATTTCTATATACTATTTGACATTAATCTAATATAATTAATTAATTCATCTAAAACCTTTGTATAAAAATAGAAAAAACTAAAAAAACTAAAAACAAAAAAAAACTAAAAACATAATCTAGTGTGTGCGTGTGTGGTGTGTGCGTGTGTGTGTGTGTGCACCTACGGCGCGGCGGCATCGATTGGAGGGAGGAGAGGGGCCGAGGAGATGGGCTCACAGCGCGGGCGAGGTCGAGGTGACAGCGACGGCATGGTCCAGGCGACGGCGACGGTGAGGTCCAAGGCGACGGTGACAGCGAGGCGAGGGGACGGCGACGGGCCGGTGTGGCAACGTGGACGGGCCGGCGACGGGCGGCGACGAGGATGGCGACGGGCGGCGACGGGGATGGAGACTATGGGGGCTGGCGGCGACGGGGCGGACGAGAAGAAGCAGAGGAAGAATGAAACTGACAAAATTCGTAAGTGCTGCTTATATAGGAGGCACCTATAGTACCGGTTGGAGCCAGCAACCGCTACTAAAGGCTTGTTTTGGCCAGGCGAATGATACGTCTCCAACGTATCTATAATTTTTTATTGTTCCATGCTATTATATTACCTGTTTTGAATGTTTATGGGCTTTATTTTACAAATTTATATCATTTTTGGGACTAACCTACTAACCGGAGGCCCAGCCCGTATTGATGTTTTTTTGCCTATTTCAGTATTTCGAAGAAAAGGAATATCAAATGGAGTCCAAACGGAATGAAACCTTCGGAAGCGTGATTTTTGAAAGAAACGTGATCCAGAGGACTCGGAGTGCAAGCCAAGAAGCAGCCGAGGCGGCCACGAGGGTGGAGGGCGTGCCCACCCCTACAGGGCGCGCCCCTTGTCTTGTGGGCCCCTCGGGCTTCCACCGACGTACTTCTTCCTCTTATATATACCCATATACCCTGAAAACATCCAGGGAGCCACCGAAAGACAATTTCCACTGTCGTAACCTTCTGTATCCGCGAGATCCCATCTTGGAGCCTTCGCCGGTGCTCTGCCGGAGGGGGAATCGACCACGGAGGGCTTCTTCATCAACACCATAGCCCCTCCGATGAGTTGTGAGTAGTTTACCACAGACCTTCGGGTCCATAGTTATTATCTAGATGGCTTCTTCTCTCTTTTTGGATCTCAATACCATGTTCTCCCCCTCTCTTGTGGAGATTTATTTGATGTAACTCTTTTTTGCAGTGTGTTTGTCCAGATCCGATGAATTGTGGGTTTATGATCAAGTTTATCTATTAGAAATATTTGAATCTCCTATGAATTCTTTTATGTATGATTGAGTTATCTTTGCAAGTCTCTTCGAATTATCGGATTGGTTTGGCCTACTAGATTGATCTTTCTTGCAATGGGAGAAGTGCTTAGCTTTGGGTTCAATCTTGCGGTGTCCTTTCCCGGTGACAGCACGGGCAGCAATTCACGTATTGTATTGTTGCCATCGAGGATAAAAAGATGGGGTTTATATCATATCGCATGAGTTTATCCCTCTACATCATGTCATCTTTCTTAATGCGTTACTCTACTCTTATGAACTTAATACTCTAGATGCATGCTGGATAGCGGTCGATGTGTGGAGTAATAGTAGTAGATGCAGGCAGGAGTCGGTCTACTTGTCATGGACGTGATGCCTATATACATGATCATGCCTAGATAATCTCATAATTATTCGTTTTTCTATCAATTGCTTGAGTAATTTGTTCACCCATTGTAATACTTATGCTATCTTCAGAGAAGCCACTAGTGAAACCTATGGTACCCGGGTCTATCTTTTATCATATAAGCTTTAAATCTACTTTTATTTGCATCTATATTTTTCCAATCTATATTATAAAATACCAAAAATATATTTATCTTATCATACTATCTCTATCAGATCGCACTTTCGCAAGTGGCCGTGAAGGGATTTACAACCCCTTTATTGCGTTGGTTGCGAGTTCTTTGTTTGTTTGTGTAGGTGTGTGGGACTTTTGAGGAGCCTCCTACTGGATTGATACCTTGGTTCTCAAAAACTGAGGGAAATACTTACGCTACTATAGCTGCATCACCCTTTCCTCTTCAAGAAAAACCAATGCAAGCTCAAGATGTAGCACGAAGGATTTCTGGCGCCGTTGCCGGGGAGGTCTTCGCTCAAGTCAAGACATACCAAGTACCCATCACAAACTCATCTCCCTCGTATTTACATTATTTGTCAGTTGCCTCTCGTTTTCCTCCCCCCCCCCACTTCACCCTTGCCGTTTTATTTGCCCTCTCTGTCCCAATCTTCTCATCTCTCTTTCTCTTGTCTTTTGTTTGCTCGTCGTTATGTCTAGTTCCTTATCTGCTCCTATGTCTCCCGAGTTTGAAGTTCTTCACTTCAAGCAAAGGCAAGGATAAAACTTAAAAGATGCTTGGTATAGGATGATGGAATCTTATCGCAATTGCACCCTAGAGGTGAATTTTAGAATTTTACTTCGCAATTTTTATGTTGGGATAAATATGTCGCATAGACAACTCTTGGATTGCATTGCCAAGGGAAATTTTATTGAAATTGATCCTAGTATTGCGCATGAAATAATAGAGGCAATAGTGGGAACACAACCTCAAAAAGGGGGATCACATCCTACCCAAGAAGAAACACAAGTGTTTGGAAAGATTTGCGACGCAACAAAAATATTACAAAAGTCTCTTGAGCCTCTTAAAAGTGTTTGCAGAAATCTTCACCGCATGAATATGTTGATTACTCTTTGCAATAAGAGGTTGGATTCTTTAGATCTAAAAATTTCTGAGTATGAAGGGAAACCTAAAGAACCTCCCGGATTCTAGCATGACTCCGCTAAAAAACTGAAAATTAAAGATGGCACTACTTAGATCTATCTTCGCTTTTATGCCTAGCTAGGGACGTTAAACTATAGCGCTAGTTGGGAGGCAACCCAATTTTCTTTGTGTTCTCTGTTTTTGTTCCTGTTTAGTAATAAATTTTGCATCTACCTTCTGTTTATATGTGTTTTCATACTTTAATTAGTGTTTGTGCTAAGTAGAACCTATAGGATAACCTATGATGATAGTTAATTTGATTCTGCTGAAAAACAGAAACTTTGCGCTCACGAGAAAAAATTCAATAAATCACAGAAACGTTATTTTGTTGGAAATATGCCCTAGAGGCAATAATAAATTAGTTATTATATTTCCTTGTTCATGATAATCGTTTATTATCCATGCTATAATTGTATTGAAAGGAAACTCAGATACATGTGTGGATACATAGACAACACCATGTCCCTAGTAAGCTTCTAGTTGACTAGCTCGTTGATCAATAGATGGTTACGGTTTCATGACCATGGACATTGGATGTCGTTGATAACGGGATCACATCATTAGGAGAATGATGTGATGGACAAGACCCAATCCTAAGCCTAGCACAAAGATCGTAGTTCATATGCTAAAGCTTTTCTAATGTCAAGTATCATTTCCTTGGACCATGAGATTGTGCAACTCCTGGATACCGTAGGAATGCTTTGGGTGTACCAAACGTCACAACGTAACTGGGTGGCTATAAAGGTACACTACAGGTATCTCCGAAAGTGTCTGTTGGGTTGGCACGAATCGAGACTGGGATTTGTCACTCCGTGTAAACAGAGAGGTATCTCTGGGCCCTCTCGGTAGGACATCATCATAATATGTGCAATGTGACCAAGGGGTTGATCACGGGATGATGTGTTACGGAACGAGTAAAGAGACTTGCCGGTAACGAGATTGAACAAGGTATCGGCATACAGACGATCGAATCTCGGGCAAGTACAATATCGCTAGACAAAGGGAATTGTATACGAGATCGATTGAGTCCTTGACATCGTGGTTCATCCGATGAGATCATCGTGGAACATGTGGGAGCCAACATGGGTATCTAGATCCCGCTGTTGGTTATTGACCGGAGAACGTCTAGGTCATGTCTGCATGGTTCCCGAACCCGTAGGGTCTACACACTTAAGGTTCGATGACGCTAGGGTTATAAAGGAAGTTTGTATGTGGTTACCGAATGTTGTTCGGAGTCCCGGATGAGATCCCGGACGTCACGAGGAGTTTCGGAATGGTCCGGAGGTAAAGATTTATATATGGAAAGTTGTTGTTCGGGTTCCGGGAAAAGTTCGGGTTTTTCCGGTACTGTACGGGGAAGCTTCCAGAAGGTTCTGGAGGATTCCGGAGGGGTCCGGAGGTACGGAAATTGTTCCACCACGTTCAATACATCAGCATGGGCTGTAGGGGGGCGCCCTAGCCTTAATGGGCCAGGGGCACCAGCCCCCCCAAGGCCCATGCGCATGGGAGAGGGGAAACCCTAAGGGGGAGGGCCTCCACTTGACTTGGGAGGCACTCCTCCCCCCTTGGCCGCCGGCCCCAACCCTAGATGAGATCTAGGGGGCCGGCCCCCTCTCCCCCCCACCTATAAATAGTGGAGGGGTGAGAGGGCAGCCGCACCCCAAGTTCTGGCGCAGCCCTCCCCCTCTCCCAAGTACTCCTCCTCTCCCGCGGTGCTTGGCGAAGCCCTGTAGGATTGCCACGCTCCTCCACCACCACCACGCCGTCGTGCTGCTGCTGGACGGAGTCTTCCCCAACCTCTCCCTCTCTCCTTGCTGGATCAAGGCGTGGGAGACATCACCGGGCTGTACATGTGTTGAACGCAGAGGTGTCGTCCGTTCGGCACTAGGATCTCCGGTGATTTGGATCACGACGAGTACGACTCCTTCAACCCCGTTCTCTTGAACACTTCCGTTTAGCGATCTACAAGGGTATGTAGATGCACTCTCCTTCCCCTCGTTGCTGGTTTCTCCATAGATAGCTCTTGGTGACACGTAGGAAAATTTTGAATTTCTGCTATGTTCCCCAACAGTGGCATCCTGAGCTAGGTCTATGCGTAGATTCTATGCACGAGTAGAACACAAAGTAGTTGTGGGAGTTGATTTTGTTAAATATGCTTACCATTACTAGTCCTATCTTGATTCGGCGGCATTGTGGGATGAAGCGGCCCGGACCGACCTTACACATACACTTACGTGAGACAGGTTCCACCGACTGACATGCAGTTGTTGCATAAGGTGGCTAGCGGGTGCCAGTCTCTCCCACTTTAGTCGGATCGGATTCGATGAAAAGGGTCCTTATGAAGGGTAAATAGCAATTGACATATCACGTTGTAGTTTTTGCGTAGGTAAGAAATGTTCTTGCTAGAAACCCATAGCAGCCACGTAAAACATGCAAACAACAATTAGAGGACGTCTAACTTGTTTTTGCAGGGTATGCTATGTGATGTGATATGGCCAATAAGAATGTGATGAATGATATGTGATGTATGAGATGGATCATGTTCTTGTAATAGGAATCACGACTTGCATATCGATGAGTATGATAACCGACAGGAGCCATAGGAGTTGTCTTAATTTATTGTATGACCTGCGTGTCATTGAACAACGCCATGTAATTACTTTACTTTATTGCTAACCGGTAGCCATAGTAGTAGAAGTAATAAGTTGGCGAGACAACTTCATGGAGACACGATGATGGAGATCGTGGTGTCATGCCGGTGACGACGATGATCATGGAGCCCCGAAGATGGAGATCAAAAGGAGCAAAATGATATTGGCCATATCATGTCACTATTTGATTGCATGTGATGTTTATCATGTTTATACATCTTATTTGCTTAGAACGATGGTAGTAAATAAGATGATCCCTCATTAAAATTTCAAGAAAGTGTTCCCCCTAACTGTGCACCGTTGTGAAAGTTCGTCGTTTCGAAGCACCACGTGATGATCGGGTGTGATAGATTCTTACGTTCACATACAACGGGTGTAAGCCAGATTTACACACGCGAAACACTTAGGTTAACTTGACGAGCCTAGCATGTACAGACATGGCCTCGGAACACAAGAGACCGAAAGGTCGAGCATGAGTCGTATAGTAGATACGATCAACATGAAGATGTTCACCGATGATGACTAGTCCGTCTCATGTGATGATCGGACACGGCCTAGTTGACTCGGATCATGTAATCACTTAGATGACTAGAGGGATGTCTATCTGAGTGGGAGTTCATAAGATGAACTTAATTATCCTGGACATAGTCAAAAGATCTTTGCAAATTATGTCATAAGCTCGCGCTTTAGTTCCACTATTTAGATATGTTCCTAGAGAAAATATAGTTGAAAGTTGACAGTAGCGATTATGCGGACAGTAGAAAGCTTATGTCCTTCATGCACCACTCAGTGTGCTGAACCCCAAACGTCGTTTGTGGATGTTGCGAACATCGGACATACACGTTTTGATAACTACGTGATAGTTCAGTTAAACGGTTTAGAGTTGAGGCACCAAAGACGTTTTCGAAATGTCGCGGAACATATGAGATGTTTCGAGTGCTGAAATTGGGATTTCAGGCTCATGCCCATGTCAAGAGGTATAAGACCTCCCATGATTTTCTGAGCCTGCAAACTAAGGGAGAAAAGCTCAATCGTTGAGCTTGTGCTCAGATTGTCTGAGTGCAACAATCACTTGAATCGAGTGGGAGTTGATCTTCCAGATGAGATAGTGATGTTTCTCCAAAGTCATTGCCACCAAGCTGCTAGAGCTTAGTGATGAACTATAACATATCAGGGATAGATATGATGATCCTTGAGGTATTCGCGATGTTTGACACCGCGAAAGTAGAAATCAAGAAGGAGCATCAATTGTTGATGGTTGGTGAAACCACTAGTTTCAAGAAGGGCAAGGGCAAGAAGGGATACTTCATGAAATGGCAAATCAGCTGCTGCTCTAGTGAAGAAGCCCAAGGTTGAACCTAAACCCAAGACTAAGTGCTCCTGTAATAAGGGGAACAGCCACTGGAGCAGGATTACCCTAGATACTTGGTAGATAAGAAGGCTGGCAGGGTCGATAGAGGTATATTGGATATACATTAAGTTAATGTGTACTTTACTAGTACTCCTAGTAGCACCAAGGTATTAGATACCGGTTCGGTTGCTAAGTGTTAGTAACTCGAAATAAAAGGCTACGGAATAAACAGAGACTAGCTAAAGGTGAGCTGACGATATGTGTTGGAAGTGTTTCCAAGTTTGATGTGATCAAACATCGCACGCTCCCTCTACCATCAAGATTAGTATTAAAACTGAATAATTGTCATTTGGTGTTTGCGTTGAGCATTGACATGATTGGATTATGTCTATAGCAATACGGTTATTCATTTAAGGAGAATAATGGTTACTCTATTTATTTGAATAATACCTTCAATGGTCTTGCACCTAAAGGAATGGTTTATTTGATCTCGATCGTAGTGATACACATTTTCATGCCAAAAGATATAAGATAGTAATGATAGTACCACTTACTTGTGGCACTGCCATGTAAGTCATATTGGTATAAAACGCATGAAGAAGCTCCATGTTGATGGATCTTTGGACTCACTCGTTTTTGAAAAGTTTGATACATGCGAACCATGTCTATTGGTGTAAACGCATGAAGAAACTCCATGCAGATGGATCATTTGGACTCACTTGATTTTGAATCACTTGACATATGCAAATCATACCACATGGGCAAGATGAATGAAAAGCCTTGTTTTTCAGTAAGATGGAACAAGATAGCAACTTGTTGGAAGTAACACATTTTGATGTGTGCAGTCCATTGAGTGCTGAGGCATGTAGTGAATATCGTTATGTTCTTACTTCACAGATGATTCGAGTAGATGTTGAGTATATTTACTTGATGAAACACAAGTCTGAATTATTGAATGGTTCAAGTAATTTCAGAGTGAAGTTGAAGATCATTGTGACAAGAGGATAAAATGTCTATGATATGATCACATAGATGAGTATCTGCATTACGAGCTTTGGCACACAATTAAGACATTGTGGAAATTGTTTCACAATTAATACCGCCTGGAACACCATAGTGTGATGGTGTGTCCGAACATCATAGTTGCACCCTATTGGATATGGTGCGTACCATGATGTCTCTTATCGAATTACCACTATCGTTCATGGGTTAGGCATTAGAGACAACCACACTCAGTTTAATAGGGCACCACGTAATTCCGTTGAGACGACACCATTTGAACTGTGGTTTGGAGAAACCTAAGTTGTCGTTTCTTAAAAGTTTGGGGCTGCGACGCTTATGTGAAAAAGTTTCATCGTGATAAGCTCGAACCCAAAACAGATAAATACATCTTCATAGGATACCCAAAATGGTTGGGTATACCTCCTATCTCAGATCCGGAAGCAAAAGTAATTGTTTCTAGAAATGGGTCCTTTCTCGAGGAAAAGTTTCTCTCGAAAGAATTGAGTGGGAGGATGGTGGAGACTTGATGAGGTTATTGAACTGTTACTTCAACTAGTGTGTAGCACGGCACAGGAAGTTGTTCCCGTTGCCCCTACACCAATTGAAGTAGAAGCTTATGATAGTGATCGTGAAGTTTCGGATCAAGTCACTACCATACCTCCTAGGGTGACAAGGATGCGTACTAAATCAGAGTGGTACGCAATCCTTTCTTAGAGGTCATGTTGCTAAACAACGATGAACCTACAAGCTATGGAGAAGCGATGGTGGGCCCGGATTCCGACGAATGGCTCGAGGCCATAAAATCCGAGAAAGGATCCATGACTTTGGAAGAACTACTTGATGGTCGTAAGGCTATTGGGTACAGATGGATTTTAGAAGAAGACAGACAATGATGGTAAGTATCACCATTAAGAAAGCTCGACTTGTCGTTAAGATGTTTTCTGACAAGTTCAAGGAGTTGACTACGATGAGACTTTCTCACTCGTAGCGATGCTAAGAATCTGTTGGGACTATATTAGCAATTACTGCATGATTTATGAAATCTTGCAGATAGGATGTCAAAACATTGTTTCCTCGACGTTATACTTGAGGAAAGGTTGTATGTGATACAACCAGAAGGTTTTGTCAATCCTGAAAGACACTAATAAGTATGCAAAGCTCCAGCAATCCTTCTTAGGACTGGAGTAAGCATCTCGGAGTTGGAATGTACGCTTTGATGAGATGATCAAAGATTTTGGGTTTATACAAAAGTTTATGAGAAACTTGTGTTTCCAAAGAAGTGAGTGGGAGCATTATAGAATTTCTGATGAGTATATGTTGTTGACATATTGTTGATCAGAAATGATGTAGAATTTCTGGAAAGCATATAAGGTTATTTGAAAGATGTTTTTCAATAGAAAACCTGGATTAAGCTACTTGAACAATAAGCATCAAGATCTATAAGATAGATCAAAATGCTTAATAATACTTTCAATTGAGCACATACATTGACATGATCTTGAAGGTGTTCAAGATGGATCAGTCAAAGAAGGAGTTCTTGCCTGAGTTGTAAGGTATGAAGTTAAAAGTTAAAGCTCGACCACGGCAGAAGAGAGACAAAGGACGAAGGCCGTCCCCTATGCTTCAGACGTAGGCTCTATAGTATGCTATGTTGTGTGCCGCACCGGAAGTGTGCCTTGCCATGAATCAGTCAAGGGGTACAAGAATGATCCAGGAACGGATCATTGGACAGCGGTCAAAATTATCCTTAGAGGGATAAGGAAATGTTTCTCGATTATGGAGGTGATAAAGAGTTCGGCGTAAAGGGTTACGTCGATGCAAGCTTTAACACCTATCCGAATGACTCTGAGTAGCAAACCGGATACGTATAGTGGAGCAACCATTTGGAATAGCTTCAAGTGGAACGTGGAAGCAGCATTTACAATATGACATAGAGAATTGCGAAGTACATACGGATCTGACTACTGCAGACCCATTGACTAAAACTTCTCTCACAAGGAAAACATGATCAAACCCCAGAACTCATTGAGTCTTAATCACATGGCGATGTGAACTAGTTTAATGACACTAGTAAACTCTTTGGATGTTAGTCACATGGCGATGTGACCTATCAGTGTTAATCACATAGCGATGTGAACTAGATTATTGACTCTAGTGCAAGTGGGAGACTGTTGGAAATATGCCCTAGACGCAATAATAAATTAGTTATTATATTTCCTTGTTCATGATAATCGTTTATTATCCATGCTATAATTGTATTGAAAGGAAACTCAGATACATGTGTGGATAAATAGACAACACCATGTCCCTAGTAAGCTTCTAGTTGACTAGCTCGTTGATCAATAGATGGTTACGGTTTCCTGACCATGGACATTGGATGTCATTGATAACGGGATCACATCATTAGGAGAATGATGTGATGGACAAGACCCAATCCTAAGCCTAGCACAAAGACCATAGTTCATATGCTAAAGCTTTTCTAATGTCAAGTATCATTTCCTTGGACCATGAGATTGTGCAACTCCCGGATACCGTAGGAATGCTTTGGGTGTACCAAACGTCACAATGTAACTGGGTGGCTATAAATATGCACTATAGGTATCTCCGAAAGTGACTGTTCGGTTGGCACGAATCGAGACTGGGATTTGTCACTCCGTGTAAACAGAGAGGTATCTCTGGGCCCACTCGGTAGGACATCATCATAATGTGCACAATGTGACCAAGGGGTTGATCACGGGATGATGTGTTACGGAACGAGTAAAGAGACTTGCCGGTAACGAGATTGAACAAGGTATCGGCATACCGACGATCGAATCTCGGGCAAGTACAATATCGCTAGACAAAGGGAATTGTATACGGGATCGATTGAGTCCTTGACATCGTGGTTCATCCGATGAGATCATCATGGAACATGTGGGAGCCAACATGGGTATCCAGATCCCGCTGTTGGTTATTGGCCGGAGAACGTCTAGGTCATGTCTGCATGGTTCCCAAACCCGTAGGGTCTACACACTTAAGGTTCGATGACGCTAGGGTTATAAAGGAAGTTTGTATGTGGTTACAGAATGTTGTTCGGATTCCCGGGTGAGATCCCGGACATCACGAGGAGTTTCGGAATTGTCCGGAGGTAAAGATTTATATATGGAAAGTTGTTGTTCGGGTTCCGGGAAAAGTTCGGGTTTTTCTGGTATTGTACCGGGAAGCTTCCAGAAGGTTCTGGAGGATTCCGGAGGGGTCCGGAGGTCCGGAAATTGTTCCACCACGTTCAATACAGCAGCATGGGCTATAGGGGGGCGCCCTAGCCTTAATGGGCCAGGGGCACCAGCCCCCCCAAGGCCCATGCGCATGGGAGAGTGGAAACCCTAAGGGGGAGGGCCTCCACTTGACTTGGGAGGCACTCCTCCCCCCTTGGCCGCCGTCCCCAACCCTAGATGAGATCTAGGGGGGGCGGCCCCCTCTCCCCCCCACCTATAAATAGTGGAGGGGTGAGAGGGCAGCCGCACCCCAAGTTCTGGCGCAGCCCTCCCCCTCTCCCAAGTACTCCTCCTCTCCCGCGGTGCTTGGCGAAGCCCTGCAGGATTGCCACGCTCCTCCACCACCACCATGCCGTCGTGCTGCTGCTGGACGAAGTCTTCCCCAACCTCTCCATCTCTCCTTGCTGGATCAAGGCGTGGGTGCCGTCACCGGGCTGTACGTGTGTTGAACACGGAGGTGCCGTCCGTTCGGCACTAGGATCTCCGGTGATTTGGATCACGACGAGTACGACTCCTTCAACCCCGTTCTCTTGAACGCTTCCGTATAGCGATCTACAAGGGTATGTAGATGCACTCTCCTTCCCCTCATTGCTGGTTTCTCCATAGATAGATATTGGTGACACATAGGAAAATTTTGAAATTCTGCTACGTTCCCCAACATATTTTGCATTGATTCTTTTTGCTATAGATCAATAGACTAATTTTCCAGGACGTCATATTTTGGTAGGATTTTTAGAGTTCCAGAAGTTTTCGTTAGTTACAGATTACTACAGACTGTTCTGTTTTTGACAGATTCTGCCTTTCGTGTGTTGTTTGCTTATTTTGATGCATCTATGGCTAGTATTAAGTGGTATGAACCATAGAGAACTTGGAATACAGTAGGTTTAACACCAATATAAATAAAGAATGAGTTCATTATAGTACCTTATGTGGTGATTTTGTTTTCTTTCACTAACGGAGCTTATGAGATTTCCTGTTGAGTTTTGTGTTGTGAAGTTTTCAAGTTTTGGGTAAAGATTTGATGGACTATGGAATAAGGAGTGGCAAAAGCCTAAGCTTGGGAATGCCCATGGCACCCCAAGATATTCAAAAGTAGCCAAAAGCCTAAGCTTGGGTATGCCCCGGGAAGGCATCCCCTCTTTCGTCTTTGTTCATTGGTAACTTTACTTGGAGCTATATTTTTATTCGCCACATGATATGTGTTTTGCTTGGAGCGTCGTGTATGATATTAGTATTTGCTTTTTAGTTTACCACAATAATCCTTGCTGTACACACCTTTTTGGAGAAGCCCACTTGATTGAAATTTATTAGAATACTCTATGTGCTTCACTTATATCTTTTGAGCTAGATAGTTTTTGCTCTAGTGCTTCACTTATATCTTTTAGAGCGCGGCGGTGGCTTAATTTTGAAGAAATTGCTAGTCTCTCATGATTCACTTATATTATTTTGAGAGTCTCTTAGAACAGCATGGTATTTGCTATGGTCATAAAATTGGTCCTAGAATGGTAGGCATCCAAGTTGGGTATAATAAAAACTATCATAGGAAGTGAATTGGATGCTATGATCAATTTGATACTTGATAATTGTTTTGAGATATGGAGGTAGTGATATTAAAGTCATGCTAGTTGTGTGATTATGAATTTAAAGAATACTTGTGTTGAAGTTAGTAAGTCTCGTAGCATGCACGTATGGTTAAAGTTGTGTAACAAATTTGAAACATGAAGTGTCCTTGGATTGTGCATCCTTATGAGTGGCGGTCGGGGATGAGTGATGGTCTTTTCCTACCAATCTATCCCCCTAGGAGCATGCGCATAGTGCTTGGTTTTTGATGACTTCTAAATTTTTGCAATAAGTATATGAGTTATTTTGACTAATGTTTAGTCCATGGATTATACGCACTTTTACCTTTCCATCATTGCTAGCCTCTTCGGTACCGTGCATTGCCCTTTCTCACCTTGAGAGTTGGTGCAAACTTTGCCGATACATCCAAACCCTGTGATATGATACGCTCTATCACACATAAACCTCCTTATATCATCCTCAAAACAGCCACCATACCTACCTATTATGGCATTTCCATAACCATTCTGAGATATATTGCCATGCAACTTTCCACCGTTCTGTTTATCATCATGACACACATTACTTTTGTCATATTGCCATTGCATGATCATGTAGTTGACATCGTATTTGTGGCAAAGTCACCATGCATAATTTCATACATGTCACTCTTGATTCATTGCAACATCCCGGTACACCGCCGGAGGCATTCATATAGAGTCATATCTTGTTCTAGTTTCGAGTTGTAATTTATGTGTTGTAATCAATAAAAGTGTGATGATCATCATTATTAGAGCATTGTCCCCGAAAAGAAAAAAAAGAAAGGCCAAAAAAAATAGAAAGGCCAAAGAAAAAAAGAAAAAAGAGAAAAAAGAGAAAAAAAAGAAAAAAAATAAAAAGGGGGCAATGTTACTATCTCTTTTTCCACACTTGTGCTTCAAAGTAGCACCATGTTCTTCATATAGCGAGTCTCATATATTGTGCTTCAAAGTAGCACCATGTTCTTCATATAGAGAGTCTCATATGTTGTCACTTTCATATACTAGTGGGAATTTTTCATTATAGAACTTGGCTTGTATATTCCTACAATGGGCTTCCTCAAATGCCCTAGGTCTTCATGAGCAAGCAAGTTGGATGCACACCCACTAGTTTTCTTTTGTTGAGCTTTCATTCATTTATAGCTCTAGTGCATCCGTTGCATGGCAATCCCTACTCCTGATGTTGACATCAATTGATGGGCATCTCCATAGCCCGTTGATTATCCTCGTCAATATGAGACTTTCTTCTTTTTTTGTCTTCTCCACACAATCACCATTATCATATTCTATTCCACCCATAGTGTTATATCCATGGCTCACGCTCATGTATTGCGTGAAAGTTGAAAAAGTTTGGGATTATTTAAGTACTAAACAATTGCTTGGCTTGTCATCGGGGGTGTAGAATTTGGGAACATTTTTGTGTGACGAAAATGAAGCATAACCTAACTATATGATTTTGTAGGGATGAACTTTCTTTAGCCATGTTATTTTGAGAAGACATGATTGCTTTTATTAGTATGCTTGAAGTATTACTATTTCTTATGTCAATATGAACTTTTATTTTGAATCATTTGGATCTGAACATTCATGCCACAATAAAGAAAATTGCATTGAGAATTATGCTAGGTAGCATTCCACATCAAAAATTCTGTTTTTATCATTTACCTACTCAAGGACGAGCAGGAATTAAGCTTGGGGATGCTTGATACGTCTCCAATGTATCTATAATTTTTTATTGTTCCATGCTATTATATTAACTATTTTGGATGTTTATGGGCTTTATTTTACACATTTATATCATTTTTGGGACTAACCTACTAACCGGAGGCCCAGCCCATATTGTTGTTTTTTTGCCTATTTCAGTATTTCGAAGAAAAGGAATATCAAACGGAGTCCAAACGGAATGAAACCTTCGGGGCGTGATTATTGGAACAAACGTGATCCAGAGGACTTGGAGTGCAAGCCAAGAAGCAGCCGAGGCGGCCACAAGGGTGGAGGGCGCGCCCACCCCTATAGGGCGCGACCCCCTGTCTCATGGGATCCTCGGGCTTCCACCGATGTACTTCTTCCTCCTATATATACCCACGTACCTATTGGAAATATGCCATAGAGGCAATAATAAAATGGTTATTATTGTATTTCCTTGTTCATGATAATTTTCTATTGTTCATGCTATAATTGTATTAACTCGAAACCGTAATACATGTGTGAATACATAGACCACAACATGTCCCTAGTGAGCCTCTAGTTGACTAGCTCGTTGATCAATAGATGGTTATGTTTTCCTGACCATGGACATTGGATGTCATTGATAACGGGATCACATCATTAGGAGAATGATGTGATGGACAAGACCCGATCCTAAGCATAGCACAAGATCGTGTAGTTTGTTTGCTATGAGCTTTTCTAATGTCAGGTATCATTTCCTTAGACCATGAGATTGTGCAACTTACGGATACCGCAGGAATGCTTTGGGTGTACCAAACGTCACAACGTAACTGGGTGGCTCGAGACTGGGATTTGTCACTCCGTATGATGGAGAGGTATCTTTGGGCCCACTCGGTAATACATCATCATAATGAGCTCAATGTGAATAAGTAGTAGTCATGGGATCATGCATTACGGAACGAGTAAAGTGACTTGCCGGTAACGAGATTGAATGAGGTATGGGGATACCGACGATCGAATCTCGGGCAAGTAACATACCGATAGACAAAGGGAATTGTATACGGGATTGACTGAATCCTCGACATCGTGGTTCATCCGATGAGATCATCGTGGAACATGTGGGAGCCAATATGGGTATCCAGATCCTGCTATTGGTTATTGGCCGGAGAGGTGTCTCGGTCATGTCTGCATGGTTCCCGAACCCGTAGTGGTCTACACACTTAAGGTTCGGTGACGCTGGAGTTGTTATGGGAAATAGTATGTGGTTACCGAAGGTTGTTCGGAGTCCCGGATGAGATCTCGGACGTGACGAGGAACTCCAGAATGGTCCGGAGGTGAGGATCGATATATTGGACGAAGGGTATTGGAGTCCAGAATTGTTCTAGGAGTACTGGATGACGACCAGCATGACCGAAAGGTGTGTCAGAGGCCCCGACAAGCGTTGGGGGGGGGCTTATGGGCCAATGAGAGGGGGCACACCAGCCCACTAAGGGGCTGTGCGCCCCTCCCAACCCCTCTCACGTAACTTGGAGAGGTGGGGGCACCTCCCCTAGGGCAGCCGCCCCTCCCGGCTTGGGGGGCAAGTTTCCTAGGGGTGGGGGCGCCCAAACCCATCTAGGGTTTCCCCTGTGGCCGCCACCCATCCCCTAGGGAGCCCTAGGGCGCCTCCTCCACCCCCTTACCCCTATATATAGTGAGGAAGAGAGAGGGCAGCCGCACCCTTCCCGTGGCGCAGCCCTCTCCCTCCTCCAACACCTCCTCCTCCTCCGTAGTGCTTGGCAAAGCCCTGCTAGAGAACCACGAGCTCCACCACCACCACGCCGTCGTGCTGTCGGATTTCTCCCTCAACTTCTCCTCTCCCCTTGCTGGATCAAAGGAGGAGACGTCCCCGGGCTGTACCTGTTGAACGCGGAGGCACCGTCCGTTCGGCGCTAGATCAGATCTTCCGCGATTTGAATCGCCGCTAGTACGACTCCATCATCTGCGTTCTTGTAATGCTTCCTCTTAGCGATATTCAATGGTATGAAGATGCTCATCCTCTCCCTCTCTTGTTGCTAGAATCTCCATAGAATGATCTTGGTGATGCATAGAAAATTTTGAATTTCTACTATGTTCCCCAACAGTGGCATCATGAGCTAGGTCTATTGCATAGATTATATGCACGAGTAGAACACAAGTAGTTGTGGGCGTTGGTTTGTTTAATTTGCTTACCGCTACTAGTCCTATCTTGTTTCGGCAGTATTGTGGGATGAAGCGGCCTGGACCGACCTTACACGTACGCTTACGTGAGAGAGGTTCCACCAACTGACATGCACTTGTTGCATAAAGGTGGCTAGCGGGTGCCAGTCTCTCCCACTTTAGTCGGATTGGATTCGATGAAAAGGGTCCTTATGAAGGATAAATAGAAATTGGCATATCACCGTTGTGGTTTTGCATCGGTAAGAAATGTTCTTGCTAGAAACCCACAGCAGCCACGTAAAACATGCAACAACAATTAGAGGACGTCTAACTTGTTTTTGCAGGGTATGCTATGTGATGTGATATGGCCAAAAAGAATGCAATGAATGATATGTGATGTATGAGATTGATGATGTTCCTGTAATAGGAATCATGACTTGCATGTCGATGAGTATGGCAACCTACAGGGAGCCACCGAAACACAATTTCCAGCATCATAACCTTCTGTATCCGCGAGATCCCATCTTGGAGCCTTCGCCGGTGCTCTGCCGGAGGGGGAATCGGCCACGGAGGGCTTCTTCATCAACACCATAGCCCCTCCGATGAGTTATGAGTAGTTTACCATAGACCTCTGGGTCCATAGTTATTAGCTAGATGGCTTCTTCTCTCTTTTTGGATCTCAATACCATGTTCTCCCCCTCTCTTGTGGAGATTTATTTGATGTAACTCTTTTTTGTGGTGTGTTTGTCGAGATCCGATGAATTGTGGGTTTATGATCAAGTTTATCTATGAGAAATATTTGAATCTCCTCTGAATTCTTTTATGTATGATTGAGTTATCTTTGCAAGTGTCTTCGAATTATCAGTTTGGTTTGGCCTACTAGATTGATCTTTCTTGCAAAGGGAGAAGTGCTTAGCTTTGGGTTCAATCTTGCGGTGTCCTTTCCCGGTGATAGCAGGGGCAGCAAGGCACGTATTGTATTGTTGCCATCAAGGATAAAAAGATGGGGTTTATATCATATTGCATGAGTTTATCCCTCTACATCATGTCATCTTTCTTAATGTGTTACTCTGTTCTTATGAACTTAATACTCTAGATGCATGCTGGATAGCGGTCGATGTGTGGAGTAATAGTAGTAGATGCAGGCAGGAGTCGGTCTACTTGTCATGGACGTGATGCCTGTATACATGATCATGCCTAGATAATCTCATAATTATTCGTTTTACTATCATTTGCTTGACAGTAATTTGTTCACCCACTGTAATACTTATGCTATCTTGAGACAAGCCACTAGTCAAACCTATGGTCCCCGGATCTATCTTTTATCATATAAGCTTTCAATCTACTTTTATTTGCATCTTTACTTTTCCAATCTATACTATAAAATACCAAAAATATATTTATCTTATCATACTATCTCTATCAGATCTCACTTTCGCAAGTGGTCGTGAAGAGATTGACAACCCCTTTATTGCGTTGGTTGCGAGTTCTTTGTTTGTTAGTGTAGGTGCGTGGGACTTTTGAGGAGCCTCCTACTGGATTGGTACCTTGGTTCTCAAAAACTGAGGGAAATACTTACGCTACTATTGTTGCATCACCCTTTCTTCTTCAAGGAAAACCAACGCAAGCTCAAGACGTAGCAGCGAAGCGGCGGGAAGCGCACCCTTTTAGTACCGGGTGGTCGCTCCAACCGGTACTAAAGATGTGCGCTGGCGCAGGTGCGGTGCGGGCAAGTTTAGTCGCACCTCGCTAGCCGAGGGGCGCCAGCACCTGTTTAAAAGCCCCGGCGCGGTAGCTCTCTTGAACTCGTCTCCATAGCAGTCTTCTGGGCCCAACTCTGCCGCTCTGCCATGTGGGCCTATTCGGCCTTGCGGGCCTGCATCCTGGCCCAACTACAGGTTGGGTCTCTAGTCGTATGCACGCCGTTGTGGCCCAGTAGGTGGGCTTTTTTTATTTAGTTTTTTCATTCTTTTCTGCTCTATTTATTTTCATTTATTTATTTTTGAGTTGTTTTTTGATGTATTTAGAGTTTCTTTGTGAATTTTTTCTTTAGGTGCAAAAAATTACAAACTTTCTGTTAGTGCCAGTAGTGTTCAAATTTGAATAGTTTAAATTTGAATTATTTGACGAACTTTGTAGCCGAAATGCATCCAATTTTTGCCATAAATGCATGAAAGAATTTATTTGCACATAAAATTTCTTCCCGTTTCAAATGCCAAAACACATAAGTACCCTAACTATTACAAACATTCCCTCTGGTTTGTTCGAAGCGACACTTTCCAGATATATAAGTCCGTAAACTCGCTAGAGAAGAAAGTGATGATAGTGAAGCCTATCACATCCCATAGTGGGATCTTTGGGTGTGAAACTTCTTCTTCGCGTGTGTCCCTTTGCGCCGTAACCATGGACAATCTTCATCAAATAACTGGATGCTTGGGTCAATATTCACTGTGAATGGAGCAATTTCATCAAACTTCTCATAATCTTCTGACATGTCTGTCTTGTCATCCACTCCCACGATGTTTCTTTTCCCTGGAAGAACTATGTGGCGCTTTGGCTCATCGTACGATGCATTCGCTTCCTTATCTTTTCTTTTTCTCGGCTTGGTAGACATGTCCTTCACATAGAAAACCTACGCCACATCATTGGCTAGGACGAATGGTTCGTCTGCATACGCAAGATTGTTAAGATCCACTATTGTCATTCCGTACTGCGGGTCTTCCGTTACCCCGCCTCATGTCATATTGACCCATTTGCACCAAAACAAAGGGACCTTCAAACCACGTCCATAGTCAAGTTCCCATATGTCCTCTGTGTAACCATAATATGTTTCATTTTGCCATCTTGGTTGTTGCATCAAAGCGGACACCACTGTTTTGGTTGGTGCTCTTCTTATCTTGGGCGATCGTGTAAAGTGTATTCCCATTTACTTCGTACCCTTTGAAAGTCATTATATTCGAAGATGGTAACTAGGACAACAAGTACATGTCATCTTCAATATCTCCATCATTCATGGCACGTGTCTGCAACCAACCGGCAGAAGTCCCCGTTTGTTCATGTGTAATCCAGTCGTTAGACTGCTCCGGGTGTTTGGAGCGTAGAAAATTCTTGTGTTCCTCTATATACGGAGCCACCAAGGTGGAATTTTGTAGAACTGTGTAGTGTTCTTGAGTGTGAGAATGCCCGTCCATACATATTATTTGAAACACTCCTAGTGTGCCTTTTCCATCCAGTCTGCCCTTATGCAGCAATTCAGGAACACCAATCGGCTTAAGGTCAGGAATAAAGTCAATGACCTCCTCATTTTCATGGCCCTTCGAGATGCTTACTTCTGGCCTAGCACGGTTATGAACATATTTCTTTAAGACTCCCATGAACCTCTCAAAAGGGAACATATTGTGTAGAAATACAGGATCCAAAACGTTAATCTCTTCGCATAGGTGAACTAGGATGTGCGTCATGATGTTGAAAAAGGATGGTGGGAACACCAACTCGAAACTGACAAGACATTGCACCAAATCATTTTGTAACCTTGGTATGGTTTCTGGATCAATTACCTTCTGAGAGATTGCATGGAGGAATGCACATAGCTTCACAATGGCTAATCGAACATTTTCCGGTAGAAGCCCCCTCAATGCAACCGGAAGCAGTTGCGTCATAATCACGTGGCAGTCATGAGACTTTAGGTTCTGGAACTTTTTCTCTACCATATTTATTATTCCCTTTATATTCGATGAGAAGCCAGACGGTACCTTCATACTGAGCAGACATTCAAAGAAGATTTCCTTCTCTTCTTTGGTAAGAGCATAGCTGGCATGACCCTGATGTATGCCATATTTTCCGAGCATATGTTGCTGGTCCTCCCGTGCCTACGGTGTATCTTTTGTCTTCCCATACATGCCCAAGAAGCCAAGCAGGGTCACACAAAGATTCTTCGTCATGTGCACCATGTTGATTGCGGAGCGGACCTCTAGGTCTTTCCAATAGGGCAGGTCCCAAAATATAGATTTATTCTTCCACATGGGTGCGCGTCCATAAGCGTCCTTCGGAACAGGTTGGATGCTAGGACCCTTTCCAAAGATTACCTTCATATCCTTGACCATATCATGTACATCAGCACCAGTATGGTGGCGAGGCTTCGTCCGGTGATCCGCCTCACCTTTGAAATGCTTGCCTTCCTTTCTTATAGGATGCCTACTCGAAAGAAGTCGATGATGTCCCAGGTACACATTCTTCCTACAATTATTTAAATATATACTATCAGTATCATCCAAACAGCGCGTGCATCCATGGTATCCCTTGTTTGTTTGTCCTGAAAGGTTTGAGAGCAGGCCAATCATTGATGGTCACAAAAAACAACGCCTTTAGGTCAAATTCTTCCTATTTGTGCTCATCCCACGCATGTACACCTTTTCCATTCCACAACTGTAAGAGTTCTTCAACTAATGCCCTTAGGTACACATCAATGTCATTGCCGGGTTGCTTAGGGCCTTGGATGAGCACTGGCATCATAATGAACTTACGCTTCATGCACAACCAAGGAGGAAGGTTATATAAACATAGAGTCACAGGCAAGGTGCTATGGTTGTTGCTCTGCTCCCCAAAAGGATTAATGCCATCTGCCCTTGGACCAATCCATACGTTCCTTGCGTCACCTGCAAACTCCTCCCTGTACTTTCTCTCGATTTTTCTCCACTGCGACCCGTCAGCGGGTACTGTAAACTTTCCATCTTCCTTACGGTCTTCTCTGTGCCATCGCATCGCCTTGTCATGCTCATTGTTTTGAAACAAAAGTTTCAACCGTGGTATTATAGGAGCATACCACATCACCTTGGCAAGAATCTTCTTCCTGGGGCGCTCGCCCTTGACATCACCATGGTCATCGCGGCTGATCTTATAGCGCAATGCACAGCATACCGGCCACGCGTTCAAATCCTCGTACTCACCGCGGTAGAGGATGCAGTCATTAGGGCATGCATGTATCTTCTGCACCTCTAACCCTAGAGGGCAGACATCTTTCTTTGCTTCGTACATACTCTCGGGCAATTCGTTGTCCTTTGGAAGCATATTCTTTATCATTACCAGCAACTTTCCAAATCCTTTGTCAGATACACCATTCTCTGCCTTCCATTGTAGCAATTCCAGTGTGGTGCCCAGCTTTTTCTTGTCAGCTTCGCAATTCGGGTACAACAATTTCTTGTGATCCTCTAACATGCGCTGCAACTTCTTCTTCTCCTTTTCACTTGCGCAGTTTCTCTTTGCATTGGCAATGGCCCGACCTAGATCATCAGCGGGCTCATCTGATGCCTCTTCTTCAGCTTCTTCCCGCATTGCCGGCTCAGCTTCTTCTCGCATTGCCGGCTCAGCTTCTACCCCCATTGTTGTATCATCATATTCGGGGAACCCATGGCCAGGATAGCTATCGTCGTCATCTTCTTCTTCATTGTCTTCCATCATAACCCCTCTTTCTCCGTGCTTGGTCCAAACATTATAGTGGGGCATGAAACCGGACTCAAATAGGTGGACGTGAATGGTTCTTGAGTTAGAGTAATTGTGATAATTCTTACAGCCAGCACATGGACAAGGCATAAAACCATCCGCCCTCTTGTTTGCCTTAGCCGCAATCAGAAAAGTATGCACGCCATCAACAAACTAGGGAGAGCATCGGTCATCGTACATCCATTGTCGGCTCATCTTCATTACACACCACCGAAGACCAAATTAATACAAGTTCATACATAAAGTTCATACAACACTTAAATGCAACATACAAATAACTCTCTAGCTAAAGCATTTACATGCAACAACAAATGCGATCAAGATCGCAACTAAGGTAACAATTGATCCAAATCATAATGATACCAAGCCTCACTATCAATGGCATATTTTCTAATCTTTCTAATCTTCAACCGCATTTTCTCCATCTTGATCTTGTGATCATCGATGACATCGGCAACATGCAACTCCAATTCCATGTTCTCCCCCTCAATTCTTTTCAATTTTTCTTTCAAATACTCGTTATCTCTTTCAACTACATTTAACCTCCCGACAATAGGGTCGGTTGGAATTTCCGGTTCACATACCTCCTACATAAAAATATCTATGTCAACTTGATGGGTATAATTTTTCATAAACACGAAATGCAACAAATAGTTTTAAAAGAGAATATACCACATCCGAATCATAACACGAACGAGGGCCGACGGGGACGGATATCAAAACCATGGCACTATCTATAACAAACAACATACGGGTAAGATAATTATGCAAGTAACTATATATCTAAATCACACAAACATGTTTTTTATATAAAAAAGATAAGAACAAGAGGCTACCACAAGGTGGTGTCGGCGACTGGTTGGTGCAGACGATCGATGGTGGTTAGGACGGAGACGGGAAGGCACTAAGTAAACCACACCTACATATGCAAACTAAGAGTTATTTTAAGCTCAAATTGCATATAAATCAAATAAACTACCACATATAATTCCTCCCAAATTACTAAAACCCGCAACTTAATCACTATATAAAGCATTGCAAGAGCTAATCTAGCAATGAGAGATGAAAGGACAAAGTTGCTAACCTTTGTGATCACTTGAATGGATGGGCGCCTTCAAATCTTGACAAAATTTGGGCAAAATGTGTGATGAGCTCGAGGGAAGAGGGGAAGAATAGAGAGGAGAGGGGAAAGGGGGAAGAACAGAGTGAGCTCGATCGTGGGTGGACAAAGGGTTTATATATAGGATGACCTTTACTACTGGTTCGTGTCACGAACTAGTACTAAAGGTGCTGGAGGGGCCGAAGTCTGACAACATCCTGCCACCACTCTCTTTAGTACCGGTTCATGGCAGGAACCAGTGCTAAAGGTTCGCCATGAACCGATACTATTGAGAGCGGCCCGCCTAGCCGTTGGAACCGGCACTAATGATCACATTAGTGCCGGCTCAAATACAAACCGGGACTAATGAGCTGAACATTAGACCCCTTTCCTACTAGTGGATCTCCCCGGCAACAGCGCCAGAAATCCTTCTTGCTACCTCTTGAGCTTGTGTTGGTTTCCTTGAAGAGGAAAGGGTGATGCAACAAAGTAGCGTAAGTATTTCCATCAGTTTTGAGAACCAAGGTATCAATCCAGTAGGAGACAACGCACAAGTTACCGAATACCTGCACAAACAATCAACAACTTCCACCCAACGCGATAAAGGGGTTGTCAATCCCTTCACGGTCACCTGCAAAAGTGAGATCTGATAGAGATAGATAACGGTAAAGTAGATATTTTTGGTATTTTTGGTTTATAGATCGGAAAGTAAAAGATTGCAACATAGTAGATCGGAAACTAGCAAGATGTAAACGAGATTTAATAATATGGAAAAGAGACTCGGGGGCCATAGGTTTCACTAGTGGCTTCTCTCAAGATAGCAAATAATACGGTGGGTGAACAAATTACTGCTGAGCAATTGATAGAAGAGCGCATAGTTATGACGATATCTAAGGCAATGATCATGAACATAGGCATCACGTTCGTGTCAAGTAGACCGAAACGTTTCTACATCTACTACTATTACTCCACACATCGACCGCTATCCAGCATGCATCTGGAGTATTAAGTTCATAAAGAATGGATTAACGCATTAAGTAAGATGACATGATGTAGAGGAATTAACTCAAGCAATATGATGAAAACCCCATCTTTTTATCCTCGATGGCAACGATACAATATGTGCCTTGTTGCCCCTACTGTCACTAGGAAAGGACACCGCAAGATTGAACCCAAAGCTAAGCACTTCTCCCATTGCAAGAAAGATCAATCTAGTAGGCCAAAGTAAACCGATAATTCGAAAAGACTTGCAAAGATATCAAATCATGCATATAAGATTTCAGAGAAGAACCAAATAATATTCATAGATAATCTGATCATAAATCCACAATTCATTAGATCTCAGCAAACAAACCGCAAAAGAGTATTACATCGAATAGATCTCCAAGAAACATCGAGGAGAACATGGTATTGAAAATCAAAGAGAGAGAAGAAGTTATCTAGCTACTTGCTATGGACCCGTAGGTCTGTGGTAAACTACTCACGCTTCATCAGAGGGGTAATGGTGTTGATGTAGAAGCCCTCCATGATCGAATCCCCCTCCGGCGGGATGCCAGAAAAGGCCCTTAGATGGGATCTAACGGGTACAGAAGGTTGCGGCGGTGGAACAGTGGTTTCATGGCTCTCCTTGATGTTTTCAGGGTCTAAGTGTATATATAGGCGAAGGAACTAGGTCAGGGAAGCTACAAGGGGCCCACGAGGTAGGGGGTGTGCCCTACCCCCTGGCCGCACCCTCCTATCTTGCGGCCACCTTGTTGCGTCTCTGACTTCATCTCCAAGTCTTCTGGTTTCCGTTCGCTCCAAGAAAGATCATTGCGGAAGTTTCATTCCGTTTGGATTCCGTTTGGTATTTTTTTTCTGCGAAACTCTAAAATAGGCAAAAAAACAGAAACTTGCACTAGACCCTTGGTTAATAGGTTAGTCCCAAAAATAATATAAAATAGCATATAAATGCCTATTAAACATCCAAAACAGATAATATAATAGCATGGAACAATCAAAAATTATAGATACGTTGGAGACGTATCACATGTCATCTTTAGAGCGTCCGCATGGATCCCTATGTGGTCCTTACTCACTCCTACGGACTCCAGGGAGCCTTGGGTTACTGGGTGCAACCAGTGGGAGATGATAGCACGGGCTATATTCAACCGGTTCGGATGGCGGTTGCAGAACAGGATCGGAGTCTAGGGAGCTTGCCCTTGGCATTGTCATACTGATTGCGATTTTGAGCATGTAATTTTCCTTTTATTTTTTGCTCCGCTTGCGAGCTGTAATACGTATTTATTTTTGTGGTACTCCGAGACTTATTAATAAGATGGTTGCATTCATCATCATGATGCAGAGGCCAGGGGCACGCCTCCATTTCCAAAAAAATGATGTTGGAGATGACCACGCAAGATGTGCACCATCGCAAACCACCACACTATCCACCAATGCACTCCACCTTCGAGAGGTACTGAACCGCCATCTGATTGTGCCAATGCCACACCACCACAACACCTCATGACGGATGCCCTACCGCCACCATCAGCCATGTGGCTTTGCCAATGATGTCTTCTTCAGTCTGAGGGTGTGTGAGGGAGTCCCGGACTAGGGGGTGTCCGGATAGCCGAACTATGATCATCGGCCGGACTCCAAGACTATGAAGATACAAGATTGAATACTTCGTCCCGTGTCCGGATGGGACTTTCCTTGGCGTGGAAGGCAAGCTTGGCGATATGGATATGTAGATCTCCTACCATTGTAACTGACTCTGTGTAACCCTAGCCCTCTCCGGTGTCTATATAAACCGGATGGCCTTAGTCCATAGGACGAACAACAATCATACCATAGGCTAGCTTCTAGGGTTTAGCCTCCTTGATCTCGTGGTAGATCTACTCTTGTAACCCACATCATCAATATTAATCAAGCAGGACGTAGGGTTTTACCTCCATCAAGAGGGCCCGAACCTGGGTAAAAACATCGTGTCCCTTGTCTCCTGTTACCATCCGCCTAGACACACAGTTCGGGACCCCCTACCCGAGATCCGCCGGTTTTGACACCGACATTGGTGCTTTCATTGAGAGTTCCTCTGTGCCGTCGCGATCAGGAAGGATGCCTTTTCCCGTCTTTAAAGACGGCACCGTCGTCAAGGGAGCTTTGGCCGCCGGCCAAATTGTCCGGCTAGGTGGTTTTCTTATGATCGCCTGTTCGACCACCGCTCCAACGATGACCTCTCAGGTCATCAAAAGCGATCACCACGTCAGCCCGGAATTCGCCGAGCAGTTAGATCCGATCGAGCTCTCCTCTGTAAACGAGCTCTTGGATCACATCGCCGCCCTGGGAGTCGCTACAGACTATGATCAGATTGCGCTTAAAACCGATCTGAGAGATTTTAACTCTCCTCAGGCTACCCACCACGTTGTCGTGGTAGAGGAACAATGCGGCAACCCTTCTTCTACGTTGAAAACCAACTATGTCCGGATTCCCGATCCCTCCAAGCCGGATTCCCGCGGAGGGACGGACGCTAATCAAATACTGAACTTAGAGTCAGGCATCGGACTAGATTCGTTGGAAAGCATCCAGCAAGTCAAGCTTCCAAATCCAGAAACTTCTTGGCCTTTGAGCCTCAGATCGAGCGGGGTTCCGAACTTGATTCCACCCGCCCACCCAAACATAAGTGATCTATCTCGAATACGGCAAGAGCCCGATGAAACAGTACATCATTACTGGGCCAGATTCCTCCTGGTTATGAACAGGATAAAGGACTGCTGCGAAGAAAGCGTGATTTCAATTTTCTGCAACAATTGCATGGACAAGGGAATCATGAACGCCATAAGTCATCGCGAAGTTACACGCTTCGCCGACCTAGCGGCCATCGTACAAAAATACTGTGCGGTGGAGAGTTCCAGGGACACCGAAACTAGGTTTTGGGACAGTCCGGCCTTGACTACAACCCTAGTCCGAAGTAAAAGGGTGCGCCATACTCAAGCACCTGGGTTAAAAACCAAAAAGCAAAAACCCCCTAAAGGGCATGGAACCGTACTGGAGGGCTGGCTCAACGGACCCTGCAAAATCCATAGTACGGAGGGCGCCACTCCAACACACAGCCTTTGAGCATGTTGGATACTACGGCAGGTGGCCAAAAGTGGCGAAGGCTTTTTAGCCCCGCGCAAACAGCCCAGCAGTACCGATACGGTATTAACAGTCTTCGAGACTTTCGCATCAAATAACATGCGAAAACAAACAATCCGCGGCCTCGCCGAAGTCTACCAAGTAGCAACATCAAATCCATGGAGTGACACGGCTATCACCTTCAACGCCAGCGACGAACCTAAATTCCGAACAACTAGAGCACCAGCTGCATTGGTCCTCAGTCCGATAGTGGACGGCTTTCGCCTTACCAAGGTACTCATGGATGGCGGCAGCGGATTAAACCTCATCTACGAGGAAACCCTTCAAAAAATGGATATTGACTGGAGCCGCATCGAACGAAGCAGCACAACCTTCAGAGGGATAATCCCTAGTCGAGAAGTACGCTGCACAGGAAAAATCACACTAGATGTAGTGTTCGGCTCACCGGACAATTACAGGTCCGAGGAGGTCACGTTCCAAGTGGCCCCATTCGGCAGCGGATATCACGCTTTGTTAGGGCGAGATGCATTCACAATCTTTCAAGCTATACCCCACTACGGGTACATGAAGCTCAAAATGCCCGGACCCAATGGGATAATCACTCTTGCCAGTGATCCAGATACAGCACTCCGCGCTGAAAATAAGACAGCCGCACTGGCCCTAGAGGCATTGTCCGAAGCCCTAGCGGCAGAGGAACTAACTACGCTGTGCTCCACGGTGGATAGGGACGATGTGATACTCGATAAGAGGTTCAAGTCCACCTCTTTTAAACCAGCAGACGAAATAGTCAAATTTCAGGTCCATCCAACGGACCCCACAAAGACGGCCTCCATTGGGGCACAATTAAGTCCTGATGTCGAAGCCGCACTACGAGAATTCCTTCGGGAAAATTGGGACATTTTTGCCTGGCACCCTTCAGACATGCCAGGAATCCCACGCAGGCTGGCAGAGCACAGCCTAAACATCCTAAAAGGATTCAAGCCGGTCAAACAAGCTCTTCGGCGATTTTCCAAACCCAAAAGACAGGCAATGGGAGAGGAGCTAGCCAAACTCTTTGAAGCCGGATTCATCAGAGATATAAAACATCCGGACTGGCTAGCCAATCTAGTAATGGTACCAAAAAAGGACAAATCCTGGCGCCTCTGCGTCGATTTTAAAGACCTTAACAAGGCATGTCCAAAGGACCCTTTCCCCCTCCCTCGCATCGACCAAATCATCGATGCTACCGCAGGGCACGATTCATTGTGCTTCCTCGACGCATACTCCGGATACCATCAAATCAAGATGGCGGAGAAAGACCAGGCCGCAACGGCATTCATTACTCCATATGGGTCATTCTGCTTCAACACAATGCCCTTCGGACTCAAAAATGCCGGCGCAACATATCAGCGCATGATTCAAACATGTCTGGCTACCCAGATGGGCAAAACAGTATAGGCATACGTAGACGATGTGGTCGTCAAGACCAAACACGTTGAAACTCTAGTAGAAGACTTGAAGGTGACATTCGATAACCTCCGAGCATATGACATTAAGCTCAACCCGGAAAAATGCGTCTTCGGCATACCAGCCGGAAAGCTCTTGGGCTTCATCGTATCTGGTAGAGGAATTGAAGCAAACCCGGCCAAAATCCGAGCTCTGTCACAATTGGATATTCCAAAGTACCTCAAGCAAATACAAAAACTAACCGGATGCATAGCGGCCTTAAGTCGCTTCATCTCCCGTTTGGGAGAAAAGGCTCTGCCCCTCTACCGCCTCCTCCGGCACACCGAACATTTCGAATGGACGGATGCTGCCACAGCCGGACTCGAAGAAATAAAGGCCATACTGGCAACAAATCCGGTCCTGGCCGCGCCCAACCTGGGCGAACCTATGTTATTATATATCGCAGCAACACATCAAGTTGTCAGCGCGGTACTCGTCGTCGAGCGAGAGACAGAAGGGCACAGATTCCCTCTTCAAAAACCAGTGTACAACGTATCCACTGTTCTAACTCCATGCAAGTCCCGGTACCCACATTATCAAAAGATAGCGTATGCGGTGTTCATGGCATCCCGGAAGCTGCGACACTACTTTCAAGAGTGTTCCATAACGGTGGCCTCCGAAGTACCTCTCAACGATATTATAAACAATCGTGACGCAACGGGTAGGATTGCAAAATGGGCTATTGAGATCTTACCATTTGACATAACCTATAAACCACAGCGAGCTATAAAGTCGCAGGTTCTAGCTGACTTCGTCGCCGAATGGACCGAAGCCAAACTCCCTAAAGAGTACGGTGCATACTCCAATTGGATCATGCATTTCGACGGATCCAAAATGTTGGCTGGCTTGGGGGCTGGCGTCGTCCTGACGTCCCCAACTGGAGACACAATCCAATACGTACTTCAAATAATGTACATGGACTCCAACAACGCAGCCGAATACGAGGCCCTTCTACATGGCCTCCGGATGGCAATCTCCATGGGCATTCAACGCCTAGAGGTGCGCGGGGATTCAAACCTCGCAATATCCCAAGTAAATGGAGACTTTGACGCCAAAGATCCAAAAATGGCAGCTTACCGCAACGCCGTCCTAAAAATGTCAGCTCGGTTCGAAGGACTCGAATTCCACCATGTAGCCCGGGACAATAACCAGGCAGCAGACGTGTTAGCGAGCATCGGCGCGAAACGAGACGCCGTCCCTCCAAACATCTTCCTGGAATGGCTCTTTAAGCCATCCGTGTTATGGGAAGAGGAGTCCAGAAATAACAATCCAGAGCCAGTTGCATCACCTCACTCAGACCATTCTGACACAATCGGCGGCTCAGCCATTGAAGTAACACCTTCAGCTCACGAAATAATGGCAGTAATTGCCCCGTGGACTGAACCATTCCTAGCCTACTTAATTTGGCAGGAACTTCCCGAAGACCAAAATGAGGCCCACTGCATAGTTCGGCGATCTAAAGCCTACAAGGTCCATGAGGGAGAACTTTATAAGAAAAGCACAACCGGAGTCCTTCAAAGGTGTATCTCCCAAGAGGAGGGGCGGAATCTCGTGGCTGAAATTCACGCCGGACTCGGCGGGCACCATGCTGCAGCCCGGGCCCTTGTAGGCAAGGCCTTCCGTACAGGATTTTATTGGCCGACAGGCCGGGCAGATGCTCAGGACTTAGTCCAACGATGCGTCGGTTGCCAGCTCTTTGCTAATCAGAGCCACATGCCACCCACCGCCCTCAAAACTATACCCATTACCTGGCCGTTCGCGGTCTGGGGGCTTGACATGGTTGGACCCCTTAAAGGGGGAACCCACAAGCACAAATACTTATTGGTCATGGTGGACAAATTCACCAAATGGATTGAGGCCAAGCCGGTTAAAACGGCAGAATCTGGACCGGTGATAGACTTCGTATCCGGGGTAGTACACCGTTTTGGCGTCCCCCACAGCATCATCACTGATAACGGCACGAACTTCACGGCCGACGAGGTTAAACTCTGGTGCAAAAACATGGGCATCAAGCTCGATTACGCTTCAGTCTATCACCCCCAAACTAACGGTCAAGTCGAGCGAGCAAATGGTCTAATCATGAGTGGCATCAAACCCAGACTAGTGCGGTCCCTCAAGGAATCTAACATGCACTGGGTAGAGGAGCTCGACTCCGTCTCTGGGGACTGCGGACCACGCCAAACCGAACTACTGGATTCACACCATTATTCATGGTATACGGTGCAGAGGCAGTTCTGCCCTGTGATATAATTCATGACTCACCTCGTGTGCACATGTACGAAGAAAGAGAAGCCGAGTTGAATCTGCAGGACAGTTTGGACGCCTTACAGGAGGAGTGGGACATGGCAAAGGCGCGTTCCGCATTTTATCAGCAGCAGGCTCGAAGATATCAAAGCAGAGAAGTACGGGCCAAAACTTACAATGTCGGCGAACTCGTTCTACGCCTGCCGGACAAGAAAAAGGACAAACTTAAGCCAAAGTGGGAAGGTCCCTTCATCATCGACCAAGTCCTGACCGGCGGAGCATACCGTCTATGTAAAGCATCCGACAACCGACTCGAGCCGAACCCATGGAACGCAGCCCGTCTCCGAAGATTCTACGCCTAAACACCGGACTCAGAGTTCGTCTCACTCCCCCGTCCACCTTTTTATATTTTTTACTGTCTCTTGTCCCCCTCCTTCTTCCCACTTTTTTTCAATACCTTTTATAGGCTGATTTGCGCTTTGTTCGCACACACTTGATGTGCTCCTAGCACTCATTATACCTGGGGGCTTCTTTACCAGAAGCTTATTCATATGGGCTTCATGCCCAATACATGTGTCATACTTCCGCATGTACCTTTTATTCACCATTATATGCATCGATATGACTTAAGTTTTGGCCAAGATGGATTGCCTGGCTCCTGTGCTTACCCCTACGTTCCCGATTGTTCGGCTAGGAGGTAAAGGGAGCACCTCTGCGATTGTTACTGCCGGGTCAGCCGGATGTGTACCTCAGACTGGGTGAAGCCGAAAGCTAGCATTCTTAAGAGAATATTCGGTCGGTGACCTAAAAGATAATTTATTACTTACTTATTTATCTGCCCCCAGATGCTTTTTCTGCTATTTTCGCAGTCCGGCATTGCACCTTAGGGCATGCCTCCCAGGGAAAGGAACCCTTAACGGAACTATTCTCCCTGGAAGATGTTTCTTACTAACCATGTAATATAACATAACTAGTTGGGCACTTGTCTGATAAAGCAATTATGACCCCGACACCTTGTCTCCATGCATGCCCCGGTTCTTTTATAACCGTGAGGGTATTCGGACAGACTCCGGACTGTTGGGTCCCGAGGTTGATGCGAAACGGTCCGCAAAGACAAACGGTCTACAATCCGGCTAGAAGGCATCTTACATGTCATTTCAAATTACATCATCAAACCGACTGATTGTACTCCTCCTCAATCCCATCTAACAGGCTGTCTAATTTATAGTCCTGTTGGGAATATTTTGCAGCCAGTTCTACTTGGCCGTACATCAAGCTCACAGGGATCTCCTTCCCATCAGGCCCCGCAGGTCCGACCTCGGCCATGTGGTTTGGGTCAGCCTTCGGGTATCGCGTCTTCACCATGGCCCAGGCCTTGCTGGCACCCTGACGGCAGGCCGATATCTTCCACAAACGGAGGCGTCGCCGTGCTCCCTGAAGCTTCTCAGCAAGCTCACCAAGGCCCTCGGGTAGGGAGACGGATGGCCATAAAGCCTGAACGACGCCACTCATCGCCTGCCGAACACGTTCGAACAATTGCACCAGCTCGGGAAGTTGGTCACCCGTTGACCCAGGCATTTTCTCCGCAGGGCGACCTGTGAGCACACCTAAAGACATATTTCTGTCAATCGACTTCCTCGCCGAATTCTTCTTTTCAAAGGAATTTGCTCAAGCACTTACTATAAATGCCGCGACGAAGCCGCTGATTCTCCTTCACGGAGCCAGACAGCTGGGCCCAAACACCCTTCGGCTCTTCTGCTAGTTGGGTGTGAGCATCTTGGAGCTTGTTTCTGTCCTGCTGCACCTTCATAAGCACCCTCTCGCCGGCCTTTAGCTGACGCAGTAGCTGTTGCTTGTCCGGATCTAGTCCGGCGCGCTCTGCAATATTATTGTCAGATTCACGCCGCACTTTGTTAATTAATTATTTTTTCAAAGTGCGTTTTACCAGCGGGGGTCTCTGTGGCTCCCCCTGTGGCGGCCAGTGCGGCCTCAAGTTGGGCCTTGCACTCTTGGAGCTCCTGGGACAGATGGGTATTCCTCTCCGTAAGATCCTGCATAAAAATTGATCCTTAAATCAGTTATTTTAACTATTTTAAGTCTCAGGGGCTACTGGTATATATAACTATTAAAATTACTTACACGTATGTCTTTCACATACTGCTCCGTGGCTCTGGTTAGCCCATCTTGAGCGGCACGCAGGTGCGCGTTTCCCGCATCAAAGGCATTTAACGCCTCCGGGGAGAAACACGCGTCACGAAGAACTGTCCGGCGACGCCTGTGATTCATGGCGCTCTCCACCTCAGACCGGGTGGCAGACAGCCTGTCGGCATCCTCCGTCGGAGGAGCGTCCGACTCATGCCTTGTATTCGCCTCCCCTCCCGGGCCATGCGTTGGAGCATGGCTGGCGGAGGCTTGATTGGCAACCTCTACGGACACTGTCCGGCGAGCGCTCTTTCTGGAAAAGTTATGAGCATTAATATACCTCCTGGGAATCCTTCCCTTAAAAATAGCGGTGCTCCATACCGTTGCGGCGACGTTTCAGTTCGCGTCGCACTCCTCTTTCGCCTGCTGGGCCGGACGGACCCTTGTTGGCCGGCCACCGCGGGTTCGGCTTCCCGCCTTAAAGGCACCTCCTGCGATGCACCATCAGTATGGGATGGTCAGAATTGAGCACGGATTAGATAATGGTGTCAAGACCTCGGCCGTAGTCACCTGGGAGGCCGGAAACAAACCGGGGTAGTCAGCCGTAATGGCGACTAAAGCATTGTCTATGCTGAGCTGGTGGAACACCCCGTCGATCAGTTCCACCGCTATGTCCGGATCCTCCTCGGAGGCCGGATCAAGGGACCTTTCTGGATCCTCGGGTTGTGGCGCTGGGCTTTTTATGCCCTCCACATCCCGACGCAGTTCCTGTGTCAAAATCATACAACAAGACAATTTCCTTTAATGGCACGGATCAGATATACATGCGACCGCTTACCCAGCTCCGAGGGTTGTTCATGGAAAACCTGTTCAGAGGGTTCGTGCGGAGGAAGTCCTCCTTCTCCCCCTTGTACAAGCCAGACAGGATCTTCACCAGGTCATCGGCCGAGCCAGGTCCCTTGCGGCCATGATGGGTGGCGTCATCGTCTCCATTGAAATCCCACATGGGGTAGCCCCTATATTGGAGCGGCTGCACCCCGCGCATAATGCATGTGGCCATGACTCCGATCATGGTTAATCCGGAATGGGCTAGTAGCCGTATCCGGCCCATCAAGTAATGGACGCTCCTATCATCTTCTCGTTGAGGGCTCCGTGGGCGCCAACTCAGGTGTTTCTTCAGTGGAGCGTTGCTAAACTCCGGAAGGCCGATTCGGACTGGATCCGGCAGCGGAGCATCCTCCATATAAAACCACTCCGAAGGCCAGTCTTCGGACGCCATCTTCGGGGTCCCAGACAGGTATCTGGTCCCGGCGATGCGCCATATTTCGGCTCCGCCCACTTGATATATCGACCCCTCGTGAGAGCGGGGTACGAGGCAAAACAGCCTCTTCCACAGCGCAAAATGAGGCTCAATGCCCAAGAACAGCTCACACAGAGCTACGAAGCCCGCAATGTGCAAAATGGAGGCAGGTGTAAGATGATGAAGCTGGAGTCCGTAGAACTCCAGGAGCCCCCGGAGAAACGGATGTATAGGAAATCCGAGTCCCCTTATTAAGTACGGGACGAAGCACACCCGCTCTCCTTTGGAGGGATAGGGGGCGCTCTCCGCCTGCTTCCCACCCTTGTAGGTGGCCAGTCCGGCTCGAACCGGAACCATGAAGGCCGGGGGAAGATATCCCTCTGCTTGGAGCATCACTAACTCGTTGTGCGGGACTGAGCATCTCCTCCAATCTCCTGGCTTAGGGCTGGGAGCGCGAGAAGAGGAGCCGCGTCGACTGTCCATGATGGAATGGGTTTGGTGTCAGATGCGCCTTGATGAGTACTTGCGGAAGTAGGATGGTGTGATTTGGATCTGGATCCTCGCCTCTCTTATAGGCAGCTTATTTATGCAGTTAGGGGGTAAAGCATAAAAATACCCTGGCTTTTCGCATTCGTACGACGCGTGGAAGAAGTCCATTATTGGACGAGGAAGCCAAGGAGCGCAGCATTTATGAAGCAACCGGACACTATCCGGCAAACACATGGAGCATGGAGAAGAACCCGCCTTGCAAACGCCGAAGACAACATACGCGCCGGATTCGTCGTTATTGAAGCCTGGTTTGGGGGCTACTGAGGGAGTCCCGGACTAGGGGGTGTCCGGATAGCCAAACTATCATCATCGGCCGAACTCCAAGACTATGAAGATACTAGATTGAAGACTTCGTCCCGTGTCCGGATGGGACTTTCCTTGGCGTGGAAGGTAAGCTTGGCGATACGGATATGTAGATCTCCTACCTTTGTAACCGACTCTGTGTAACCCTAGCCCTCTCCGATGTCTATATAAACCAGATGGCCTTAGTCCATAGGATGAACAACAATCATACCATAGGCTAGCTTCTAGGGTTTAGCCTCCTTGATCTCGTGGTAGATCTACTCTTGTAACCCACATCATTAATATTAATCAAGCAGGACGTAGGGTTTTACCTCCATCAAGAGGGCCCGAACCTGGGTAAAAACATCGTGTCCCTTGTCTCCTGTTACCATCCGCCTAGACGCACAGTTCGGGACTCCCTACCCGAGATCCGCCGGTTTTGACACCGACAGTGTGGACGATGGAGGAGCGGGCCGAGTGGGAGCACGGTCTAGCATTCGGCTGTGTCGCCCATGATATGTCTCAATGTATCTTGAATTTTTTATTGTTTCATACTATTGTATTACCAATCTTGGATGCTTTATATGCAATTCTATATCATTTCTTGAGACTAACCTATTAACTCAGTGCGTAGTGCCAGTTGCAGCTTTTTTGCTTTTTTTTCCTTTTCAGAAAATCAATACCAAACGAAGTCCAAACACAATGAAACTTTACGGTGATTTTCTCTGGACATAAAGGGACTCTAGAAGGTTTGGGAGGAGGCCATAAGACTTGCAGTAGAGCCATGAGCTAGTAGCTAAATGGCTTCTTCTTTCTCTCTGATCTTCAATACAAAGTGCTCCATGATCTCAATGGAGTTCTATCCGATGTAATTCTCTTTTGTAGTGTGTTTGTTGGGATCTGATGAATTGTGGGTTTATGATTAGATTATTCATTGAAAGTAATTGAGTCTTTTCTGAACTTTATTATGCATGATTTTTATAGCTTTGTATTTCTCTTCGACCTATCCATTTGGTTTGGCCAACTATATTGATTTATCTTCAGTCGGAGAGATGCTTTGTGATGGGTTCAATCTTGCAATGTCCCCACTTAGTGACAGAAAGGGTAGCGAGGCACGTATTTATATTGTTGCCAATAAGGATAAAACGATGGGGTTTATTCATATTGATTGAGTTTACTTTGTCAACATCATGTCATCACACCTCATGGATAACTCCGTTTTTCATGAACTTAATACATTGAGAGGCAAGCATAGAAGCGCTCTCGAAGTGGAGTAGTAATAGTAGATGCAGAATCGTTTTGGTCTACTTGTGATCATTGCCGTGAATAACATCATAACTATGTGTTTTTCTATAAATTGTCGTATGCTATTTATTCGAGAGAGAAAGCTCTAGTGAAAACTATGGTCCCCGGGTCTATCTTTATCATATTATTAAAATCAAAATTACCTTGCTGCATTTTATTATATTTTATTTTGTTTTGCAATTTATCTATCTATCAACCAGATTTGATCCTTGCAAGTAACGAGTTCAATGGGATTGACTACCCTCTTACCCGCATTGGGTGCAGATATTTGCTCTTGTGTGTGCAGGTAATGTCCACTAGGATTTGCATGGTTCTCCTTTTGGTTCGATAAACCTTGGTTCTCAACGAGAGAAATACTTATCGGCTACTATATTGTTTCATCTTCCTCTTCGGGGAAAATCATAATGCAGCTCACAAGTAGCAGCCCACGAGACGACGGTGGGTCCAACTAGGGTTTTTTTTCGTGCATGGTGCATGCATTTATAGTAAATGGCAACCAGCTAGAGGAAAACAGAAAACACACAATGGTTTATCGGACAATTTACATGCCTTTGAATTGGTCATCACTCTTGATATGGATCCATGACTTATTTTTGTTGGGTTGAAATATGGTGCTACACGACTTGAAAACAATAGTACAGTGGACGTGGTCGTCCTTCCCTATTCTTTGGACATTTCATTACAACTACTAGGGATGCTTCTTTAATACCAAAGGCTTCATGCCCGATTGCGAATTTTCAAGTATGGTTTCACATGTGCCTTAAACCTAGATTGTCTAGTGGCATGCCATGGTTCATGATTAACACAACTATCAAATGAACAGGCTCCATGACTCCTGTCTTCATTTCCTCACTACAAGATGCGTGAATGTGTACATCTGGTAGTGTGTGTATGCATCTAAGTTATACTTGGTGCTTCTAAAAAACTAAATACGACAACAGTAAGGATATACGTATATGATAGGATACATATATGAAAAGGTTTGGAAAACATATCGTTGTCACATCCATCCTACGACCAATTATCTATAATGCATAGTTGTGTTTCATATGTTCTAGATGTATCTATAACTATTGAAACGCCAATTCTTATATTTTTATGCAACTATTTATATTTATTTAACTAACGTAATGAAATATTGACAAAAGGATAGCGAGTTGCATGTTTTTTCCTCTTTAATTGTTGGATGTTCTGAAGCTCAGAAATATAAGTAACAATTAGGTGTGTCTAACTTCGAGAGGGTTGGAAGTATGCAAAAGATGGCACCCACTGGAGCCCTGGTGGCCCATGCGTCATAATACTTTGGTCATGTGGGTCCATCGTGGTGGCTTCCAATCTCCCCCTTTGTGCACCAGCTCTATATATACTCTGGGAACCCTAAACTATTTAACTATTGTTTTTTCTACCATCACCACTTCAAGCTATTCATGATTTGAGGCGGAGCCATGCCACAGTTCCTCCCTGGTACTCTATAGGAGGGGGAATTCACCTCCATCTTCATCAACACTGCATCCTCTGATGCTCTCATGTGACGTGTGAGTAGTTGACCCCAGGATCGTGGGTTCATACTACTAGCGACGTGGTATCTTCTTTCTTTGTGCTTCGATGTGTAGATTACATGAGTTGTCCTACGTGATAGTGATTATCATTGATTGTTTATGTATGTTTATTGATATTTGTGTATTACTCCAATCACTGGTTAGTTAGAATGAATGAACTAAAGATGGAGTGGTCTGCATTAGCGGGAGTATGCTTATTTGTGAAGTATCTCTTGTGTGAGTAAGATAAGAAAAGGCTTACGCTGATTTGCCTCACAAATTGAGACATATAAAATGACCGCCATACAACAATTTTTTATCAATTAAAATTAAACAATCAGGAATGGCCTACTTTACAAGTGATAGAGATCGATCTCGAGGCCTTATTCAAATTAAACTTAAGACTTCACACTTCATGTGTTTGGATATATCATACCATGTGCACTCACTTTGGTAAACTCAACACGCTTCGAAATTCCATCGAGATACCTTGAAGAGAAAAATATATATGTAGAGTCTATAGTTGCACTCATAGTATCATACCAAATTGGAAAGAAAACATAGGTGTTCTCAACGTGCAGTAGGACCGATGGACAATGCACGCACCCTCCTAGTATTGTGTTCCATCTGAAATATTGTAAGCATCATAATTGAAGTTCGGGTTGGCGCTGCCACCACTGGTAGAAAAACCATTGTTCACATATTCAACTATATATGCTGCCTTCCTCGAGCTCCATGCACTCTTGCAACTGAGCCACCACACCGGTCATGGTGGGTCGTTGCGGTGACACATATGCAGTGCACTTGAGTGCCATTTCCACCATTTTCCACACACTGTTAACATCATAAATGCCACACATACGCGCATCAACCACACTTTCAATATGGCCCCGTGCCATCCGTTTTCGTGTCCAATGAATGATGCTGATGGGTGTCGCCTCCTGCAGTATGGCAGTCTTCCCTGTGACCAGTTCCAGCAGCACGACACCGAAGTTATACACATCGCTTTTAGTTGTTGGCTGCATCGTCGCCGGGTACTCGGGGTCGACGTATCCGGGTGTGCCAACGAGTGTCATTGTGGATGCGTAATCATCGCCACCATTGAAGGCCTTGGACAAGCCGAAGTCCGCAATCTTAGCCTCTAGCCTCACATTCAAGAGGATGTTGGTGGCCTTTATATCCCTATGAATTATAGGCGGGTTGCACCCCTTGTGTAGATACTCCAACCCTGGAAATCGCCATACCCGCTAGTGTTCATGTCTATGGCAACATAAAACGTTAATTAATCAACAACAAACTAGGCTTTGAAGTGTGTACCTTGTGCAGATTCAAGTGCAATCCGGAGTCTTTGACTCCATGATAAACATCCTCCATCGCGTTTACTTCCTATAAATAGTATGACATTTGGTTTGTATGAATTTCTCAAGAAACATGTTAACCTGTAGTTAACATGTAAATAACTTAAATACCTTCAATATGCTCATGTAGGGTTCCTTCTGACATGTACTCGTAGACGAGTGCCATGTATTTCCCATCTTTGCAGTAACCAATCATGGTTACAAGATTTTTATGATGAATTCGTGTCAAAATATGAGCCTAGACAAAATATTCATAACTTATAAAACTTCACCCCGAAATTTTGTTGTACAGTCCCTACCTTGGAACATCAATCAAAGAAAGACATCTACCTCTGCAAGGAACTCCTTGACACCTTGACTGGAAGAATGAGACTGTAACTTCACCGCCACATGGGTGCCATCCTCTTGAAAACCATCATAGACGTACCCGAACCCTCCCTGGCCAAGTACTCGTTGGAAGTTGTTTGTTATCATCTTGAGCTCCTCGTACGTGAATTGACGACTCTCAAGTCGATGCAGTGAGGAATTGTCCCTATGAACATCGTTTCCTAACACATATCTCATCATGGTTTCATTGTGTGGATCCACAGAGTTGTTTATTGATCCTTAATAGGTGACAGACAGTACAACTAGAATTAGTAATGTGATTGGGAACAAGATCAGATGGTTATTGTGATCTTGCTGATGCCTCACCTTGTCTCTTCCTCCTTAGCAAGCAAAAGAGTAGTAATAATACTACCACTATTATCAGCACAACTATAGGGACGGCAATGTAGATAGTCAGATTGCTCTTTCGTTTGTTTGGTAGCCCACATGAATTGCCATTGGGGCAAAGG
>LT934112.1:581882366-581898397 GCA_900231445.1 Triticum turgidum subsp. durum | reverse complement strand
CAATGTTGTCCTTGATCACAATCTGGGTGCGCGAACGAAGGTACCATCCACCAGATAAGCCCATGCAAGGGCCAACACTCTAGCGCTATAACGGCAAAATCAGCGGCGTCCTCGGCAAAAGAAGTGGCAGATCAACTGTGGTGGTAACGACTACCAAAATGGCGCTCCCATGCTACATCTAGAGGAATCGCGTCATACCAGCCTCGACCTCATATCGGTGTTGGCCACGCCATATGAACCACATCAGGCAGACCGCGCTTAAAACTGGAACTGCCTCCACCCGTGTTGCCGGAGATGACCAGCAGTCATAGATGTCCACCATCGTAGGCCACCACATCGGCCGCCTCTGCGTGGTGCCAAACTGCAATCTCATTGCGCAGCTACTACACCACCATAACACCCCATGATAGATACCCTACTGCCACCATCAGCCAAGTGGCTTTGCCCAACAACGTATTCATCAGTGCAGTGGCGAAGCTACACAAGATTGGTTGGGGGGGCAAGAGAGAAAATGTCCAATTCTAGAGGGGCAAAAGCTGTATTTTTTCCAATCTGCACCTACATATAAAAAATTTCTTCACAAATTTTACCAAACCTGGGGGCCATGGCCCCTGCAGGGTTGCATGTAGCTCCGCCAGTGCATCAGTGGCAAGGGGGTGTGGCAAGTGGAAGCTAGAGTTGGCCGAGTGGGAGCACGATCTAACTGTCAGCCATGTCACCTGCGCGACAATGTTGGGTCCAACTAGGGGGTTTTTAGAGCATGGCATATGCCTTTCTAGTAAATGGCAACCAGCTAGAGAAGATAAGGAAACATGAGGGCCCATGAGAATTTAACATGCTTTCTAACTGGTCATCACTCTTCCTACTGCCTATGGATCCATGAGGGTGCACGACTTGAAAATTAGAGTGCGGTGGCCATGTTCGTGCTTCCCTATTCTTGGACGTTTCACTGACACTACTAGGGATGTTGCTTCAATACCAAAGGATTCATGCCTGATCGCGAATTTTCAACTAAGGTTTCACTCGTGCCTTAAACCTAAATTGTCCAGCGGTACACCATGCGTGATTAACACAATGATACAATGAACAGGCTCTGGGACTCCAACCCTCACTACGGCATGTTTGAGGTTAACGTCGATGGCTTAACGGCAGCCCGTTCCGGTGGCTTCCACTTGTTTGTTACCCTGGATGAAAATGCTTCCATGACGTGATATTTTCTGTCATGTGGTTCCATGATGAAACGGCAAATATTGTAATGGAACACATCTACGACAACACAAGTATCACTATTTTGATTATGTCATAAAACCATCACAGATGTACATCGATGACAGGAAATATGATCTACTATGACAAAATTGTATCATCACAGATGTGTATATTTTTTGTGGCGTGAGGCTGCTTGATGATAATCTCTTGCTCTTGTACATCAAAAGATAATCTCCTCTTGCACTCAAACTCTGTCAAGATTTTCCTTGTGGATTGGAGAAGTATGAGTGGAAATAAAAAAGGGGAATTATATCTCAAAGGATTGACTTGGATGTTGAAGTAGAAAGACCTTTGAAATAAGCACACAAAGGTGGAGTTCTCTCTCAAATATATTTGATAGGAGTGAAGTTTGCTTTGAGTGAACAGATGGGGTAGGTGAGGGTATTAATAGGCTGGATTAGAATTTTGACCGTTGCCAACTTTTTGACACAGCTCGGAAGCTCCGAAGTGATCAGCTCAGATGCTCCGATGTGGATGAAAGGTCGAAAGTTTCATATCGCTTGGTCAGTCTGAAAGGAAGCGATTCATAGGCCCCAATGTCAGTAGCATACTCCCTGTAACCACTTCAGAAATTCCAACCGAATGGTTTAGGAAATTCTAAGAGGGCTACTGAACGTTTGCCAAGTGGTTCAGCAGTTCTGAATGAAATAGCTAGCAACTCTGAATGACTAGACTTTTTCAACGGCTATATCTGGTGAACCACTCGCTGATTCCGACCGGAAGAGCTCAGGAACTCCGAAGTGTATGAAAGTTAGGTACATATAGTGAGGAATTTTGAAGGCTTTTGAGGGTTTTTGGAGTTTAATTCTTAAGCAATTAGAGAAGAAAGACTCATCATGGCTTCCTTGTCCCCTGTTCTTAGTATCGGCATGCCTATGGACTCAATGTGATCTTGGATCACTAGAATAAAAATGAAGAATCCTTGGGCTAGACCAACTCTTGTCTTCATGTAAATTTGTGGGGGGTCACCTTCCATTTCCTTTTTTTGCACCCCAACGAACTTTCCTAAAATGAACTTGTAGTAGGCATTAGTTCCTCGAGATATGTTGACATTGATTACAAAAATTCATCTAAGGGGCAAGATGCACTTTCACCTGGAGTATGAGTTTCTCATAGTAGTTATGTAGTAGCATTTATCTTTCTGCTTCGATGTATAGATTACATAAGTTTTCCTACATATTTGCGGTTATCGTGGTTGTATGGATTTTTTTATGCATGTATATTGATATTTGTTTTCTACTCTAATCATTCGCCAGTTTAGATATATTTTTCTCACTAATTAACACATAGAAATGACTATCATACAATATTTTTTGTCGATTAACAACAAACAACCAAGAATGGCATAGTTTACATGCAATAAACATCGATCTCAAGGTCCTATTTCCAAATTAAATTAATGCTACACTCTTGATGAGTTCAGGTATATCAGTCCATGTGTACTCACTTCGGCAAAAGCATTTCAGTATCTCGTCTAGATCCCTTCAAGAGAAAAAAAAATTATGCAGAATCTATTGTTGCTTCATACGAATTTCTCAAACCAATATAGGAGTTGTCAACGTGTAGCAGGACCGGTGGGCATTGAATGCACCCTCTTGACGTCGTGTTCAATCTGAAATGCAGTACTATCACTGGATTGGTCAGCTATATAAGCACTATAACTCAAGTCCGGGTTGTCGCTGCCACCACTTTTATAGAAGCCATTGTTCCCAACTTCAATGGTGCGGCCTTCCTCGAGCTCGATGCATTCTTGCAGCTGATCCACCACGTCGGTCATGGTGGGTCGTTGCGGCGACACATAGGCAGTGCACTTGAGTGCAATTTCCACCACTTTCCACACACTGTTGATATCGTAAATGCCACACATACGTGCATCAACCACACTTTCAATGTTGCCCCGCGCCATCCGTTGTCGTGACCAATGAATGATGCTGATGGGTGTCGCCTCCCTCACTACGGCGGGTTTCCCTGTGACCATTTCCAGTAGCACGACACCGAAACTGTACACGTCGCTCTTGGCTGTTAGCTGCATAGTTGCATGGTACTCGGGGTCGACATATCCGGGTGTGCCAACAAGTGTTTTTGTGGACACGTAGTCATTGCCGCCATTGAAAGTCTTGGATAAGCCAAAATCAGCAATCCTAGCCTCTAACCTCGCGTTCAAGAGGATATTGGAGGCCTTTACATCCCTGTGAATTAGAGGTGGGTCGCATCCCTTGTGTAGATACTCCAACCCTGGAAATCACCATACACGCCAGTGCTCATGTGTTTGGAAACACAAAACATTAAGCAAAAACAAACTCGACATTGAAGTGCATACCTTGTGCAGAATCAAGTGCGATTCGGAGTCTTTGTATCCATGATAAACATCCTCCATTGTGTTTGCTTCCTATAAATAGTTTTATATTTGGTCAATTTGAAATCTCAAGAAACATTTAAATCTAAAGTTAACATGTGAATGACTTACTTGCCTTCAAGATGCTCATGCAGGGTTCCCTCTGACATATACTCGTAGACGAGTGCCATGTACTCCCCATCCTTGCAGTAACCAATCAAGGTGACAAGATTTTTGTGATGAATCCGTGTTAAAATATAAGCCTAGACAAACGTTCACAACTTATAAATTTTACCCTCAAATTTCTTGGCACAATCCCTACCTTGGAACATCAAGTCCAATCAATGAAAGACATGTACCTCTGCAAGGAACTCCTTGAAACCTTGACTGGAAGAATGAGACCGTAACTTTACCGCCACCTGAGTGTCGTCCTCCAGAAAACCATCATAGACGTACCCGAACCCTCCCTGGCCAAGTATTCGTTGGAAGTTATTTGTTATCATCTTGAGCTCTTCATACGTGAACCGGCGACTCTCAAGTTGATGTAGTGAAAAATTGTCCCTATGAGCATTGTTTCCCGACGCATAGCTCGTCGTGGCTTCATTATGTGGCTCCACAGAGTTATTCATTGATCCTTAATAGGTGACAAACAATACAAGTAGGCTTAGTAGTGTGATTGGGAAAAAGATCAGATGGTGAATGTGCTCTTGCCTATGCCTCACCTCGTCTCTTCCGTCGTAGAGAGCACAAGAGTACTACCACTATTATCACCACTATCATGGACACAACCACAGGGACGACAATGTATATGGCCAGATTGCTCTTCCGTTTAGGTTCCAGCCGACATGAATTGTTATTGACGCAAAGGTCTCGATTGTTGCCATATCTAACAAATATTAAATAAAGATGGTTAATTTTAAAATGTGGGCAATAATGTTAGATAGAATGGGAATTAAAATGTGGAGTGAGTTTGGGGGTACCTTAGATTCAATGAGCCGTCTTCGACTCTTTTGAGAAGTCTAGATGGGATTGCTCCATTGAGCTGGTTGTATGACAAATCTCTGCAGAAAAGAAATCTTAAGACAATAATACATGACTCAGAAGTAATTCATGGTAATGCCTAAATTTTGACAAAAGTTGCCCCACTTACAGAACTGTCAATGAAGTTAACTGTGAAAGGGCATCTGGAATTGATCCTACCAAGTTATTGTTTGATAGATTCCTGCAATATATGAAACACTTTCTTATCATTATTGTTGCACAAACTAGAATGGACATTAAGACAGATCTATTACACAAGACGTACAAGTACTTGATAGCTTTGAGATTGGTGAAAGAAGATGAGATATCACCGTTCAGACCTCTCAAGGACAAGTCTCTGCATATAGCAAATGATCAGTGGATCAGTTTCAGTTAATGATACTAGAAACGTAACCCTATTCTCCAGTTAATATTACCAGTTATGGTTTTCACTAACATAAGATCCTAACAGCTTGATATGAGCTACTTCCTCTGTAAAGAAATATAAAAGCGTTTGGATCACTACTTTAGTGATCTAATACTTACAAGCGTATAATCCTTGGGGGGCTTGCACTGGCGTAGCTACATGTCAACCTGTCCCACACCATAACAGTCTCTGGACCGCACGGGTCGCCAAACCAGTTTCTATGCACCTGATACTTCACCTTGATTGCCATGATCGCAGACACTGCAGTTAGTAGTTCTCAATTTTTCAATGCACTTTTGCTAATTCACAGTTGCTTCAGATCTTCAGATTTGTGTAGTGTTATATAAATCTAAAATTGCACCAGTTGAACGTGTGCAGTTTAGTGAAATATTTGTGCAATTTTAGTTAGCAGGTTAGAAGAGATTTAAAATAATCTCTTGTCCATCTATATGTATTTTTTGCGTCTGAATAAAACGTACCATCCAGGGAGTCGGTGCCAAGGTTGGTGGTGGTGACGACGGTGTACCTTTCAATAGCGTTGATGATAGGAGGTTGCGTTGATCTGACGGTGGGAATGATGGATATGTCGTAGCGGCTCTTCCGGGAGGGGGCGCTATTGTAGATGGCGACTCCATAGAGGTATTTCGGTGTGACGTTATCTGGGTGCCATGGCTCGTTGTCGAGGTTGATTGAGAACTCACGTGTGACATTGAACAGGAGGAACTCTAGCTCAGAGAAGTGCATGATGAAGATGTACCATGGCGATGGATTGTTGGGTTGGGGCTCAGGGTCCCAAGACAATGATATGCCGCTTGAGACATTTCTTGGCCTCATCGCCGTCTGCATCACGGCCGTCGGTACCTCAAAGAGGCTGTCCGGTATGACCTTGCTCGTCGTCGATACCTCAGTATATATCCCAGAGCTGACCACAGGCGTCCATATTCTGTCATAAGTATCGTCGGGGTACCTGATCGATTGATCGAATGCGTTCATGCTTAAAAAATACACCAAAATGACTTATACTCCCTCCATTCCAAAATAAGTGTCTCAACTTCAAAATTGGTACAAAGTTGACACACTTATTTTGGAACGGAGGGAGCATTTACCGAAAAAGGGTTTCCCCCGCTTTGTATTCCAAAGCAAACAACACCGATACAGGATTGCTGGGGCGAACAGCACAACAAGCCAAAATGAAAAAGAAGAAGAAGCAAATGCCAACAACGGCAGCTCGACAAGCGCGAATGACCCGCCACCGCTACGCCCACCAGAGACAAACCACTACAGCCCGAGGCTCCGAGCCACCGCGAACAAAACAGCACCTCCAAGAAGGAAAGCGACGCCAACGACGCTGCTGCCCGGACATGTCCTAGGGTTTCCCCGGCACGCGGAGGGAGGTGGGGGATGGATATCACCGACACCCTTCAGGAAGGAATGGTGGCACCCGTAGGTGTCACCGCATCGGAGCGGAAGACCGGCAAAGATTTCTCCCGTACTCCAATCCCCACCGCCCAACGGACCGAAGCCGATCAGCCAAACCGCCGCCCACCACCATGCGCCATCGCGGTTGCGCCGCCACCCACGCCGCCTCACTGCGAACATCCACACGAGGCCAAGAGGACCGGAGAGAAGCGCCCCGCGGAGGGAGAAGCAGCACCGAAGCCGAACGGGAGGGAACCACCTCCACCGCCGTCGTGCGGGAGGATAGAGCCTCCGGCACCGTCGCGGTAGCCGTCCGGACGCGGCAGCAGGGCATGCCAGGCCACCCCTGGCCCGGCCAGGCCCGAAACGGGCCCGCTAAGCCCCGCCGCCACGCTGCAGCAAGCCGGCGATGGCGCCGCCAGCACCCTGCCGCTCATCGCCGCTCCCCCGCCTCCCGAAAGCCACGAAGCAGACCCACCCCGCCGCCAGCCCGCCCAGGCCCAGATGGGGCCCGAAGGGCCCAGATCTGGGCCGAGCGGGCGCCGCCAGACCGCGCCGCCGCGTCGCCCTGCCGCCAACGACGACGCCGCCGACCAGAAGCCCGCCGCCGCTCGCGCCAGGAACCCCCGCCGCCGTGCTGGACTGTCGCCGCCGAGAAGCACCACCCGGGGTCGCCCCGTCCCGCGCCGGTGGACACCCGAGAGGGGAAAGGCAGGGGGCCGCCGCCACCAGCGTCGCCCGGGCCAGGCCCGCAGCGGGCGCCGGCGACGGCGGCAGGGAGGAAGGGGGAGGGAGAGTTGCGCGGGGGAGGAGGCTGGACGCGACCGGCCGCCCGCGGGGGCGCCGCGGTCGCGGGAGAGGAAAGAGGGGGGAGGGGGAGGGCTCTGTCTTTTTTGATCTTTCCCGGAGGGAGCATTTCATGGCATGCATAGAAACAACATAGGGAAGTTTGCGATCGTCTTTGGCTCACCTGATGACGTTGTTTTCATCAATCTGGCCGAAGTTGCTCCTCTCAGAGAGCAGGAGCCCCTGTGCCACAGTCACCTGCGGGTAGATCGTCGTTTTGAGCGGCCTGAGCTCCAGCGAAGAGATGAAGGGCGTCCCGGCGCCGGTGTTGATCAGGCAAACTTGCACGAAGTCGTCCGGCACCACAAGGATGGCCTCCACGGACTCCTCCACATGCGGCTTTGAGATGTTCACGGTGTGCCAGTGGTTGACGCCGATGTGAAGGTCAAAGATGGGCGGCCGGCGGAGGGCGTCGTAGTTGCCGTACATGAACTTGGTCCGGATGAGGTACTTGAGCCCGGGCACGAGGGAGCGGAGCGTGTAGCAGTTCCGCACGCCGGCTGGGAAGCTGCGGACGGTATACAAGCACTTGCACAAGGATGGCGTTATGTAGTCGGCCGAAATGTTGCGGCAGGTGCCAGCGCCGTCGGTGAAGCCGGTGTCCGGGTAGTACAAGAGCTTCGTGGCCGTGTCCACGTAGCCATCCTCCCCCTGCAGTCCGCAGTCTATGCTTATGAATCCTGCGGTGCAAACAGCATGGATCAATTGAACACGCGCAGATATGTGAGATGAATTGATCATACAGTATGGACAAAGGACAAAGTGAAAAATTACATGATTTGTGTCAACTTGCGGTAATTTTCTACTGTAGTAAATTTTGAGAACGCATGTAAGTATGTACCGTTGCTGTCAGGCTGGGCACGAGCTTGCAGTATGCCTCCGGTGGCGAGGCTGAGGCAGAGAAGCAGCAGCCACGGCGTGGCCGCCATTGTTCTTTTCGTTGATTTCTCCGTTGTGGTCAGGCGCGCGCACACACACATGCCCTACATATCCAACAGGACTCGATACTAAAAACTTTCAATGACGTGCGTATAACCATAGTTAACGTCTTGGGGGAAGACACCACGAAGCGTCGTCTACGGTGAGTCGCTCAGGAGTGGGCCCTGCCCTACCACTTTGTACCCACGAAGAGGCCACGACTCGATCGGCTCACGAAAAACTAAACTTTAGTTGACAGACGGGGCTGGAGAGTTGACACTGCCTTCTCTTGGAACAAGGTTTATAAATAAAGAACTCATCACGTTCATACAACAAAATTAAGTGTCGTATCAAAATAAAATAGTCTTTTAGGGCAACAGCACAAACACATGAAAAAGAAACATAAAAGAAAGAGAAGAAAAGACCACAAGTCGTTGGCGGCAAAGCAAGACGGCGTGAGGCAGCAATCATCGCATCCATCATGTAGCCAAACCAGTCGTGATCCCGCTATTTAGAAAGCGGGTAACAGTGCTGCAAAAATGCATGGAATTTGAAGATAGAGGCAGATGCCCGCCTAAGAAATATCCACTCAATCAACATCTTGTTGCATGTTATCCACAGGGTCTAGGCTAGCACCGTGAACATAAAGCCATAAGAGGCGTCCCATGTCTGGTTGGCACGGATTTGTAGGAACCCAGAAAGGTCTAGTGCCTCCGAGTCAGGCCAGAGCCTCACGGACAAACCATGGACAAGAAAAATACGTGTCCCCATCTCCAGAACTTCATAAATAGGACACAACCCATTCCCAAGGTCATGTCGTTTGATCACCTCCATCCCAGATGGGAGGCGATTCCATAGTAGTTGCCAAAAAAAAGATTTTGATCTTGAGCTACAAGGGTGTTTTCTATAACTGAAAGATTCATGAAAGAGATGACTGTCGACATAAGGCATGATAAGCCGAGCCAATAGAGAAGATCCCCGAGGGGGTCAGCTGCCAAGAAACGGTGTCCAGATACTCCACGAGCATCGGCGGGAGGGCAGCCCACAAGTTGGCCCACTCCACGGTCTCCAGACGCCAAATGTCCTTCAGAACAAGATGTTCCAATATCCATTGTGGGCTGTTGTGGAAGCCAACACCATCGGATCTGAGCAGATAGTAAACACGTTTGGCAACTCAATACACAACGGAGACCCGTCCACCCACGGGTCAAGCCAAAAGAGGTTCCACTCTCCGTTGGCAATGGAGACAGAGAGCCCATTGCAGATCTCATGCTTGATCCGCTGGATGGACTTTCAGAAATTGGACCCCTCCCTACACTCACAGGCAAGGAGGGGTCAGCCCTGCATATACCTTGCTTGAGCAAGTTGTAACCATGATCCTCCATCTCCACGAAGTGTCCGCCAGACCCATCTCAATATAAGAGCCATGTTCATACAACAAGACGCAATAATGCCTATCCCTCCCAAGTCCTTTGGCATGCATACATCAGCCCGGTGACCATATGGTACTTCTGTCAGCCATCTGTCACTTGCTAGAAGTACCGGGAAAGGTCTAGTTAGAACCCATTTCGGCAAGATATACAACCCTATAATATACATGGGGAGACTAGATAGGGAGGAGTCAATACGAATTGTCTTACTCCCTTTAGATGTAAAATGACCGCACCATGGCTTCGACCTAGACACAACCCGACCGATAAGCGGGTCGAACTCACTCAAGGGTACCCTCGGATCAGACAACGGCATCCCTAAGTATATAATGGGGAAGGAGGACAACTTGCAGTTCAAGTTGTCCACAATCCGCTGTTGATCGTCATCCGAGTACCCTAAAACCACAACTTCACTCTTGTTAAAGTTGATCTTAAGACCAGACATGGCCTCAAAACATAGAAGGAGGAACTTGAGGTTGATGACATCGGGTCCGAAGCATGCTAATCTCCCGCGTGATGTCGATATACTTCCCATTCATTCCTTCGTGTGTGTCCCTAATTACCTTCTTGCAGTCCAAAGCAACTCGTATGTTCTGAATGAAGGGCTAAGGACCCGCGACAAGCAAGAGCCTTGGGGCGCCCTTGACGCTGATGTATGACATGAAAATAATGCTTTTTGAGTGCGTCAAAGGATTTTTATCTAAATAATTGTTCCATTTTGCAACTCTGTTTTCCACCGTGCCCCTTTCCCCTGCCTCAAGTGTGCCATCGTTTCTGGCCTAACTGAGGGGCACACTGCACACAGGTTACCCACCCCCAACCCCAAACCTAATCCCTTGCCTCTCACCGATGTCAATTTGTGTATTGGTGTAACCACTCCGAAGTTGCCTACCTCGACTAAGGCCCTCTTCGGTAATGGTCCTCTCCCGGAATCTGCGGAGTGGCTAAATGGCAACTCCACCATTTTAAACTACAGCTACGCCAACTCCGCTCCGGGAGTTGTGGAGCGGAGCGTTGCCGAACAGCCCCTAAGTCGGCTGTTGTCGCTGCTCTGCTGTTGAGGCCACTACACCTTCGTCCTAACCACGCGAACAGGAAGAAGAATCAGCATACAGAACCCATTAGAAGCCAACAAGGTGAGTGCCTCTCCTTTATCTGAGAACCTAGTTATCTTTATGCATCAACCACTTGAGGATCGTCACTATTTCATTTTTTTTATTTTCTCTTAGCAAATCATATTGTGCTTTCTTGACGAAGATTATTTTGCCATCACATTTTCATGTAACACTATCATCTGAATCAAAAAATGGTCACACTTATCGATGATGTTGTACGGTTCAGCCAACAGAGAATCTTTATCCTCTTAAGTTATCTTCTAAAGTTGAAAAATCAAGATACATCAAGTATTATATACTACTCCCACTGTAAAGAGTAATGATCTAAACGCTCTTATATTTATTTACAAAGGGAGTACTTCATATCAGTACATTTACACTTCCCCTAATAATAATGACAATTATTGTGTAAAAACTTTTGAATTCCCTTGAGTGAAAACAAAGAATACTCACATAAGAGGGGCGGAGGTAATCATTGTCTAAATCCTCACCTAACAGCTGGACCAGTAGACAGTATAGACACAGTGCCCAAATGCTCTTGCTCAAATGCAGTGCTGCTCTGGCTCAGATCAGTAGACATGCCAGTGTCGTACCGACCATAGTCATTCATGCTGCCACCGCTCCCAGGCGTGTAAAACCCTGCATTCCCATTGTCATGTGCAGCCTCAAGCTCAAGGCACTCATGTAGCACTGCTACCACATCAGTCATCGTGGGCCGCTCTCCGGGCCTCTGGGCCGTGCACTTCAACGCGGTGTCCGCAATTTTCCACACGCTATTGACATCCTGATCTCCACGCATGCGTGCATCCACCACGTCTTCGATATTGCCACGGGCGAGGCGCTGCCGCACCCACTGAACAATGCCCGTTGGCTCACGGCCATTCAGGATGTGTTGTTGCCCTGTGACCAGCTCTAGTAGCACTACCCCAAAGCTAAAGACGTCACTCTTGTTCGTCAACTGAAATGTAGCATGGTACCTAGTAAAGTATGTATGAAATACATCAATGGGTCTGGTTTCCAGAACAATCATGCAGGTCAAGTTCTTCAAGATATTTTTGGCTCAAACGAATTTCACAATAATTTGCAAATAATTTAGAAATCAATTTGATTCTTGCGGAAATCAGGATTTTTGCTTAAATGACTAAGTTGAACATCAAATTTTCAAATGTAAGGGATTGAGTTCTGAATTTTGATCACCCTAGGAGAGAAGGTAGATCATACATTATGAGCATAAATGTATGTTGAGTAGTACTAACTTTTAGAAAACCAAAGGTATATTACTCCAGTTGTTCATAAATGGAGAGAAAATCTTTAGAGCACAATCAGAAACAATAGAGAGTTGTGCACTTACTCAGGGTCAAGGTAACCGAGTGTGCCAACAACCCTTGCCGTGGAAACATGTGTATCTTTGTTGTTATTGAAAGCCTTGAGTAGGCCAAAATCTGCAATCTTGGCCTCCAGGTTTGCATTCAGCAAGATGTTTGACGTCTTCACGTCCCTGTGAACGAGGGGTGGGTCACACCCCTTGTGCAGATACTCAAGCCCTGCATACGTCCACATGACACATCATCAACTAGATCACAATCAGAATCCATGCCTTCTATATGTAATGACATGTGGAAAAACTTAATTAAAGTTTACCTTGTGCGGATTCCAAGGCGATACGAAGTCTCTGTCTCCAGGTTAAAGTTCTCGTGGTATTATCTTTCCCTGCAATGCAAATATAATAAGGTGAATCACATGTACTAGTATTTTTCTCAGATACTTCTCACTTTTACAATATCATATTTATGTTACATAAAAATGTTATTTATGTTGCTACGGGCTTGAAGCTTGATGATTTGAGTAATTTTAATACCTCTTAGATGTTCGTCTAGGGCTCCTTCAGACATGTACTCGTAGACAAGTGCCATGTATTTCATGTCCTTGCAGTAGCCAATCAAAGACACAAGATTTTTGTGGTGAATTTTTGCCAAGGTCTGAGCCTGAAACCGAAAAGACCCATGCACACATTACCAAACTGAATCGCATTAGTATTCTTAACCTTGAGCAGATCACATTAATTCTCACCTCTGCCAAGAATTCTTGTTCGCCTTGATCTGAAGATTCAGACCGCAGTTTGACAGCCACTTGTCTGCCATCCTTCAACGAACCATGATAAACTTTCCCAAACCCCCCTTCACCAATTACTCGCTCAAAGCCATTTGTAATAACCACTAATGCACTATATGTGAACCGGGGGTTATCAAATAGCAACGAGTTGTGCCCCATGATACTCATCTCCTCTAGTTGCTCGATATGGCCGCTGGTCGTTCCTTCATAAAGAAATCACACCAACAGATGTTACTTACTTACTTCACACTTGCATTCGTGATGGAGAGGCCGGGGATAATGAAACTTTTTATTTTCTAAGAACACTTGCAGTCTTGAGTCTAATGTTATGTGTTTCTGCATGGTTTCTTACCTTTCCTTCTCATACAAATGAGAAGAACAGACAGTAGCAGAATCACTAGTACTGCAACTATTGGAACAACAACATAGACAGCAAGCATAGAGCTTCTCTTCTTTTGTGGAGGCTGACAATAGTTGCCACTACTGCAGAGGTTTGGATTGTTTCCATATCTAGCGAAAGAAAGAAAAAAAGATTAGTAAATATGCTGATGAATTCAGATATATAAAATGTGTGTTGAACAGAAAAGGTCAAATAAGATTAGAACTATATCATTGAAAAAAATCTGATGCTAGAGGGTGTTAACCTAAGTGTTAGGGAACCATCTTGAGTTCTTTTCACAAGCCCAGGAGGAATTGATCCACTGAGTTGATTGTCTGTCAGATCTCTGAAAGAACCATAACCGTCTTTTAATGCCAAATTTACCACGAATGGATTTGAAAAGCACATACCATGGATTACTTACAGAAGTGTGAGCGACGACAACTGCGACAGGGTGTCAGGAATTGAGCCCGTGAGATTATTGCGTGACAAATCCCTATGAACTCGCAAAATTCCGGTGAAGCAATTTGATTATTTCACAATCAAATTAGCATTGCAACGACTAGCTAACAATATCTTACTTACAAGTTCTGTATTTACTCAAAAAAACACTTACAAGTACTGTAGACCTTTGAGGCCAGCAAACGAAGATGACAAGTTGCCGCTGAGTCCACTGGAAGATAGATTCCTACAACATATACACTACTGCAGCTCAGACAACTCATTCCATTTACTACTACTAGTAGGAGTACAACTACTACTACTTTTAACAGGAAACAGAACATTCAGAAACTTATAACTCATAACAGGAAACAGAACATTCAGAAACTTGTAACTCACAAGACTTTTAACAGGAAACAGAACATTCAGAAAGATATAACTCACAAGGCTGTGACACTTGGTGGGCTGGAAACAGCATAACTGCAACCCAATCCTTTCCACGCGAAATTCTTGGGCACACAGGGATCGCCCATCCAGTTCTTCTTGACCTGGTACTTGCCTCTGATTGCCGCGATGGCAGACACTGTTACATTTCTCAGCAGCAGCAACACAAAAATCTATCAGCTGAGTATATAATTAAATTAACTGCTTCATTGATCCTACTGTTGCATCTGAAGAAAATGACTCCTAGCTTACCATCCTGAGTGGCCGTGGTTATGCCAGTGGTGGGCAGGACGGAGAAGATCTCAAGGGCGTTGAGGATGGGCGGCAGCGTGGAGTTGGCAGTAGCGTTGAGCGAGACGTTGTACTGGTGGTACCCGTGGTTGGGGATGGAGTTGAAGACGGCGTTGGTGTAGAGGTACTGCGGTGTGAAGCCCTTGCCAAGCCAGAGCTGGCCGTTAAGGGTGACGTAGAACTGCCGCACGGCGTTGACGGGGAGGGGCTGCAGCTCGGAGAAGTGCAGGATGCAGACGTACCCGGGATCCGGATTGCTGGTGCTGGGCTCGGCATCCCAGCTGAACACGACGGGGCTGGAGGAGTTGACGGGGGTGATGGCCGTCTGCATCACGGCTGACGGCGCGTCGAAGCTGTCGTCGTCGATGTTCTGCACCTTCTTGTCCGTCGAGACCTCCGTCCACTCCGCCCGCTTGCTCATCGGGATCCAAAAGCGGTCGTGCGGGTCGTCGGGGTACCTGAGGATCACGCCGTCGTCCCGGCCAAAGTTGGCTCTGGTGTGAAGAACCAGCCCCTGCGTCGCGTTGGCCATTGGGTAGAGCCCGTTCTTGAGGGGCCTCAGGTCGAGGGCGGAAATGAACGGCGTCCCGGAGCCGGTGTTCACGAGGCACACCTGCACGGACTCGCCGGGGACGACGGTGATGATCTCGTAGATCACCGGCGTGTTGGCGTTCGAGATGTTCACGGTTGTCCAATAGTTGACGCCGACGTGCAGGTCGAAGACGGGCGCTCTGTCCAGACCATCGTAGTTGCCGTACCAGAACTTGGCCCGGATGAGGTACTTGAGCCCGGCCACGAGGGAGCGGAGCGTGTAGCAGCTGCGCGTGCCGGCGCCACCGCCGAAGCTGCGCACGTTGTGCCAGCTCCTGCCCATCGTCGGCGTGATGTACTCGGACGACATGTTGTAGTTGGTGCCCACGTCGATGAAGCCGGCGTCCGAGGTGAAGCGCAGCTTGGTGACGCCGTCCACGTAGCCCGCGGCACTCTCTGGCAGACCGCAGTCCAAGTTAATGAATCCTGCACGGCAGACGCAAAAATAAGCAGTTGCAAATTGCAATGTTTGTGAAGGTAATTGCAATGTTTGTGAAGGTAATGCCATGAAACGTCGCAAGCATGTACGATGGGTTCACCTAAGTTATCGACCTGGCCATGGACATGAAGAATGCCGCCGCAGTCGGCGACGCCGAGAAGAAGCAGCAGCAGCCACCGGGCCGCCATTGCTCTCCGCCGCTGTCCGTCCATGGTGCATGTGCCAGCAGCTATACACTAGGACATAGATTATATGCAGGTACAAACGTAAGTCTAACCATCTTGTCTAGGACTAATAATTCAAACACCACATGTCAATCAGTTCATAGAAATGGGTGTTGTACAACTTAATTACCCGGCCAGTTGGGGCTGATCACATGGGTTATGAGTTGACTTGCATCCTGAGTCAGTCAACCGCCCTGCTTGGTCTGGTTGAACGTGCATGGATGCCCCAAGCTTGGTGACTAGACTTCTCACCTTTTCCCTGCGCGATTGTCGCGACGGCCATCTCCTTTTATCATGCAAGCAGGCTTAGAAGGTTGACTTTTGGTATGAG
>LT934112.1:581848758-581882224 GCA_900231445.1 Triticum turgidum subsp. durum | reverse complement strand
AGAGGCACGATGCATCGTGCAGAGAGGTAGGAACGCCACGAGGAGACGTCCTCCTTGTCACCCGTATCAACAAGACAGTGTGACCAGAGATCCAAGTCCGATATTAGGTTCCTAATTGTTATTACAAAACATTGATCAACATTCCTGAAGAGCATGTCATTTCGCGCTGCCCAAATACTGGAGAGTAGCGCGAGAAGGACGATGGGCCGTGCATTCTTGGGCAGGTGTTGAGGTAGTGGAGCGTCCCAAAGTTCATTAAGGTCAGTCTCGTATGGCAGAATACCAAGTCGATGCCAAATTCTGTTGGCAAGGGGGCATGTGATGAAGAGATGCGTGGAGTCCTCCGGCATCATATCACACCGTGTGCATAAGTCGGAGGAGATGATATTCTTGTGGGCAAGATTGACGGCGGTGCTTAAGCGATCTTTGAATAGAAGCCAAGCGAAGATTTTTGTCTTGCGAGGCGCCTTGGTATTCCAGATGAAGGGGGCATTGAGGTCTGTTTCTAGCCTTGCCATGATGGTGCCGTAGGCTTGCTTGGTGGAGAAGGCATGACCCCGAAAGAGAAACCGTTGATATTCTTCTATCGATGGCACGAAGTCCTGCAAAACAGCCAAAAGCGAGACCAGCTCTGTTTCTGCTGTGACAGAGAGACGATTACGGAGGTTTGTTTCAATGCCGAGACGCAAGATGTTAGCCACTTTTACCAGCTTTAGTGTTGAGTGTGAGAAGAGGTGTGGGTAGGTGGTAGCTAGGGGTTTTGGGGTGAGCCAGATATCTAGCCAGAAGTATGTATGTGTTCCACTGTTAGTCAAAACAAAGGAGATTGACTGTAGGGTTGGGATTTGTTGCGAAATCATGCGGCATAGAAAGGAGGTTTGGGTTCCCGAAGAGACTAGGGCATTGGGATGTTGTAGTTCTAGCCAGTCTAGCCAAGGTGATTCTGTGGATGATAGCTTTAACAGCAAACTTCATTATTAGGCAATTATTTTGGACCTGTAGATTCTTCAGCCCTAAACCATCAAATTTTTTTGGCGTACAAACGTTTTTCCACGCAATCAGGCATTTAGCTCCCGAGCAGGCATCCTCACCAGCCCAAAAAAAAGATCTTCTCAGGGAATCAATGAGCTTTAGGGTTTTCTTGGGGATTCGAAAGACAGCCATAAAGTACGTAAGAATGGAGTCGAGGACTGCGGAGATGAGGATGAGATGGTCGCCCCAGACTAGTAGCTTTGCACACCAGCCGGTGAGAAGTTTGCGGGCACGTTCAATCAACGGTGCGAATGCATTGGATGGTGGCTTGGTCGGAGCGAGGGGGAGGCCGAGGTAGGTTTGAGGAAGGGACGCACGCGTGCAATCCATGGGCAGGGCAATGCTGGCAACTAGGGTGTCATTTGTGTGCAGGGTTGCTAGGGTGGTTTTGGAGAAGTTTATGGTGAGGCCAGTAGCGAGGATTTTTTTGTCAGGACCCCGACTCAATGCCACATCGATCTAGCATGTAACACCTCATATCACTTTGCGGCCTCACGCACGGTACTCCCACGGGTGTCGCCTTACCTTTGCCCGGGACCGTTTGCGTCTTTTGGCACACGTATATGATAGTGTCGCTAGCATCCATATGATAAGGAGCCCGGGCTGACATGGCTAGTCGTAAACCCAAAGTGGCACAAACTTACAGGGACAGGCATCCATGACCCAACATCGAACGTGTCGGTCATCAGCGAGTGAATCCAGGCTGTAGCACTGGGCTAGCAGGACTCCGGTGAACCGGGCTGTAGCGGGCTAACAGGACTCTGGTATTCATCGCGTGACATTTCCCCGAAGGGACAGACACAGGAACGAAGAAGGACACATGCCGGCCAGCCTAAGTGTTCCGGAGCAGTAGCAAGCTACCATGGCTCGGTGGAAACACTAGGAGACATTTCCCGGTAAGAGAGGCTACTAAAGATAAACAACTAGATAGTCAGATCCCACACATACCGAGCATTTCAATAACATACACACAATATGCTCGATATGTGCAATACAACATGGCATCACAAAATGACTCTACGACTCAAGTAGTTATTCAATAGGCTCCGAGGAGCGAGATATTACAAACATGGGTCTCATGACCCGACATTCAGAGCATACAAGGCAAAGCACATGCGGAAGCTATGATGTCTGAGTACAGACAACTATAAATGAAAAAGGCTGAGAAGCCTGACTATCTACCAGATCCTGCCGAGGGCACAAGATCGTAGCTGAGGTAACAAGCTAAACGTCGAAGTCCACGTGGAACTACTAGTGAGACTGAAGTCTCTCTGCAAAAACATAAATTAAGCAACGTGAGTACAAATGTACCCAACAAGACTTACATCAGATCTATCTACATATGCATCATTATCAACAAAGGGGGTGGTGGAGTTTAACTGTAGCAAGCCAGCTTTGACTCGGTGGCTAACCTGAACTACGACTGCAAGTAACTCTTTTGAGGTGGCGCACACGAGTCCACATATTCACCATATCAATACACCACTATGGATCCGCTCCCGTCTCCCTACGAGAACGCCATCCATAGCACTCACGCTCATCTTGCGTATTTTAGAGTGTCCACTTTCACTTGTCTATGAACTATGCAAGGGGTCCAAGTTTCCATATCCGAGGAATCCGGCTATTCGAATAGATAATGATAACCCTGTAGGGGTGTACTTCTTCACACATGCTCTCGCCACTTACCGCCCTGTACACGTCATGTACCTCGGCAACCTTCAAGCGGAAGCCGGGCGAGGGAGTCGGCCACAACCTTACTAACCGAACAAGTTTCTAGTCCAGGTTTATCGCCTATTCGGGTTCCATCTGCAAGGAGATCCGGCCGGGGTGTCGCTTACGGCCCCAAACGATGTGTGCAGGGTTCCCAAGCCCACCAACCGGGTGCCACTTGGTACACCGGGCCACTGTGCCTAGTCTGTCCCAAGCCCACCTGTACCGGGTGCCACTTGGTAGACTACTAACACTACCTACAAACACCAGAAACTAGTTGCAACTCCTGGACAGAGATCATGTTGATTAATAAGTCGAGAGGGGTCGAGTTACCGGAACCCAATGTGTGGTAGTAACTGGTCATGGATCACAAACACAGAACTCAGTTCCTAAGGACGGCTGCAATGAGACAACCCACCATGTACTCCTACATGGCCTCTCACCGCTACCTTTACCAAATCATGTTCACACACTTAGCTCACACACAGTAGGACATGTTCACACGCCTCTGATTCATCCCCGATGAATCAGACCTGACTCAACTCTAAGCAGTAGCAGGCATGACAAACAAGCATGAATGAGTAGGCACAACAGGGCTCAAACAACTCCTACTCATGCTAGTGGGTTTCATCTATTTACTGTGGAATGACAGGTCATGCAAAGGATAAAGGGGTTCAGCTACCGCAGCAAATAACAGTTGAATCGCTGTTGTCCTAATGCAGTAAAAGAGAGCAGGAGCAAGAGAGTGGGATTGTATCGGAATGAACAAGGGGGTTTTGCTTGCCTGGCACTTCTGAAGATAACATTGAGTCTTCATCAGTGTCAACGATCACATCGTCGGTACAACGTCTACCGAGGGGGAACAACACCGGCAAACATAGAAGAAACACGATCAATGCAATGCACAATATGATGCATGCTATGACATGGCAACATGCTGGTGTTTTGAGCTAATGCAACTAGCAACAGATTAAATGAAGTTGGTTTGAATACAAGATTCAAATTCAAACTCCATATGTGATTATTCAAATGCCATTTAATTGATTTGTGCTAAACAGCAGCTATAAATTGTTCTAACATGCATGAAAATGGTACAGATGGATTCCTTGAATTTTTCTGATAATTTTTCATATATAAAACATTTAATTTGGAGTTACGGTTAATTTTCTATGATTTATTGAAGTTTTAGCTATTTCTGGAATTTCCTGATTATTATAAAATAAACTAAATTCCAGAAAAGGAATATTGCGTCAGCATGACCTCACCCTGACGTCATCAGGTCAACAGGGCGGGTCCAGGTCAAACCTGACGTGTGGGGTCCACACGTCAGTGACACGGGTTAAACAGGGGGGTTTAGTTTAGTTTAATTAAAGATTAGGGCACTAGGGCCCACATGTCAGTGTCAGCAGGGGGTACTTAGTTTAACTAATTCGACTAGTGCTAATCCTAATTAGCTAACAGGGCTGGGCCCACCTGTCATGGACACAGGGGGGGTCCCGCCGTGGTCAAAGTGGGTCAAACCCACCGGCGACATGACACCGGCGAGGCCCGAGACGGCGGCGCGATCCGGAAACGCGCTACAGGGCACGGGCGAGGCCGTGCTTGGGCTCGTTGGAGAGCCCTTACTCCCGCCCGTCGAACGGTGGTGGTGGTCGTGCCTGTGGTGGCCGGTACCGACGACGGCGAGCTCGTGAGCGGCGGCCGGAGTTCGGGTGCGGTCGGGTTCGGCGCTGCTGCTCGCAAGCGAGGGAGCTGAGGCGCTGGAGGGGCTCTACGGTTCGCGGCAAGCACAACGGGTGCACGCCCGTGACCAAATGGTCACCGGGGCTTCGCCGGCGACGAGCCCGTGCGGCGGAGCGTCTCGGCTTCGGTAGAGGGACGGCTAGAGCTCGAAATCGGACATGGGGTTAGGGGGAAACGAAGCAGGGGCTCACGGGGATCATGCAGGGAGGGTCAGCGAGCTCGGGGAAGCACGAACGGCGGCGAATCGACGGCGACCATCGGCGGCGGTCGAGGACGAAGACGATGGCGTGGAGGCGATGCAGAGCTTCCCGAGGGCTTGGCTTGGTGGGGAGGAAGAGGGGGTCGAGGCGGAGCTCCTGAGCTCAGCGGAGGGGCGAGGGGTGGCCGGTGGCTATGGATGCGACGGCGGCGCCCTCCGGTGGCTCTCGGTGGTGCTCCAAATCGAGGGAGGGAGAGAGCTAGAGCGAGCAGGGAGGAAGGATAGCGGTCGAGGACGACTCCGTGGCATTGCTAGAGGGCTCGGGGAGGAAGCAGGAGGTGGCCAGGGGAAGCAGGAGGTGGAGCCTGCGTGCGCGGCGCCTTCTCACGGCGACAGCAGCAGCTTTGGGGCGAGGGGAGGAAGACGACAGAGAGGAGGAGGTGGGCTGGGCCGCTGGAGGAGCTGGGCCGGCTGGGCTGCCAGGTGAGCAACAGGTAGGTTTTCTGCTCTTTTTTAATTTTTCTTCTATTTGTTTTATTTAATTTCGTTTTGCCACTGTTTTGAATTTAAAATAATTCAAACAATGCCAAAAACTCCTCTGAATATTTTTATTTTGCTAGATGGACTTTTTTCCAAAAGCTCATAAAATATTTCAGGGGTATTTGAAAATATATTCTAATTATATGAATATAATTCAAATTCAAATAGCTAATGATTTAAATTCAAAGTCCCAAAAATAAATCCTTAAAAATGTTCAATATTTTGGTTGGGACCAGAACCCTTGCCAAAAATTATCAAACATTTAAGAAGAGCATTTTGGAACAATGAATGAGATTTTTAGGGTTTTTGCCCTTCTTTTATTTAGGGTTTTGAGGCTTCCAATTTCCCTCAGTTCAAGTTTCAAAAATTTAAACATGATGCACAGATGGAAGCAAGCATAGGTCAGGCCAGAACTAGGGATGTGACAACTCACCCCCACTAAACAGGAATCTCGTCTCGAGATTCAAGCGTAGGGTAAGATGAAGGGGAAACGCAAACTAGTATAATCTTCACGATCCAGGTTGCACTTCAGATGAACGTTGATTCGATCACCATCATTGTCTCGAAGTCTTGCTCTGAGAACTCCAACTAACATGACAACGAGAGGAAAGGAAAAACCCTAAAAGAATTGTTCTTCTCGAAGGTCGAACAACTCAGGATTAACCCACTGAATGAGACATAGCAACATCTCTCGAGCTGAGAGACGAAGCACACATCCATAGGAATGGAGTGAAGCAGATGACGGAGGTTCACTAGGTAGACAACAATTCCACACCTAAGAAGGTGGTAAACGATTGTCAACGTAGCGAGGAGTTGAGTTGCCATGATACCACGACGAAACATCCTGGAGGAGGGTGATTCATAGATTATTACCTTAAGTGGCAAAAAGAATTACCTTTGATATAGAGATCATTGAGACTCTCTATATCAGCCTAAGGCAAATCACAGCAATCGATTGGCGGGGGTCGGTAGAATGGCATACTCGGACTTGGATGATGTGGATTACCTTGTTGAAGACAACGTAATGGATGAATTTGCTTACCACCGGAAATGGAAGAGACCCATGGTAGAATGGCACATTGGCGGTGCAAGCTAGGAACAAAATGCAAATGCTGGGAATGATTCTGGTAACTGGGGAAGGACCCAACCATAGAGAGTGAATCCACTGTTCGAGAAGTTATAGCATAACCGAGGAAGTTGAGAGAAAACCTAGTTAGTGCCAATTGTAACACCTAACGCTTGTGCGTGCTCTCAAGAACTTGAGCATTTCCATAATCATCAAGATTTTACCAATATCTGTGTCAAGGATCCTGGCAACACAACTTGCTACCATGATGAATGATGATGGATGATGCAGATGCAAAGAAAGATAACACTTTCTCAGATTTCACCCTTGGCGGGGCCAAGGAAATAAAATCTGGATGATCGACCGAGAGACATTTAGCACTCCGCTTCTAATGTTCTCCTTGATGTGCTAGCGTATCCCATTCATTGAAATGGTTTGGTAACTAGACATCAAGTAAAAGGTCGGACTTCGGGAACACAAAAATCATAAGGCACAACTAGGGAGTAAATCCTACGAAGTCCTTATGGGAAGGTGGCCAACTTCTTCAATCAAGATACTACAATAATAGGTCTTCCGGCTGGGTGTGTTGGCCACGACATCCACTTACCAGTTATCGAGGGACCAATATTATAGTTCTTGGGAAAATGTTCCAACCATCATATCTGCCTGAGATTCAGATCTGGTTGGTGTCAGGATATTCCAGACTCATCGAGTCTAGGAAGAAAAACGAAAGTTTGCAACACAAATCGACGAGATGACGTTGCGAGATTCTCGGGAAATGAACTACATAGCAAGCTCCAAAACATGAGCTGGTTCTGCTACGCACGTGTGAACATGCTGTTCCAGGCAAACATGATCACATGGTAGTCTTACAATAAAACACTACCGAGTTCAGGTTGGGAACCATCATCGAGGATATCGAAGTTCTTTCATAAGTCCGGATTAGCTCTTATGAAGATACTCCTTCTCCTTGAACAAATCAGTCAGTGGCTTGGTGTGCTAGGGATACATATGGAATGAAGATGATCAGTCTATCAGACCATAGAATACTTTGCACATGCATGACTGACTTGCGATGATTCCAGAGGAAGCAAAACTAACTTTCTCAATTTCATGGCGGCAACTTTCACCAAATGCACGTGTATAAGAGAAAATCACTCCTTTCATCAAACAAATACTTCATGAGCTAGCATGAAGAAAATGCTTTCAAAAGTTTCCAACACTAGCTTAATGTTTTAACCAAATTATGGAGAAGACAAGGATGTTGTCGATGGGCTCAACAACAATTCATCCAGATTCCCATGGAGATGGAATTCCATAACTATGTGAACAAGGTGATAGTATTGGTCAGACCAAAAGATATAATGGTGTATGCTCGAGGAAAACCACGAGTAAGACAACATTACGAATATCGTTGGTTCTGATTTGATTTGACGATAGCTCATACTCAAATCAACGATTGATAAGACAATAGGTCCAGCAACTGATCACAGGGACCAATCGATGAAGATATCATCTTTCTCCAACACACACTACACAAGAATATCCCTTTGGAACGAACTAAGTCAGGCAAGCTTTTATCTTCCAACTCTCCAAGTTGTTGTTTAGCTTATCCAACTAGCTCAGGGGTATCCAACACGAATTCTTGGAGAGAGGGGTGGTTTACAGGATAAACCACTTGATCACGAGCTCAACATAACAGTCAGGTGACAACCTGGTGATACTTTCGAGAAGATATTCGAAAAATCACGAACCACCGATATGTTACTAAGCTCGAGAACAATCTCGCTTTTGAGGCAAGACGATATGATCAAATGAGTGAGGACTTGACAAGATCCTAACTCATCAATCGAAGGGTGCACCGAAATAAGGACTAGGTAGCACGATCAGTCTTAGAAGAATGATTCAAAAACCAACACGCTAAGAATGAAGTTATTGGCCTTTAACTACCAAGCAACAAGGTTGCTAGGAGTATTGATTTCACACATCACAATTCATTTGTCGGTATTCCAGTTGCATCAACACGAAGACCGAGGAATGACTAATGGTGGTGAGAAGTATCACTACGTCAAAATTCATGAGAGTTGGTGCAGTTCTCATGACAATTCTGACATAAAGGGGGTAATATTCCAAGGTAGAATAGAACCATAAGCTGGATTGGCATTTGATCTGCGGAATACAACTGCTTGGACCCAATCCTAGATATGGATGAGGTACTGGAGTTTGTTTCTCCAAGTCATTCAGGACAGAATGGCTTGACGGACCACAAGAGTAATAAGCATTGATAACACGAATGCACAATTACTCCTGACTATCAATTGATAGACGAGGGCCAGAAAACAACTAAAGAGGGACAACTCAAAGGAACATATGATTTTCTGAGTTGTGGTTGCATGGGCTAGCATGTCGAACGAATTCAACATATTTCTTCCGGATAACCCATGCAGAAAGGTAGAACTGGCAGAGTCACAATATAGAATCGAGAACCCATCGAGAGCACTCTGATTGTGATCTTTCGATCAGCGAGGAACATCTGCCATAAGCGGTTCATAGTATTTGGAAGAAGGAGATACCACGAACCTCGAGGACTATCGCAAGGTTACTAATATCCTAAAGGAACGAGCAGAAACTATCAACATGAAGCAAGTAGGGTAAATCTCGGGTTCAAAACCCAGAAGTAGAATACCTACTACTAAGTGGCATCACGGGATGCTTTCGAGAATAAAGGCTAGAATCATCACACTGGGACACAAATCATGGCTAAATTACTAGATGATCCCCTAGGACACCTAGGGTCATAATAATAATTCCAACATATATGTCGAGGCAATAAAGTACCTCAACTCACTAATTAGTGTGATTGAGCTGGCATAAAGGAACATCAAAACCAGAGGGAAGGATTTTGCAAATGCATCAGACTGTTTAGAAACCTGGGATGACTCGGACAGCATAACGGCTGTAAATGCTCAAAAAAGATTTGAGACATTCACAAAAATGGTGGCATAACCACTCAGAAGCACAATATCGAGGTTTTCGAGATTATCAGAGACATACCGAAGTAGTAGGAACTGGACTGAGGCTTAAATCCAACAATCTTATAAGTCTACGGATTAGTAACACGTCATCCTGATAGATAGATGAGAAGACCTAGTTTCTTAACCCCGTAGGAAAGATAAGATGACTCAGATCAGAAGGCATAAGGTATAACGAGTAAAAGAGCCTTACGTTCCATCCCACAATCAATTCCCTTATATAACTAAAGAATTTCTAGACTCAACTTCGACCAGTTTGGCTTGGTAAACCTACAGGCAGTCAAGCTCTGATACCAATGCTGTCAGGACCCCGACTCAATGCCACATCGATCTAGCATGTAACACCTCATATCACTTTGCGGCCTCACGCACGGTACTCCCACAGGTGTCGCCTTACCTTTGCCCGGGACCGTTTGCGTCTTTTGGCACACGTATATGATAGTGTCGCTAGCATCCATATGATAAGGAGCCCGGGCTGACATGGCTAGTCGTAAACCCAAAGTGGCACAAACTTACAGGGACAGGCATCCATGACCCAACATCGAACGTGTCGGTCATCAGCGAGTGAATCCAGGCTGTAGCACTGGGCTAGCAGGACTCCGGTGAACCGGGCTGTAGCGGGCTAACAAGACTCTGGTATTCATCGCGTGACATTTCCCCGAAGGGACAGACATAGGAACGAAGAAGGACACATGCCGGCCAGCCTAAGTGTTCCGGAGCAGTAGCAAGCTACCATGGCTCGGTGGAAACACTAGGAGACATTTCCCGGTAAGAGAGGCTACTAAAGATAAACAACTAGATAGTCAGATCCCACACATACCGAGCATTTCAATAACATACACACAATATGCTCGATATGTGCAATACAACATGGCATCACAAAATGACTCTACGACTCAAGTAGTTATTCAATAGGCTCCGAGGAGCGAGATATTACAAACATGGGTCTCATGACCCGACATTCAGAGCATACAAGGCAAAGCACATGCGGAAGCTATGATGTCTGAGTACAGACAACTATAAATGAAAAAGGCTGAGAAGCCTGACTATCTACCAGATCCTGCTGAGGGCACAAGATCGTAGCTGAGGTAACAAGCTAAACGTCGAAGTCCACGTGGAACTACTAGTGAGACTGAAGTCTCTCTGCAAAAACATAAATTAAGCAACGTGAGTACAAATGTACCCAGCAAGACTTACATCAGATCTATCTACATATGCATCATTATCAACAAAGGGGGTGGTGGAGTTTAACTGCAGCAAGCCAGCTTTGACTCGGTGGCTAACCTGAACTACGACTGCAAGTAACTCTTTTGAGGTGGCGCACACGAGTCCACATATTCACCATATCAATAAACCACTATGGATCCGCTCCCGTCTCCCTACGAGAACGCCATCCATAGCACTCACGCTTATCTTGCGTATTTTAGAGTGTCCACTTTCACTTGTCTATGAACTATGCAAGGGGTCCAAGTTTCCATATCCGAGGAATCCGGCTATTCGAATAGATAATGATAACCCTGCAGGGGTGTACTTCTTCACACACGCTCTCGCCACTTACCGCCCTGTACACGTCATGTACCTCGGCAACCTTCAAGCGGAAGCCGGGCGAGGGAGTCGGCCACGACCTGACTAACCGAACAAGTCTCTAGTCCAGGTTTATCGCCTATTCGGGTTCCATCCGCAAGGAGATCCGGCCGGGGTGTCGCTTACGGCCCCAAACGATGTGTGCAGGGTTCCCAAGCCCACCAACCGGGTGCCACTTGGTACACCGGGCCACTGTGCCTAGTCTGTCCCAAGCCCACCTGTACCGGGTGCCACTTGGTAGACTACTAACACTACCTACAAACACCAGAAACTAGTTGCAACTCCTGGACAGAGATCATGTTGATTAATAAGTCGAGAGGGGTCGAGTTACCGGAACCCAATGTGTGGTAGTAACTGGTCATGGGTCACAAACACAGAACTCAGTTCCTAAGGACGGCTGCAATGAGACAACCCACCATGTACTCCTACATGGCCTCTCACCGCTACCTTTACCAAATCGTGTTCACACACTTAGCTCACACACAGTAGGACATGTTCACACGCCTCTGATTCATCCCCGATGAATCAGACCTGACTCAACTCTAAGCAGTAGCAGGCATGACAAACAAGCATGAATGAGTAGGCACAACAGGGCTCAAAAAACTCCTACTCATGCTAGTGGGTTTCATCTATTTACTGTGGAATGACAGGTCATGCAAAGGATAAAGGGGTTCAGCTACCGCAGAAAATAACAGTTGAATCGTTGTTGTCCTAATGCAGTAAAAGAGAGCAGGAGCGAGAGAGTGGGATTGTATCGGAATGAACAAGGGGGTTTTGCTTGCCTGGCACTTCTGAAGATAACATTGAGTCTTCATCAGTGTCAACGATCACATCGTCGGTACAACGTCTACCGAGGGGGAACAACACCGGCAAACACAGAAGAAACACGATCAATGCAATGCACAATATGATGCATGCTATGACATGGCAACATGCTGGTGTTTTGAGCTAATGCAACTAGCAACAGATTAAATGAAGTTGGTTTGAATACAAGATTCCAATTCAAACTCCATATGTGATTATTCAAATGCCATTTAATTGATTTGTGCTAAACAGCAGCTATAAATTGTTCTAACATGCATGAAAATGGTACAGATGGATTCCTTGAATTTTTCTGATAATTTTTCATATATAAAACATTTAATTTGGAGTTATGGTTAATTTTCTATGATTTATTGAAGTTTTAGCTATTTCTGGAATTTCCTGATTATTATAAAATAAACTAAATTCCAGAAAAGGAATATTGCGTCAGCATGACCTCACCCTGACGTCATCAGGTCAACAGGGCGGGTCCAGGTCAAACCTGACGTGTGGGGTCCACACGTCAGTGACACGGGTTAAACAGGGGGGTTTAGTTTAGTTTAATTAAAGATTAGGGCACTAGGGCCCACATGTCAGTGTCAGCAGGGGGTACTTAGTTTAACTAATTCGATTAGTGCTAATCCTAATTAGCTAACAGGGCTGGGCCCACCTGTCATGGACACAGGGGGGGTCCCCGCCGTGGTCAAAGTGGGTCAAACCCACCGGCGACATGACACCGGCGAGGCCCGAGACGGCGGTGCGATCCGGAAACGCGCTACAGGGCACGGGCGAGGCCGTGCTTGGGCTCGTTGGAGAGCCCTTGCTCCCGCGCGTCGAACGGTGGTGGTGGTCGTGCCTGTGGTGGCCGGTACCGACGACGGCGAGCTCGTGAGCGGCGGCCGGAGTTCGGGTGCGGTCGGGTTCGGCGCTGCTGCTCGCAAGCGAGGGAGCTGAGGCGCTGGAGGGGCTCTACGGTTCGCGGCAAGCACAACGGGTGCACGCCCGTGACCAAATGGTCACCGGGGCTTCGCCGGCGACGAGCCCGTGCGGCGGAGCGTCTCGGCTTCGGTAGAGGGACGGCTAGAGCTCGAAATCGGACATGGGGTTAGGGGGAAACGAAGCAGGGGCTCACGGGGATCATGCAGGGAGGGTCAGCGAGCTCGGGGAAGCACGAACGGCGGCGAATCGACGGCGACCATCGGCGGCGGTCGAGGACGAAGACGATGGCGTGGAGGCGATGCAGAGCTTCCCGAGGGCTTGGCTTGGTGGGGAGGAAGAGGGGGTCGAGGCGGAGCTCCTGAGCTCAGCGGAGGGGCGAGGGGTGGCCGGTGGCTATGGATGCGACGGCGGCGCCCTCCGGTGGCTCTCGGTGGTGCTCCAAATCGAGGGAGGGAGAGAGCTAGAGCGAGCAGGGAGGAAGGATAGCGGTCGAGGACGACTCCGTGGCATTGCTAGAGGGCTCGGGGAGGAAGCAGGAGGTGGCCAGGGGAAGCAGGAGGTGGAGCCTGCGTGCGCGGCGCCTTCTCACGGCGACAGCAGCAGCTTTGGGGCGAGGGGAGGAAGACGACAGAGAGGAGGAGGTGGGCTGGGCCGCTGGAGGAGCTGGGCCGGCTGGGCTGCCAGGTGAGCAACAGGTAGGTTTTCTGCTCTTTTTTAATTTTTCTTCTATTTGTTTTATTTAATTTCGTTTTGCCACTGTTTTGAATTTAAAATAATTCAAACAATGCCAAAAACTCCTCTGAATATTTTTATTTTGCTAGATGGACTTTTTTCCAAAAGCTCATAAAATATTTCAGGGGTATTTGAAAATATATTCTAATTATATGAATATAATTCAAATTCAAATAGCTAATGATTTAAATTCAAAGTCCCAAAAATAAATCCTTAAAAATGTTCAATATTTTGGTTGGGACCAGAACCCTTGCCAAAAATTATCAAACATTTAAGAAGAGCATTTTGGAACAATGAATGAGATTTTTAGGGTTTTTGCCCTTCTTTTATTTAGGGTTTTGAGGCTTCCAATTTCCCTCAGTTCAAGTTTCAAAAATTTAAACATGATGCACAGATGGAAGCAAGCATAGGTCAGGCCAGAACTAGGGATGTGACATTTTTTGAGTGTGGCAACAGCGGTGGGGGAGGCGGCAGCGATGATCAACGTGTCGTCAGCGTATTGAAGAATGGTAGGGGCAGGTGGGTGAAGATGGGATGGTGAAGATCAGTATCGGGGTTTTGGAGGATAAGTTGTTGGAGCAGATCGGCGACAATTAAGAAAAGGTAGGGTGAGGCCGGGTCTCCCTGGCGCAGGCCATTCTTACATGGGATCCAGCGACCTGGGATGCAGTTTAGGAGGATGGCAGTCTTGCCAGTGTTGAGAATATTCTGAATCCAGTTACGAAAAGTTTGGGAGAAGCCACGGACCGCCAGGATTTTGTCTAGGGCGTTCCAGGCAACCGAGTCGAAGGCTTTTCTGAAGTCGAGTTTGAAGATCATGGTTGGGCGTTTGCGAGAATGACAAGTGCTGATAAGATCTGCTACAAAGACATAGTTTTCGGCAATGTTCCTTCCAGGAATGAATCCAGTTTGATTACCATGGACGAGAAGTGGGATGAAGGGTTGAAGGCGCGAGGTTAGGACCTTGGCAATGGCTTTGACCGGGCAGTTTTGCAAGGATATGGTCCTGAAGGCGTCAGGTGATGTTGCGGAGGTAGATTTTGGGAGGAGGGCAATGTGGGCACGGTTTAGACGCTCCGTGTCTGCTACACCTTGGTGAAACTGTGCGAAGAAGGAGAAAATTTCGTGTTTGATAGTGGGCCAGAAAGTTTTATAGAAGGGCGCTTTTATAAAACTTAAAAGGCAGTATAATCTGATATTGCGAAACAATTGAGCAACAGCCTGTCCCTGCATAGCTAAAATGCACACAGTTACACTCGAACAGTCTAACCAAAAAATAAAAGCGACATAACAGCAACAGTAAAACCATAGCACACCAAAAGACCAACACTATGCCTATGTCTAGGCTCTTCAACCCGGCGGCCAACTGCTCTCCAAATTATGTACCTGAAGTCTAGGCTTGCGGCCTTGCAAGATGAGCACATTGGTCCGTTCGACTTGCCCATTAGACTACAGACGAGCAACTGACGCAACGTTGAGCCGGATTCCTTCCTTCGGGCAGTATTCAGCTAATTCTCCTTGCGAGAGATTGGATTCAATGTCAGTGATAATACCATGCATGATGCCAAATCTTGTGATCATATCTCTGACAAACTTGAGGGCCGTTGCTCCGTCAAGTTTCCTGATGGGCTTGGCTTCAATGCACTTTGTGAACTTATACACCATAACTAGAAAATGTGTGTATCTGCTAGTAGCCGGCCTGAACGGTCCAAGATATCAAGTCCCCACATGGCAAAGGGCCAGGTGATAGGGATGGTCCTCAAAGCTTGAGCCGGCATATGGGGCTACCTAGAGTAAAGCTGGCATCTGACACAGGTCTTAACCAAAAGCTCTGCATCAGCGGTGATGTTAGCCAGAAAAAACCGTGCCGAAAGGCTTTGGAGATGAGCTATCTAGCAGAAGCATGATGTCCAGAGTCGCCTGAATGGATTTGCTGCAAAATTGTCTGCCCTTCGTCTGGAGAGACGCAGCGTTGGACTGTGCCGGAAGTGGTATGCTTGTATAGCTGACCATTGATGATGGTGTATGCCTTGGCCCGACAAACAATCCGTCGTGCTTCGACCTCGTCAACCAACAACTCCTTGTTCGTCAGGTACGACATGTAGGGCACCATCCAATCCGGATTGACTACTAAGATCGAATGCAAGAAACTACGAAAAGCTGACTATGAGTCCATGTATGATTGACCTCTATGAGCTTTGTTTCTCATTCAAGAATTAATGGTATATGAAAGTAGTTTAACAGAGTGCATAGTTATATCACAAGACCGACAGACTCAACAGTCAAGAATCCGCGTCAATTCTCGCAGTCTAGAGAAAAGTATTTTCCTTCATTCCAGTACTACATTATACTACAACAGTAGAGTGAACAAGTGCGTGTTCAGTTCATCTCTGAACACTCCCATCGCTCATGCGTAGCAGGCAGCTAATGTATAACTCCATAATTAACACAAAAAAATAAACATGTACTCCCTCCGTCCCATAATGTAAGACTTTTTTGACACGACACTACTTAAATATTCCTTCGCCCCAAAATACAAGACGTTTTGATAGGCCAAAACGGAGGTAGTACAAAAATAGATCATTTGAAGTAAAACAACAACAAATTATATACCTCATAGTCATAAAAATAACTGAGTTCACAAAATAAGCCTTACCTTACAGGCGACACAGCTTGTGAAGGGACGGCAGGAGGGACATCAGGAGCGCAACTTCTAGGGCAATAGGCGTCGTTCTAGGATGAGCGAGCAAATAGACAGGCGCACTTCGATGCGCCGGCGATGCCGGCCTTGACTAATGTGTTGTTTAGAACCTCTGCAGAAACATTATTTCCTCACGATCAAGGCGGTTGTCCAATTAGAGGCCAAGTTTGTATCTCTAAATGTGCAGTCATGCACATTACTGTCTGCTGAATGAATGAAGTCCTGAAGTTTTCATAAAAATGAAATAAAATTCAGCTGTGTGGAGACATTTGATTCTACATGTTGTTCAAATGGAAATTGGTTCTCTCTGAATGTAAAAGGATAATGTATCCCATCTATTACATAAGTAGAAAATTCTTGATTTGAGTATGACGATGAATCGAATATCAACTGAGTCCTTAAACTACCACACTAGAAATATTTGATAATTTTTGACCGTGTATGACCAGGAGGAATGAATATCAAGAATTCATGATGCAGTTGCTCTGCTGCAGGATTTAACGGAGACAAAAAAAATTCAAAGCACTAGCACAGAACATACAGATTTTCTAACTTTTTCAAAGTTATCATCATTTGGACCTCCAATACAAAGAAACACAATAATTTGTGTACCAGACACTTCTTCAGATCAAAAAACGAGATTAATTTTGCAAGTAAGATGGTGTAATAGGGAATGAAGCATATCAACCAACATACACAGTCAAGTATTGCATACGGTCTCAAAAATAAAGTATTGCATACAGGACACTCAACCAGTAGATTTGATATCTCAAATCACTAGGGAGCAAATAGGGATTTTAAAAATAAACATCCCATCATTTATGATAAATCATGTTAACTTTTACTCCTTCACCTTGTTACTGAAAGCATAAGCTATGATTCTCACAAAAGAAGACCACGCGACAGAACAGTGCTTCATCAAGTTACTTGCTAATTTTTTTTATTTTTTTTTGGAAGAATCAAATATTCTTTTCCCCCCAAACAAAGCAAGATTTCATAGCCATACATTAATTGCTGAATCAGAATGAACAACTAGGTTGAGGTCATTCGCAATCTAGAATGCCAAAGACATGCCACATCTCAATAACATGACGAGTAAAATACTAGTTGCATGACAATCTCTAAAGCATTACACACAAGTCACAAAGTGCCATGTTTCCAGTTCTGCACAGTGACAAGACAGGCCACAAAACCTGAAGGGGCACAACAATCTAGTCAACCTTGTCCACAATGTCCACAAGGCCACTGGAGGGATCCGTCAAGAACAGAATATGGTCAAAAGGTTGCCAACATCAGCAGCTGTAAATTCAAGTTGAGCATTTGGAGAAGGCCTGCTATCAACATGTAGCTGGCTGTGTTGATCAGCTACCCATTCCTCAGTATATTGGTCCTTGACACCAAACCTCATTAACTCGAGCACTTTACCATTCAGGAGAAAGAACTTGGCAAAGTTGACATCCGTTCTGCTGCCAATATAAAACTTCAACTCTACTTCTCTGAGATGATCGAGGCATTCGATAGGATCTTGTGGTTGAAGATGATGCACATTCTCCATATCATTTCCAGGACATGACTGAAACAAAATAATAAAGACAATTACACAATAGAAAAACTGACCCCCGCCTGACAATTAAAACAAGGATTTACTCACTGGAAAAATGTATGAAATGGACGTGAAGCTATTTTTTAACATCGACGTGAAGCTATTTTTTAACACCAAAAACTATCGAAGAAAGAAGAGTCACCGTGATGTAGAGCTTCTCCAAGCAAGGAAATTTTTTGAGGAAGACTATGGCTGCATCAAGATTAGGGCCACTAGATGTGAGATGCAAAACCTTGACACTGCGCACCAGTGCTTTCAAGTTGCCAGCAACCAATCCCTAATAACAGAGAAGGCATAAACATACAACAGGATCAGAAAGAAGCCTACTAATATGACGCGTAATACTGAATCTTAGATTAGATGGCCACAGCTACCTCAGAAATTGCAGACCCAAGCTTGAGTTTAGTAAAGTCGTCTGTCATGAAGCCAAAGGTCTCGAGTTTCGGTGCCTTGATTAGCCGGATGGTTGAGTCTGGAAGAGGATTAATTCTGATCAATCTTTCCAGTCTGGGGGCATTCTCTATGACTAGTTGACAGCCATGCCGACCGTCGTTTGTGCCGATTCTCTTGAGAGTTGGTGAATTGATGACCAGATAGTAGAAGCCGTGGCACCTGTCCAGCAGCAAGCTCTGGAGGACAGGGCAGCCATCGAGCAGGCCGTGGAGGGTGTCTTCCCGTACGAAGATAAATCTCATGCTGAGCTTCTCAAGGCAAGGGAAGTTAAACGGCGGCGGCGCGTCGTCGACAAAGAACCTGCAGTTGCCGAAGCTGGCCACGCGCAGGGTCGTTGCGAAGCGGAGGACGGACAGCGGCATCGGAATTTCGTACCGAGGGAGCCATAGGTCGATCTCCTGAAGATCTCGGAGGGCCGGGGACCCGAGCCAGCCGTCGGGGTCGATGATGTGGAGCCAGGCGGTCAGGAAGCGGCGCGCGGGGCCCGGGTGGTCGGAGAGGATCTTGGACACGGCGGCGGCGCGGTCGCGGACGCGCCCGTCGATTATGGAAACGTCAAGGTTGAGCGGGGAGGAGCGCCATAGGGGCCGCCAGCGGCGGGAGAGGGATGTGGTGCGCATGGCGGAGTCGATGGGGAGGAGGGATATGATTATGCTGAGGATCTCACCGGGGAGAGAGCTAATCAGATCGATTTCCGGCGGTTCCGGTGCCGTCTTGGCTACAGGAAGCGCCGCCGCCGCCGCCGCCATGGTCTAGGGCACACGAGGAGTGACACTGAGCAAACTTCACGCAGATCTGGCTTCTCTCCAGCGCAGGCAACAGGCCCTGTTCGGCGCCACTTCGGCTCCTGCCTCTAAAGAGGCCGAAATGGAGCAAAATAATGGGCTGGGCTGCAGGACGTGGTGTTATGCAAAGGTTTTTTTTTCGAGAGCTCCTCGCGGGCGCTGCCCGTAAGGAGTTCGGGCGCCCACGCGAGCTCCCTTTATGGGCCGGCCCACTCTGTCTTCGCTCGCTCGCTCCATCGATCAAGTTGACTGGCGCACAAAAATGAGCAAAATAACGCCTTCAACTGGATTCGAACTTAGGTCGTTGCATTCTTATCCAAGTTTAGCTAACCACTAGAGCCACTAGACATCCATGTCAATAGCAGCACAAAATATTAAGAATAAGTGTGGCCGCGCTCTTTATTTGCACAATATAGTCTATCATATCACTTCAGTTTTTGAATTATTTTGAAAAAATCGTGAATTTGAAAACGTTCATCATTTTTGAGGAAAAGTTCACAAACTTCAAAAAATTTCATTGATTTGAAAATAGTTCATGAAAAAAGTTCAACGCTTTCGAAAAAAGTTCATTGGATTTGTAGAAAAGTTCATCGATTTAGGAAAAACTTCATCAAATTTGAAAAAAAAGTTCATTGGATTTGAAAAAAGTTCAACAAATTTGAAATAAAATTCATCGAAGTGGAAAAAAAGTTCATCAAATTTGGGAAAAGTTCATCAAAATTGGAAAAAAGGTCAACGAATTTGGAAAAGGTTCATTGAATTTGAAAAAAAAAAGTTCATTCATTTTGCATAAAAAACCATGAAAAAAAGAAAAAATTCTCGATTTTGGAAAAGAAAATTTGGAAAAAGGAACGAGAGAAGTAGAAAGGATAAAAAAGATGTGCATTATCATAGTGGGGCGGGTGGCCTGGTGGTTAGTTCGGCCTCCGTCGAGGCTTGAAGGTTGGAGGTTCAATTCTCCCTCGATCACCCTTTTTTGCCTTATAAAACCTATAAGGGGATATGGGCCGGCCTGTTAGCAGTGAAGGGAGGGAGGTGGGGTGTGCGCCCGTTTGCGAAAACCACAGTATCGGGCGCTAAAGGCGCCGAATAGGATCTGGCTTTTTTTTCATATAGTTGTGAATGATACCATACAGACTAGCAAGTAGATATGGCACACCAAAATGAGCCACGCAATTTAGATATATTATAACTGAGCGTCTTCCCAGCCCTCCCAGGCTATCAATGTTTGCAGTCGTCGGATCATTATTTTTGGATGTTTCAACCGTCCGATTAGCTGTGAACCAAACCACCGAGCCCTAATTCACAGGGCCGCTACTCCCATAACAATATCGGAAGCCTGCAGTGAAACTGGGCCTAATGGGCTTTAATCCAGCGTGGGGCAAAGTACAGACACAACGACGTTTCAGCAACAACCTGATGCAGCCCTTCCGCTTCTTCAACCTTGACACGCCCATGATCTCGCGATTAGGGTTGTCTTTGCCGCCGCCACTGCTCTCCTCCTGCGTCGTCGACAGCTGCAGCCACCCTGCCGCCTCCTCCTTGATGCGTCCTTCCATCCTATTCTCTCCTCCTTGCCCCGTGGTTCACACTTCTCTTGACTTCACAACGGCGAAACCCTTCTCATCTCACGGTGGCGCGAGGAAACCGTGACGAGCACTCCCCGTCTGTCTTGGTGGCGTGAGGATGAAGGTAATTGCTAGATGCTTACTGAATCAACCTCTCCTCCAGTGATCTTCTCGAGAGAAAACTGCCTGATGTTCCGTCTCCCCAATGGATCTCCTCTTGCGTCATCTCACGACGGCCGTCGAGCAGGTATAAACATCAGTTTCTCCATTTTAGATAGGCCAGTGAGGTAAATTTCATCATGGAGAAGACTCAATCATGGTTCCTCTTTATTGTGCACTATCCTTTAATGCAGTGCAAAATATTTCACCTACAGGCAGAGTTGAGAGAACTAGAATGGGGAAAGGACCTTTATGCATCGGCTAACACAACAACAGTGCCCAGTGACATTCACCGGACCATCAATGCCAACCTTCAAGTCCAAGGTCCTGCTTTCTCAGTATTTTGCGCTGCCTTTCATACATTACCAACAATGTGCTTTCTTTCTGGCTGCATAACTACCCTTTGTGGTCTGGACTCTGGAATATGCCTGCAACAATCGAGTCAAATGAATATTTATTGAAGTTTGCAGCATTTATGTAAACTGCAGTTTTTGATCTTTCATACCACCATTGCTTTCAGATGTATGTATTAACGTCTTTTTTCTTTCTCTCATTTACAGCACAAAGAAGTTGGAAATTTCTGAAGTCCCCAAGTAAATCATTGATCAATTATATATTGCTCTTTGGTTTTAGAAAAATTATAACATACTCCCTCTTTGTGCTATATATACTGCTCAATATTCGTTACCATCAATAATAGAATTGATAGTGTGTGTGATTTCCCTCTTTTTGCACAAATTCTTAACTTGCATTTTGATATTGGCCACCCTTTGGTTACTACATACTTATCCAGATGACTGTAGCAAGTCTTTTTTTGGTAGAACTATAGGAAGTCTCTGTTTCCTAGCATTCTATCATTGCTTTCCTTTCCTCTAGAACAAGAGCACAAAGTATTTTATGAGATCTTTGGCTCTTCCTACATGAAATTTGCCATGTAACTATGGTTCCTGAAAGTGCAACATAAATTTGTTTATCTAGACTCGTATGATTTATTACTTGGACAAATAGCGTAAGCATGCCTATGGCAATGTTGTTGCAGATTCCAGTGTTCGCATTTGCCACCTTGATTTCCCTTTTAGACGGTTTTAATAAGGCCATCACATGGGTTAATTGGTCAGGAGGGGCCAACATCCTGCAAGATATGGTGCTGCAAAATGAATGTCGAATTTGTCCAGCTAATCAGGTTAGTGTAGTATAGTACCCTCGTCTGTTCGTATCTTTTTTTCTGTTGCGATGGTTGATCTCCTAATTATGTTGGTTAGTTGTAGTAAATTGCCATACTGCCCATACATGTGTTGTATCTAGAGCTTCAGAAACCTATGATGATACAGGTTGCTTGATTGATCAAGTCCATTGTTGGCTATCTTTTAATTTTACGATGCTTCTTGCATTATCTACTTCAGTGAGAAATTGTTATATGCAAAGAAACAAGCTTGAAGTTAATTTAGAACAGACATAAATACATTCAGTACAATAGTCAATTATTATAACACCGGCAAGATTTGACTTGCTACTTTTGATTTTTGAGTCATCCATTAGTCATATGTCGTTGATCTAGTGCAATTGCTTCTTAGGATCGGACTGCATTTTGCCTATCATGCTATCAATTGTTTCGGATGTGGTCTCTAGATGTGTGCTTCATCTTCTTACTACATGAGACGGACGTCTTCCCATATTTATCTGAACAAACTAAGTTACACCAAAGATGTCTTATGACCATCCATCTTCATCAGCGCTATGTCTATCTCGCTCTATCTTGCTTTCTATTTTCGATTTGACTTTAGTTGCCTCAGTGATCCAAAACCCTTAGGTGATTCATCCACGTTTGATATTATTTACGGAGTAGGAAATTTTGATACAAACAAGCGTATTTATTCAGTACATGTATGCATAATCCATTTCCTGTCGTTTTAATACTCACATCACCTTTCAAAGGTGAAAAAGATATCTATCTTTAGTTCTTCACCGACAACCCATGGTTATCCGGAGTCTGTACTGAAATGCCTTACAAAGAAGATAACAAAATCTTACACAACTTCTCTGTAGTATGTAGCTTTTCCTTTTATCATTGTGTATTTGTAGATGATCTTTTTACAGCATTATGCGCTAGATGATGATTATGAGCATTTTCAGTACAAGCTATGTGATGTGTTGAAGGTTGTACTCGTAGTAGCAGCATGATGATCCTTTTTCCCACCCTAAGTATATGATGATGGTTCATCTTGTTTCCCATCTGTGCAAATGCAGTGGTGTATTCATGTTTCTTTTGGGTTGTTGCCTGGATTTTTACCTCGATTGTTACCGAGCTAACGAAGGAATTCCTTGGAATCTGCTGGTACTTGTGCCCATAGGTATAGATTGTGCAGTTCAAGAAGGTCGAGATAATATCAACTTCAGATGTTCTTATTATGTTGTTACTTGGTACGATTGTTGACTATCAATGCATGTTGTTTCCAGAAGCATGTTTGACCTCTTTCCTGCTTGTGTTTAGTTTGGGGAGAGCTTGTAAGACTTGCAGGAACGGCCAAAGAAAGCTTAAGATCTCAATAGTAAAGGATTTTTACTGTGTTTGTGATAAAAACATGTTCTAATCATTTCAAGGGAGTGTGCAGCACAGGACCTGTTTTCAGAGGGATGTACCATGTATGCAACATCAACATAATATGAAGATTTTACTTGTGTCCTCGTAGTAACTATTGCATTTGTATTTTTTTGTCCCTATGATTGGATGCAAAACTACAAGTATGCCAGTTGTGGGTCAATGTTTAAGGTTATTGTTGCCATTGGTTCACTGAGTGAAATATATGTTGCTTCGTTCCAACTTAGTACTCCCTGTTCCAAACGGATATAATACAATATTATTTACTACTGTATTGTGTGTTTTGTTTCAAAAGAGAAGGAAAAACTTCCGTGAACAACTCATTTGAGTCTATTTATCATAAGTTAAAGATAGACGGGCGCAGCAACGCGCGCCATCAATGATCTAGTGAGGTAGGAAGGCAGGACGCAAGGGCAGATATGGCATCGTCTCCTGGAGGTTCCGGGCCAGGGGAGACGCATGCGATGATAGACACGACTGACGCAATGGTAGTGGTAGCAACGGCGGGAAGCAACAAGAGACAGTCTGTAGAAAACCAACACCTTCAGTCCACCGTTGGGAAAGATGTTGTCGCTTCGGGGAGCTCTACAGAACTTGTACTATTTGAAAAGGCTGAGGAGGTTCCACCGCTGCCGCTTGTCTATGTCTCGCCACGGAAGGAAGTAAAACGGCCCAAGAAGGATGATCAAAGATCGGCGGCCTCCCCGGTGGAGGACCGCCCGTAGCAATGAATCTGTTATGCTGGAATTATCGGGGTATAGGCAACGCCCCGACAATTCAAGAGCTGCGCGAATTGGCGCAAAAGTTTGCCCCTAGAGTACTATGCATAGTTGAAACTCAGATTTCTAGAGGTAGGGCTGAAAGTTTGGCAAGTACTTTAGGTTATGATAACACTTTTGCTGTTGATTCCTCCGGTAGAAGTGGAGGCTTGGCTATGTACCGGAATAATGAAATAAAGATTGAAAATTTGGGCTATTCGAGGTATCACATTGATGCTAAGGTTACCAATCTGGGTGAGGCTCCATGGAGGCTTTCATGTTTCTATGGGGAGGCTCAGACCCATCTGCATCATCAAACATGGGATACGATGAAGAATATGGCGAGTTTGCATGATATGGCTTGGGTTTGTATTGGTGACTTTAATGAGGTGCTCCGTCACGATGAGCACGATGGAGTTGACATGAGAAGCCAATCACAGATACAAGGGTTCCGAGATGCAGTTGATGTTTGTGGCCTAGCTGACTTGGGATTCAGTGGCACAACATGGACATTCGAGAAAAAAGTGACCGGTGGCACTTATACGCGGGTTCGGTTGAATAGAGCTTTGGGGTCGGTCGAATGGTGTGAACTTTTTCCCCAGGCAGGAGTGGAACATCTAATAGCAGCCACGTCAGACCATAGTCCTATATTACTAAGCCTAACACCGGCTCAGGGGAGGAAGGTGGACAGGGTGTTTTGATACGAGGTCATGTGGGATATGCATGAAGATTTAAAACCGACCGTTCGATCTTCATGGGAGCCCAATGGCCACCATCTAACGGTTGAGGAGGTGCGTAGGAATCTTGATGACCTAGCACAGAATCTAGGCGAGTGGTCGAGGACGACCTTTGGCAGTGTTTGAGGCGAAATTAGAAAGCTGAAAAAAGAGCTCAAGCGACTGCGAAACCAACCACAAAGAACAGGGCCATCACATGTTGAAGTTAAGACAAATGATAGGCTGATTGAATTATATTTGCGGGAAGAGATAATGTGGCGACATCGGTCACGGGTGCAATGGTTGGCAGAAGGGGATCGAAACACGCATTTTTTTCACATGAGGGATTCGATGCGGAGGAGAAAGAATTTGATAAAAGCTTTACAGAAGCCAAGTGGTCAGGCAACCGATGATCCAACTGAGATGCAGTAGCTTGCTTTTGAATTTTATAAGAATCTATATATGTCGGAGGGCATCCAAGGTTTGCAAGAAGTGCTTGAGCATGTTCCAGTAAAGGTGACTGCAGCGATGAATGCAAGTTTGTTGGCTCCATATGATGGGAAAGAGGTCAAATCAGCCCTGTTTCAAATGTTCCCAACAAAGGCACCGGGGCCAGACGGATTTCCGGCGCATTTCTTTCAGCGGCATTGGGATGTATGCGGTGAGGCTGTCACCCGGGCTGTGCTTGCTATTGTTAATGGAGAGGAAAGCCCTGAGAGGCTCAATGATACGTTACTGGTTTTAATCCCCAAGGTAACAAATCCCGTCTTACTTTCATAGTTTCGCCCCATAAGTCTATGCAATGTCTTTTACAAGATTGCCTCCAAGGTGTTAGAGAACTGTCTAAAGGCCGTGTTGCCTGATATTATATCCGAAGAGCAGTCTGCATTTGTGCCTGGTAGGCTTATCACGGATAACATTATTTCAGCCTATGAATGCCTTCATTTTATGAAGAGGAATAGATCCAAATCTAATAGTTTCTGTGCTCTAAAGCTAGATATGATGAAGGCTTATGACAGAGTGGAGTGGCCCTATCTTAGTGCTATTATGGAGAAACTTGGTTTCGCGCCACAATGGGTTAAAGTTATCATGACTATGATTAGTTCAGTTTCTTTTTCAGTAATGTTCAATGGTGTCAAATCAGAGGTGTTCAAGCCTACACGTGGTATTCGACAGGGAGATCCGATCTCACCGTATCTTTTCTTGTTGGCAGCAAAGGGCCTTTCGTGCCTCCTAAAGTCTCAGAACCAGTCATCCCAGCTCAGCGGCATTAAGGTGGCACCATCGGCTCCGCCGGTGAACCATCTTTTATTCACGGATGATAGCCTGCTGTTTTTCAGGGCAAGTGTTGACGGAGCAGACTCGGTATCAAACCTATTGGATACATACTGCAATGCATCGGGACAGAGAGTTAACAGGGATAAGTCAACCATCTTTTTTAGTAGAGGATGCCCAGAAATAGTTTGGACTGCTGTGAAGGGTTTTTTGCAAGTTCCAAATGAATCACTCAATGACAAATATATGGGAATGCCATCTAATGTGGGGCACTCCAAGAAAGGTACGTTCAAATATCTGAGTGACCGAGTCTGGAATAAGGTGAAAGGATGAATGAGCAAGTGCTTGTCGGCAGGAGGAAAAGAGGTGCTAATAAAATCGGTAGCTCAAGCTATCCCGTTTTTTCCATGTCATGTTTGAAGTTGCCAAGAGGTCTTTATGATCACATAAAGACTATCATCAGAAAGTTCTGGTGGGGATGTAAACAAGGAGAGCGTAAACCAGCATGGGTTTCATGGGATGTGATGACGAGGCCAAAATATTTGGGGGGCCTAGGATTCAGAGATATGGAATTGTTTAATCTCGCACTGCTGGCCAGACAAGCCTGGAGGATACTGAATGAACCGGCCACCTTAAGTGCAAGATTATTAAAGGCATCTTATTTCCCTAACTCATCTATTGTTGAGGCCGAGCTGGGTTCTCGTCCATCTCAAATATGGCATGCAATTCTAGAGGGGTGAGATGTGTTGCAACAGGGAATAATGAGAAGGATTGGCAATTGCTTATCTACACGCATCTGGGAGGACAACTGGATTCCCAAAGAAACAGCTCCGAAACCAATTGCATCACTAGTGGCGACACCTCCCAGGAGGGTATCCGATCTGCTGTCTCCGGCCACCGCCTCATGGAATGAAACCTTAGTGCGTACAGTTTTCTTACCCTTCGATGCTGAAGCGATCCTAAAGATCACAGTGTGCACACGAAATACGGAGGACTTCTGGGCTTGGAACCCGGATAGGAAGGGCAGGTTTACAGTCAGTTCGGCATACAAGCTCCTAGTATCAACAAAACTTCAAAGAGAAGCTTGGCTAGAAGGACAGGGTGATTCATCATCAACGGCTAGAGAAGAGGAAGCTTGGGGCCGTCTATGGCAGCTGAAAGTCCCATCAAAGATCAGAGTTTTTCTGTGGCGTCTCGCTCGACACTCCATACCAACTACGGATGTCCTACATAGACGGAATATGGCAACGCAGAGTGCGTGTCTGCTGTATGGATGCCAAGACTCGTGGAGACATGCTCTATTGTCATGAACTATGTCGAGGTGCATCTGGGCCTTGTCGGATGAAACCCTTGTGTCGCAGATGATAGGGAATGAGGAGCCTCATGCGAAGAACTGGTTGTTTGAACTTCACGAGACTTTAGACCACGTGAGCTTCACGAGAATGGTCGTTACTTTGTGGGCTGTTTGGTATGCGAGGCGAAAGGCAATTTTTGAACATTTGTTCGAAAACCCACACCAGACAGTATCTTTTGTAGACTCTTATCTTCAGGAGCTACAACACATCCCAGCTGCAAAACAAAAAGTGCTAGTACTTGAAGTTTCAGGCCAGCAGGGCCGGTGGAACCCATCTCCAGCTGGGGTTGGTAAAATCAATGTGGACGGTGTACTAGCAAGGCACAGACGAGTGGGAGTGGCTGCTGCAGTCTGCCGAGACCCCAACGGTAATTTTCTGGGCTCGTCAGCAGTTATCTTTAAAGGAATTAGAGACCCTCTTATTTTGGAAACATACGCTTGCCGAGAAGCCCTATCTTTGGCGGAGGATCTCTACGAGCAGAATATCATGGTAGCCTCAGACTGCCAAGGTGAGGTGCAAGATATCAATAAAGGCATAGGGGGTGCCAATGCGGTTATTATACATGAAATAATAGACCATAGAGCTAGTTTCCTTTCTTGCTCGTTTGTTTTTGAGCGAAGGAACAATAACTTCGAGGCTCATAATCTCGCTAAATTCGCTTGTAATTTAGATATAGGGAGGCATATTTGGTTGGGCACTCTTCATGACCCAAACCGTGTACCTATGAACATTGTTTTGAATCAATAAAGCGAGCCAGATTTCTCAAAAAAAACAGACTAGCAAGTAGAGAATCTTCATCTTCCTCTCGTAAAAAATAATTGAGAATCATCATCATCGTTAAAAGTCATATTGTAACGCTAGGCGCCGGTCGACCGGCCCAATTTCGGCCGGTCGCCGCGCGTACCTTGGATTAAGCGGCTTTGCATCGTTAGATTTTCTCCGCGTCTTGCTGGTTTCCTCCGCATCTATCTGGTTTGAACCTTCGATCTAAACGCACGCATATAAAGGGTACCCCGCGCAGCTCGCCGGCACTGGCCGGCCACCTGCGTCCGTCCACAACCACCCAAGCCGCCCATGTAGTAGGCGCACGCGCATGCGTCTATGTGCAAAGCTAACTTGCTACTCCCTCCGTTCGGAATTACTTGTCGCAAAAATGGATGTACAGCTTAATTGATCTACAGTAGTCAACTTGCAAGCAGACAAACAAGTATCTTAATTGATCCACAAGCAGACGTACGTGCACACGCTGAACTTGATGACCTAAGCTAGCTTAAACTTAGTCGACCTTGACAGAAATTCCCACAGAGTTGCCACCGGCGAGCTCTCGTAAACAGACCTGGACTAGATGCATCAAAATCACCAATTCCAGCAAATCGATTCTCTGGTTGAAATTTTTCTTCTCACCAGTTCCAGCAAAAAAAGCAAATATGCAGTTTCGTCATCTGGGCCAGACCCTGGTCGCCAGTCGCAAGCTTTTTCTGCTGCCGGCCGGTCGCTGGTTGAAGCTTTTTCCATATAAGGTTGAAGCTTTCTCTGTCAACAGTTGCAACATTTCTCTGGTTGTGGTTGCACAGTGTCTAGTTGGAGCTTTCTCTCTCGCTGGTTAAAGCTTTTTCATCTACAGCCGAAGCTTTTTTATAAACGGTTGCAACTTTTTTCGTTTGAGCAGCAACTGGTTAAAGCTTCCTCTATCGTCTCGTTGAAGCTTTTTTCATCTAAGGTTGGAGCATTTTCTGTCAACGGTTGTAACTTTTCGTGATTGACAATTCCGGTTGAAGCTTTCTCAAAAGCCGGTAAAGCTTTTCCATATAGAGTTGAAGCTATTTTTTACAGCAGTTGCAACACTAGGGTATGCGGTGGTTCTAGCCTTGCCTCCGTCTAGTCGCGCACCAACGCTCGCGCCATCTCTATTTGCCGCTTCCATCGATGTCTGGTCACGACCTTCAACTCCGGCCGTCGCCGATTGCTGCATCCATCATCTTTCAGTTCTAGCTCCCGGTGCGGATGGTTCGAGCAAGCCATGGTGCTGGTCGTAGCACGCCAAACCGACGGGTTCCAGCATTTGGTCTTCGAGCTCCGACTAAATATGTCGCCGATGGCCACCCTAGCTTGTTGCATCAAATCGTTGCGCCGGTTGTAGTGGTACTGCTTATACTAGTTCCAACAACAAAAACTCACCGCAGCGAAATCATAGCACCACTATGCCGCTGTCGTAGCACGTCCATCACAGCACCACCGTGCCACCAGCCGCATCTCTCAGCGTCACCACTCACACAACTGTTGAAGCTCTTTTCGCGTCGGTTGAAGCTTTTTCCCATGTTGGTTGAAACTTTTTTCCATTGTCGACACTCGCTGCATAGGGTTGCATGATCGACGGCCACCAGTCATCACCATTAAAATGGATGTATAAAAAAACTCACTGGTTGTATAAAGACAATGGCGGTTGCAGCAAAAATCATCGTCACCATCGTCCCGGATTGCATCTCTGCCATGAATTTATGTAGCAAATTTTCTCGTCGGTTGTATCAAAATCCAACGACGGTTGAAACAAAAATCGTTGTCCTCGTTGTAGTGTTGTAGCTCCACTATGAGTCAATGTAGCAAAAATTGTCGCTGGTTCCAGCACGCCGCGATGTTGGTTCCAGCACACAATCACCGCGGTCGCAGCAGCACCCCAGCCGACCCTCGAGCTCGCAGCGCCATAATGGTGTGGGCATGGCCATGGTCGGTGTCGGTGTCCTGGACTTGGGGGTATCCAGTCCTTCCTGCCCGCGGCCCACCGCGTGGCTCCATCGACGGCCTGGTATGGACCAACTTCGACATCAACACCACAAGATCCTCGTGAGGGGCCAAGGCTCGCGAGGCGGACGACGCCAAGACCCCTGAAGGAGTTGGTCTCCTCAGGAGGGCTCCTAAGGGGCGGAGAGATCTATGCAGCTACCTCATGAGGTTCAGCTAACGTGAGCCATGACGACCAAGGCCAGGCGGGCGCCAGGCGGGTGCAGAGCACAGGTTTCCTCTTCGGTGCAAGGGAGGCAAGCCACAGGCGCGAAGTCCCAAGGAATCAGCCAAAGGTTTTCATTCTGGTGCAACAAGACCAAGACCGCCAGGACGGTAGGACGGAGGTCATCACCGATCCCACCGCAGCGTCACGACCAGAGCCTTTTCGCAGGCGAAGACTGCTTTTTTCAGGATAGATTGTACTACTTGTCCCCTTTCAAATCCCGCCGTTGTGGAATTCCTTCCCATTCATATTTGGGAGGAGGACCAAGGCCACTACATATAGGAATTAGCCACCACCATAGAGGAGGACCAAAACGAGAGCAAGTAGAGCATCACACCAGCTCAAGAACACCTCACCTCCTGAGGCTTGTTCATCCCTTGTACTCGTTCAACCACAGTCCCTCGAGGCAATCCACCACACCACACAAGAGTAGGGTATTACACCACAACGATGGCCCGAACCAGTATAAATCTCTGTGTCTTTGTGTCTCTGTGAGCTCTACGCGCTAGGCTAGGGAGGATCGCGAGTAGGCAGGCTGGACAGGTTGAGATCTCCGCACGCACGCCAGAGTTTGAACCTCTCACGGGTTGCCGGATCCCGAAATTTGACATTTGTCGCGCCAGGTAGGGGTGCGTCGGATCCTCTCTTCTGTCGTTCGATCCGCCGCTACTCCGACACCTCCTTGGCTGACGCGCGTAGGGCTCGCACCGAGCGTCGGGCTGTGGTCGTTGCTCGCGTCGCCCAGACGGCTCCAGCGGGTGACGGTTGTGCCCGTCGCACTCCCTCTCCAGTGGCCAACGCCGCCACGGGCCCTTCCGGCCACGAGCAGCAAGCTTCATCGCTGCACCCTTCGGTGCGCCGTGATGGCCGCACCGCCACTCTGTCACTAACTCCAGCAGCTTCATCATCCCACGCGCGCCACGGCTAGGTCTGATGCACAGGCCGCTCTGCTCACGGCGCGGGAGCTTCTTTGCTACCGTCCCATGGGTGATCTCTACGAGGAGTGGCTCAAGCGTACTGCCGAGCTCATCAGCGTCGCGCACGGGGGCTCCGACGGGCCGGCCCGCTCGCTGCCTCAGCAATCACCTGCAGCGGGCGACGTCGCGCACGAGGCTCCTCCTCCGCCTCTGGCCCGGGGCGCCATCGTCGAGCCAAGGCGTATGGCTCCACGGTGCGACTCGCAGCGCTCGGCACCGGCTCGGGATGACGTGAGCTGCCAAGTGGTGCAACGTCCCCAAGGAGAAGTGCGCGTGCTTCCAGCGCCCCAGCACCACGCTCGCGAGCCGCCACAGGAGGTGGCGGTGCGCGTGTATCAAGACTATGTTCCACCCCCTCGACGACCTTCGGTGGCCACGGCGGGATGTCGTGCATTCACTGCAGAGCTCCGCAACATCGTCTGGCCGAGCAAGTTCAAGCCTGACCTGCCTCCACGCTACGACGGCACCGCAGACCCCGCCGAGTTCCTGCAGCTCTACGAGCTGAGCATCGAGGCGGCCAACGGCGACGAGAAGATCATGGCAAACTAGTTCCCGATGGCCCTCAAGGATGGCGCACGTTCTTGGCTCCTGAACCTAACCAAGGGGTTGGTTTCTTCCTGGGAGGAGATGCACAGTCGCTTCATCGCCAACTTCCAGGGCACCCGCGACCGTCTGCCTGCCCCGGGCGACCTGCGCCGCGTCAAGCAGCAACCTGGAGAGACCCTACATAAATATATCCAGCGCTTCAACAATGTCCATGAAAGTGCGTTATATCGACTAGAGGAAGGGTAAATAGGCGGTTTTTATGAATTCTTCACTGGGGAATTTGCCGGTGAGGAAATTCCTTAGCGAAGAACTACTAGCAGCGGAATAAGTATTCAGAAGTAAGCATAACAGGATACATACATAGTCATCATGATGAAAAGAAGACAAGCACAGAGTACAGGAAGCGTAAACACAGGATAACACAAGATGAAGACAAACAGACTGAAGAAATTGAACTGAGGAAATTGAGAAAGTCTTCAGTCAAAGTCTTCAAAACACATATATGAACAATCACTCAACACAGTAATGAGGAAATGAAAGAGTTGAGGAAATAGAACTAGTAAGGTTGGTGAAGACAATGATTTGGTAGACCAGTTCCAACTGCTTTCTCAGTTGTACGTCTGGTTGGAGCGGCTGAGTATTTAAACTCGAGGACACACGGTCCCGGACACCCAGTCGCTGAGCACGCAGCTCAGGACACCAAGTCCTCACCGTATTCTCCTTGAACTAAGGTCACACAGACCTCGTCCAATCACTCGTGGTAAGTCTTCAGGCGACTTCCAAACCTTCACAGACTCGGTCACGCGGCGATCCCCAATTCCTCTTGGATGCTCTAGACCATGACGCCTAACCGTCTGGAAGAACTACAGTCTTCAAAGGTAACAGGCGTCGGATCCACGCAGGATCAATCTCTTCAGTGATGCTCAATCACTTTGGGTTTGTAGGTGTTTGGGTTTGGGGTTTTTTTCCTCACTCGATGATTTTCGCTCAAAGTCCTCGGAGGATGGGTTGCTCTCAAATGACAAGTGTAAGTTTCTCTCGGAGCAGCCAACCAGTGTAACGCCCCAGATATACTTTCCATATTTGTATCCAACTCTTGCCGTCCCTGGCGCTAAGTTATATTTATTTCTCGGGTTTGGGTCTTTGTCTCCGTGTGTTGTTTTCTTTTTCGTGCATCTCTTATCATGTCATCACGTGCATTGCATTTGCATACATGTTCATCTCATGCATTCGAGCATTTTCCCCGTTGTCCGTTTTGCATTCCGGCGTTTCGTTCTCCTCCGGTGGTCATTTCTACCTTTCTTTCTTGTGTGGGGTTTAAACATTTCCGGATTGGACCGAGTCTTGCCAAGCGGCCTTGGTTTACTACCGGTAGACCGCCTGTCAAGGTTCGGGTCATTTGGACTTCGTTTGATACTCCAACGGTTAACCGAGGGACCGAAAAGGCCTCGTGTGTGTTGCAGCCCAACACCCCCCAAATTTGGCCCAAAACCCACCAAACTCTGCTCCATGTCCTAGAGCGTTCGATCACGATCGTGTGGGCGAAAACCGCACCTCATTTGGACTCTCCTAGCTCCCTCTATGCCTAT
>LT934112.1:581802778-581848632 GCA_900231445.1 Triticum turgidum subsp. durum | reverse complement strand
CGGTCGCCGCCTCCTCCTCCGGCGCCGCCCGGCCTCCTCTCCCTCACCCCGGCCTCCTCTTCCCCCACTCCGGCCGGCACCGACGAGCTCCGGCGCTGGTCATCCTCGGGAAACGCTCCGGTGAACAGTACCCGCGAGATCCCGATCTGGATCTGAGTTTTCGGTTGACTTCTCTCCCCCGAAACCCTAATTTTCGTGCATTCTTTGACTGCTTGTATCTCCGCAACCGTAACTCCGTTTTGGGCATATGATATATCAAAATCTTCGTCTCGACATGTACATCATTTCATTCCATTGCATCATTTGCATTTGAGGTCATCTTGATACCCAAAATGCTATTAGAAGGAGGCTTCGTGAGTTAAATTGCAGATCCGTTAGTTCATCATGCACTTTTGTCATTTTTGCTATATTTAATCCGTGCATGATACGCCTGTGCCCCTTTGGGATGTATTGTGAAGCATTTTGTATTCTTTCCAGAGGTGCCACCCATGCATTTTTAGGATGTGTGTTTTGTCTTGTGCAAGCTTGCGAAGTAGGGTACCTGGGAATGCAGATTTCAGGGACTTAGTGATTTTCGCTAAGTCTGGGATATTTTAGTTCATGATGCTATATGTCCAGCTTGTTTCCTAGTGATCCGTGCCTCTTTTGAGGATGATCAGTAAGGGAGTTTTGATATTTATGTCATGCTATATCCATCCATGTCTTTGTTGGCATTTGTGGAGTGCTCTAGGTTGACTCAATCGAGCTCAACTTTTGCTTCGTTGTTAATCTGGGCAGATCGTCAACTTGTTTGCGATTTCGCCGATGCTACCGTTAGTGTTCCATGCATGCTATGCCTTCGTTCTTGCCATATGTAGCTAGCACTTTGTGCCTTCTTGCTGGTCATATGCTTTCCTTGCCATGACTTGCACCGTAGTGAGTGCATCGAGCTCGTTTACATGCCTTCGTGAGTTAAATTTCAGCATGTCTCAGTTTTCACTAAGTCTGAAAACTGATTGTGTTCGAGCGATGTTCGTGAGCTCGGTAGAGTATTTTGTGAACCCTTTTGGCCCCAGGTCACTTTGGGTGTTTTATTAAGCTTGTTGAGTAGCTCCATGCCATGTTCTTACTTGTCATGTTCAGGTTTTCTATCATGTTGTTTTGCTGCTCCGAAGAGAGCTTCGTGATCTGAAATTTCAGACTAGTGTTAATTTCACTAAGTCTGAAATCTGTTTTGCATTTGCGTTTTAGCCATGCTTGTTTGAACCTCTTAATGGATGAATTTGCCTATGGCTCAGTGCTAGTGTTTTGTCAACCATCTTGTGTACTTCACTGCCATGGATTTTGTTTTCATGTTTGGTGGCTGTAGCATGTTCATTTCGTTGCATTTAGATGCCTACTTGCTGTAAATCGCAGACCGGTGTCATATCTTAAAACGCTCGCCATTTCCAAACCGTAGCTCCGATTCCAATGATCTTTACATCGTTTTCAAGCGATTTCATCCCCTCTATCCAGTGGCACACTTGGTTTTTCAAGATGATGCCAGGTTCATGCATTTCCTGTCATATCTTGCATTTTGCATCCCGCATCGCATCCCGCATAGCATATCGTCATTTCATCATATTGCTTGGACTTGCCCGTGGTTGATTGTATCCTTGTTGCTTGTTTGTCTTGTTGGGTAGATCCGGGAGACGAGTTCGCTACCGAGGAGCCCGTTGAGTTTGCTTGTGAGGATCCAGTCAACTCTGACAACTGTGCAGGCAAGATGATCATACCCTCGAAATCACTACTATCTTTGCTATGCTAGTTTGCTCGCTCTTTTGCTTTGCCAATGCTACGATGCCTACCTTTTGCTTGTCAGCCTCCCAATTGCCATGTTGAACCCCTAACCCACCATTGTCCTAGCAAACCGTTGATTGGCTATGTTACCGCTTTGCTCAGCCCTTCTTATAGCGTTGTTAGTTGCAGGTGAAGATTGGAGCCGTTCCTTGTTGGAACATTTATTTTCTTGTTGGGATATCATTATATTGCTATGTTATCTTAATGCATCTATATACTTGGTAAAGGGTGGAAGGCTCGGCCTCTCGCCTAGTGTTTTGTTCCACTCTTGCCGCCCTAGTTTCCGTCATATCGGTGTTATGTTCCCGGATTGTTGCGTCCCTTACACGGTTGGGCTATAATGGGAACCCCTTGATAGTTCGCCTTGATTAAAGCTTTTCCAGCAATGCCCAACATTGGTTTTACCATTTGCCACCTAGCCTCTTTTCCCTTGGGTTTCCGGAGCCCGAGGGTCATCGTATTTTAGCCCCCCTTGGGCCAGTGCTCCCTCTGAGTGTTGGTCCGAACTGAGCTGCCTGCGGGGCCACCTCGGGGAAACTTGAGGGTTGGTTTTACTCGTAGCTAGTCTCATCTGAGTGTGCCCTGAGAAAGAGATATGTGCAGCTCCTATCGGGATTTGTCGGCACATTCGGGCGGTGTTGCTGGACTTGTTTTAACCTGTCGAATCATCTTGTTGTACCAAGATACCGAGTCTGATCGGTGTGTCTTGGGTGGAGGTCTATTCCTTCGTTGACCGTGAGAGCTTGTTATGGGCTAAGTTGGGACTCCCCTGCAGGGATTGATCTTTCGAAAGCCGTGCCCGCGGTTATGGGTGGATGGGAATTTGTTAATGTCCGGTTGTAGATGACTTGAACTAAACTTAATTAAAATGAATCAACCGTGTGTGTTACCGTGATGGCCCCTTCTCGGCGGAGTCCGGGAAGTGGACACGGTGTTGGAGTTATGCTTGCGCAGGATGTTCCTTTAGCTTCTCGCTCGTGCTTCGCCTTCTCTTCTCGCTCTCTTTTGCGTTTAAGTTAGCCACCACATATGCTAGTCGCTTGCTGCAGCTCCACATATATTTGCCTTATCCATTCCTATGAGCTTAAATAGTCTTGATCGCGTGGGTGTGAGATTGCTGAGTCCCTGTGGCTCACAGATACTACAACTCCAGATGCAGGTCCAGGTGATTCCGCTCCAGTTGCCGACTACGAGCTTCAGTGGGAGTTCGACGAGGACTCTCAGCGTTACTATGTGTCTTTTCCGGATGATCAGTAGTGGTGCCTAGTTGGGGTTATCGATTCAGGACCTTGTCGCATGTTGGGTTCTTTTCTATTTTGGCGCCGTAGTCGGGCCATGAGTGTTTGTTTGATGGATGTTATTTATGTACTCTGATGTGACGTGGCGAGTGTAAGCCAACTATGTTATCTCCCCCTTTTATTATATATTACATGGGATGTTGTAATGATTGCCTGACTTGCGACATTGCTTTCAATGCGGTTATGCCTCTAAGTCGTGCCTCGACACGTGGGAGCTATAGCCGCATCGAGGGCGTTACAACCAGCTAGTGGTTGTAGGGGGCGGCTATTTATAGCCTAGGGAGCAGCCCGACATGATAAGACATAAATGCCCTTGTCTGATATGACCATTAGGTGGATAAGATATTTTGGGACAGCTGGCGCGCAGCACAGCAACGGTCGGAAATTTGACTCTCAAATTCCTCAGGGCTATCATGTTCCTTACTGTGTAGGCAATCCGCACTGGCGAATTCCTAACTCCTCAATCAGAACAAATTCCTCAGCGACCAGAAGAACTTCATCTCTATCACTGAAGAAATTGACTGAACTGTATGAGATTTCCAAAGGCTTCACTCGAAGGGTTTGGTAGGTGTAGGATTTTGAGTTGAGCATCACTTGGAAATTTTTCCTTAGTATTTCCTCGACCCCCTTTAACAGTACGGTGTTTCCTATGACTCAAGAAATAGAAAAACAAAACTATGAAAACAAAAGTCTTCAAGCTTCATATTCCTCGCATGAATATCAAGTCTTCACGGATACACCAATTTCTTCACTTTCAAAGTCTTCATGAAAGTCTTCAGAAATACCAAAATCTTCAGTCGAAGATATTCATTTTTAGGGGTCGACTTTCCCTGTAAATATCAAACTCCTCATAGACTTATAGACCTGTGTACACTCACAAACACATTAGTCCCTTAACCTATAAGTCTTCAATACACCAAAATCACTAAGGGGCACTAGATGCACTTACAATCTCCCCCTTTTTGGTGATTGATGACAATATAGGTTAAGTTTTAAGCGGGGATAAACATGTGAAGCGTAAGTATTGATATTGAGGAATTTGATTGCAAGATATAGAAGAACTCCCCCTGAAGATGTGAATTTGCTTTTGAGGCAATGCACACTTGAAGAGTTGAATCATGGAGATCTCCCCCTATATCTTGTAATTCATACACGCATTTGACATATAATATGAAGAATTTGAAATGCATGATGAAATATGGTGCCTGATGAAATTCAGCATGCGTGCAATAATATTAATGAGGAACAAGCATGCAGAATAACGTATCAAAAGTATCAAAGCACAGTGCATCAAAAGTATCAGAGCACCATCGGGTTTAAGTTTACAACTCGATCCAATAAAGTTTCAGAACAATGAGAGTTGTAACTTATAAAAACGCCCATATAATAGACCCGCTTGAAGACTAACTCAAATTTATCCCCCTTTGTCATCGAATGACCAAAAGGTTCGAAACTGAGGACTAACGCCCCTGAAGGATATCAAGTTGATGGAGGAGTGTTAGTGTTGTTGGGGTCGGTAGTCGTAGTAGGGCCTGCCGCAGTGTCGTCTAAGTCTTCATTTTCATCAGTCTCGCGTGATGAAGAATAGGAGCTGGCCACCAAGGAAGGAACTTTGACCTTCTTGAATTTCTTTGGTGGAGGTGCAATACAGTCAAATTCTTCCTTGAGACCCATATTCTTCAGATCTGCAGCGCTGTAGACATGTGATAGAACAGCCCAGGTACGGTTGAAGGTTTCATGGAGGTAGTAGTGGTTTTTCTTCACTGCATTGTGTGTTGAGGTCATGTTGTGAAGAATTGAACCAAACTGACGCTTGACCCATTTATGATTGCGATCAACCTTCTGATGAAGACTGAGGAGTAACTCACGATCAGTCATCACCCTGGGAGCTGTGGCTTGAGGATTTTGCTTGGCGGCAGAGTCATGTGTGGCAGAGTCATCATTGGTGGAGTAGGATGCAGCCTTGCGAAATTCACCATCCAATGGACGAATGCCTTCGTCTATCACAGCAGTAGCCTTGCCTTTGTCATCAGCTGAGGAAAATGTCCGTTTGAGGACTTCAATCGGAAGCAAGTATCTGCCATGGTTCAAAGTGTCAGCTTTGTAATTCAGTGAAGCCCTTGTCCTGATGAATCTCATAATCCATCGTGCATATGGCTTCAGCTCAAATGGTGACATAGCAATATTCGCCAGAGTCCTCATGAAGAAATCATGGAAGTTGACGGGAACACCATGAATGATATTGAAAAGCATGTTCTTCATGATGCCAACGACCTCTTCATCATTTGAGTCGTGGCCATTGATAGGACTCATTGTCTTCGTCAGAATTTGATAGACAGTCTGAGGCACATATAGTAATTCCTTGACGAGGAATTTGGTTCGAGGAGCCTGCCCTGGCTTCAAAGGCTTCATCAGCACTTGCATGAAATGATTTGAAAGCTCAGGTTCACTGTAGACACAACGAGCACTATCAAGGGGGGGATTGAGTGGGAGGGCACGAAGCAATTCAGTTGCTGGTGCCTTGTAGTGAGTATTTTCAGACATCCAGTCCAGCACCCATGAATTCACATCTTCAGAGTTTCCTGTGATGTGCAGCGTTGCATAGAATTGAAGAATGAGTTCTTCATTCTAGTCACAGATGTCAGTGCAGAAATTTAGCAGTCCAGCATCGTGAAGAACACTGAGGACTGGCTCGAAGCATGGAAGAGACTCCATGTCCACATGAGGAATATGTTCATGATCGAAGACTTTGTCTTTGTTGAAAAGTACTAAGGAACAGAAATTTGCTGGACTAGCAGTCCAGAAACGCCTCTTCCTTATGCGAGCAGAGTCATAGGGGTTATAGTTAGTGAAGAACACATGCTCGCTGAAGAAATCTTCAGCCTTGAACTTTTTCTTCTTTGAGAATGGATCTGTTGGCTTGGGCACTGGTGTGTCAGTGAGTTGCATCACAACCTCAGGAATCGCAATCTCAGTTTCTTCAGGCTGAGGAATTTCCGGTTCCCCTTCAGTTGCAGTCTGTGTGTTCAAAGGGTCAACAACAACAACTTCTTCAGCACTAGCGGCTGGAATGTCTTCATGCACAGACAAGGTGGGATGAGTTTCTTCAGAGCCCATTTGAACTGTTGGTGCAGGGGACTGAGGTATTTGTTGTAGTGGGGTGAAGAGTGGAGAATTGGGGTGCTGACTTCCCCAAAAGTCATCATTCATCACGGGCGTTGTCCAGCCAATGTCCATGTCTTCATCTTCAATTTCTTCAACGCCAGCCTCTTCAGCTGTGAACTGAGGCATTGGCAAAGAAGCCACAGTCGTTGAAGGGATCGTATCCACTTCAATTTCTTCATCAACCTGCTCTAACGAAGCAGCAGATTGAGGTTCTTCATTAGATCCGCTAGGGATCACATATTCCTCATCAAAAGGAACAAGGTCCTTTGATGGCATGGTGGAAATCGGAACAACATCAATTGGATTTTCATAGAGCTTGTCAGAGGCTTCATCTTCTTTGGAGCTGAAGATTCTGAAGCACTGGATGCTTTCCTTTTCTTCACTGCAACTCGTTCTGCAGCCTTGGTCTTCCTCACATCTGATGCAGATGGAAGAATAGGAGTTGGTGTAGGCGCTGGAGGAGCTGAGAAATCTGGTTGTATTTCCTCAGGCACAACTGATGCAGTTGCCCTGACTTCTTCAGTTTCATCAGGCGCACCACTAGTGGATGCCCTGGCAATTTCTTCAGCGGCTGGAATGGAGTCATCAGCCTTGGAACTAGCATTTTCATCAGCAACCTGAATGTCATCAGCGGTGCTGGCATGTTCTTCAGTTGGCTGAGCAGACGCTTCAGCTTGAGGAATCTCTTGTTGCGATGGGGCTGCAACATTTGTGAATTTCTCAGTCAGTTTCACAAACCTGACTTTGGCTCCTTGCCAATCAGCATAGTAAGCATTGAAATCATCGCTGAGGGCTTTGATTTCAGCTTGGATCTTGAGGAGTTCATCAGTTGTCATATTGACAATGTTATTCTTCAGGAACTTCTCCTTTCTGAACTGAGTCTTCTTGATCCGCCTGGCCTTGTCAAATTTCCATTTCTCTTCAGTGATGAAATGGGTCAGCATGTGACTTTGACCAGGAGTCAAATTGAAATCAGGCATAGGAGTATTTGGATCCTTGTGCCAGAGATCAATGTAATCAAGGATCGCCCTTGGATCCAAAAGCAGTGGCACATTTGTGCCTTTGGATCTAGTGGCCCTTTCTTGTCGGTCTCTGATGATTTCTGCAAGTTCATCATCATCAGCTTCATCGTCAGATGGCACTTGGAAGGCAACCTATTTCTTCTTCGAACTTGGCCGAGGACCTCGACCAGCCGTTGCCTTAGTCTTCAGCAGAGTGGGGTCTGATGAAGATTTTGGTGCAGCTGAGGAACTCATTGAGGAACCAGAGGCAATAGAGATGCCTGTAGTCCTTTGGCACGTGGCCAGATGTACATGTGTTGAGGACTTTGCCGGAGCAGCTGAGGACTTTGGAGGAGTAGGAGCAGCATGAGGAACTGGCCGTGAGGGCTTTGAAGAATCTGGCCGTGAGGGCTTTGAAGATTCTGGCCGTGAGGGCATTGCTGAGGAACTTGGCCGTGAGGGCATAGTTGGTGAAGCACTCGGCTTGTGAGCGGGCTTCTTTGCCATTGATTTTCTTGGCTTGACAGAGGCCTCAGTGGCAGTAGCAGCAGCAGAGTCTTCATTGAATTTCCTCACTGCTTCTTTGGCATGTCTCGCCAACTTAGCTTGACGTTTTGCCCATTCTTCAGGAAAATCCTCACCACGCTTGATGCTGGTGGGGTCAGCTCTCTTGGGCATGGAGGATTAAGTGCGAATTTGTTCATATACTTTGGAGTCACATATCTGTACTCCCTCCATTCTCTTGCCCATCTCCGTTCAATCTTCTGTATGCGCACCTTGCACTGATTTTTAGTTTCTTTTCCGTACTTAGCCTCACCAGGTGTGCAATAATCAGCATAGATGGCCTTAGGTATTTCAAAAGCAGTCATGACCTCAGGTTTCTTTCCTCCTTTCTGCGGCTTCTTACCATCAGCCATATTCTTCAGATGAGGAATTTGAACAATCGAATTTTTTGAAGAAGTGTGCAACTTTTCTTCGAGGAATGCTGCAAATGAGTTAAGTTGATGAGAACCTAGTGATTCAGCAGCGGACATGAGTACCTGTGAACAAAATATAGTTGCGAGGAATTTTGGAGAGGTCATATGCATTCTCAGAAGGTTTTAAAACAAACGAGTTTGAGGAATTTGACCAGATGAGCCTTGAAGAATTTCACTAAGCATTCTTTGTCTTAGGTTCCAGAGTTGTATAGATCGAGGATCCACACAATTGAGGAATCTTGAAAACGATGCTTAGAGAAACGAATCAAGAACAGATGACAAGTGAGGTGTTTTGTGTGTGAGGATTTGAAGAATAAAACACCTTTGAAGATTTTGTAGTGAAATTTTGAATCAAAAGGGATAGTAAAAGTAACTTTTAATTACCCTGGATGAAGAACACAACGAACTGTGAACTAGAACAGTGAAGTTCGTCGGTGTAGATCTTCCACGCCCTAACTTGGCGGAGGAAGACAGCTACGGCGGTGGCGGAGTGAAGATTTCCGCGGTCGGCGCGAGTACGACGGCGACGAGGTCGAGGAAGTGAAGATCTTCCTCACCGGCAACAATGGAGTAGCGGCGGCGCTAGGGTTTGAGGAGCTCGAGCGAGGGAGAGAGCGGTTGAGCGGAGTAAAGGAAGTGAGGAAGGAGAGAGGGGGTATTTATAGTGGTAGTGAAAAACTGTTTGCCCGAAGATTTAGGACGAACATGCCCCTGACCCTTCTCCTTCGCTTGACATGTGTCACCCACGTACTGAGAAGTGGAGATCGTGTTAGATCGTGGGTGAATAGATAAGTCTATCATGGGATCCGGAACGGATTGAGCGGTAAAACCGAAAATTTGGATAAGATTAATTTTAAAGTTCCGTTCGCAAATTCTTCAGCTGTCAAGGACACAGTGAAGATTTTGAACGAGTTTCAAATAGAACGCACATGAAGAATTTGTGAATGGATTGGGTTGAGTATAGCATAGAGGGGGAAGGGTCCGATCACATTCACTTAGTAGAAGAAGCAACTTGAAGAAATAGCCATAAGTGAATGCTGTAGAGGACATAAACTCATATATATATATATATATATAGCCAATGAAGAAAAACGATGGAAACATTGAAGATTTTGCAAAGTTGAAGAATTTGAAAATTTGAAGAATTTCAAAAATGAGGAATTTCAAAAAATGAAGATTTTCAACTTTGGTGGTGGCGTGACCCACCGTATAAGAATGATGATTTTAGACACCGCGTACAATTGTCGTAGGGTTCTGAGAATCAAATTCTTCATTAATTTCTTCACACTTAGAGTGTTATTCTTCATTGATTGAAGAAAAATATTTCTTCATGTGTTGCACATCTAAGTCATCAATGTTGCATAAGTGCCAGGATGTGTGTCCTTTTCAAAGAACATCCGAAGATTCTAGGATATTTAGCTCACACCACAACTTGCTAAATCTCTTCTCATCCAAGGGCTTTGTGAAGATATCGGCTAGCTGTTCTTCAGTCTTCACGTGCTCGATGGAGATGTCGCCCTTCAACACATGATCACGAAGAAAATGATGATGAATCTGAATATGCTTTGTCTTCGAGTGCTGAACTGGGTTGTGAGCAATCTTGATGGCACTCTCATTATCACAGAGGAGAGGCACATTCTTCACGTTGACGCCATAGTCCTTGAGGGTTTGCTTCATCCATAGCAATTGAGCACAACAAGAACCAGCAGCAATGTATTCAGCTTCAGCAGTAGACAGTGATACGCAGTTCTGTTTCTTCGAGGACCAACAGACCAAAGCTCGTCCGAGGAAATGACAAGTACCAGATGTTGACTTGCGGTCCACACGATCACCAGCATAGTTAGAGTCAGAATATCCAATGAGATCAAAAGTAGAGCCCTTGGGGTACCATAATCCTAGTGTTGGTGTGTGAGCTAGATATCAAAAAATATGCTTCACAGCCTTATGGTGTGATTCCTTCGGTGTAGCTTGAAATCGGGCACACATGCAAACACTAAGCATTATATCTGGCCTAGATGCACATAAGTACAATAATGAACCAATCATGGAGCGGTATACCTTGTGATCGAAGTCAATCCCATTTTCATCAGTGCATAAATGGCCATTTGTGGGCATATGAATTTTGACGCCTTTGCAATCTTGCATGCCGAATTTCCTCAGAACATCCTTGAGGTATTTCTCCTGAGATATGAATATGCCATTATGCTATTGACGAATTTGAAGACCTAAGAAGAATTTCAACTCTCCCATCATAGACATTTGATATTCTTCACTCATCATATAGGAAAATTCATCAATATAACGTTGGTCAGTACAGCCAAAGATAATATCATCAACGTATATTTGACACACAAATAGTTCACCATCATAAGATTTAGTAAAGAGAGTAGGATCGAGTGAACCGGGTGTGAAGCCATTCTTCATGAAGAATTCCTTCAAAGTGTCATACCATGCCCGAGGGGCTTGCTTGAGGCCATACATGGCCTTGTTGAGTCTGAAGACTTTGTCAGGATTCTTTGGATCTTCAAAACCTGGGGGTTGAGCAACATATACTTCTTCCTCAAGCTTATTCCTCACCACAAGGCCATTTTCATCTTGCTTGTTGCGGTAGATCCACTTTGTGCCGATGATATTATGCTTGCGAGGATCTGGACGTTTGACCAGTTCCCAGACATTGTTGAGCTCGAACTGATGTAATTCTTCTTGCATGGCCTGAATCCACTCAGGCTCCAGAAATGCTTCATCTACCTTGGTGGGCTCTATAATAGAGACAAAAGCATGGTGCCCACAAAAGTTAGATAAATGTGAAGCTTTTGAGCGTGTGAGAGGACCTGGCGCTCGAATGCCATCGATGATCTTTTCAACTTGCACTTCTTTTGCAATGTGAGGATGAGTTGGTTATCGTTGAGGAATTTGATCAGCATTTTCTTCAGCACCATTTTCCTCAGCATTTTCATCAGGTGCACCAGCTCGATTTTCTTCACGTTCTAGAATGAATTCTTCAACAGATTCTTCGGTAGGAATAACATCCTCAGTAGCCTTGAACCTGATAGAATCCTCAGGTGCTGGTTCATCTATCACAGAAGGTAGGTGCTCTCTTTGCGAGCCATTAGTTTCATCGAACCGCACATCTACAGTTTCAACAACCTTGTGAAGAACGTTGTTGAAGACTCTGTAGGTGTGCGAGTCCTTTCCGTAACCAAGCATAAAACCTTCATGTGCTTTCGGTGCAAATTTAGCATTGTGATGAGGATCTCTAATCCAACATTTAGCACCGAAGACTTTGAAATAACTCACATTGGGTTTCTTGTCAGTGAGGAGTTCATAGGCGGTCTTCTTGAAGAATTTGTGAAGATATACCTGATTGATGATGTGGCACGCAGTATCAATTGCATCAATCCAAAAACGACGAGGCGTTTTGTATTCATCAAGCATAGTGCGAGCCATTTCAGCGAGGGTTCTGTTCTTGCACTCCACGACGCCATTCTGCTGAGGAGTATAAGGAGCAGATAACTCATGAGTAATACCAAGTTCATCAAGATAGCCATCAAGACTGGAATTCTTGAACTCGGTTCCATTGTCAGTTCTGATGTGCTTGATCTTCACACCAAAGTTGGTTGAAGCCCTCGAGGAAAATCGTTTGAAGATTTCCTGCACTTCATGTTTGTAAGTGACAATGTGTACCCATGTGTAACGAGAATAGTCATCAACAATAACAAAGCCATATAGAGATGCATCATTCGAAACAGCAGAATAATGATTAGGACCAAAGAGATCCATGTGAAGCAATTCAAATGGACGAGTAGTGGTCATGATAGTCTTCGCTGGATGCTTGGCCTTTGTCATCTTTCCATCTTCACAAGCTCCGCATAAGTGATCCTTGAGGAATTTGACATTCTCAATGCCAATGACATGCTTCTTCTTCGCAAGCGTGTTCAGATTCCTCATGCCAGCAATACCAAGTCGTCGATGCCATAGCCAGCCTTTTGAAGCTTTTGCAAGTAAGCACACGGCTGGTTGTGGTCCTGTAGAGAAATCAACAATATACAGATCTCCTCTCCTAAAGCCTTCGAAGACTTTGGAATGGTCAGCTTCCATGATCACAACACAACGATACTTGCCAAAGACAACAACCATATCAAGATCACAAAGCATTGAGACAGACATGAGGTTGTATCCTAAGGACTCGACAAGCATGACTTTGTCCATGTGTCGATCCTTTGAGATCGCAACCTTACCTAGACCCAATACCTGACTTTTGCCTTTGTCAGCGAAGATGATATGCTTCAGATGTGACGGTGATAAAGGAGCATCCATCAATAGACTCTTGTCACCCGTCATGTGATTTGTACATCCACTATCTAGAACCCACTCGTTGGCTTTGGGATGATCATCCTGCAGATGAATTAGTGCAACTTATGATCTCATATACTTCATCAGTGAAGAATATGATATCAAGTTCATCAGATGAATTTCATCAAGCAGTAAAACAGATATTTCAGTATGAGGACATGTGAAATGAAAGTTCATTTCATCGTGATTCGCCCGCGTCCTTTCAGGAATTTTTGTTAGGCCTCCAGCAAATTCTTCAGACGTTTAAAGCACGTCTGGAGACCTGACCTGCATAAGAGATTAGTCCTTTTTATTCACCACCCACATCTGAAGGGGTGGCAAAGAGTTCATCACTCTGCGAGCACCATATGAGAAAGGTGGCATAGAGGCCAATCCATTTCGTTTCTCATAAGAGGGGTTAGGGTAAGCATATGAATAAGCAGAGAAATTCTTCGAGGACTTATGAACATAATGATTTGAAGAATAATATGCATATTCATAGCCCTTAGCTCTACCCTGCGAAACAGAGTTGTTAGCACGATGATAGTCATATGAGGACTTTGATCCATTTGAGGAATTTGATCCACGTGAGGAATTTAGTCCATATGAGGACTTGGATCCATATGAAGAATTAGGTCCATATGAAGAGTTTGATCTGGGGTTCCTATTCTTCACAGGTGGTGTCATGAGGACATTCACCTGAAGACTTTCAACATAACTTTTGGGAACCCAGATTTTCTTCATAGGGGAACCGTTCCTGCAGTTAGTCCCAACATATCTAGCAAATACTTCACCATTCTGATTTTTGAATAGTTTATAGTTGGAGTCAAATGACTCATCAGAAGAATGAGGAGATTCACATGTAAAGCCAGATAAGTTGGATGGATCAACTGGAGGTCCCTTTGCAGCAACCCATGAGGTTTTGGGGTACTGCTCAGGCTTCCAATATGTTCCATCAGCATTGAGTTTCCTCTCAAAGGCAATACCCTCTTTCCTAGGGTTTCTGTTGAGGATCTGCTTTTTGAGCACATCACAAAGAATCTGATGCCCTTTGAGGCTTTTGTACATGCCTGTCATGTACAATTCCTTCAGCCCTGCATCGTCAGTGATACTAGCAATGTCCTCAGATGAGGAATTAGTGATAGTAGAGGCAGGTGAAGAATTTGTAACAGTTGAAGCATTTGAACATTCAGGTGATGAATTAGCAGATTCACGTTCAATGCACTTTAAGCATGGAGGAACAAATTCTTCCTGAGAAGCGTTGATTTGTTGAGCTAGCAATGAATCACGCTCCTTCTGAAGATCTTCATAACTCACTCTTAGCTTCTCAAGATCTTGCTTTCTTTGAAGAAGTTCAAGAGAAAGTTTCTCGTGATCAGATAAGAGAGCGTTATGATGACCTTGAAGGTCGTCAAACTTGGAATGGAGTCCCTGAAGACTTTCAGCCAAGGCTTTGACTGATCCATTTCTTCACCCAACATATCATCGCTCTTATTTAGCATGTAATGAACTTTTTCCAAAGCTATTTGTTGTTTAGTGGCAAGAGAAGCAAGTTTAACATAGCTAGGTCCAAATTCATCGCCAGATTCATCATCACTGGATTCGGATAGGTAGCATTCGGTTACCTTAGCACTGTTTGCCATAATGCAGGGGTTGGACGATGATGATCCTGGTTCGAATGTCATCTCCTTGAGAGATTCCTTGTAATCCTCAAACCAAGGATCATGATGATTAAGATGTCCATCATAGACCTCAGAGAGACGGTCCCAGATTAGCTTCGCGTGATTGAGATGCATGACGTTCCTGAACTGATTTCGGGATAGACTAGAGCAGATGACATCCTTCAAAGTGAGGTTGAGTAGAGTGTACTTGCGAATGTCATCAGCCTCAGCCATCTTGCATAGATAAGTAAGACCGATATCGGTGACGGTCCACATTTCGCTATCCATAGCCATGAGTCGCTTCTTCATCATGGCCTTCCACCGAGGATACTCATGACCGTCAAAGATGGGACAGGAAACGTTCCTCAATCCTGCAGTCGACATAACCAAAACTCCAGGTGGTTAAACCAAAATCACACAGAACAAGGGAGTACCTTGCTCTGATACCAATTGAAAGTGCGTTATATCGACTAGAGGGGGGTGAATAGGTGATTTTTATGAATTCTTCACTGAGGAATTTGCCAGTGAGGAAATTCCTTAGCGAAGAACTACTAGCAGCGGAATAAGTACTCAGAAGTAAGCATAACAGGATATAGACATAGTCATCATGATGAAATGAAGACAAGCATAGAGTACAGGAAGCGTAAACACAGGATAACACAAGATGAAGACAAACAGACTGAAGAAATTGAACTGAGGAAATTGAGAAAGTCTTCAGTCAAAGTCTTCAAAACACATATATGAACAATCACTCAACACAGTAATGAGGAAATGAAAGAGTTGAGGAAATAGAACCAGTAAGGTTGGTGAAGACAATGATTTGGTAGACCAGTTCCAACTGTTGTCTCAGTTGTACGTCTGGTTGGAGCGGCTGAGTATTTAAACTCGAGGACACACAGTCCCGGACACCCAGTCGCTGAGCAAGCAGCTCAGGACACCAAGTCCTCACCGTATTCTCCTTGAACTAAGATCACACAGACCTCGTCCAATCACTCGTGGTAAGTCTTCAGGCGACTTCCAAACCTTCACAGACTCGGTCACTCGGTGATCCACAATTCCTCTTGGATGCTCTAGACCATGACGCCTAACCGTCTGGAAGAAGTACAGTATTCAAAGGTAACAAGCGTCGGATCCACGCAGGATCAATCTCTTCAGTGATGCTCAATCACTTTGGGTTTGTAGGTGTTTGGGTTTGGGGTTTTTCCTCACTCGATGATTTTTGCTCAAAGTCCTCGAAGGATGGGTTGCTCTCAAATGACAAGTGTCAGTTTCTCTTGAAGTAGCCAACCAGCTAGTGGTTGTAGGGGGCGGCTATTTATAGCCTAGGGAGCAGCCCGACATGATAAGACATAAATGCCCTTGTCTAATATGACCGTTAGGTGGATAAGATATTTTGGGACAGCTGGCGCGCAGCACAGCAACAATCGGAAATTTGACTCTCAAATTCCTCAGGGCTATCATGTTCCTTACTGTGTAGCCAAGCCGCACTGGCGAATTCCTAACTCCTCAGTCAGAACAAATTCCTCAGCGACCAGAAGAACTTCGTCTCTGTCACTGAAGAAATTGACTGAACTTTATGAGATTTCCAAAGGCTTCACTCGAAGGGTTTGGTAGGTGTAGGATTTTGAGTTGAGCATCACTTGGAAATTTTTCCTTAGTATTTCCTCGACCCCCTTTAACAGTACGGTGTTTCCTATGACTCAAGAAAGAGAAAAACAAAACTATGAAAACGAAAGTCTTCAAGCTTCATATTCCTCACATGAATATCAAGTCTTCACAGATACACCAATTTCTTCACTTTCAAAGTCTTCATGAAAGTCTTCAGAAATACCAAAATCTTCAGTCGAAGATATTCATTTTTAGGGGTCGAATTTCCCTGTAAATATCAAACTCCTCATAGACTTATAGACCTGTGTACACCCACAAACACATTAGTCCATTAACCTATAAGTCTTCAATACACCAAAACCACTAAGGGGCACTAGATGCACTTACAGTCCGCCTCAAGATTCCCAAGGTGTCTGACGAGGCCATCATCTCCGTGTTCACCGATGGCGTCCGTGATGTCAAGATGAAGGAGGAGCTGGCCATCCACGAGGACCTCTGCACCGCTCTGGAGATGTTCAACATGACGAACAAGTGTGCAAGGGCTGGGGAGGGACGCCTCTCCCTCCTTGAGCTCCCTGATGTTGATCCAGAAGACAAGAAGACCAAGACCAAGGACACGAAGCGCAAGGGGCCGGCCGTGCTTGCGGCAGAACCAGAGACCAAGCATGGTTGCGACCATCCCGAGTCATCCAAGGGAAAGCGGCCGTTCTGTGCCTTCCACAATGTCTACAACCACAACACCAGTGACTGCCAGGAGCTCAGGGCTCTCCGCGACGGGTGCCTCGGTCGACGCCCCAAGCGTAACGATCGGGGCTACGGTCGCAAAGGTGGCCGAGATGGAGGACGCTGGGATGGACGCGACCGCCGTCAAGAGTGGCGCGACCAGCCTTGTGAGGACCGCTGGCAGGACCAGCCTTGTGAGGACCGCTGGCAGGACCAGCCTCGCGAGGGCAACTGGAGGGGGGAGCCTCGTGAGGACCGCCCTCAGGGCAATCCCGCTTTGACTCCTCTGCCTCCACCACCAAGAAGGAATGAAGACCACCATCAGGACGAGGGGGCTGGGGGCTTCCAGGAGCCACGGGCCATCGCCTGCATCTTGGGCGGCTCACAAGCCCCAGCTTCTCACTGTATGTTCAAGCAGTTCGCGCATGAGGTCAATGCGGCGCTCCCCAAGCTTGAAGCAACTCGCCCTCTCAAGTGGTCCAAGTGCGCCATCACCTTCGACTCCTCAGACCGGCTCAAGTGTGCGGCCACCGCTGGCGTGCTCCCCATGCTCTGCTCCCCCGTCATCAGCAATGTGACCTTCACCAAGACTCTCATTGATGGCGGAGCAGGGCTTAATGTTCTCTCTGTTCAGACGTTCGATAAACTCCAGGTACCATACTACCAGCTACACCCACCAAGCCATTCTCAGGAGTGACCGATGGATCAACACACCCGATCGGGTAGGTTCGCCTCCCTGTCACCTTTGGCGAGCGCAACAACTACCGCACTGAGCTCATTGACTTTGACGTCGCTGACATCCGTTGCCCTACAATGCCATCCTTGGGTACCTAGCACTGGCCAAGTTCATGGCGGCCACGCACCACGGCTACAACATCCTTAGGATGCCAAGAAGCGGCGGCATAATCACGGTCGCCTGTCAGGAGAAGGATGCGGTGTGCTCCCTCGAGCACGCCTTCCAGGCTGCAGCGGTTGAGAAACCAGAAGACGAAGACGGTGCCCTCCCTCTTGAGGTCGCCCACAAGACGAAGAAGCTGCAGCTGAGCCAGGGGTCTCGTGAGGAAACATCACCCGAGGATGCAGCGCTGAGTCTCACGTCTCCGGAGGCGGCGCCTTCCCCCATCGCATAGGGAGGCACGCCCCAGCGCCCCTCTCAGGCTGGGCTCAGGGGCTCTCCTTTGGAGGGCCTCAGATCTAGCCAATGTCACGAGAGTGACGCTCAGGCACCATGTGGAGGCGCTCTTCAGAGCACGCTTCCCAGGAGAAGGCAGCAGGCGTGAGGCACCAGGCGTCCAGGAGTTTATCAGCAAGGCAATCGAGGAGATTCAGGAAGGAAGGGTTCTGCAAGGCGACCGTCGCCTGCTGCGTGGCGGAGCTCACTACCCTATCGAGGGTAAAGAGTTCTGTGTCTGCATCGACATCCCTGGGCTCAACAGGGCCGCGTCTCGGCAGCTCATGTGGCTGTCTCGCGCCGGCAGATGTGAGGGACCGCCCCACAGGTACGTCTGCATGCCTTTCATCCTGGCGGACGCGGCTGAGGCATTCCAGCGTTGCATGAGGGACGCCCAGGCAGCCTGCGAAGCCAGGCACTAGGCAATCTTGGCGGAGATGGAGGAGCATCCTTAGGAGCCTTCCAGTCCCTCGAGCCTCCCGAGGTTCGTCATCGGAGTGGCTCATGAGGATCGGCTTCAGCAGCGCGCATTTTTTGGCTACTTCAACAACTCTTCAGCAATGGTACTAGGTGACATCTCCCTAGTTCGTTCAGTTTGGGGGCGCCCCTCGGGCTGCATCATCCCCAGGCCGTGTGGGTCTGTCCCTACGGCGTGTATCTTGTTTGCATTTTATCATAGCAAACTACTTTCGAATTACCGACTGCCTGACCGGCACTTCGTTGCTAAGAACGTCTCACGCCCTTGCAAGCCCTCCCACGACCGCCTCATGATTAAGGACAGGCACGGTGTTTGTGCTCGGGTCCGTCCGTGCAGCATCGCGAAACCCAAGCAGCTGAGCTCTGGCTCACGAACCAGTCCCATGTACGTCACCTCCCGTGGCTCTTGGTGCCTTGTTCTCGCATGAGCTAATCGCGATGGGTAAGAAAGAGCGCGCGACATGGTGCCCCCGTGGCCACAGGAACCATGCGCCGGTTGTTTTTCTTCAGGATCTTTGCATGAGAAAATTGGGCACAGCGTCTGTGCTCGGGTCCGTCCCTGCAGCGTCGATAAATCCAGCGGTTGAGCTCTGTCTGGCGGGCCGGTCCCGTTCACGTCACCTCTTCGGGTCGTTGGTGTCTGGCCTCATGCAATAACCTCAGGAAACTCATTCGGCGCAGGCTGCCTAACCATCTCGCAAGACCAATCCAAGCAAGACCAGGCGCAACCCTCCTTGAGGTAGGGCCTCGTAAGTCTCGTGCAGGCTCACGGGCGCCCATATACACCTCCTCCAGCCCTGCCGTGCAAGCCACGTGTCAGGGCGGGGCTGTACACGCCCCAGGGGCTCTTCTCAGAGGGAGCCCCCTCCCACACACCAATGGAAGCACCATGCTCTGCGCTGGCCATCGACACTGCCGAGGAGCGGCTATGCCCGTGCAAGAGCGGAAGCACTATGCTTCGCGCTGGTGATAAACAAGTGGGGGTGGCCTCACGGCCGCACTAACCCCAGGGAGCCTCTAGGCTCAGTGACTAGCCTCACCGCGCTGCTCTCCCTCGGGAAGGTAGCGCGAGGGGGCTGGGCACGGGGGCTACGCTCAGATCACGCCTGGCGTACCCACCTCGCCAGGCCTCACAGGTCTGGTCTTTGCGCACCCCTCCCTAGCGAGAGCTCGGCGAGGGAAAGGTAGGATGGTATGTCTGTACGTCAAGGGGGACTCCTGAGCATCGCGACTAAGGAGCCTAACTGGTCACGTAGCCCCTCACCTCTTGGGCTCGTCCTGGCGATCTGGACGACCCAACGACGGTTGAGGTATGCATGGGGCCGGGCCCTGCCGACGCAGAACGCCAAGACCTGGTTGTCACCCTTCTTCTTCAAGTCGTTCGTACGTCAAGGGGGACTCCTGAGCATCGCGACTCAGGAGCCTAACTGGCCCCATAGCCCCTCACCTCTTGGGCTCATCCTGGTGATCCGGACAACCCAACGATGGCTGAGGTACGCACGAGGCTGGGCCCTGCCGACGCAGAACATCAAGGCTTGCCCCCTCCATCTTTTCCCAAGTTGTTTGCACGTCAATGAGGACTCATGAGCATCGCGACTCAGGAGCCTAACTCGTCACGTAGCCCCTCACCTCTTGGGCTCGTCCTGGTGATCTGGACGACCCAACGAAGGCTGAGGTACGCGCGGGGCCGGGCTCTGCTGATGCAGAACAATAAAGCAAATGGAAAAGCTAAAGGAGCATAATCTAGTTATTACAAGACATATTGTTCCAAGCAGATAGTTTTAAACGCCTCGCTGAGGCATGTCGCATGGTGCAGGATAAACAGGCAAAAAGCAGAATCTCCGAGCCACCTCTTCAGACTTGGGCATCACCACTATTCGCCAGCGGAACCTGCTACCTCTTGAGCACTGCGTTGGTTTTCCCTTAAAGAAGAAAGGGTGATGCAGCAAAGTAGCGTAAGTATTTCCCTCAGTTTTTGAGAACCAACGTATCAATCCAGTAGGAGGCTCCTCAAAAGTCCCACGCACCTACACAAACAAACAAGAACCTCGCAACCAACGCGATAAAGGGGTTGTCAATCCCTTCACGGTAACTTGCGAACGTGAGATCTGATAGAGATAATAAGATATGATAAATATTTTTGGTATTTTTATGATATAGATTGGAAAGTAAAAGATGCAAATAAAAGTAAATGGAAAACTTATATGATAAAAGATAGACCCATGGGCCATAGGTTTCACTAGTGGCTTCTCTCAAGATAGCATAAGTATTACGGTGGGTGAACAAATTACTGTCGAGCAATTGATAGAAAAGTGCATAGTTATGAGATTATCTAGGCATGATCATGTATATAGGCATCACGTCCGTAACAAGTAGATCAAAACGATTCTGCATCTACTACTATTACTCCACCCATCGACCAAGTCCTGCCTGCATCTAGAGTATTAAGTTCATGAAGAACAGAGTAACGCATTAAGAAAGATGACATGATGTAGAGGGATAAATTCATGCAATATGATATAAGCCCCATCTTTTTATCCTCGATGGCAACAATACAATACCTGCCTTGCTGCCCTTGCTGTCACTGGGAAAGGACACCGCAAGATTGAACCCAAGGCTAAGCACTTCTCCCATTGCAAGAAAGATCAATCTAGTAGGCCAAACCAAACTGATAATTCGAAGAGACTTGCAAAGATAACCAACCACACATAAAAGAATTCAGAGGAGATTCAAATATTTCTCATAGATAAACTTGATCATAAACCCACAATTCATAGGATCTCGACAAACACACCGCAAAAAGTGTTACATCGAATAGATCTCCAAGAAGATCGAGGAGAACTTTGTATTGAGATTCAAAGAGAGAGAAGAAGCCATCTAGCTAATAACTATGGACCCGAAGGTCTGTGGTAAACTACTCACAACTCATCGGAGAGGCCTTGGAGATGATGTAGAGGCCCTCCATGGTCGATTCCTCCTCCGGTGGTGCGCCGGCAAAGGCTCCAAGATGGGATCTCGCAGATATAGAAGGTTGCGGCGGTGGAATTAGGTTTTCGTGGTGCTCCTGGATGTTTTCAGGGTACGAGAGTATATATAGGCGAAGGAAGTATGTCGGTAGAGCAACAAGGGGCCCACGAGGGTGGGGGCACACCCACCCCCTTAGGGCGCATCGGGCACCCTCATGGACGCCTCGTTTGCAGCTTGACGTCCACTCCAAGTCTCCTGGATTGCGTTTGTTCCGAAAAGATCGCTCCCGTAGGTTTCATTCCGTTTGGACCCCGTTTGATATTCCTTTTCTTCGAAACATTGAAATAGGAAAAAAACAGCAATTCGGGCTGGACCTCCGGTTAGTAGGTTAGTCCCAAAAATGATATAAAAGTGTAAAGTAAAGCCCATAAACATCCAAAATGGGTAATATGATAGCATGGAACAATCAAAAATTATAGGTACGTTGGAGACGTATCAGAACCTCATCGCCAGGCGCGTTGCTCGTCCCACCGGCTTCACTTGGAGGACCAACCACCATGTACTTGTTCAGCATGGCGTCCACAAAGCTCTTCACGGTGGCAGCAGCAGCATCCCGGGAGTTGGCGTCCACCGGAGCAAGGAAGGAGGAAAGGTTGAAGTTGGCATCCTGGAATAAAGATGGCTGAAGACGCACGTCAGAGCCGAGGAAGAAAGTGAGCGTGCCTCGCCTTCCACCAGGGACGTAAACCAGTCGACAACATCTTCGAAGACCGCCAGGACTTCAGGAAGCAGAACAGCAGGGCTCTCCCTCGGTGTCGTCACCACTGCCCTTCCCAAGGGACCATCTCCAAAGAGCGCCTTCTGGGCCTTGTGGAAGCGCGCCTCGAGGGCGGAGAGGGTGTCGCGTTCCATGGCGGCCACCTTCCTAGCCTCGGACATGGCCGCTTGGGCTGCCTCCGCCTCCTTCCTCAACTTCACCAGGCGATCGCGCTCCCCAACCTGCTCTAAGGCCGTCTTCTTCACCTCAGCGTCCCGACTGGCGACGACAGCGTCCTGGGCCTTCAGCTTCTCCTCACGCTCCTGGAGCTGGCTAGCCTATGTGGCCTGCTACTCCTGGAGGGTCCTCAGACCAGCCTCCGCCGCACAACACCGATCCTCAGCTTCTATGGCCTCCTTCTGCGCCAGGTCGCGCGTCGTGGCGGCCACCCCAAGCGCCTTCTGGGCCTCCTCCGTAGAGCCCCAGGCCGCGCGGACAGACACATTAGCCTTGAGCCAACCAGAGATCAACCCCAGGCGCCCTCGTGCCGAATGACAATCCGGGCCCTGAAGCTCACCCTGGAGGAGGTCTAGCGCCGCCCTTGCCTCTTCCAGGGTCCTGGAGGGAGCAGGAACACCGTGACTCGGCCACGTGTTGGTCAAGAGAGGAGACGCCCTCGGAAGCAAGGATACGCTCAACACCACTTCAAGAACCAGGAAGCAAGGATAAGGGAGAAACTTACTGATCAACGAAGGCGTAGTGCCTCTTCATGCTCAGCAGCGGGCGCTGGGGCGGAGCAGCTGGCGTCGAGCCCTTGGGAGCAGGAGAACATGCGGTTGGTGCCACCTAGGACGGCGTCGGCAAAGGTGGGCTGCTGCCCGAAGAAATCACCGTGGTCCTGCTTTTCTTCACAACCGCTCGCTTGTGCTGCTTCAAGGAGGCCAATGCAGACCTCATGATGACACCAGGAGGGCGCGGCACCTCCACCACCGGAGGCTCGCCATCATGATCGTCGTACGGTAGATCACGCAGGAGCTCCCTTTGCTCCGGGGTAGAGGACTCGTCCATGACATCATCATCGGTGGCCTCGGAGGATTGGTCGTCGAAGGAGAGGAGCACCAAGGTTGTAGGCGGCAAGGAAGACCCCAGCCGCACAAACCCGAGCTCGTCGAAGACAGGCATGGCTGCGACGACCTCCTCGGCATCGTCATGGACATACAGTGGGAGCCAGCCTTCTGGGGGGTCGCTCGGGTCCTTTCCCGTCAAGAAGAGCAGCACCTTGTTCAGCTCCTCCTCGGGAAGGGGATCTCAGCGCAGGCGGATCTTGTCGTCATAAGCTCCCACAAGGGACGGGAGCGGTCTTGAAGCGGCGGAACACGCTACTTCAGGAACTCCTTGATGAGCATGGCCCCCATCAGTTTCGTGTCCTTCAGCTCCGTGTCCATCGTCCTCACAAACGGCGTCAAGGCAGGGTCGATGACCTTCTCAGATTTCCACCACTTGTCGGAGACAAGGAAGGCAGTCGGCAGCTCCAGCAAGCTCTGGGAGCTCTTGGCATCCATCAGCACCCACCTCTTCACGGCATACTCCACCTTCTTCTCGGTGCGGAAGATCGCGTTCCCACCCCGCGCTGCGACGAAACCGATGCACCCGAACGGATTGTCACCGGTCTTGCGAAGATAGAAGAAATGGCGGAACAAGGCAACGGAGGGCATCACCCCCATGAACGCCTCACAATAGAAGGCGAAGAGGGACAGAAGGAGGATGGAGTTGGCATGCATGTGGAGTGCTTAGAGATCATAATGATGAAGGATGGTGAAAAAAAAAGGGAGAATGGAGGTACCGGCCCGGAGAAGACGCTGTGCATAAAGAAGGGGAAGAAGTTGCTGCCCATGGGCTCCGGGACAGCGGTGGCGACCCGGAGCATGGTCTTTTCCCACTGATTTTCGGCACTCGCCGTTAGGAGGAGTGTTGTCTGGAGCTTCTCTCCGGTCACGCAAGGCGCCATCAGCCCTGGCTCGTACCAGGCGGCGCCAGCAGCCGAGGAGGAAGCCGTGGCCTTTTCGGCGGCCATCAGGCAGAAGATTTGATGGAGAATCGATAGATCTGGTGAGATCTTCCATGCTGGGAAAGCGGGAACTGGAGCAGGACGAAGAAGGAGCAATGAAAGCCTAGCGGCAGGTGGCACCCCTTTTTGTCAGACTGGAGCAGTTGCCGAGGCAGCGTGGGGAAACGGAGTCGCACACGTCTAATCAATCGCCATGCGTCATCAAGGCCGCAGGCGATTAGGGCCCGCGGCGCTCCGCACTTGCCCTTTGGCTTCGCCTGAAAGCCAAGTACGAGCGCGCCTTGGGCCCGGGGGCTACCGTCGGCGTCCTGGACTTGGGGGTATCCAGTCCTGCCTGCCCGCGGCCCACCGTGTGGCTCCATCAACGGCCTGGTACGGCCCAACTTCGACATCAACACCACAAGACCCTTGCGAGGGGCCAAGCCTCGCGAGGCGGATGACGCCAAGACCCCTGAAGGAGTTGGTCTCCTCAGGAGGGCTCCTGAGGGGCGGAGAGATCTATGCAGCTATCTCATGAGGCTCAGCTGATGTGAGCCATGACGACCAAGGCCAGGCAGGCGCCAGGCGGGTGCAGAGCGTAGGTTTCCTCTTTGGTGCAAGGGAGGCAAGCCACATGCGTGGAGTCCCGAGGAATCAGCCAAAGGTTTCCATTCTGGTGCAACAAGATTAAGACCGCTAGGACAGCAGTACGGAGGTCATCACCGAGCCCACCGCAGCGTCATGATGAGAGGCTTTTCGCAGGCGAAGACTGCTTTTGTCAGGATAGACTATACTACTTGTCCCCTTTCAAATCCCGCCATTTTGGACTCCCTTCCCGCTCATATTTGGGAGGAGGACCAAGGCCACTATATATGGGACTTAGCCACTGATACGTCTCCAACGTATCTATAATTTATGAAGCATTCATGCTATATTACTATCTGTTTTGAATGATTATGGGCCTTATTATACACTTTTATATTACTTTTGGGACTAACCTATTAACCGGAGGCCCAGCCCATATTGTTGTTTTATTGCCTGTTTCAGTATTTCGAAGAAAAGGAATATCAGACGAAGTCGAAACGGAACGAAATCAACTGGAGAAATTATTTTTGGAAGGAAGGCCACCCGATGGACTTGGAGTGCACGTCAGGAGATACAGGAGGTGATCACGAGGGTGGGGCGCGCGCCCTCCCCCCTGGGCGCGCCCCCCTGCCTCGTGGGGCCTCCGTAGCTCCACCGACGTACCCCCTGCACCCATATATACTCACGTACCCTAAAACTTCCAGAACAGAACCTAGATCGGGAGTTCCACTGCCGCAAGCCTCTAGAGCCACAAAAAACCAATCAGGAGCCCTTCCCGACACCCTGCCGGAGGGGGGAACCCATCACCGGTGGCCATCTTCATCATCCCGGCACTATCCATGACGAGGAGGGAGTAGTTCACCCTCAGGGTTGAGGGTATGTACCAGTAGCTATGTGTTTGATCTCTCTCTCTTGTGTTCTCTCTCGTGTTCCCTCTATGGCAAGATCTTGATGTATCCCGAGCTTTGCTATTGTAGTTGGATCTTATGATGTTTCTCCCCCTCTACTCTCTTGTGATGAATTGAGTTTCCCCTTTGAAGTTATCTTATCGGATTGAGTCTTTATGAGAACACTTGATGTATGTCTTCCCGTGATTATCTGTGGTGACAATGGGATATCATGTGCCACTTAATGTATGTTTTGGTGATCAACTTGCGGGTTTCGTGACATTGGGAACCTATGCATAGGGGTTGGCACACGTTCTTGACTCTCCGGTAGTAGCTTTGGGGCACTCTTTGAAGTACTTTTATGTTGGTTGGATGAATCTGAGATTGTGTGATGCATATCGTATAATCATGCCCACGGATACTTGAGGTGACAATGGAGTATCTAGGTGACATTAGGGTTTTAGTTAATTTGTGTCTTAAGGTGTTATTCTAGTATGAACTCTATGATGGATTGAGCGGAAAGAATAGCTTTATGTTATTTTACTATGAACTCTTGAATAGATAGAACAGAAAGGATAACTTTGTGGTGGTTTCGTACCCGACCATAATCTCTACGTTTGTTCTCCGCTATTAGTGGCTTTGGAGTGACTCTTTGTTGCATGTTGAGGGCTTGTTATATGATCTATCTATGTTGTTATTGTTGAGAGAACTTGCACTAGTGAAAGTATGAACCCTAGGCCTTGTTTCCTATCACTGCAATACCGTTTACGCTCACTTTTACCGCTTGTTACCTTGCTGTTTTTATTATTTCAGATTATAAAAACCTATATCTACTATCTATTTTGCACTTGTATCTTCATCTCTTCGCCGAACTAGTGCACCTATACAATTTACCATTGTATTGGGTGTGTTGGGGACACAAGAGACTCTTTGTTATTTGGTTGCAGGGTTGTTTGAGAGAGATCATCTTCATCCTACGCCTCATACATATTAATAAACCTTAGGTCATCCACTTGAGGTAAATTTGCTACTGTACTACAAACATGTGCACTTGTAGGCCCAACAACGTCTACAAGAAGAAGGTTGTGTAGTAGACATCAAGCTCTTTTCTGGCGCGGTTGCCGGGGAGGCTAGGTAAAGGGTACTCACACTCCGTCACTAAGCTCTTTTCTGGTGAGGTGAGTGCTTGAAGGTATATCTTTAGATCTTTCAATCGAATCTTTTTGTTTCTTGTTTTAGCACTAGTTTAGTTTATTAAAGAAAATTACAAAAAAAATGGAGTTAAGTTTGTCTCATACGCTTCATCTTTTTAATATCTTTCGTGAGTATGATGGAAAGGAAAATTGTGCTCAAATGCTAGAAGAAGAATTACATAGAATGCTTGGCATGAAATATGTGAATGATGATCATGATTGCAATGTTGTTAGTATGAATTCCTTGAATATCCATGATGCTAATGATATGCAAAGCCACAAGCTTGGGGAAGCTATGTTTGATGAAGATGATATTTTTTGTCCCCCAAGCTTTGATGAGCAAATTTACTATGATGAAAGCATGCCTCCTATCTATGATGATTATTTTGATGACACATATGCTTTAAAAAATAATGATAACCATGAAACGTGTCATCTTGATCTTAATTTTCAATCACATGATAGTTATTTTGTTGAGTTTGCTCCCACTACTATTCATGAGAAGAATTTTGCTTATGTGGAGAATAGTAAATTTTCTATGCTTGTAGATCATGAAAAGAATGTTTTAGGTGTTGTTTATATTGTTGAATTTATTCATGATGCTACTGAAAATTATTTTGAGGGAGGAACATATGCTTGTAGGAATTGCAATAATGTCAAGTTTCCTCCCTATGTGCTTAAAATCTTGAAGCTATGCTTGTGTTACCTTCCTATGCTAGTTGATTATTGTTCCCATAAGTTGTTTGCTCACAAAATCCCTATGCATAGGAAGTGGGTTAGACTTAAATGTGCTAGTCATATGCTTCATGATGCTTCCGTTATGTTTCAATTCTTATCTTTTATGTGAGCATCATTGTCATCATCATGCCTAGCTAGAAATGCATTAAAGAAAAGCGCTTGTTGGGAGACAACCCAATATCTATCCTTACTGTTTTTGTGTGTCCACATAATTATGCTACTGTAGTAATCATGTTGTATAGCTTATGTTTCAATAAAGTGCCAAATAGAACCTTTGGGAAGACTTGGGTGAAGTTTATATGATCTTGCTGTGAAAAACAGAAACTTTACCACTCACGAGATTGGCTGCCATTTTTTACTGGAGAGTGATTTTAGGTTTATTCTTTTTGAAGATGATTAATAGACAAATTACTTAGGTCCATCAATTTATTTCAGAATTTTTCGGGTTCCAAAAGTATACGTTTGTTACAGATTACTACAGACTGTTCTGTTTTTGACAGATTCTGTTTTCATTGTGTTGTTTGCTTATTTTGATGCATCTATGGCTAGTATTAAGTGGTATGAACCATAGATATGTTAGAATACAGTAGATATTACACCAATATGAATTTATAATGAGTTCACTACAGTACCTAAGTGGTGGTTTTATTTTCTGATACTAAAGGAGCTTACGAGTTTTGTTTTGAGTTTTGTGTGGTTGGAGTTTTCAAGTTTTGGGTAAAGATACGATGGACTATGGAATAAGGAGTGGAAAGAGCCTAAGCTTGTGGATGCCCAAGGCACCCCCAAGGTAATATTCAAGGACAACCAAGCAACTAAGCTTGGGGATGCCCCGGAAGGCATCCCCTCTTTCGTCTTCGTTCATCGATAACTTTACTTGGAGCTATATTTTTATTCGCCACATGATATGTATTTTGCTTGGAGCGTCATTTTCTTTTGTTAAGTTTTTGCTTGCTGTTAGTTATAATAATGTTTTACATCTTTAGTTTCAATAAAAAAGTCAAGGATAGCCATTGCCATGCTTATTTTGCTAGTATACATGTTGCTGTTTGAAAACAGAAAGTTTACCGCTGTTGCAAAAATTTCCTAGAAAAGTCAGAGAATGTTCTAACGTTGAATCTTTTTGCATATTAAGCTCTGATAAATTTATTACAGTGGGAATTTTAGTTCATAATTTTTGAAGTCAGGGAAGTATTGTTACTCTTGCATTATTTACAGACTGTACTGTTTTGGCAGATTGCTGTTATGTTTGCATTGTTTGCATATGTTTGCTTGTTTAATGATTCTATTTGAGGATAGGAATATTAAATATAAAGAGGCATTTAGTATTCAATGTTGAATAATAATTTAAGTGATTTGTTACAGTAGAATATGATAAGGTTTTGCATTGGTTTATACTAACCTATCTCACGAGTTCTTGTTGAGTTTGTTGTGAATGAAGCTTTTGATAAAAAGAAGAGAAACCATGATATGAAAGGAATTGAGGAGACATAAAAGCTCAAGCTTGGGGACACCCAAGGCACCCCAACATAATATTTAAAGAAGTCTCAAGCATCTAAGCTTGGGGATGCCCCGGTAGGCATCCCACCTTTCTTCTTCAACAATCATCGGTTAGTATCGGTTGAGCCTAAGTTGTGTAGTAGACATCAGCCACCACCATAGAGGAGGACTGGAATGAGAGCAAATGGAGCATCACACCAGCTCAAGAACACCTCACCTCCTGAGGCTTGTTCATCCCTTGTACTCGTTCATCCTCAGCCCTTGAGGTAATCCACCACACCATACTGGAGTAGGGTATTACACCACAATGATGGCCCGAACCAGTATAAATCTTTGTGTCTTTGTGTCTCTGTGAGCTCTACGCGCTAGGCTAGGAAGGATCGCGAGTAGGCAGGCTGGACAGGTTGAGATCTCCGCACGCACCCCAGAGTTCGAACCTCACACGGGTTGCCAGATCCCTAAATCCGACAGTCGGCACGGTCACAGCATAGCCGACAACGGCTTAACCGGGCTCCAGTTGTAGCTCGTTCCCCAACCCGCCTCGGAGCTTCGGTGAGCAGTTGGTGAAGGTAAAGCTTTGAAGACGACCTGGGTGCGCTCCTCGTGTGAAGAAGATAAAAGGAAGGCCGCTCAAAAAAAAATAAGAGCAAGGCTGAACAAGCGGGCGTGGTGGGCCAAGAGCACGTGATGGGCCAAGAAACGGAAAACCAACGATGCAAACGTGGATCGGAAGATGCTGAGCGGTGGAATCAAGCGGAGCGTGCCCGACCCGGTACGCAATGTTTCCCTTGTAAATAACGCTTTTGAAAAAAAGGAAAAAAGTTTTTTTTATCACACTCTTATCAATCGTTATCTCGTTCTCACTCAGATGTGTAGAAAAGCCAACAAAACACATTACATATGTGAATTTTTTTACACGTTGCATCTATAATTACAATAATCATCGAAAAGACTTATGGATGGGAGGTGGCGGACATTTGGTATCTCAGTCCTCTTCTCACCTCACAGCTGGACATGTAGACATTGTTGGTACTCTGCCCAAATGTTCCATCTGAAATGCAGATCTGCTTTGGCTCACATCACTCGACATGTTAGTGGCGTACCTATCATAGCCATCCACATTACCGTTACTCCCCGCCGTGTAGAACCATGCATTCATGTGGGTTACGCGCAGCCTCAAGCTCAAGGCACTCATGCAACAACGCCACCACCTCAGTCATCGAGGGCCGCTGCTCTGCCGCCTGGACAGTGCACTTGAGTGCGGTGTCAGCGACTTTCCATACACCGTTTACATCATGGTCGTCATGCATGCGTGTGTCCACTACACCCTCAATATTGCCACGGGCAAGGCGCTGACGCGTCCACTGAATGATACTCGTCGGCTCTAGATCATTCAGGATAGCTGGTTGCCTTGTGACTATCTCAAGTAGCACTACGCCCAAGATAAACACGTCACTCTTGTTGGTCAACTGAAGCATAGCGTGGTACCTGTGAGTATGAAATGTATCAGTGGGTCCAGTTTCAAAGACAATCATGTAAAATGGGTTTTTTGGGACATCTTATATTCAGCAAATCTTACAAGAATTAGCAGAAAATTCACAAAAAAACAATATGATTCTCGCATAAATCAAAGGTTTGTATCCTTAGGTTTGAATCACTCACTGGTAGGTCAATTGTCAATTTTAAGGGAGCATGTTATGAATTTGATCACCCTAGGAGGAAAGGCAGAGTATACATTATGAGCATATAGGTGAGTCATACTACTTTTGAGACAACCAAAGTATATTACTTCAGCTATTAATAATCGGCAAGATTGGATGTGCCTGGGTGTCTCATGTGATGCAGAGGCCTAGGTAGTCCGCTTTACTAAAAAGAAATATTAATAATCAAGAAAATGGTTTTCAAAGCATAATCAACAAGAATTTAGAACAATGCACTTACTCAGGGTCAAGGTAGCCATGTGTTCCAACCACCCTGGCTGTGGACGCATGTGTGTCACCATCGTTATTGAAAGCCTTAAGCAGGCCAAAATCGGTGATCTTGGCCTCCAACCTTGTATTCAGCAGAATGTTGAACGTCTTCACGTCCCTGTGAATGAGGGGCGGATTGCACCCTTGTGCAAATACTCAATCCCTACACATCGACATCACACGCTCTCAACGCCACCACATTTGGAATAATTGCTTCTATTTGTAAAGACGTGTAGAGAAACTTGATTTAAACCTTACCTTGAGCGGATTCCATGGCGATAAGAAGTCTCTGTCTCCAGGTTAAAGTTCTTGTGTTGTTGTCTATCCCTACGATGCAAAAATTGTGAGGTGAATCACATGTACTGGAATTTTTGCTACATGTTCTCACTTTTACAACTAACATATTTATGTTGCCGAAGGATAAGTCTGAATTATTTGAGTGATTTGCATACCTCTAAGATGCTTGTCTAGGGCTCCTTTAGACATGCACTCATAGACAAGAGACATGTTCTCCCCCTCCTTGCAATAGCCAAACAAGGACACTAGATTCTTGTGGTGAATCTTAGCCAAGGTCTGAGCTTGAACGCGAAACAATACATGCACTATGAAACTGGATCTAGCGGTATTAATTACACTCACTTTACTAGATCTCGACAGTTCTCACCTCTGCCAGGAATTCTTCTAAACCTTGGTTGGAAGATTCGGACAGCAGTTTGACAGTCACTTGGGTGCCATCCTCCAAGAAACCATCATAGACTTTCCCGAACCCTCCTCGACCGGTCACTCGTTGGAAGCCATTCGTGATAGCCTCTAATTCACTGTACGTGAATCGGCGATTCTCGAGTCATAGTGAGGTGTGTCCATTGCTGTTAATTTCCTCATTTTGCGGCCTTACACTATTGCTTGTTATTCCTCCAGAGTTGAAAGACCGACCACACAAACAGTGTTAGTTAACCCTTACCTTGCATTAATGTGTCCAAAGTTATGTGTTTAGGAGTGACCTCTCACCTTGATTTCTCCTTCGCATGCAAATTAGTACAAACAGAAGCACAACCATCAGTCCAAAAATATAGGAGGTGCAACATAGACAGCAACCATAGAGTTGCTCTTATTTTTTTCAAACTGGCAGGAGTTGCGTTACTGCAGAGATTTGTATTATTACTATATCTGACAATAGAAAAGGAGATAAGTAAATGGTAACGTTGATCAAGTAAGATATTTGGTGCTTTTTGAAGAAAAAGATCACATGAGATCTGAGGAACCTCACTGTAAATTTCTTCTACTAGAATGTACCAGGTACCAAAGTGTAAGGGACTCATATTGGGTTCTTTTGAGAAGTCCGGAAGGATTTGATCCACTGAGCTGATTTCCTGTTAAATCTCTGAAAGGAAACAAAGTAGTTTCCGATGTCAAACTAAGTATGTTGTGTGCTGAATGAGTTTTGAAAACCTCTATAAATTATGTTACAAATTACTTACAGAAGTGTGAGCAATGACAGTTGTGAAAGGGCATCGGGAATGGAGCCCTCAGATTGTTGTGTGACAAATCCCTGCCAATTAGCAAGATCACGGATAAATAACTTATTACTATACTTGGTGAGGATGTTGTGGTTGGTGTCAGCGTACATGAAATTGAAACCGACGTTCATGGTGTCAAGGAGCTTGTTAGCGGTATTGTCCACGTAGCCCGTCTCTATCGAGATAGCACAATCTATGCAGAGACACACCAATATTTTGTGTGCAGATGAGTGGGCTAAGATAATGTTTATCTATCTATTTGTACTAAACTTATATTATTTAATTATAAACCAGTCAGTCAGTAATATATGTTGTATTTATTGATGCATTATTTGATAAACTATATAGACAAAAATAATTTTATTTTTTTAGAACTAACAACATTGGTAATTAAAAAGGCTCATTTTTATTAAGTACAAATTTATCATATAATTTTTTTCTCACCACTAAAAATACATTTCTTGTGCTACACAACAATTTTATTTTATTAAAAAAATGTTGGTACTATTTATGTTTTTGGCTTGTTTAAGAAAAATATATTTTGTTAGAGTAGGTATCACCATAAAGCAAATAGCAAACAAATAATTTCACATTGTTCCACCAATTTACTATGTCTCTTGATGTATTATAATGTGTTTGTGTATGTATCATTAAATATCCATAGAACTTGGTATTGTGCCTTTTGAGTATATGGATCTAGCAAATACATGAGATGTCTGAAATTAAAGAGTACTGTTTAGATGTAATTAATCAGATATTTCTAAAGTGCATGAAGTGCCAAATATTAGCCTGTCCTTTCAGTAAAACGGAATAAGTCATCCTCAAAGTACGAAGCTCCCCTCTCACTTTATTTCTTTGAATTCGGAAATGTCATCCAATTTATGAATAATTTATCTTTGCCACTATGTGCCAACCCGACCCCAAACCCTACCCCGCAAAGTGGTTCACTTTGCCCACTCGACTCTCTCCCCGTGTGATAAGAGGCTAGGGTTTCACCTATGACACCTTCCATCCTTGCCACGGTAGCCAGCGCCTCCAACCTCCCTCTACTGCTGCTTCTCATATACCCCCTCACTTCTTTTTTGTAGAGAGAGAGTCGGTGTTGAAAGAAGGGTTTTCGAGCACTCAATCTTTTTAGTTTTTGCGGAGATCACCACTCAATCTTTTCTCTGCAAATTTACATGCAATTCAAAGACACTTTCATGTTCATTCACTAGAACACAATTTTCAATCAAATGCGTTTTTGTGGCATTTCTTAAATGTGCCATAAAATTATATTAAAGAATATATTTTTTACAAAAATTGCCTTAATCATTTTTCATGATGTTTTGATCAAAATACTAAGTTAAGGTGTTTCTTCATTATGCCTCAAATGCAGTTTATTTTTATTATTCGTGCGGGAGCACTTGAGATCGGGCTCCAAAACATCTATGAACACTCCCATTGCTCACGCGTAGCGGGCAGCCAATGTATAACTCCATAATTAACACACAGAAAATACCTGTACTTAAATATTACTTCGTCCCAAAATATAAGCCGTTTTTGGTATGCTAAAACGGAGATAGTACAAAAATGGATCATTTGAAGTAAAACAACAACAAATTATATATACCTCATAGGCATAAAAATGGCTTGGTTCACAAAATAAAGCCTTACCATACCAGTGACGCAGCTTGTGGCGGACAGCGTGAGGAGGGGCATCAGGGGCGCAACTTCTAGGGCAAGAAGCATCATTCTAGGATGAGCGAGCAAATAGATAGGCGCACTTCACTGCGCCGGTGATTACGGCATTGACCAATGTGTAGAACCTCTTCAGAAACATTACTGTCTGCTGAATGAATGAAGTCCTGAAGTTTTCATAAAAAAATGCAAATAAAATTCAGCTGGGTGGACACGTTAATATGTATTGGTGCATGTGACAGACATTATTTTTAGATGCACCTGCCGCTGAAATTACAAGAAGGTGATTCTACAGTTGTTTAAAAGGAAATTGGTTCTGTCAGAATGCAAAAGGATAATGTATCATACCTACTCCATCCATTCCAGAATATTACATAAGTAGAAAAATTCTTGATTTCAGTATGACAACGTATCGATTATCAACTGTGTCCTTAAACTACCACACTAGAAATATTTGATAATTTTTGCCCGTGTATGACCAGGAGTAATGAGTATCAAGAATTCAAGATGCAGTTGCTCTGCTACAGGATTTGAAGGACACAAAAGATTCAAAGCAGTATCAGTGAACATATAGATTTTCCAGCTTTTTCAAAGCTATGATCATTTGGACCTCCAATACGAAGAAATGCAATAATATGTGTGCCAAATACTTCTTCAAATAAAAATAAGGAGATTAACTTTGCAAGTAAGCTGGAGTAGTAAATATATCAACCAACATTCATCTCATGAGGCCTTTCCTTTGTGCATCACGAGCCAAGTATTGCTACAGTACCCTCAAACAGTCAATTTGATATCCCAAAACACTAGGGAGCAAATAGGGATTTTAAGAACAAACATCCTATCATTTTTGGCAAACTATGTTAACTTTTACTCCTTCACCTTGTTACTGAAAGCATAGGCTATGCTCCTCACAGAAAAGGACTATGAGACAGAACTGTCCTTCATTAAGCTTACTTGCTAGTTATTTTTTTGGAAGAACCAAATAGTCTTTTTCCTCCAAACAATGCAAGATCTAAAAGCCATACATTAATTGCTGAATCAAAATGAACAACTAGCTTGCAATCATTCGCAATTTAGAATGCCAAGACATGCCACATCACAATAACATGACAAGTAGTAAAATAGTTGCATGACAATCTCTAAAGCATTACACATAAGTCACAAAGTACCATGTTTCCAGTTTTGCACAGTGACAAGACATTGCCACAAAACCTGACGGGGCACAACAATCTAGTCAACCTTGTCCACAATGTCCACAAGGCCACTGGAGGGATCCGTCAAGAACAGAATATGGTCAAAAGATTGCCAACATCAGCAGCTGTAAATTCAAGTTGAGCATTTGGAGAAGGCCTGCTATCAACATGTAGCTGGCTGTGTTGATCAGCTACCCATTCCTCAGTATATTGGTCCTTGACACCAAACCTCATTAACTCGAGCACTTTACCATTCAGGAGAAAGAACTTGGCAAAGTTGACATCCGTTCTGCTGCCAATATAAAACTTCAACTCTACTTCTCTGAGATGATCGAGGCATTCAATAGGATCTTGTGGTTGAAGATGATGCACATTCTCCATATCATTTCCAGGACATGACTGAAACAAAATAATAAGACAATTACACAATAGAAAAACTGACCCCCACCTGACAATTAAAACAAGGTTTTACTCACTGGAAAAATGTATGAAATGGACGTGAAGCTACTTTTAACACCAAAAACTATCAAAGAAAGAAGAGAGTCACCGTGATGTAGAGCTTTTCCAAGCAAGGAAATTTTTTGAGGAAGACTATGGCTGCATCAAGATTAGGGCCACTAGACGTGAGATGCAAAACCTTGACGCTGCGCATCAGAGCTTTCAAGTTGCCAGCAACCAATCCCTAATAACAGAGAAGGCATAAACATACAACAGGATCAGAAAGAAGCCTACTAATATGACGCGTAATACTGAATCTTAGATTAGATGGCCACGGCTACCTCAGAAATTGCAGACCCAAGCTTGAGTTTAGTAAAGTCGTCTGTCATGAAGCCAAAGGTCTCGAGTTTCGGTGCCTTGATTAGCCAGATGGTTGAGTCTGGATGAGGATTAGTTCTGATCAATCTTTCCAGTCTGGGGGCATTCTCTATGACTAGTTGACAGCCATGGCAACCGTCCTTTGTGCCGATTCTCTTAAGAGTTGCTGAACTGATGACCAGGTAGTAGACGCCGTGGCACCTGTCCAGCAGCAAGCTCTCGAGGACAGGGCAGCCCGCGAGCAGGCGGGAGAGGGTGTCTGCCCGTACGGAAATGAATCCCATGCTGAGCTTCTCAAGGCAAGGGAAGCTAAACGGCGGCGGCGCGTCGTCCACAAAGAGCTTGCAGTTGCCGAAGCTGGCCACGCGCAGGGTCGTCGCGAAGCGGAGAATGGACAGCGACATCAGAACATCGTACTGAGGGAGCCAGAGGTCGATCTCCTGGAGATCTCGGAGGGCGGGGGACCCGAGCCAGCCGTCCGGGTCGGTGATGTGGAGGCAGGCGGTGAGGAAGCGGCGCGCGGGGCCCGGGTGGTCGGAGAGAATCTTGGAGACGGCGGCGGCGCGGTCGCTGTCGCACCCGTCGATGTGGGAGACGTCGAGGTTGAGCGGGGAGGAGCGCCATAGGGGGCGCCAGCGGCGGGAGAGGGATGTGGCGCGCACGGCGGAGTCAATGGGGAGGAGGGATATGATTATGCTGAGGATCTCACCGGGGAGAGAGCTAATCAGATCGACTTCCGGCAGATCCGGTGCCCTCTTGGCTACAGAAATCGTCGTCGCCGCCGCCGCCGCCGCCGCCATGGTCTAGGGCGCACGAGAGATGTCCCGAGGAGTGACACTGAGCAGACTTCACGCAACTTCGGCGCCCCTTTGGGCTGGCTGGAGGCAGCCCACTTCGGCTCCTGGCTCTAAAGAGGCCGAAATGGAGCACAATAATGTGCTGGGCTGCAGGACCTGGTGTTAGTTTGGGTTCAAAGCATGCACAGTTTTTTTTTCAAAAAAAATTGCAAAGTTTTTTTTCTATGCAGCATTTTTTACTGTACAGAGAGCTTTTTTTATGGTAAATGGAGCGCCAAATATGCGGCATTTGTTTTAGAAAAAGATCACAAATTCTCGCAGTTAACACAAGTTATAATTTAGAAGAAAAACTAGTTTTGTCACGTGTCATACAACAAAAGCTTCATTTGCATATAAGTTTGGAAATCAAAGTGATCACACATCTAAAGACATGAAACATGATTACTTCACAAACTAGGGGCTATGGCGATAGCTAGTTCATGCTTAAACAAATCCATGTTAGATGCACGTTCACTAGTGCAGAATCGGGCTTTAGCGCCGGTTCGTAACGGCCTTTAGTGCCGGTTCGAGAGTGGGAACTAAAGGTCCCCCCTTAGTACCGGTTCGTCACGAACCGACGCTAAAGTGACACCACGTGGCATGAGCCAGGCCCGGATGCGTGTAGGGCTTTTGTACCGGTTCATAACACCAACCGGTACTAAATGTTTGGGTGTGTTTTGTTTTTTTACCTTTAATTTTGTGTTTTCAATTTAATTTAGTGATTGTTTTACATTATAATGAGTTGTTAAATCATTAGGTGAAAGTACCGTAGATTAGTTCCGACTGGATGCATGTGGATCCTAGCTATAGCTAAGTGATCAAGTATATGCCAGATCCATATTATACTTGATCACCTAATTGTGATCAAGTATAATATGGATATGACATATACTTCATCACTTAGCTAGGATCCATCCAGCTGAAACTAATCTGCGGTTTCTTTTATTAAATGATATAATAACTCATCATCATCATCATCATATTGATATAAAGACTCTTTCATCATATCATCAACATCAGTATAGTAGCTAGCAAAAAATCATCATAGTCGTCATTATCACTATTTAATCATTATAGTCATTACCGCTATCTAATCACCACCAACACTAGCTTAAAGAAGAAACATTCACTTGTACCAGAAGCAAAAATATCATCGAGCTCAACATGATGGTCATGATATTATAAGCGTTCATAACACCACAAAAGCAAATCACTCTTTGAGATTAAGTTCAGGACAAAGAACACGGATATGAGAGGACAAGTACTAAGAGCATGAACTAGCTAAATCACTCATGCTGCTCTCTCTCTCTCAGGTAAAATAGCATAGAACATGTATAGCTCTCCTGATTCATCATACTGGAGCATGCAGATGAACCTGTCTCCTAATCGTGGGTTGCGCTTCTCATTGCCGCCCCCTAGTACTTCTCTGCGATCGTTAACAATTTTCCTCCAATCTTTCACTGTTAAGCATTCATTGCTTCTAGAAATCCTGAATGCACTCATGTGCAATGCAGGATATCTTGGCCGTAAGCTAACAATTGACATGCAACCTTTAGTCTCGATCCACTGAGGCACAACTATCATTGAGAGTCTCTGTTGAAGAACATCATATAGTAATTAATATACTTAGCAATGAAAATTTAGCAAAAAAATTATGTATGCAAAAGATGCACTGAGGACAAATAGTAAAAATCTTACCATCATTCCTAAATAGATGTGACCGTAGTTCAGTACGATCACTATTGGTCGCACGTTTTGAGTACTAACATTTCTAAGTGCAGGAAGAAAATTTGTCTTGACAATATGAAGATCCTCAAGCCATGAAACATAATGACTTATCTCCTCGCAGTTTAGTTCAGCTCCGGGACAGTAGTAGGTCCTGTCTACCAAGCGCCAGACATGTTTGCTTGAATGGAAATAAGCTGTCAATAGAAATTAGTTATCAACTATTTTTGAATAAACAATATCAAGACATAAATATGGTTGAGAAGAACTCACATAATGGTAGAACTGGAGGCGTCTGCACATCGACCCAGATGTCTCTATTACCTTCAATATCATCTTTCAAACGAATATCAAAGGTGATAACCATATCAGGCTCAAATGCATAAGGTTTGCATAGTGCTTGCCAAGTTTTGCATTCAAAATAGGTGTACGTGTCTGCATTGTATACTTTGACGTTGAAAGTATAACCATGCTTAGTTTTCAGGTAAACTCTCTTTACCTCCATAGTTTCTATAGCATTGAAATCTATCTTATCCAAGACAAAAATTCTTGCATGGCAGGGGATGCGCTAGTAGAATAGTGAAAATTAAAAATTATAAGTTGAAGCAAATGAAGCATATATAAGTCATGCTTAATTATGAAAAAAGACTTGTCGTTGTGACTTACTGTATCAAATTCGAAGGTCTCATCCAGCTTGATGCTGAATCGTCTATCATCAACAAAGAAATTTTTGTCGCACAGACCGCGCTGATCTTCACAGTATTCGCACATAATGAAATCTTTTTCGTCGTCAGACGACATTTCCTATGTTCATATAGGTGAAACATTAAACACTTACTAATTCTATTAATTCAACTACTTCTATTAATTCAACTAATTCTGTTAATTCAATCAATTTAACTAAGCATTTACTAAAAATAAACTTGTTTATTAATTTTCTTACTAAAATAAACTAGTTCTATTAAAATCTCATATACCTAAATTTTAATTAGATCATCAAATCTCATATACCTAAATTTTCTTACTAAAAATAAACTAGTTCTATTAATTCAACTAGTTTAACTAAACATTTACTAAAAATAAACTAATTATATTAATTCAACTAGTTCAAATAATCTCATATACCTAAATTTTCTTACTAAGAATAAACTAGTTCTATTAATTCAACTAGTTCAACTAAGCATTTACTAAAAATAAACTAGTTATATTAATTCAACTAGTTCAAATAACTTATATATACCTAAATTTTCTTACTAAAATTAAACTAGTTCTATTAATTCAACTAGTTCAACTAAGCATTTACTAAAAATAAACTAGTTCTATATTCATCTAGCTAACAATTGACATTAATATTTAACAACTTTTCTATCTAATTCATCTAACATTAACATTCTAACATTCGTATCTACGAAATTCATCTAACATTAATCTAAACAATAGAAAACAGAAAATAAGTTAAAAAATATGTGTGTGTAGTACTGTGTGTGTGTTATGCGTGTGTACATGCCTGTGTACATGTGCATGTGTGTGTGTGTGTGTGTATGTGTGTGTGTGTGTGTATGTGTGTGTGTGTGTGGGTACGAGCAGGCCGGGGTGTGGCGGCGTACGGGCGGCGACGGGGACGGCGCGACGACGGGCGGCGGGCCGGGGGTGATCGACGGCGCGATCGAGACGGCGACGTACGTAGTACGGGGCGTCGGCATGAGACGACGACGACGGGGACGGCAACAACGGGCGGCAGGGGCGACGACGCGCGGCGGGGGCGGGGGCGACGGCGCGACGGCGGCGGTGATGTCGCGCGAGAAGTGGAGAAGAAGTGGTCGATGGAACTGATTTTTCGTAAGTGCCATATATATAGGAGGAGCCTTTAGTACCGGTTGCAGCCACCAACCGGTACTAAAGGCCAATTTTGGCCAGGCCAAGCGGTGGGAAACGAGGGCCTTTAGTACCGGTTCATTACCCCAACCGGTACTAAAGGACAACCCATTAGTACCGGTTGGAGCCACCAACCAGTACTATTGGTCGTGCGCTGCCACCCGCGGTGCACTATGTTTAGTCCCACCTCGCCGAGCGAAGGGCAGCCGCACTGGTTTATAAACCTAGCCGCGGCTGCTCTTTCGAACTCCTCTATATAGCAGGCTTCTGGGCCTAACCAGGGCGCGCTGCCCTGTGAGCCTGCCGGCCCTTCTGGCTTGAATTTGCACACCCTTGGTCTGGCAGGCCCACCGGACAGCGCCCCAACTATTTTTTATATAGTTTTTTTCTTTTCTGCATTATTTATTTTCTTCTATTTATTTTTGAGTAAATTTTTTATACAGTTTTTTCTTTTCTGCTTTATTTTTTCTTCTATTTATTTCTGAGTAGTTTTTTTGTTGTATTTAGTTTCTTTGTGAATATTTTTGCTTTATATAGTTTTTTCTTTTCTATATTTTTTTTCTTCTATTTATTTTTGAGTAATTTTTTATATAGTTTTTTCTTTTCTGCTTTATTTTTTTCTTCTATTTATTTCTGAGTAGTTTTTTTTGCTGTATTTAGTTTCTTTGTGAATATTTTTGCTTTAGTTGCTTCGAATGCTGCATAATGCTTTATTTTGGAGTGATTTTTCAATTTCACGGTCATTTAGCTCTCTAAACAAATTGATGACGTCGCTTCGAATGTTGCATAATGCCGGCTCAAAAAAAGTCTGAAGTTCAAATAAGTTAAAAAAATATCGTGCCCGTGTAACAGATGAGTTCTCGTCCGAAACCTTGATACTCCGAAGTTTGTATACGAAGTGCGTCCAGTTTTTGCCATGACCTTCTCTACTCTTTCGTACATGCTATGCGGGTGAAATGATAATACCATGCCAAGTTTCAACATTTTCAGAGTTCATTTTGTTGTGATTTACTGTTTCACGGTCATTTAGCTCTCTAAACAAATTGGTAAATGACTAAAAAACAACAACTGATGTCAAAACATGTTGGAAATTGATGACGACGCTTCAAATGCTGCATAATGCTGGCTCAAAAAAAGTCTGGAGTTCAAATAAGTTAAAAAAATGAAGTGCCCGTGTAACAAATGAGTTCTCGTCAGAAACCCTGATACTCCGAAAGAGATTGTCCAGTTTGTACACGAAGTGCGTCCAGTTTTTGCTGTGACCCTCTCTACTCTTCCGGACTTGCTATGCGGGTGAAATAATGATACCATGCCAAGTTTCAACATTTTCAGAGTTCATTTTGTTGTGATTTACTGTTTCACGGTCATTTAGTTCTCTAAAAAAATTGGTAAATGACTGAAAAATAACAAATGATGTCAGAACATGTTGGAAATTGATGACGTCGCTTCGAATGCTGCATAATGCCGGCTAAAAAAAGTCTGGAGTTCAAATAATTTAAAAAATGAAGTGCCCGTGTAACAGATGAGTTCTCGTCCGAAACTCTGATACTCCGAAAGAGATTGTCCAGTTTGTACACGAAGTACGTCCAGTTTTTGCCGTGACCTTCTCTACTCTTTCGCACATGCTATGTGGGTGGAATGATGATACCATGCCAAGTTTCAACATTTTCAGAGTTCATTTTGTTGTGATTTACTGTTTCACGGTCATTTAGCTCTCTAAACAAATTGGTAAATGACTGGAAAACAGCAAATGATGTCAGAACGTGTTGGAAATTGATGACGTCGCTTCGAATGCTGCATAATGCCGGCTCAAAAAAAGTCTAGAGTTCAAATAAGTTAAAAAAATGAAGTGCCCGTGTAACAGATGAGTTCTCGTCCGAAACCCTGATACTCCGAAAGAGATTGTCCAGTTTGTACACGAAGTGCGTCCAGTTTTTGCCATGACCATCTCTACTCTTTCGCACATGCTATGCGGGTGAAATGATGATACCATGCCAAGTTTCAACATTTCCAGAGTTCATTTGTTGTGATTTATTATTTCACGGTCATTTACAGAGAATGATAGATGAAGGAAATGCAGAGAGTGATAGATGAAGCAATGTTTTGTGCAGCTAGCGGCGGCTGCCATGCGCGCAAGCATATAGAGTATGTGCTCACCTGAGCTATTGACACTAGTAGAAAAACACCTATTAGACCTGGTTCGTAAGGGCCTTTAGTCCCGGTTCATGAACCGGGACTAATGGGTCGTTACTAATACCTCCACCCATTAGTCCCGGTTCAAACACGAACCGGGACAGATGTGCCTCCACGTGGCCGGTCCGCCGAGCCCAGTCAGGGGGGCCTTTGGTCCCGGTTGGTGGCACCAACCGGGACCAAAAGTCCATGTGTTTTTTAAAAAGTGGCTGCTTTAGGGGTTTTGGGGGTTATTTTTAGGTTGTTATTATAGCTAGCTAATAGAGAGAAGTGTCCTCTCTTATATCTTCGTCCTTGGTTTACCCGCTGATATAATAACTCATGCATGCTCACATCATACATCATCATATATAATAACAAGTCCTACTAATCATGCATCATCATACAACTTCTACTCGTTATTAATAATAAGTCATACGATCATCATCCTCATAGTCATCGAACCCAACCCTACATAATTGTTCTTAGCACATGATCATCAGTATCAGGTAGGACCTAAACACCCTGAAGGTAAAATAGCATAAAACAATATAGACCCTGACTCTCCATTATGAAGAATGGCGATCATCCTGTCTCCAATTCTTGCCCTTCGCTGCTTTTTGCTTCCAAGAAGCTCCTTACGACTGTCCATACATTTTTTCCATTCTTTGATTGTCATGTCTCCACTTCTTTTAGAAACCCGGTATGGACAGTTGAGATTCGTAGGAAGACCTGGTTGTATGTTCAAAACATGAAGGGTACTGTGCGTATACATCAGATGAGGCACACAATCATTCGGGATTATCTGTTGAAAAACATAGTAATAACTTCATAGTTAGCAATGATGTACTAGTTTTAGAAGTGTGCAAAAAGATGCACGGATGTCGTAATAGTAAAAAATCTTACCAGGGTATCTCCATGGTAGTTACCGTAGTTCAACACGTGCACTAGTGGCACGTATTGACCATAATGTTGAGGAGTTTGATTGTAGATATTGTAATTCTCAAGATCAGTACAAAATGCGACCAGATGATTTTTCTCCTGATAAGTTAATTCGGAGCCTTCGGTGTAGTAGGTTCTGTCTACCATCTTCCGCACATTCTTTGAAGAATGAAAATAATCTGTCAGTGGAAATAAGTTGTCAACTATTTTGAAATAAACAATATAAATTACTTAATAACTATGTTAAGCTCACATGGGGGAAGAATTGGAGGTGTATCCACAAGGACCCAAATCGAAGGTCTCTCTTGCTCGATTGTAGGATCACCAAGATCCATGGTGACAAGCATACCCTCGTCAAAACCATACATCTTGCAAAGTGCTTCCCAATTTTTGCAACCAAAATGGGTTACACTCTGAGCATTTTACAGCTTTACTTGAAAATCCACACCATGATGGGTACTTAGGATATTTTTTTTGGTTTCCATCCTTTCATGGTCTTCAAAACCCATCCTCTCCAAGACATAGCATCTTGCAAAGCATGGGATAAGCTAGTCGAATTGGAAAAGATGAAAAATACACGTTAAAATAGTTGAAGTCGTGCTTAATTACGACAAAAACTATTGTCGTTGTTGCGTATCATATGAACATCGCAGGTCTCCTCGAGCTTAAAGCTGAAGCACCGATCTTCGTCCAGCTCAATGAACCTGTCGCAGATACCTCGGTCGTCGTGGCACCAGTCGCACTCCCCCGGGCGGTTTTCGTCGTCCGGCGAGTACGACATTTCCGGCCTATGTTCATAATTCAAATATTAAACTAGATCATTATTATTAATCACGGGTTGACTATCGGTGATGTACGTAGCTCCTCCTTTCATTCCCGAGTGCATTATTATATTAAATTGTCTAGCACACGGGAATGAAGAGAACTTATCCAATTTGAGCATTCAATAAGCAAAACCAAATCATAAAATAAAGTAGTATTCAAATTAGCATGCATTCAATAATTATAAGCAAAAGTACACCATCTCTTGGTGTCCGTACATCATCGAATATTATCACTAATACAACTAGAACCGTAGAGCCCGACGGGTATCGACACGGGCGGTGGACACCCAAAGATAAGGAACCATCACAGGATCATAGCTCCAGTGAGATCCCTGAAAAACTTGCCAGGTATTGTCGAACCTGCCCTCCAATGCAACCATGTAGCGACGGACGTGCTCGTCCTCCTCGCTGATACGGTGACGTACTACCTCCGCGGTGTCCGGAAGCCTCAGCACCGTCACTGGCCCACGCGACCGCCACCAAACAAGGATCGGGTCAACAACAGGTTGCCTCCTCACCAACCTACGTCCACCGAAAGGTAGCACCTCCCAATACCAGCCCGGCGGAGCCCAGTCCCGAACATGGCCCTGATAAAGCAGGCCTCCACCGCCGAGTCGACGACGACGAGGATGCGGGATAGGCATCTCCGACGTTGATGTGGGAACTACTTCTATATATAGTTAAATAAAGTAGTTTTATTAATTAAATTAACTATCTAGTTCAACTACTAAGCACTTACTATAAATAAATAAAGTAGTACTTACTAAAAACAAACTACTTCTATATATAGTAAAATAAATTAATTTATTAAATCAACTAGCTAGTTCAACTATATATAAACTACTTCTTATTTTTTTCGTTTTTCTAAATACTATGAACAAAAAAATCATTAAAATTCTATGAACAAAATTAATTACACAATCTAAATATCACCAAAAAAATCTATTAACAATAATATCACCAAAAAAAATCTATTAACAGAAAAAAAATCTAACATAATATGAAAAAATTAATTACACAATCTAAATTACACAATATGAACTACATATCTAAATTACTACACATCTAATCTAACAAAAAGATCTATTAACAATAATATCACCAAACATGCATATTCAACAATAATATCACCAAAAAAATCTATTAACAGAAAAAAAAATCTAACAGAATATGAACAAACTAATTACACAATCTAAATTACACAATATGAACTACATATCTAAATTACTACACATCTAATCTAACAAACAAAAATCTATGAACTACAAAAAAAATCTAACAAAAATAAAAAAAGTTGCTCACGGTCGGCGACGGCGAAGGCCAGGTGTCGCGGGGCGGCGACGGCGTCGAGGCGGCGCGGGCCGGGGTGGCAGGGCGGGCGGCGACGGCGCGCGGGGCG
>LT934112.1:581654386-581801001 GCA_900231445.1 Triticum turgidum subsp. durum | reverse complement strand
AATAGAAGAAAAAATAGTTGTGATTAACTTTACTAAAAAAATGAGCATAGATGCTTATTTTTAATGACTTATTAAAACTCAGAAATAAAAAGAAAAAAATAAATATAGCAGAAAAGAAAAAAAACTATATAAAAACTACTCTGAAATAAATAGAAGAAAAAATAGTTGTGATGCATAGATGCTTATTTTTAATGACTTATTACAACTCAGAAATAAAAAGAAAAAAAATAAATGTAGCAGAAAAGAAAAAAACTATATAAAAAACTATTCAGAAATAAATAGAAGAAAAAATAGTTGTGATTACCTTTACTAAAAAAATGAGCATAGATGCTTATTTTTAATGACTTATTACAAGTCAGAAATAAAAAGAAAAAAATAAATATAGCAGAAAAGAATAAAAACTATATAAAAAACTAATTAGAAATAAATAGAAGAAGAAATAGTTGTGATTAACTTTACTAAAAAAATGAGCATAAATGCTTATTTTTAATGACTTATTAAAACTCAGAAATAAAAAGAAAAAAATAAATATAGCATAAAAGAAAAAAACTATATAAAAAACTACTCTGAAATAAATAGAAGAAAAAATAGTTGTGATTAACTTTATTAAAAAAATGAGCATAGATGCTTATTTTTAATGACTTATTACAACTCAGAAAAAAAAATATAGCAGAAAAGAAAAAAAAACTATATAAAACAGTACTCAGAAATAAATAGAAGAAAAAATAGTTGTGATTAACTTTACTAAAAAAATGAGCATAAATGCTTATTTTTAATGTCTTATTACAAGTCAGAAATAAAAAGAAAAAAATAAATATAGCAGAAAAGAATAAAAACTATATAAAAACTACTCAGAAATAAATAGAAGAAGAAATAGTTGTGATTAACTTTACTAAAAAAATGAGCATAGATGCTTATTTTTAATGACTTATTAAAACTCAGAAATAAAAAGAAAAAAAATTAATATAGCATAAAAGAAAAAAAAATATAAAAAACTACTCTGAAATAAATAGAAGAAAAAATAGTTGTGATTAACTTTACTAAAAAAATGAGCATAGATGCTTATTTTTAATGACTTATTACAACTCAGAAATAAAAAAAAAATATAGCAGAAAAGAAAAAAACTATATAAAAAACTACTCAGAAATAAATAGAAGAAAAACTAGTTGTGATTAACTTTACTAAAAAAATGAGCATAGATGCTTATTTTTAATGACTTATCACAATTCAGAAATAAAAAGAAAAAAATAAATATAGCAGAAAAGAATAAAAACTATAAAAAAACTACTCAGAAATAAATAGAAGAAAATATAGTTGTGATTAACTTTACTAAAAATATGAGCATAAATGTGCTTATAGAGAAAATTCGACCTAAATTCATAATAAATTTCTACCAATTTGAGAGAATTCAGTTTGAATTTAGGTCAAATTCCCTGTATAAGGGCATCTATTTTCATTTTGAGAGGAGCTCAACACGACAGAGAGGGAGGGACTTATAAACCGGTGTGAACCCCCTTCGGTTGGCGAGGTGGGACTAAACTCTGGCCGCAACGAGGACCAATCCTTTAGTCCCAGTTGGTGGCCTGAACCGGGACTAAAGGGCAGCCTTTGGTCCCGGTTCAAGCCTCCAACCGGGACCAATAGTGGTGGGCCAGGAGCGAGGCGAACCGGGACCAAGAGGTCCAGACGAACCGGGACCAATTACCCACGTGGCCCGGCCGGCCACCGGGGCTCATGAACCTGGTCCAGTGCCCCCATTGGTCCCGGTTCTGGACTGAACCGGGACTAATGGGCTGGCCCTGTCTGGACCATTGCCCCCTTTTCTACTAGTGCGACCTGGCCATGGACTTGAAGAACGCCCCCACCATCGCCGGCGACTTCGAGAAGAAGCAAAAACAGCCACCAGGCCGCCATTTCGCTTGTGCCAGCGACTACACACTGAACACAATATAATGTATGTCCGTCTAACATAAGTTTTCGCTTTATATAGAGGTAATATCACCGGAAGTCATTGAACTTGCGTCGCACGTTCAGTTTGGTGCTAGAACTTTGAAAATACGATTTTCTAGTCACATAACTTAACTCAAGCGTGCATATACGGTCACACTACGCATATGCGGGCGTATCCATGTGTATGGCCCCACTTGTCAGTGACTGATGGCGCTGGGCGTGATGTATTTTTACATAGAACACTCTGAAAATAATTATTTTCTGAAACAATCAACCACAACGACATGTTTTTTGCACAAAACACACTCAAATTATTTTTTACAGAAAAGCAGGACTATGATACTGTACATATATGTATTTTGTCTAATATGGATAATCAACATATATGTACTTCACGGGGACTCATATGGAGCTTAATTGAGCTGCGGATACTACGGCCCATTTTGCATGCCCTATTTTTTAAAAGATAATTTGTAAGTAATAAAGGTACATTCACATATTTGTGTGTTAAAAAATATTATATATACAAATAGTGATTACTAGATAAAAACATTTAAATATACACTTGTGGCTTATATTTAGTTAATATGGACACTGATAATGTTTATTAAATATTTTTTAAATTCAAAAAAATGTACACTTGAGGCTTATATTTAAATTATAAAATATGATGAACACAAACATTTACTAAATATTTATGACTATTCACTTGTGTAAAATTTTTATTCATGACTTATATTCAAAAAAGTTATATAACTTACATATTAGCCATGACTGAATATTTGTTTAACAGTTTAAATTTTAAATTATTAATATTTTTAATTATACAAACATTGAACTATACAAAATGTGTGTATATATAATTACCGAAATGTTCGTATAATTAAAATAATATTTTTGAAAACCAAATATGCAATACGCACATTTATATAGTACACATGTTTATATATATTTTTAAATACCGCAGATAAAATGGGCCGCAGTCTCCATAGCCTATTTAAACTCCACATGCGTCCTCGTTTAATATATATAAAGTTCCTGATCCAATTTAGACATCCAGATCTGACCGGTTGTAGTGGCTAGATTGTATTGATTTAAACAGTTGGTTGCAGGTTAAAGTCTTGGTAGCTTCTTTTTGGCGTCAATTTTTTGCATTTGCATTCTCGGGTCAAAAAATAGTTGGTCGTCTGTTCGAGTCCTGGCATGCCATTTTTGTTGTTAATGTTCGCATATATGTGCAGTATTGTGGTCCTCTTTTCTGTAAATAAAAAAAGTTAGGGTGTTTTATGTAAAAATACATCATTGCGGTTCACTTCTTCCGCAAAAAAATTAGGGTGTTCTATGTAAAATACGTCGCGCGTAGCGTCGTTAGTCACTGACAAGTGGGGTCATACACATTGATATGCATGTATACATGTATTGTGACCGTATCTGCACGCTTGAGTCAAGTTAGGTGACCACAAAACCGTATTTTCGAAGTTTTAGCACCAAACTGAACATGCAACACAAGTTCTGTGACTACCGGTAATATTACCTCCTTTATATAAGAAGAAGTTAAGTATGTGCAGCTAGCACACTTACCCAGTTGGGGAAGATCACATGGACATGGGGGCGCCATGGGTTGACTTGCATGCAAGCAAGTCAGTCAACCGCCTTAGCTGGGCTCACAGGGTGGGCTCATGGCCAGGGATGCCCAGATTGAGCTTGATTGAAATCGTAGATTTTTCGCCTACAAAACTGATATCGAGAACTTTTAACTGTTTCCTGCGCGATTCTCGGCAGCCAGCTTGTTTAACCTCTATGATTACTGATTCGATCGGCGAATTGCTGCGGGCAAGCACGTTATTAGTCTCGGTGTTTTAGAGCAAGTTGCACCAAGTATCTGGACTTGGAGCATATCATGTTTGAGCGAGGTAACTAAGTGTTCTGGACTGGACATGCGGTGACTTTGCACCGTTTCTGTCCCGTGACCAGACGGAATCAACCAAGATGACCAGAAGTCTGCTACGTAACACGCGTGTGATCCCAGTGGCAGTGTACATAGAATGTCCCAATTGGGCTCGGGAGCGCAGCACGAAGAAGGTAGCAACTAGTCAACTACTCCCTCCGTTCCTAATTATTTGTTTTTTTAGAGATTTTAAATGGACTATCATGTACGGATGTATATAGACATATTTTAGAGTGTAGATTCATTCATTTTGTTTTGTATGTAGTCACTTGTTGGAATCTCTAGAAAGGCAAATATTTAGGAACGGAGGAAGTAGCAAGCAAACCACACGAGCCAGCGCACGGGCTACTACACGCATACAAAACTAGTGAGCCCGCGAACGTGAAACAAGCTCAACAGGATTCAAATTCTCGACTTGGCATTGCTGGTCATATTTTGCTGGATTATTTTCAGACTTTTCGGCAATGTTCACTTAATGAGAGAAGACTTTCCCCCTTGACTACGAGGCATCTGTGGTGACTTCATCAATCTCAAGATCTGATACTGGTTTAGTATTTTGAAGGTGCTCATAGGAGTAGATTGTGCGCGTGTGCATTTAGAGGTGTGAGTGTATGTGTATATTTGTGGGCATCTATGATTGTAATGTGTAAAAAATAAAACTAATGAGCCCACAACGCTTGGACTATTAGATGCGGTCATTGGTTGGCCCATCGCAACAAAATGTGAAGTGTATCTTTCCACACCCCTGAAAACAAAAATCCTTCTGCAAATTCTTCCTTTTTCTTTTTCTTTTCTTCTAGAAAAGAAGAATGACACTTTCAGTACTGGACGAGTGATAGTTCAAAGTGGATACTATCCGTGTACTACTCCTAATCCAAGAGATATCCATAATATTTTTCAGTCAGTGATGTCGGTGAAATTCACTGAATTTCAATAAATTTCAGTCGCCGCCAAACTAATTACCTTTTGGCCATATACCCTGTCATTTCAATTGTACACAGGAAATTCAAAAAATATATTCCAATATTTGATACAATTTCCAGTAAATTTTTTAGTCATTTAACCTAAATGCAAACTGAAATCACTGAATTTCAGTGATTTTTGGTAGTGCCTGAAATATTTATGGAACATAATAAAAACCTTCCATGCCGAAGGAAAACTGCGGGAGGTAGCGGCACGGGTTTTCAACGGGATAGTAATAGCTAATGTACACTACTACTACTGCTGCTACTATAGAGTATCTCTGTTATCACTATATCCCACAATTCGACGACAATGAAGTAGACTGAGTAAAGTCTGAAACAAACCTTGAATTCATATGGCTCTATGTTCTATGGTTTTCAACAATGAAGTAGACTGAGTAAAGTCTGAAACAAACCCGTAGTTTGTGTTCTTACCTTGTTTGGATCCAATATACATGTTCTGAACTTACTTTATAGGTCTCCTATCTTAGAACATAGTATATGATCCTTTGCTTGCCAATTTAGGTGATGGAGTCAAATTCATCTTTGGAGTATTTCATGAAGATGATGATGATTGACTCCTGCTTTAGATCGTCCTCCTCAAAGATGAGGGGTCTCAAGTGGATCAAGTGGTAAAAAAAGAGAAGAAGCTGCCAGAACCACAAGAAGGAAAACACGAATGGAGCATGTTTAAGAACTAGACTGCTTTCTGATCCTTGCGTCTATGCCTGCATCCACGGATTCACTGTGATGATGCGGTTTCATTTAATGGAATGAAACCACGAGGCATGCCCTTGCTCTCTAGAAAAACAAGTTACTGAATTCTCATGGAACAAATGAACAAAGCCCTGCATATATACACACTTTCAGGGCAAAAAACACTATCTGCAATGTAACAAAATAAGCCATTCATACATTGTATTTCACGGCACAAATTTCTAGGCAAGAGATTAACAATTCGATCAAGATGCACAACACCACCTACAGGGACAATCCTCAGCCTCCGTGCCTGGAAACAACCTCAAGTTCATAGCATCAATTCTATTGGAAAAATTCCAACGATTATTATTGGAGGTTTTGAATTTCCTCTTCCTACTGTCAAGAAGAAATATGATATTCTTATTATTGGGGATGTGCATATCCCGTTGAGGTAACCTAGCGTTATTCAAAATTTCTCTGGTTCCATGTTATTCGGAATGAGTTTGTTAACAAGACTTGATCAACCTTGTTAGTGGATTCCTTTTGATGAGCATGAGATGGATGAAATTAGAAGGCACAACCTTCTGTACCCTCTTTTTACTTTCTGTTATTTAGAATAAATAAAGCAAAATTGTATTTTCTGTCTGTTTTCTGAATTATCCATGCAATAAAAAATACCCCGAAAATAAAAGTTCTCCAAATGCCCTGCCAATTTAGTATGATTTTTTCTGGAATATTTGAGAATATCTGGCACTGAGAACACAGCAGGGGGAGCTGGCACCTGGCCACGAGGGTCCAAGGCGCGCCCACCCCCATAGGGTGCGCCCCTTGCCTCGTGGACCCACGATGGCCCCCTTCCACTTATTCCTGCACCCACACACTTCTTCTTCCTCCCAAAAAAATCACTATCCAGCTCAAGTACGAGTTCTAGCTCATTTTGCTGCCATTTTCGATCTCCTTGCTCAAAGCTCCATTCATAAAACTGCTTTGGTGAATTGTTCCTTGGTATGTGACTCCTCCAATGGTCCAATTAGTTTTTGTTCTAGTGCTTTATTCATTGCAAAATTTTTGCTGCCTAGGTGACCCTGTTCTTGAGCTTGCATGCCAAATTTATGAGGTCCCAAGTAATTTTAATGCATGATATAGGCTCTAGGCACTTGTGGGAGTAGTTGCTATCAATATTGTTAAGTTTGGTTCACTTTTATTTTGAGTTACTAAAAATTTCAGAAATTTTCCGAAGGAAGACATATGTCTAGGAAAATTTACCAAGGTGGTTCTTCAAGAAAGAAAGGACCCAGACTCGCAATGCGTGAGCAGGATGATGAACTACCAAGGGAAGCTGACGTGCGGCCTTGTGAATGGCCGTCAGGGGAGTTTATGGTCAAGGCATGCATCAAGGATGAATTTGATGCATATGTGCGTAATGCTGATCTTGAGGACTTCATGCAAGATAAGTTTCCTTAGTACTACTATTTGACTAATTCATTTGTGAGAAGATTTAAATTTACATCTTCGCGTAATTCTCCAAGTGTCATGTTTGATATTTATGATAAATCATATACCATGGACCTAGAAGACTTCACTATTGCTTGTAAACTCCCGCAGTGGGGCAATGTTAATGAACCTCGTAAATCTGAATATAAAGACTTTCTTGCTAGTATCACTGTGGGAGAATCTAGAGAAATAGCACAAGCTACCATAGGGAGCATTCACTTTCTTGCTATACATTTTTTGCTCTTTTCATTGGTAGATGCATTAACGGTAAAGATGAAGCATGTCACATGTGTGTTCCTGATCTTTGTGTTCTCAAGAGTGTGATATTAGGTCATAAACAATACAACTTGGGGGCAATTGTTGCACGTAGGTTGCATAATAATGGTTTAGTTGGATATTTATTTGGAGGGATTTATGCGACCCGTGTGGCTAATTATCTTGGTATACCTGTACATGAAGATGATAGGGAGTTACCTCCCGCTTATTTATATTATAATGCCTTGGTTAATCATCATTTTCTTGAGAGGAACGAACAATTCCTCCAGTATCGACTAATTTTTGACATACGTCACGCTGTCCATATTACTCTCCCTGCTCCTGCCCTCTTTGACTATCAGGCAAAAGGAAGATATGTTATCACCAAGGAGGAGGCAAACGAGTACGAGAGGAGGACGGAGGCAGCTCGCCGCCGTGTTGTAGCTCAGGAGGCAATAGCCGCTGCATCTCAGTACGACACCAGTTACAACTTCGAATATCAGCCAGGTTACCCATGGCCATGGACCAACTTAGGCCAAAAGCCTAAGCTTGGGGGAGTACGTATTTCTCACCGATATTACATTCATGTTCACACACTTATTCTAGTTGTCGGTGCTCATACTTTTTCATTGTACTATCCATGCTAGTTTAATTATTTTTTCTATCTTTCTTCTTGTGTATTTGATAGACCTTAAGAAAAACCAAAAAAATTAGTTAGTTTATTTTCCATGCTTGTAAGAGTAATTAAAAGAAAACCCCAAAAGATTTCTCGTTCTTCTTTCGCTTGTTGGGAGCTTTCCCGTGTAAATAGTTTTATTTCTTTTCTTTCCTTTGGGGGTCGAGAGGAGAAGACCATAATGAAAATGTCTAAGTGGCTCTCATATGTTTTATTGTTTATTTAACCAAGAGCCCATATTACCTTGTCTTCTTCCTTGAATTGAATGCTTGTAGATTCCAGCTTAGTCCAGTGCATGTGCACTATTATTATTATACACACCGTTAGGTCGTGTAAGTGAAAGGCAATAATGACGATATATGATGGACTGATTGAGATGAGAGAAGCTGGTATGAACTCGACCTCTCTTGTTTTTGTAAATATAATTAGTTCATCGTTCCTGATTCAGCTTATTATGAATAAACATGTTTGCAATGACAATTAGAGATTATAGTTGCTTATGCCATGCTTAATTAGCTAGGAGCTTATAATGGTTTACCTTGCGTGCCAACATGCTATTAAAATGGTTGTGATGTGGTATGATAGGGTGGTATCGTCCTTTGAATGAATTGAGTGACTCGACTTGGCACATGTTCACTCATGTAATTGAAACAAAATCAACATAGCCTTCACGATATTTATGTTCATGGTGGATTATATCCTACTGTAACGCCCCGAGAATCTTGCTACAGTAATCCCCCCTAATGATGCCTTGTCGTCATGCTTTCCTAAGCCAAAATGCCACTTGTCCAAAAATCAAGTCCAATTCAATTCAAATTGCAAGTCAAATTATTTGCATCTTCAAATGAGCCAGAAAAATAGTTCACAATGTGGCAAATATTCCCTAAGTATTTGTCATGATGAAACCTACCTCTGTTCGATTCCAAAAATGCTCCTGGAAATTATTTGAGTGGTCCAGCAACAATTAAATTGGCCTTTTCAATTCCTAAAAGTGTGTAATCATTTCCAAATGCTCAAAACAATTTTGTGCAACTTCACAATATTGCACGTTATTTATTGTGGCATGTGGCACATTTTACAAGAGACATTTGGTGCTCGGAATAATTGCAAAGCAGTAGCTTTTGATTTCCAGATAAGAAAAACTAAAAGAAAAAGGCAAAGGAAAGAAGAAGGGGTGGGAGAGCCCTGGCCTCCCCTTGGGCCTCGGCCCACCTCGGCCAGCCGGACGGCCCACAGCCCCCTCCTCCTCGCTGCCCTGGGGATCTGTCCAGCAGCCCAACCCCCACCCTCGGTCGTCTTCTACTGCTCGACCGACCGCTCGGTCGCGGTCGCCACCGGACCGGCTCACCGCGTCATCGACGAGGGGATAAGATCCCCCGATGCCTCGGGCTTCCCCGTCTCCCCTCCCCAGTTGCCTCCTCATCTCCCAGATCCACCTCTCCCCTCTTCCTCACTCCCGCTCTGCCGATCTGGAGAAAGGGGCCGACGCTTTCGTCGCTGTCGCCGTGCCACCATCGCGGCCACTGCCGTCCCCGGGCGCCTCCGGCGTGTCCACCTGCCTCGCCGACCTCTGCTACGCCCTCCCCGACCACGGGCTCGGGTCGGAAGCCACTAGGGAACCCACTGCCTCCCCGTCTTCAACCTCCGTCCACCACGGTCGCCGCCATCTTCCTCCTCTCCGGCGACCCCCCTGCTGCTACTAAGCCTATCACCGGCCTCCTTGTGCCGCTCAGTGAGCCCTTCATCCTTCTCCCTCTCTGTTCCCTCTCGCGCGCCCTCTAGCCTCGTCTCCAACCGCGGCCGAACGCCAGCGTCCGCCCCGCCACTCGCCGTCGTTGTTCAAGCCCGTTACGGGCCGCCCCACCACCGTAGATGGATGCGGCGTCGAAGGTCCATTCGAGCGCGACCAGCCGCGACCGATTTGGCGCCCCGTAGGCTTTTCCCGACACGCTCCCGAACGCCGCTGCCGCCTCTGCTCGCCGCCGGCGATGCTCCGGCCGTCCCCGGCGTCGGTCGTCATCACCATCGTGTGCGCGGCGCCGGGCCGCGCCCTTAGGTCCAAGCCGCAGGTCCTGAGGCCCCCTGTAGTGCGGCCTCAGCCAACTCCGGCGAGGCGCCGCCGTTGCTTTGGTCGCCGGAGCTAGCTCCGGCACCACTGCTGACCTGGCCGGCTGGGGCCACCCGCTGGGTCGCTGACCCGTGGGCCTGGCTGACCTGTTGACTTCGGTCAACTTCTGACTGGGCACTCTGGCCCACTGACATGCGGGCCCCGCCGCATATTTAATTTAACTAAACCAGTTTTATATTTAAAAGTAATTAGTAATCTAATCTTTCACTGACATGTGGGGCCCAGTAGCTAATTAACCTCTGGATTAGTTTAATTTACTGTTATAGTTAACCGAGGCTGACATGTGGGCCCCACGGGTCAGTTTGACCTGGTCAGCCAGTCTGTCGACTGCTGACGTCATCAGCACGTCATGCTGACATCATTTTTATCTTTTCTATTATTTTAAATAATTCCAGAAAATGCTTTAATCTTTGAATAATCATAGAAAATAAACCGTAACTCGGATGAAAATGTTTTCTATATGAAAGTTGCTCAGAAAAATCCAACGAATCCGAATACACGGTCCGTTCATCTGTCAGATGCCTCTAACTATCTGAACATGAAACTTTCCCCTCCTGTCATCTGTCTGACACAGGTCCGGAACTGGGAAAACATTCTCGATTGGTTTTCCCCTTCACCTATATCGTGTAGCCATGCGTTAGGTCACACCCAGCACAGCATATTGCCATGTTACGCTTTGTGATGCTATGTCTGCTTTATATTTACTGTTTCTTCCCCCCTCTTCTCTCCGGTAGACCCGGGACCGATGCCGCCCCTGTGATCGACTACGTCGACGACGACCCCTACTTGCCAGAGCAACCAGGCAAGCCCCCCCTTTGATCATCCCGATATCGCCCATTCCTTTCTCTCATGCTTGCATTAGATTTCACTACTGTTATTGTATGCTCCTATTCTGATGCATAGCCTGCTTTTGTATATGTTATTGTACCTTACCTACTTATCCTAAACTACTTAGTATAGGTTGGTTAGTGATCCATCAGTGACCCCCACCTTGTCCTTGTTGCCCCTGCTTCATCATTGAAGACCTGATCAACGGGATTGAAGACCAGGCCCCGGCACCGCACATCACTTTCCCCTTAGTTGCTCGACACTGCTGGGTTACTATCGAGTGCCGAGGGTGAGACCTCTACAACACTTCTGATGTTAACCCTGTAGTGTAGCTATTCGGTCGTGGTCATCGAGGGTGATTCCGCCTTAACCACTTCCGATACGACTCTGTCGTGCAACCCCTCAAGTGTGAACCTCGAGGGTGATTCCTCTTACGTTCACCTTGTTGATTACATCGAGTGGAATTCACCGGGGGTGATTCCTCGGGTTTTCCCCTTGATGTTTAGACACACGGTTACTATGGTTACTATGACTTTACACTGAACCATGTTACTAAAGACGGGTCGACCCTGAGGGGTGCCCGCGCGAGCATAATTACGAGTGATGAGGAGACGGGTTGACCTGGAAGGTGCCTGCGAGATAATTACGAGGCGTGGCCGGGCATTCCTAGCCCTTGCCGCAAGTCCTCGAGACGGGGCGACGGGGTCACATCTTTCGTGAGTCTCTGCTTGTTACCGCGCGTTCCTAATCCACTACGATTTGGATATTTGATCCGAGGGGCCTCTGGCCTGATAGCACTAACCATCACGTGGGCATAGTATGGGCGTTCTGCATCGTGTACATCAGCCGAAGCTTAATAGACGTCAGCGACTGAGTGGCGCGCGCCGGGTTGGACTGCGTAAGCGCCTGCCTTGTTGAAGGAGGTAGCTAGGTCTGCTCACCGGCCGCGTACGCAACGTGCAGGAGTTCCCGGGGAGATGGCCCATGACCCCTGGGGGCATAGGTTTAGTCCGGCGTGCTGACCTCTCTGTTAGGTCTAGGTCGGGTTGCGGCGTATTGTTTGGCCGAGGCCGGGCATGACCCAGGAAAGTGTGTCCGGCCGGAGTTAAGCGAGCGTGATGGGTAAGTTGGTGCACCCCTGCAGGGAAGAAAACATATATCGATAGCCTGTCCTACGGTAACAGACACTTGGAGTTGTATCCCGATCGATACAACTAGAACTGGATACTTGTGATGAGAACTGGATGGTGATGAGGATTTGATTGTGATGATAACTGGATAGTATGGCTCTGGGATTTCTTTCTCGCAGGGAGTCGAGAAAGGATCTCTGGCCGAGGTTGATAACACTACTACCACTTTACTTTATGCTACTCTACTCCCTCTTGTTTGCTGCAAGATGGTGGTTTCCAGAAGATGCTAGTCTTCGATAGGACTAGGCCTTCTCTCTATTCTGGCATTTCTGCAGCCCAGTCCACATATACAGCCTTCCTTTGATAATGTTGCATCTATAGTGTAGATCCTTGCTTGCGAGTACTTTGGATGAGTACTCACGGTTGCTTTGCTCCCCCTTTTCCCCCTTCTTTCTTCTTTCTGGTTGTTGCAACCAGATGGTGGAGTCCAGGAGCCAGATGCCACCTTTGACGACTACCACAACCCCGAGGGTGCCTACTACTATGTGGAGGACGCCAACGACCAGGAGTAGTTAGGAGGCTCCCAGGCAGGAGGCCTTGCCTTTTTGATCATTGTTGTTTTGTGCTAGCCTTCTTAAGGCAAACTTGTCTAACTCATGTCTGTACTCAGATATTGTTGCTTCCGCTGACTCTTGTGTATTCGAGCTTATGTATTCGAGCCCTTGAGGCCCCTGGCTTGTAATATAAAGCTTGTATTATTGTAATTTGTGCCTAGAGTTGTGTTGTGATATCTTCCCGTGAGTCCTTGATCTTGATCGTACACATTTGCGTGTATGATTAGTGTACGATTGAATCAAGGGCGTCACAAGTTGGTATCAGAGCCGACTGCCTATAGGTAGCCCCCTTTCCAACTACTTGGCCGAAGTTGAGTCTAGTCACTGAAAAAAAAACTTTTACTAACACTGGCTGTGTGTCTTACGGGCCCACGTCGCCATTGGGTGGTATTAGGATCTTTTATTCCTCGTCTTTACTCTGGGACTCTGATCTCTCCTCTATTCGGGTTAAATGATTTTGCAAACTCTAACGTTAGGTTCTCGTAAACACTTCCTCCCGGAGAGCCCGTCAGTCCAGACAATCACTTGGTGCACCAGAAGATTACGAAGATACTCTCCGATGTTCTCTCAAGACTTTGTGCCCACCGTCTTCCCACCGATATATCCTTATGGATAACTACATATAGTTGTTGTTCATACCTTCGTCCCAAGTTGCTCTTGTTTTTACAAGATGCCTCGAAATACTCTCCACTGTTCTAAGAACCCCTCCTGCAACTGCCTTGAAGTTCTTTGCTGCATGAATACTCCTACGAATAATTCCTCACAATTACCGTGGATTCTTCATCCCCAGTTGTTTGAGTGTTTCACAAAAGTCTTCGAAATACTATTCGATCTTCTGAAAATCCTCAGCAACTTATTGCTCTTGAAATTCTTGCGCGCTTGCATTATGGTTAAATCCCATAAGCTTAGTAATCTTATTGGCATCCTTTGTCACTATCATATTGAGCTCGTTGAATCAATATGTTGCAGATGCTCGCAATCCCCAGTCAAAACTAGCATCCGTCCTTTTGACTCAGACGTCACTCCAGACATGAGCTTGTTCTCGGCAAATCAAACCTTGATTGATTGTCGAGATATGTTTTTTGTAACTTACTTATCTTTTGATCAGAGCCTCTGCTTCTGGTCCCCCCCCCCCGTTTTGGTAATCATAATTCCTTCGTATTTAAGCTTTGAAATTATTCAGATGTCCCTATAATCTGATGCCTTTGCGTTATTTCTTCTTCTGGTTGAACATAGACACTCATATCGGATTCCTTGCGGTTCGCCAAATCCTTTGTTGGATAATTATCCGACATTGTCCTTCACATCCAAAACTCTTGTGAGTTATTTCCTCGATACATAATGCCTTTGGTAAATTGTATTCTCTGCTTTTGTCAACCATGCTCTGATTTCGAGTTGGTGTTTTTTACTCTTGAAGATTGTGGTATATGATCCTAAGATGCCCCTATGGGTTGAACCTATGCCTTCCATAAATCCATGTGAACCCGAAAGATTTCACGGGTCTTACTCATCTGGTATTTCACCAGGTAAAACTTTTAACACTAATGCCTTCTTCAAAACAAGAAGTGAATGAAAGGTTATGCGTTGGAAAAGTGGGAGTCGACCTTGAACTTTGTGTTCATGCCCATGGACACGATGAAGATCCTATTATGGAAGCTTCTTGTAATAATAACTTTTTCCTTGATATAATATCATCTGTTATATGTGAATTGATCCTTGGCAATCATGGCTCCGACAATATTTTCTCCTTGATTCCATTTCTCAGACAAGTTAAAGCACTTGTCTTCTACCGATAAACACATCTCCGCAACCTCTATTTTGATCTTCCTTCGAGTATTACCCTCCAGTATCTCGAGGATATCAAAGAAACTGTGTTGCTTCCTATGAATCTTCATCGAGTATTGCTTCTCGTCGATTCCAATTTCCCTTGGGTTCTGAGCTGTTATTCACTCTAGGACACCGATAAGTGAATCAATTATGCACTCCAAATCAATAACTCTAAGTAATTTTCGTTGCTTACGAGTTTAATAATCCTTCAAGTCATTTCTAGCCTGATAGAATATATCATTATCATGCTAAATTTTAACTATGCTACCAGGTCCTTTCTGGAGCACAATTTTCGACGACGAGCTAAGCTTATGTCGATCTTCCTCGTCATACCATTTTGCCATAAACATAAGGTTGCTTTCGAGTTTGTGTCGTACTCGTGGTTCAATTAACCTTACACTTCATCATTTCTTTTGCTTAATGTCGTCGTTAATCGATTACATCTTCATGAAACCTCTCGATAAATGTCTCGTGATCATCATCATCATTCCAAACTTTTCTAGGATATCAACCGAATTCATGATGAGAAATACCATCCTTGCCCCCTCGATGAATTGTTGCTGAGCCCGTGGGCCCCATCCTCATCTTTTCCTAGCTGAAATTGTATGACTTATTTTATAAGTTGTTCCAATGGATCCTTTGTGTATCCGAAGTCTGACATTTCCCTGATGACCATGTCAACACTATCCCGAAGCATGTGTGTGGTACTCCGATCATCAACAAGAACATTGGGAGCGCAATGCTAACTGTTCTTGATCAATTATCCAAACACCGTTGTATGGGTAAACCTCATAAATTCCTTGCCCCCTGTCTAAACGGCTTAATACTTGGAGCCCTATCATGCTCTGCCTTTCCTTGGGAAAGTTATACTCTAACACTTGGGTATAAACATCTTTCCTTTCCACTGGTTTGCTCAACCTTTCTTGTGATCTATATATGTTCTAAGCAGTAATAGTTCCCTGCTTATGAAAACACCTCGGTGTACAATTTGTTTGTAAGACCTTGTTGTTATTGCTGTTGACATTCCGGTAACCACCGATGGACGAGAACTTTGCCTATGGGTCCGCCTCGTTCAACGAGCAGGAAAATGGTTCTCTTCGTCCCTCGCCCTTGGTACCAGCGTTGTTGCCAACGTAACTGACAGGCTATACTCTGACCTGCATTTCTATCATGATCATGCAAATTGATTAGTGCCTTCCTGCTGTTAACCCACATGGTGGGCCCATAACCCACAGTTCCACAGGATCGGAACCTGACTCTTCTGTATATCTTTGGTTCCGAAATATTCTTGCAATTGGCTTCGTATCATGTCATGAGCCACCATCAGAGGGATGATCTATTCCCGATGCTCTGGACCCCCTTCTCACACTCTGTTCAGGTATGGATCGTTTGTCCATTCGCTTGAAACTTCCTATTGTACCTTCATATTTTGCTCTCGATGTTTTCTTAAGTTTCAACTCGAGGGGTACATCTGCCACTTTCCTTGAATTGTTCACCAGATAATTAACCCTATAAGGGTTAGTTCTCCTGAAGTTACTCTTTACTTCCGCACTTAAATCTCGGGACGAGATTTCTTGTAGTGGAGGAGATTTGTAACGCCCCGAGAATCTTGCTACAGTAATCCCCCCTAATGATGCCTTGTCGTCATGCTTTCCTAAGCCAAAATGCCACATCAAGTCCAATTCAATTCAAATTGCAAGTCAAATTATTTGCATCTTCAAATGAGCCAGAAAAATAGTTCACAATGTGGCAAATATTCCCTAAGTATTTGTCATGATGAAACCTACCTCTGTTCGATTCCAAAAATGCTCCTGGAAATTATTTGAGTGGTCCAGCAACAATTAAATTGGCCTTTTCAATTCCTAAAAGTGTGTAATCATTTCCAAATGCTCAAAACAATTTTGTGCAATTTCACAATATTGCACATTATTTATTGTGGCATGTGGCACATTTTACAAGAGACATTTGGTGCTCGGAATAATTGCAAAGCAGTAGCTTTTGATTTCCAGATAAGAAAAACTAAAAGAAAAAGGCAAAGGAAAGAAGAAGGGGTGGGAGAGCCCTGGCCTCCCCTTGGGCCTCGGCCCACCTCGGCCAGCCGGACGGCCCACAGCCCCCTCCTCCTCGCTGCCCTGGGGATCTGCCCAGCAGCCCAACCCACACCCTCGGTCGTCTTCTACTGCTCGACCGACCGCTCGGTCGCGGTCGCCACCGGACCGGCTCACCGGCGTCATCGACGAGGGGATAAGATCCCCCGACGTCTCGGGCTTCCCCGTCTCCCCTCCCCACTTGCCTTCTCATCTCCCAGATCCACCTCTCCCCTCTTCCTCACTCCCGCTCTGCCGATCTGGAGAAAGGGGCCGACGCTTTCGTCGCCGTCGCCGTGCCACCATCGCGGCCACTTCCGTCCTCGGGCGCCTCCGGCGTGTCCACCTGCCTCGCCGACCTCTGCTACGCCCTCCCCGACCACGGGCTCGGGTCGGAAGCCACCAGGGAACCCACTGCCTCCCCGTCTTCAACCTCCGTCCACCACGGTCGCCGCCATCTTCCTCCTCTCCGGCGACCCCCCTGCTGCTACTAAGCCTATCACCGGCCTCCTTGTGCCGCTCAGTGAGCCCTTCATCCTTCTCCCTCTCTGTTCCCTCTCGTGCGCCCTCTAGCCTCGTCTCCAACCGCGGCCGAACGCCAGCGTCCGCCCCGCAACTCGCCGTCGTCGTTCCAGCCCGTTACGGGCCGCCCCACCACCGTAGATGGATGCGGCGTCGAAGGTCCATTCGAGCGCGACCAACTGTGACCGATTTGGCGCCCCGTAGGCTTTTCCCGACACGCTCCCGAACGCCGCTGCTGCCTCTGCTCACCGCCGGCGATGCTCCGGCCGTCCCCGGCGTCGGTCGTCGTCACCATCGTGTGCGCGGCGCCGGGCCGCGCCCTTAGGTCCAAGCCGCAGGTCCTCAGGCCCCCTGTAGTGCGGCCTCAGCCAACTCCGGCGAGGCGCCGCCGTTGCTTTGGTCACCGGAGCTAGCTCCGGCACCACTGCTGACCTGGCCGGCTGGGGCCACCCGCTGGGTCGCTGACCCGTGGGCCTGGCTGACCTGTTGACTTCGGTCAACTTCTGACTGGGCACTCTGGCCCACTGACATGCGGGCCCCGCCGCATATTTAATTTAACTAAACCAGTTTTATATTTAAAAGTAATTAGTAATCTAATCTTTCACTGACATGTGTGGCCCAGTAGCTAATTAACCTCTGGATTAGTTTAATTTACTGTTATAGTTAACCGAGGCTGACATGTGGGCCCCACAGGTCAGTTTGACCTGGTCAGCCAGTCTGTCGACTGCTGACATCATCAGCACGTCATGCTGACGTCATTTTTATCTTTTCTATTATTTTAAATAATTCCAGAAAATGCTTTAATCTTTGAATAATCATAGAAAATAAACCGTAACTCGGATGAAAATGTTTTCTATATGAAAGTTGCTCAGAAAAATCCAACGAATCCGAATACACGGTCCGTTCATCTGTCAGATGCCTCTAACTATCTGAACATGAAACTTTCCCCTCCGGTCATCTGTCTGACACAGGTCCGGAACTGGGAAAACATTCCCGGTTGGTTTTCCCCTTCACCTATATCGTGTAGCCATGCGTTAGGTCACACCCAGCACAACATATTGCCATGTTACGCTTTGTGATGCTATGTCTGCTTTATATTTACTGTTTCTTCCCCCCTCTTTTCTCCGGCAGACCCCGGGACCGATGCCGCCCCTGTGATCGACTACGTCGACGACGACCCCTCCTTGCCAGAGCAACCAGGCAAGCCCCCCCTTTGATCATCCCGATATCGCCCATTCCTTTCTCTCATGCTTGCATTAGATTTCGCTACTGTTATTGTATGCTCCTATTCTAATGCATAGCCTGCTTTTGTATCTGTTATTGTACCTTACCTACTTATCCTAAACTGCTTAGTATAGGTTGGTTAGTGATCCATCAGTGACCCCCACCTTGTCCTTGTTGCCCCTGCTTCATCATTGAAGACCCGATCAATGGGATTGAAGACCAGGCCCCGGCACCGCACATCACTTTCCCCTTAGTTGCTCGACACTGCTGGGTTACTATCGAGTGCCGAGGGTGAGACCTCTACAGCACTTCTGATGTTAACCCTGTAGTGTAGCTATTCGGTCGTGGTCATCGAGGGTGATTCTGCCTTAACCACTTCCGATACAACTCTGTCGTGCAACCCCTCAAGTGTGAACCTCGAGGGTGATTCCTCTTACGTTCACCTTGTTGATTACATCGAGTGGAATTCACCGGGGGTGATTCCTCGGGTTTTCCCCTTGATGTTTAGACACACGGTTACTATGGTTACTATGACTTTACACTGAACCATGTTACTAAAGACGGGTCGACCCTGAGGGGTGCCCGCGCGAGCATAATTGCGAGTGATGAGAAGACGGGTTGACCTGGAAGGTGCCTGCGAGATAATTACGAGGCGTGGCCGGGCATTCCTAGCCCTTGCCGCAAGTCCTCGAGACGGGGCGACGGGGTCACATCTTTTGTGAGTCTCTGCTTGTTACCGCGCGTTCCTAATCCACTACGATTTGGATATTTGATCCGAGGGGCCTCTGGCCTGATAGCACTAACCATCACGTGGGCATAGTATGGGCGTTCTGCTTCGTGTACATCAGCCGAAGCTTAATAGACGTCAGCGACTGAGTGGCGCACGCCGGGTTGGACTGCGTAAGCGCCTGCCTTGTTGAAGGAGGTAGCTAGGTCTGCTCACCGGCCGCGTACGCAACGTGCAGGAGTTCTCGGGGAGATGGCCCATGACCCCTGGGGGCATAGGTTTAGTCCGGCGTGCTGACCTCTCTGTTAGGTCTAGGTCGGGTTGCGGCGTATTGTTTGGCCGAGGCCGGGCATGACCCAGGAAAGTGTGTCCGGCCGGAGTTAAGCGAGCATGGTGGGTAAGTTGGTGCACCCCTGCAGGGAAGAAAACATCTATCGATAGCCTGTCCTACGGTAACGGACACTTGGAGTTGTATCCCGATTGATACAACTAGAACTGGATACTTGTGATGAGAACTGGATGGTGATGAGGATTTGATTGTGATGATAACTGGATAGTATGGCTCTGGGATTTCTTTCTCGCAGGGAGTCGAGAAAGGATCTCTGGCCGAGGTTGATAACACTACTACCACTTTACTTTATGCTACTCTACTCCCTCTTGTTTGCTGCAAGATGGTGGTTTCCAGAAGATGCTAGTCTTCGATAGGACTAGGCCTTCTCTCTATTCTGGCATTTCTGCAGCCCAGTCCACATATACAGCCTTCCTTTGATAATGTTGCATCTGTAGTGTAGATCCTTGCTTGCGAGTACTTTGGATGAGTACTCACGGTTGCTTTGCTCCCCCTTTTCCCCCTTCTTTCTTCTTTCTGGTTGTTGCAACCACATGGTGGAGTCCAGGAGCCAGATGCCACCTTTGACGACTACCACAACCCCGAGGGTGCCTACTACTACGTGGAGGACGCCAACGACCAGGAGTAGTTAGGAGGCTCCCAGGCAGGAGGCCTTGCCTTTTCGATCGTTGTTGTTTTGTGCTAGCCTTCTTAAGGCAAACTTGTCTAACTCATGTCTGTACTCAGATATTGTTGCTTCCGCTGACTCTTGTGTATTCGAGCCCTCGAGGCCCCTGGCTTGTAATATAAAGCTTGTATTATTGTAATTTGTGTCTAGAGTTGTGTTGTGATATCTTCCCGTGAGTCCTTGATCTTGATCGTACACATTTGCGTGTATGATTAGTGTACGATTGAATCGAGGGCGTCACACCTACTCATGCTTGCACTCGGTGTTGATTAATTTTAATGCATGTTCATGACTGTTGTCGCTCTCTCAGTTGGTCGCTTCCCAATCTCTTGCTAGCCTTCACCTGTACTAAGCGGGAATACTGCTTGTGCATCGAAACTCCATAAACCCCAAAGTTATTCCATATGAGTCCACCATACCTTCCTATATGAGGTATCTACCTGCCGTTCCAAGTAAATTTGTATGTGCCAAAAATTCCAAACCTTCGAATGAAATTCTGTTTTGTATGCTCGAGCAGCTCATGTATCAACTATGGTTGTCTGTATCTTCCATGTTAGGCGGGTTATTCTCAAGAGGAGTGGACTTCGCTCCTCATTCACGAGAAAATGGCTGGTCACCGGGATGCCCAGCCCCATGCTCAAATCAAATCAAAATAATTAAACAAAACTCCCCCAGGATTGTTGCTAGTTGGAGGCACCCGTTGTTTCGGGCAAGCCATGGATTGATGCTTGTTGGTGGCAGGGAGTATAAACTTTACCATTTTGTTTGGGAACCACCTATAATGTGTGTAGCATGGAAGATATCGAGATCTCTTAGTTGTTATGTTGACAGTGAAAGTACACCGCCCAAAATGTTATTTATCTCTGTTTCAAAATCGAGCTCTGGCACCTCTACAAATCCCTGCCTCCCTCTGCGAAGGGTCTATCTATTTACTTTTATGTTGAGTCATCACCCTCTTATTAAAAAGCACCCGCTGGAGAGCACCGCTGTCATTTGCATGCATTACTATTAGTTTATATTGGGTATGATTATGACTGGATCTCTTTTACCATGAATTACAATGTTTATTCAGTCCTTGATCTTTAAAGGTGCTCTGCATTTATGTTTTGCTGTCTCAGAAAGGGCTAGCGAGATACCATTTTGTTATATCATATTATGATTGTTTTGAGAAAGTGTTGTCATCCGAGTTTTATTATTATTGCTTGCTAGTTGATTATGCCATTGATATGAGTAAACATGAGACCTAAGTGTTATTGTGAATATGGTTAGTTCATAATCTTTGCTGAAAACTTGAATGCTGGCTTTTCATATTTGCAACAACAAGAGCAAACAGAGTTTGTAAAAGTTTTTCTTTATCACTTTCAGCTTATCAACTGAATTGCTTGAGGACAAGCAAAGGTTTAAGCTTGGGGGAGTTGATATGTCTCCGTCGTATCTACTTTTCCAAACACTTTTGCCCTTGTTTTGGACTCTAATTTGCATGATTTGAATGGAACTAACCCGGACTGACGCTGTTTTCAGCAGAACTGTCATGGTGTTATTTTTGTGCAGAAATAAAAGTTCTCAAAATGACCTAAAAATCCACAGAGCAACTTTTCAAAATAAATAAAAAATATTGGCAAAAGAATCAGCGTCAGGGGGCCCACATCCTATCCACGAGGGTGGGGGCGCGCCCCCTCCCCTAGGGCGCGCCCCCTACCTCGTGGGCCCCCTGGACGTCCACCGACCTCAACTCCAACTCCATATATTTGCTTTCATGGAGAAAAAAATTAGAGAGAAATTTTCATTGCGTTTTACGATACGGAGCCGCCGCCAGGCCCTAATCTCTCTCGGGAGGGCTGATCTGGAGTCCGTTCGGGGCTCCGGAGAGGGGGATTCATCGCCGGCGTCATCATCAACCATCCTCCATCACCAATTTCATGATTCTCACCGCCGTGCGTGAGTAATTCCATCGTAGGCTTGCTGGACGGTGATGGATTGGATGAGATTTACCATGTAATCAAGTTAGTTTTGTTAGGGTTTGATCCCTAGTATCCACTATGTTCTGAGATTGATGTTGCTATGACTTTGCTATGCTTGTCACTTGGGCCCGAGTGTCATGATTTCAGATCTGAACCTATTATGTTTTCATGAATATATGTGAGTTATTGATCCTATCTTGCAAGTCTATAATCATCTATTATGTGTTATGATCCGACAACCCCGAAGTGACAATACTCGGGATACTTCTCGGTGATGACCGTAGTTTGAGGAGTTCATGTATTCACTATGTGTTAATGCTTTGGTCCGGTACTCTATTAAAAGGAGGCTTTAATATCCCTTAGTTTCCATTAGGACCCCCTGCCACGGGAGGGTAGGGCAAACGATGTCATGCAAGTTCTTTTCCATAAGCACGTATGACTATATTCGGAATACATGCCAACATTACATTGATGAACTGGAGCTAGTTCCGTGTCACCCTATGTTATAACTATTACATGATGAACTGCATCCGACATAATTATCCATCACTGATCCAATGCCTACGAGCTTTTCACATATTATGCTTTGCTTATTTACTTTACCGTTGCTACTGTTACAATTACTACAAAACTGCTACTAAATACTTTGCTGCAGATACTAAGTTATTTTTTTGATTGAAAGACTGCAAGGGAACCCCCTACAGTATAATTGATGCAACAAACCCAAATTGCAAGTACCATGCCTTGAACCTGGGTGGGTGAGAAGGCATCAGCCCCTTCCACCACTAGGCTATGTCTTAATCTACAGATACTAAGTTATTCATGTGTGATTGAATTGACAACTCAACTGCTAATACTTGAGAATATTCTTTGGCTCCCCTTGTGTCGAATCAATAAATTTGGGTTGAATACTCTACCCTCGAAAACTGTTGCGATTCCCTATATTTATGGGTTATCAGTCGGAAGTGGTGCGCCAAATCTAGTGCGCGACCTAATGCTTTATCCCTGCGCGTACTAGCGTTTCCCACGCGCCCGAGTTTCCTGCCTCTGCTAAAGCGCACGAAAACGTCCCGCGCACGCTAAAATGGCAATTTACCGCGCGTGCGGGGTTTTTGCCGCCGCTGTTGGAGATGCTCTTAGCTTCGATCAGGATCTCGCGCCAAAATAAAAAATGTTTACCGGCTCCGAGTCTGACGCATTGGAGTCCTCGCTGATTTTCTTCCGTTTTTTTTAGTTTTCTGTTAATGTTTTTAAAGTTTTTCCAATTTTACTATTCATTTTTAATTCATGATGTTTTTTGAAATTCACGAACATTTTTTAAATTACTGGATTTTTCCAAATTCTTGATTTTTTTTCAAATGTGAACATTATTTGAATTTTAAACTTTTCTAAATTCGTGAACATTTTTTAATTTCAAGATATTTCTAAATATATATTTTAATATGTTAACATTTTTCAAATTCATGAACATTGTTTGAATTAGTGAACTTTTTTTATTTATAATGTTTTTTGAATATATGAATATTTTTCAATTGTAAAATTTGGAACTTTTCAGAAATCACAGAGTTTTTCTAAACTCGTGAACTTTTTACAAATTCATGAACCTTTTTTTAGTTAATAAACTTGAGGGCCGTTGCTCCATCAAATTTCCTGATGGATTTGGCTTCAATGCACGTTGGAACTTATCCAACATAAGTTGAAAATGTGTGTATCTGCCAGTAGCCGGCCTGAACGGCCCAACCGTATCAAGTCCCCACATGGAAAAGGGCCAGGAGATAGGGATGGTCTTCAAAGCTTGAGCTGGCATATGGTGCTACCTGAAGTAAAGCTGGCATCCGACACAGGTCTTAACCAAAAGCTCTGCATAGCAGTGATGTTAGCCAGAAGAAACCGTGTCAAAAGGCTTTGGAGATGAGCTATCAAGCAGAAGTATGATGTGCGTAGTCGCCTGAATGGATTTCTTGCGAAATCATCCGCCCTTCGTCTAGAGACGCAACGTTGGAATATGCCGGAAGTCGTATGCTTGTATAGCTGACTATTGATGATGGTGTATGCCTTGGCCCGACGGACTCCTTGTTCGTCAGGTACGCCATGTAGTGCACCATCCAATCCGGGTTGACTACTAAGATCGACTGCAAGAAGCTACGAAAGCTGACTATGGGTCCACCTATGATTTAAAAATCAACGATTTAAGAAAGCGGTTTAATAGAGTGCATAGTTATTATTAGAACTAGATGATATCCCGCGCGTTGCTGCTGGAACTGTTAGTCATATGGCCATGATAAATCGAATATTGTTTGCCCAATAGATCTATGTGATTTTAAGACGAAAACATTGCAATACAACACTTCCACCATAACTGAGGGATTGATGTGCACTCTGCACATAACAAAAAGAATACGCTGTAAGAAAGATTCTATGGATGTGCTCCTGGAATTTTGCACCTGCTGCAAGCATAAGCAATCAAAATTAAGCGTTGAACAACATGAGATGAATGCAAGTGAAAATAGCGGCAATATACGACGTTTTTTCACATGTAACTGAGTTTGGCTAGTCACGAAAGGAAGTGTAAATTTAGAACCTTGATTAGACAATACTACAACCAAAATCTTGTAGGAGTAGTTTATTAAGCCTCTATGAGAACTTTGGGTAGTTTATTATAAATCCTACAATCTGGTTCTCAAAAAGCAAGCATATGAGTTGATTACGGAGCAAGACCCCTTAACTTAGCCCAGGCAGTTCTGCTCCTCCAATGGTTCAGAATCTCCACGACTGCCCGATCCTGTAAGCCACTCACCGTCGATGCAGAAACCCATGCCATGCCGGAGAAGCCACACCTTCGGGTGTGCTCCACCACGCAGCAGACGGAGACAACACGTGCTCTGAGGCTGCACTGGCCTCGCCAGTCGTGGTTCTCCGCGACTACTCTTCAACTCTGCTGCGAGCTCGGCAAGGCAGGTTGCGTGCTTGAAGCTCATATTGATATTAGGTTCGGCAATTGTTTTCTTGATGTCCATTGTTGTTGTTTGATATGTATTGTTGTTCCTTAGGTGTGGTGGATCCTGGTTCTACAGCTGCGCTTTGATTTTTCCTGTTTGAGTATGCACCGTGTCTCCCCGCCCGTGACCATGACAAAAGACGGCATGGATGCACTGCTCCGTAAACACCACGGGCGTGCTGCTGGGCCTGGCTCAAAGAGAGAAAATGAGCTAGGCTGAGCAGGTCTTGGATGAGGGAAAACGAGGCCAAAAACGTAGATGTCAACTTGATTGGTTGCCTGCATTAGGGGGTCTTGTCATCGAGATGCAATTTTGACCCGGCGTTTGGTTGCATACATGCATATGATTAGGAGTTAACAACAAAACTTAACAGCCACTAGGTTTGGCTTCTCATTTCGTCGAACATGTTCAGTGCGCTGCGCCGGAGCTTCCTCTGCCCATCACGTCCGTCCATAGCCACGCTCTAAGCAGCAACAGGAGCATGAAGAAGAAGGTGCAGACGCTCTAAGCAGTAGCAGGAGCATGAAGAAGAAGGTGCAGTAACAGGTTGGCGATGAGGAAGAAGAGCAGCAGGAGAGGTAAGGGAAGAAGAAGAGCAGCAACGAACAACAGGGGAGAAAGAGATTCAGCAGCAGTATGTTGGGCAAGAAGAAAATTACTAGCAGCAGATTGAGAAGGGAAGAAGAAGTAGCTCTCTTCTCCGGGAAGCTAGCAGCGAGCTAGCTCCGCGGCCGCGCAGTGCGTTGATCAAGAAGATAGACTTGCTGCGCCGGAGCGTTGGCCGGTTGATGGTGCTAGTGGAGGCCAGAGATGCTGCAGGCAGCCCGGTTCGGCTCCAAGTCCACCGCCGAGGAGGTCACGGCCGCCTGCCCGTACCTCGGCTCGCTCACCGCCATCATCACAGGCGCCACGTCGGGGATCGGGGCGGAGACGGTGCTCGTGCTGGCCAAGCGGGGTGCCAGGGTGGTCATCCCGGCGCGGAGCGTCAAGGCGGTCGAGGACATGCCCGCGCGCATCCTGGTTGAGTGCCCTGGCTTGGACCGGAGCGCCACGGTCGGCGGCGAGCCTGGGCCCGCGGGAAGCCTGGGGACACCGGCGGTCGACGGGCACACGGGCGAAGAAGTGGCCGGCCCCACCGCTGGAAGAAGGCACTTCTTGATCGACAGCGCCGGCAACTCCGCGGACGGGGGCGGCACCGCGGCCGACGGGATCGACGGGAGCAAAGGGAGAGAGAGGGGGGATTGGGGATTAGGGGGAGAGAGAGGGATTAACTCGAGACACACGTTTTTAGAGAGCCACCCACGTGCGCCTCAAAGCATCGCTCGGGCCTGGCTCTCGTGAAACTGCCGATTCGGCCGTTCCCAACGGGCTAGGCCCAGGGGTGCTTTAAGAACCATGCTATGCGGGCTGAACAGTGTATGTGGGGAACCAAACAACCGAGGTCCAAAAAGATGCTGCACCGTGCGGGACTAGCTGGCCTCGATGCAGGCAACCAAACTCACCCCACATGTCAAGGACGGCAAGCTTACCTACATGTTTTCATTCACTAGTGTCTCGTGCACACAACAATACACACATGTAGGCAATGAGGATGCACATCAGTCTAAAAGGAGTAATCGAGAAATAAGGATCCAGAGGCTTACCGGACGCTCTCAGCGATTAGCGATTTCTGGCCGTTGGATCAATTTGCTTGATGCATTTCAGACCGTTGGATCAAGAGGTGGGAGGATCTGGACCGTCGGATCGAGGCCGCGCTCCTGTAGCAATGAATAGTTACTCCCGTTTCGTGCCACCGCGTGTTAATTTAGTACCCCGCCAAGGGCATTTTGGTCATTTTGCATACGAGTATAAATCAACAATGCTAAATCCCGTGGTAAAACCTAGCGGCCTCCTCCTCCTCCTCCCGCACTCACGCCGCCTCTGCTCGCCAGCCCTCTCCCACCCACATCGCCGCCCCACCCACATCACCGCCGACGCCGCTCGTCAGACCTCGCCGCCACGGACTTCTCTCCTCATCTCCCTCGCACCACGCCTCCCGCAACCTCCCTTCTCTCGTCATGAGAAGGGACGGGAAGAGAAGAGGGAGAGCGAGCAGGTCAGGCGGCGGCCATGGCGCTCACAGATCCACCGGAGTTGTTGTTCGACCCTGGCCTCCGAGTGCTTCTGCTCAGCGGCGTGACGTACGGGCTGCCTGCTTCGCGCTCATGCCATGGCCTGCTTGGGACGCCGCCTCCCCCTGCTCCAACCCTAACCCTAGCGTTGTTGCTGCTGCTCCAGGTGCGCCCCCTTCCTTTGTCTCCTCTTGTTCATACGCCAACATGTGAGAGCTGGGAGGAAGGGCTGGAGGCCATGGAGGTCATGGGGGAAGGAAGAAGAGGAGGACATGGTCACATGGAGGTTGTGGGGGAGAGCCGGAGAGGAATAGGAGGCAACTGGGGAGGAAGAAGATGCCCCCCTCGTTCCTAATTTTGTCTTCGCGTAATTTCATTGCACACCACTTGTTCTTCTGGTCACTTCGCCTTATCAGCTGCTTCACAAGTCTATTTTTTTCCATTCTCGCTCATTGGCTGCTGCTCATCAGTGATATTTCTTTGTTTTTCCTGCAGATTGGTCCGTTGTTACTGGATTCTTGTGCTTTTAGTCTATCCCCTGGCTGGTGCCTGCTTTGATATGTGCTTGCGCATCGTCTGGTAGCAGCCTCATGCATCTCCCTTCATGGATATGCAAGTCAACACCTCTTCTCCTCCTCCTTTCCACTCCTCTTCGTTTCCAAGGCTTGTTGCATGGTTGTATGGCCATATAATTGGTGTGCAGGCTCGCCAATGAGGGCTTTTTGTTTCTTGTCTTGTTTGTGGAAAAGTCAAGTGTATTATTCTCTTTGCTTGTTTTTTTGTATGTACCTATATGCCTTTTGTTCCTTGTCCGAATCCTGGTAGGACCTGCATTTGTTGTTCCTTTGTGCATGGAGCAGGATTAGTTATTGCACCGGACCTCGGATGTGTAGCAATCAGTAAGATTTGTGTAGATTGGTTGGTGATGCGAAACCCTGTGATAATTGTAAGAGGGTCAAACACTAAACATGGTGATTTGTCCCCTTCAATTCGACCATTATAATTAAGGGTTTATAATTCGACCATTAGTCAGGCAGTTTCATGTCCCAAATAAAGGATTGTCATGTAGTTTGGTACAATGGGGTTTGCATTAGTGAAGTGCGAGAGCAAGTATTCTTGGATTCTCATGCTAACAGTAATATATTTTGACCCTTATCTGTCGTTCAAAAGATATATGATCAGTGCAAGGTTGAAGTTAATTATTTACTTGTATTAGAAAACTTTCCAGTTATCATAATTTAATTATATGATTGCCTCTCATTGCTTTCTTTCATATGTTGATTCTATGAAATTTAACTTACTATCTAATAGCCCAATTGTTTCTTTTTCGACATTCTGTAGGGATGGGAGGGTTTTATAATTCTAATGATGTTCCAGCTAGGAGAAGGCAAACTCAAAAACATAAGCCAGGTGACAATTATTCTTTTGAGCATTTTTGACCTACTTTTAAACAGTGATTCTAACGATGTTCCAGCTAGGAAAAGACAAACTCGCAAACACATAATAAATATTTCTGCTACATTTTTTCTTTTCCCTGTTATTCTTTTTTTTGTTGATGTTCACTATTTCTACTACATTCTAACAATGGGATGTGTCAGTTATTTGTTGATAAACTGTTGGATGCTTGCTTTAGTTTAAATGTTTACTATTTTTTGTCTGCTGAGACAATTTTTTTGGCTTCCTGTGCATTAAAAATAGTTTTTCCGTGGGCGCTGGCCTTGGATACATGATTTCTTGACCTAACGTGACACACCATCCTCCTCTGCCAGCCGCGTACAGGCCCGCCCTTCTTACTCTAGCAGCAGAAGGTGGAACAGCTATGGTTCACGACTATATTGCTCACCATCTTATTTTTTCTGCCCCTCTTCCACCAACAATTCCCTATGATAATGTATTTCCAATCTCATTTTTGTATGGGGTTTCTTAATCCTGTTTTGGGTCAATTGCTTGATTCATGCAGATCATGGAGGAGGCCGCGTCGGGCTCGCTGTGTTGCCATCATCGGGACGAGTGGAGGCTGCCGCTTGCGCAGATGCTTCCAGGAGGAGCGCCAGAGCGCATTGTCGCCATCGATAGGAGGAACACTGGACGGGAATCAAGCCAAGGTGAGCCCCCTCGTCCTTTCCTTGCATTTTCATGGCGCTATGCGGTGCTGACTGGATGAAGAGGAGGTCCTGGAGTTTGTTTCAGTTACGAAGGTTTAGAGGGATACATGAATGATCTGGAGTTTCAGTTATCATTTGAGCTACTTCCCCATTCGTATTCTTAACACTAATCCATCCTATTAATATTAATTAATTATGATGCTGCCATGTTCATTTCTGCCCTTGGAGGGAGCTGGACTTATGGTGCTGCCAGCGCAGCACTTAAGGGCTTGGAGGTTGACAAGGCGAAAGAGGCCTATTGTCAGCCACCAAATTATGATGTTGAGTACTGCCCGAGCGGAAGATAGCAAGGCGGTTGATGTAGGATATGGAGTAAGCAGAGATAGCGGCAGTGGACGCAACTACCACGTCGGTGGGCGCACCAGAGGCACAACACAAGGTGGGTCATCGAGGATGTAGTGCACATCAAAGCAGTCGCCGCCCCGCGGTAAATTAGATAGACAAAATACATGACATGTTAGGCTGTTACTCGCTAGCAGCAGAAATATTCAGCTTATTCATGCAGTAACAGCAGGGTCTGTTGCGCTGAATCTTTGAGATGAAACCAAACCAAACTAATACATACCTAGCATCCGTCCAGAAGTCTTGATTACGGAATATATATGGCCCCATTTTAAGTTTCAGAGGATATACTCGAATATCTATTGTTTTGTAGGGATTTGAAAAAAGAAAAGAAAAGAAAAAGCACTTATAATAAGGCAATGGCTTCGTGAGAAAGCACAAGAAATATCGTTGCGCGGCAGCAAGGCATACCTTAATTTGCTTCATGGTGAACTGGAAATGTGCTTCTATGTCAAACTGAAAAAATATATATGTTGTCAGGCTCGCAATTAATAAAGATATACTTTCAGCAGGTCAGGCTAGGAATTAATAAAGTTATACTTGTTGAAAGTGACGCTAGAAACAACAAAAGGCTATTTGGGTTAGATAAATGTCATTGGAGTCCGAGAAGGTTGCACAAACACGAACCAGATTAGAAGTAGGTCGGCATAAAATTTGTGTTTTTGTGAAGTTAAATAAAATTGACATCATATATACTAACGCGTAGTTCTTCTACTGTATGCAGGACATTCAAAAGGCAGTGACTGTTTGCCTCTGCTGTATCGACGATCCTGATCATGTTGGACAGATAAATAAGATATTACTAGATGTGAAGGTTCGCCATAACTTCTTATTTTATACCAAAATCTAACAAGCTAATTATTATTTCGTTGCTTTATTTCGCTGCATACTCGTATAAATCTTGCTCTTTCTAAAGAAATGCAGAAGTTTATATGTGCATGCTTGACTAAATAGATATTAGCCAAATACAGGTTGGACATGCTTCACTATGATAAGCGGTACCCAACTGATTGTCGCCTCCATAGCTTCCATCATGGACAGACTGGGGTGGCGAACCATGCCACTCAAGGCATCACTTTTCAGTTGATTGCCTTAGTCATGTTTGAAGATAGTGGCAATTAGGTCTTTATATAATGTTGTGAAACTAGCACAGATGATGAAACACTGTAGGGTGATATACTTAATTTACCTGTAATCTACTAATTTTTATTAGTTGTGATACCAGTTATATAAATCACAACTAAATAATTTTCTTAGTATTTACTACCATGTGCAATCATGAATGCTAATGATAGTTTTTAATTTGCGTGTATATTCTTTATATGAATAAACCATTTAGTCTCACCAAAAAAATTGTATGCTATTGAATTACTGGCTTGATGGATGTTACCCCCAAACATACCCTTTGTCTTTTATTTACTGTTGAAACAATTTGTATATTTCTATTGTTTCATGCATTTTTTTTATATCTATGTAGTTCTTTTCTCTACATGGACGGGTGCGGCAATCGCACGCATTTGTGATCTAGGATAAATGCTTTTGCTTTATCATAGGCCACTAAACATGCTAAGCTTGCGTGGCTGGAACACACGCTTAGGTACAACAATCGACCCAGCACCACGCGTCAAGGCGCGCTGCTGGTCACTTATATAGCATCTCCTTATTCGTATATTATTCACATATAGCATCTCATTTCTTGTTTGATTGCTTATATATGCTCAGCGGGAGAAGCACGAGGCGCTGCACCTCTGACCCTGTAGTGCTTGGCTCCAATTCATCAGGGAAGACGCCGGCAAGCATCAAGCTGCCCTTGGTGCTTCCTCGTCATCAAGGAGGAGGACGTCAGGAAGCGCCGTCCTCAAGGTACGTCCTCGCGGCTTTGACCTGCCTCTTTCATGCACCTTATCCTTCCCTATTTCTCTTGTTGTCACCATGTTCGTGCCGCCCTAACCTAGGTTGCCATCGCTCCTCGGCGTTCTGCGGGCACAGCCGTCACTACACCACAGAGAAGGACGAGGATGTGATGCTGCTCCTTCTTGTGGTGTATGCATCGGCGTGGCTTGCGGTAATGAGGCATATCCTCGTGGGCAATGCTATTTGAAGACCATTCATGTGATTTAAAAGAGAAGATGTCCAGAATGTCCAAGGAGGTTGAAGATGACGATCAAAAGATTGATCCATTAAGTGACTGCCAAGATGCCAATAATGCTTGCCCCGTGCCATTAGTAATACCCTTGCTCTTTATGAAATATTTCCTATTATATATTGATGCAACAACTATCGTTGCAGTTTGTGAGATCCTTATTTACATACATCACTCAGCGGCTGGCCTGTACAGAGTTGCGTGGCAGGCATATGTGTTCCCAACCATGTTATCAATTGTAGGCTTGGAATGATTTGCTTCATCCAAGTGTTGTTTGTCAACAATTCCTTTTTTTCCATGTCGATTCTGATTTTAGAGGACACATATGTTTCAGAACTATATTGTTTCTATGTTTTTCCGTGATATATACTGATTGATGCAGTAATTGATGTTTCAGATTATGAAATTCCTATTTAATGGATCGCTCGGTAGTTGTCTTGTATGAATGCATATGCTAAATTTGGATTTCTACTAACTTAGCATTACACGCTTGATCAAAATATTAGGACCGGCACCCTCGCACCGATTCCGATCTAGTAAAGCACTATGTGTATGCAGATTCGGAAGTGGATGCCTAACCGGATTGGCGACGACGATCAGGCGCGTGGTGCACGTAGCGGACACCAGTAGGCAGGATGCACATCTAGATGCCATCAGCAAGGGTGACTTGACGGTGATTGGCAGCGGCCATGTTAAGTGGCGAGTGACGATTTGATCCCATGGATTCAAGGGTGATTGGAGAACCACCGGCATCTGTTGGAAACGATTGTTTTGGCAATGCTTCACAATGTATTGATCGGTGCAAAGCACACGTATATATGAAGTACAAAGTGGGCCACAACCTCAACTATACAAAGACTAGGAGGTGGGCCAGGCTATACAATATACATGCACAAACCATATATTCAACACCCTCCGCAGTCGAAGCGTCGCCGAAGACGCAAACACTGGACCTGAACTCCTCGAAAACAGAAGTGGGCAGTCCTTTCGTCATGACGTCAGCGAACTGCTGCGCCGTCGGGACGTGGAGGACCCGGATGCGCCCAAGAGCCACCTGCTCACGAACGAAGTGTATATCGAGCTCAATATGCTTCGTTCGACGATGATGGACCGGGTTGGCGGAGAGGTAAATGGCGGAGACGTTGTCGCAGTAGACGAGCATAGCCTTGTGAACATCACAAAGCAACTCCTGGAGCAGCTGACAGAGCCAAGAGCGTTCAGCAACGGCGTTAGCCACTGCTCGATACTCAACCTCGGCACTCGAGCGGGAGATGGTGGGCTATCGCTTGGAAGACCAAGAGATCAGGGACGGCCCAAGGTAGACGCAGTACCCCGGGGTGGAGCGCCGTGTGTCGGGGCAGGCAGCCCAGGCCGCATCAGAGTAGGCAACGAGGTCGGTGGAGGCGGAGGCCGTCAACGTAAGTCCCAAGGACTGGGTGTCGCGTATGTATCGGAGGATATGCTTCACCAGAGTCCAGTGAGAGTCGCGCGGAGCATGCATGTGAAGACAGACCTGCTGAACGGCATACTGCAAGTCGGGGCGTGTCAGGGTCAGGTACTGCAGGGCGCCCACAATGGAGCGGTAGAAGGCCGCATCAGATGCAGGCGAACCCTCCAAAGCGGAGACCTTGGCCTTGGTGTCGACTGGCGTGGGAGCAGGCTTGCAGTTAAGCATGCCAGCTCGGTCAAGAAGCTCATGGGCATAGCGCTGCTGATGCAGAAAGAACCCATCTGGCCGTCGAACCACCTCAATGCCAAGGAAATAATGCAGAGGACCCAAATCCTTCAGGGCAAACTCATCACGAAGACGAGCAGTAAGCTGCTGGAGGAGCGCGACAGTGGATGCCGTCAGAATGATGTCGTCGACGTACATCAGCAAGTAGGCCGTGTCAACTCCATAATGATACACGAAGAGGGACGCATCGGAGCAAGTCGAGGTAAATCCGAGCATCTGCAGGAAGGCAGCGATGCGCTGGTACCAGGCTCGAGGTGCCTGCTTCAGCCCGTAGAGAGAACGGGAGAGTAAGCACGCATGATCTGGATGCGTGGCGTCGACGAAGCCGGTGGGCTGCTCACAGAACACCTGCTCAGCCAGGTGGCCGTGCAAGAAGGCATTGGACACGTCCAACTGATGCACAGGCCATGCTCGAGACACGACGAGCTGGAGCATGGCGCGGATCGTGCCCGGTTTGACAACCGGGGCAAATGTGTCAGTGAAGTCCATGCCCGCGCGTTGCTGAAAACCCCGAACCACCCAGCGACCTTTATAGCGCTCGAGAGTGCCATCCGGGCGAGTCTTGTGCGGAAAGACCCACTTGTCCGTGATAATGTTGGCACGGGGCGGCCGAGGGACGAGCTGCCAGGTACGGTTCCGCTGGAGCGCATCGAACTCTTCCTGCATCGCAGCGAGCCAATGAGGATGCCGAAGGGCGGCTCGAGCTGACGATGGGAGAGGAGACGGCTCAGAGGCGGAAGCAGCGAGAAGATACTCATCGCTGGGGTACTGCGTGCTCGGGCGAAGAGTGCCAGCCCGAGAGCGAGTCATCGGGCAGGGCAGCGGGTCCGGAGGGGAGGCGGGCGATGACGAAGATGAGCCTGCCTCCGATGTGACCGCCGCGGGCGAGGCCTCCGCGGACGAGGCCGCCGATGATGCGGCGGGTGAGGCCGCTTGCATGGCGGCGGACGAGGCCACCGGCATGGCGGCGGACGAGGCCGCCGGCAGGGTCGAGGCCGGGGACGCCGGGGGCGTCACGGGCGTCGAAAGAGCTGCAGCCCCTAGGGCAGCCAAACGGGGAGAGACTCGACCCGTGGCGCGGGGGGCACCCTCAAAGCCGGGAGGCGGCCCAAGAGAGGCACGTGGGCTGCCATCACCGGAAGCGGGCAAGGCCGCATCATCCGAAGGTACCTGCTGGAACGGAAAAACCATCTCATCAAAGTAAACGTGTCGTGAAGTGATCACCCGATGAGAGATAGGATCATAGCAGCGGTAGCCTTTGGTGTTAGGAGGATAGCCGAGAAAGATGCAGGCCACAGACCTAGGTGCGGGCTTATGAGGAGCGGTGGAAGCGATGCTGGGGTAGCACAGGCAATCGAAGATGCGGAGCTCAGCATAGGAGGGTGGCGTGCCAAACAAGAGGTGATGAGGTGCGAAATTCCCGCGAGTGCGACAGGGACGAATATTAATGAGTAGTGATGCGGTGGCAAGCGCGTCGGGCAAAAAACGTGGTGGCACGTTGGCATGAAAGAGGAGGGTGCGAACGTAGTCATGGAGAGTGCGTAGCACGCGCTCAGCGCGGCCGTTTTGTTGCGAAGTGTATGGGCAAGTGAGATGAAAGATCGTGCCATGTGTGGCGAGAAGGTTGCGGATCGCAAGGTTATCGAACTCCTTCCCGTTGTCTGTTTGCAACGCATGAATGGGACGTCCAAACTGCATGGAGACATAGGAGTAGAAGGCGGTGAGAGTGGCAACGGAGTCCGACTTTCGCGGCAACAGGAAGGTCCACACATAGTGCGCAAAATCATCAAGATAGCCCGTGTTACTTGCAACAGGAGAGGTCCAGACATCACTATGAATTAACTCAAACGGGTATGATGCGACATGCGAGGAATTGCTAAAAGGAAGACGAACATGTTTGCTGAGGCGACAAGCATGACAAGTGTGATCGTCGATCTTATTACACGTGAATGAAAAACTCCGAAGAATATGACGAAGGGTGGCGATGTTGGGATGACCGAGACGAGCGTGCCAAAGGTCCACTCCGGCGGAAAGCGCCATGGGTGCAGCAACGGATGAGGTAGGTGAGTGGACCGGGTAGAGCTCGTCGGGGCTGTCACATCGGTGGAGCACCATCCGGGTACGAGCATCCTTGACAGAAAATCCAAACATGTCAAATTCAACGGTAACAGGATTTTCACGTGTAATAGAATGAACGGAAACAAGATTTTTAATGATGTCAGGAGAAACAAGCACATTAGAAAGATATAATGGCATGGAGTTAGAAGGAAAAGCAGCATGGCCGACATGAGTAATGGGCATGGAAGAACCGTCACCCACGGTAATGCGAGCAACGGTGTGAACGGGGTTTGCGGCAAGAAGGTTACCGGGGTTGGCGGCCATGTGAGCCGTGGCTCCGGTGTCCATATACCAGTCGCCACCACCAGTGTACTGCTGCGGCGTGGGGGCGGTGTGGAGAGCCGCTAGGAGCGCGGGATCCCAAGGCGCCGGCGGGAGGGCCGGGGCAGACGGCGCCGGCTGAGGCGGGGGCGCCACATACCCATAGCCCGAGGGGCCGTAGAGCGGCGCGGGCTGGTACGCCTGAGCGGCCGTGTACAGGGCCCGATGAGGGGCCGGACGGGCGCCAAAGGAGCCAGGGACGGGGGCACGCGGTATAGGCATGGAGTACACGTGCACAAACCCCGTCCAAGTGTTCTGGCCGGCCTGCCAGGGCACCGGCGGCAGCGGGTGCTGCGGCTGGTGGGGCGCCCCGCCGTGGGCAGCTGGCTGCTGCGGCTGCTGCTGCTTGCGGCCTCCGCGGTCGCGACGCCCGCCCGGTGTTGCTGCTGCTCGACGGGGGGTGGAGGGGCCTGCGGTGGCATCGGGTAGGGAAACCCGGGCGGCGGCGGCGCCTGGAAGGGGCCTGGGGCGGGCCGCGGCGGTGGGGCCGGGGCAGTGGGCGGCGCACCGCCACGGGTACCGGCGGTGAGAGCCGTGTGGGTGGCCCGGGTGCGTGACATCCGCATCCGTCGCTCCTCCAGCTTCAGGTACGCGATGATCTTGGGGAAGGTCGGGTTGGTGATGAGGGGGATGTTGGAGGAGGCGTTCCCGAAGTCATCGTTCAGGCCGGCGATGAGGGTGCTGAGGAGAAGCTCATCGGAGACCTTCTCGCCGAGGTCACGCAGCTCGTCAACAAGCTTCTTGAGGCACATGCAATAATCGTCAACAGACGACTCAAGCTGCTGGCACCCAAAAAACTCGCCGCGCAAGAAGACCTTGCGTTGGAGCGCGTTGTCGGTGAAGAGGCCGTTGAGCTTGGTCCAAACGGCGTGAGCGTCATCGTCGGCGGAGACCACCGTGTGGAAGAGGTCCTTCGAGATGGTGGTGTAGAACCAACGGATGAGAGTGACATCGATGGCCGTCCACTCCTCATCGTCCTCCATGAAGCGGGAGTCCACGGAGCCATCGATGTGATCCCGGAGGTTGTACTCATGGAACATGAGGGAGAAGTACGTCTTCCAGGCATAGTACATGGAGGTGAGGTGGTCGAGGACGACTGGAACCCGGGCGAGGATGTTGAGGTCGCGGATGACGACAGGATCGGGACCTTCGAACGGGTTGGTGCGGCGGCTGCGGGAGGTATCGGTGGAACCGGGGGAGGCCATGGCCGAAAGGGGTGGTGCGGCGGCGCTGGAGCGGCGGCGCGGCAGGGAAGAGGGCGGCGCGACTTGGGGGCGGCGCGGCAGGGAAGAGGGCGGCGCGGCAGTGGCTGGCGGAAGCGCGGGCGGCGGCGGCAGACCAGGGCGGCAGCGCGGAGGCGTAGGATCGCGGCAGCGGCGGCGGCACAAGGTGGCGGTGGCGGCGGCAGCGGCGATGGGATCGCCGCGGCGGCACGGGTTAGGGTTAGGATCGTAGCTCTGATACCATGTTGGAAACAATTGTTTTGGCAATGCTTCACAATGTATTGATCGGTGCAAAGCGCACGTATATATGGAGTACAAAGTGGGCCACAACCTCAACTATACAAAGACTAGGAGGTGAGCCAGGCTATACAATATACATGCACAAACCATATATTCAACAGCGTCGTCCCTGGCGCCCGCCAGCCGGCATTGACCAAAGCGACAATTATGTTGGCTTCACTGATTGCTCACATGATGGGTGGATGTGTTGCTGGAACCGAGTGGCACCGCAATGGCATTGATAGTCAGCACGATGTAGACATGGCCGCTCGGTTGCCTGCAATCCCGCATCAGGTAGAAAAAGTCGGGCTGCCGGAGATATCAGAGGTCAGAGCTACCAGACCTAGCTAGGGGAGGATGTTGGGTTGGATCGTCGGACACCAGGTGGGGCAAATTAGACTCACGGCGGCGGGGCGCCATAGGCGGCGGCGAGTTGACCTTCGTAGCCTCGACCACTATCCCGTAAGATAGATGGGGATCTCGATCAAGGAGAGTTTGTCTCCTGGACAGGCTCCACCTGCTTTTCCTAGCAGCAGCCTAGCGGCGATATGGTCACTCGGCGAGATTTTTAAGGAGGAACAGGCGTACCAGAGGGAGATGTGAAGAGACGCATTGTTGTACTGGTGTTATTTTTTGCGGGTAAACTTGGGGAGATGGGACTCCACCGCTTCCCACCAGCTTGGTATTATTGAGGGACGATGGTTGGCTCTTAAACTTTCTCATCGGTTACAGAAGATGGAAGAGAAGCGGAACAAAAGAGGAGTTAAATCACATGAATAAAAAGGGTATTTGGAATTGATGATGTGGCTAGCCTGCTCAGATGGAGTGAGGTGAATGGCTACATGTTGGTTAGTGCTGAGGATAGCTTACATGTCAAGAAAAATAAGTTAGTGGGGATGAACTATTTAGGTATTATAGATTTAATCAATTACTTGATTAATCCTGCATTAATACCCCACGTGCGGCTGCCATTTTTGGCAACCGACACGGCGGTTCCTCGCGTCCCTCCGAACAAACACCTCCTAGAGATCGCGTATTTTCTTGTTGTATAAATATGTACTCCATCATGAATAAAGAGGATACTTGAATCATTTGCTTTGTCTCTCAATTTTACATTCAATGTGTTATCAGCACGCTCTACATCTGAGCGATTTCAAGATCGAGAAGATCAGGCAAAAGGAAGCCTCCTTTCCTTCCCCTGCTTCGAGATGATGAGCGTCATTGTTGCTTCATCGCCCATTGCCATCGAGATGTACGTGGTCTTCGTTGACGACATGTATGTAAGCAAAAGAAACAAAGCATCACTCGCGCAGGTTCGGCGCCCCTTCGTCCTCTCGGACGCGCGCATGTTGGGGAACACGGTAATTTCAAAAAAAATTCTACGATCACGCAAGATCTATCTAGGTGATGCATAGCAACAAGAGGGGAGAGTATGTCCACTTACCCTTGTAGACCAAAAGCGAAAGCGTTATGACAACACGGTTGATGTAGTCGTACGTCTTCATGATCTGACCGATCTTAGCGCCGAACGTACGGCACCTCCGCGATCAGCACACGTTCAGCTCGGGGACATCCCTCGTACTCTTGATCCAGTTTAGGCCGAGGGAGAGTTTCATCAGCACGACGGCGTGGTGATGGTGATGATGAAGTTACCGGCGTAGGGCTTCACCTAAGCACTATGACGATATGACTGAGGTGTGTAACTGTGGAGGGGGGCACCACACACGACTAAACAATGTCAACTTGTGTGTCCTAGGGTGCCCTCCTACCCCCGTATATAAAGGAGCAAGGGGAAAGGCCGGCCGGCCCTTGGGCGCGCTAAGGAGGGGAGGAGTCCTCCTCCTAGTAGGAGTAGGACTCCCCCTTTCCTAGTCCAACTAGGAGGGGGAAGGGGGAAGGAAGGAGAGGGAGAGGGAGAGGGAAAGAGGGGCTGTGCCCCCCACCCCTAGTCCAATTTGGACTCCCCTTGGGGGGGGGGCGCCACTGCTACGTCTTGAGCTTGCGTTGGTTTTCCTTGAAGAGGAAAGGGTGATGCAGCAATAGTAGCATAAGTATTTCACTCAGTTTTTGAGAACCAAGGTATTAATCCAGTACGAGGCTCCTCAAAAGTCCCACGCACCTACACAAACAAACAAAGAACTCGCAACCAACTCAATAAAGGGTTGTCAATCCCTTCACGGCCACTTGCGAAAGTGAGATCTAATAGAGATAGTATGATAAGATAGATATATTTTTTGGTATTTTATAATATAGATGCGAAAAGTAAAGTTGCAAATAAAAGTAGATTGAAAGCAAATATGATAAAAGATAGACCCGGGGGCCATAGGTTTCACTAGAGGCTTCTCTCAAGATAGCATAAGTATTACAGTGGGTGAACAAATTACTGTCGAGCAATTGATAGAAAAGCGAATAATTATGAGATTATCTAGGCATGCTCATGTATATAGGCATCATGTCCGCAACAAGTAGACCGACTCCTGCCTGCATCTACTACTATTACTCCACACATCGACCGACTCCTGCCTGCATCTAGAGTATTAAGTTCATAGGAACAGAGTAACGCCTTAAGCAAGATGACATGATGTAGAGGGATAAATTCATGCAATATGATATAAACCCCATCTTTTTATCCTCGATGGCAACAATACAATACGTGCCTTGCAGCCCTTTCTGTCACTGGGTAAGGACACCGCAAGATTGAACCCAAAGCTAAGCACTTCTCCCATGGCAAGAAAGATCAATCTAGTAGGCCAAACCAAACTGATAATTCGAAGAGACTTGCAAAGATAACTCAATCATACATAAAAGAATTCAGAGGAGATTCAAATATTTCTCATAGATAAACTTGATCATAAACCCACAATTCATCGGATCTCGACAAACACACCGCAAAAAGAGTTTACATCGAATAGATCTCCACAAGAGAGGGGGAGAACATTGTATTGAGATCCAAAAAGAGAGAAGAAGTCATCTAGCTAATAACTCTGGACCCGAAGGTCTGTGGTAAACTACTCACAACTCATCGGAGGGGCTATGGTGTTGATGTAGAAGCCCTCCATGGACGATTCCCCCTCCGGCGAAGCGCCGGCGAAGGCTCCAAGATGGGATCTCGCGGATACAGAAGGTTACGACGGTGGAAATTGTGTTTCGTTGGCTCCCTCGATGTTTTTGGGGTACGTAGGTTTATATAGAATGAAGAAGTACGTTGGTGGCCGCCCGAGGGCCACACGAGACAGGGGGCACGCCCTGTAGGGGGGGGGGGGCGCCCTACCCTCTCGTGGCCGCCTCGACTACTTCTTGACTTGCACTCCTGGTCCTCTGGATCATGTTCGTTCCAAAAATCACGATCCCGAAGGTTTCATTCCGTTTGGACTCCGTTTGATATTCCTTTTCTTCGAAGTACTGAAATAGGCAAAAAAACAACAATACGGGCTGGGCCTCCGGTTAGTAGGTTAGTACCAAAAATGATATAAATGTGTAAAATAAAGCCCATAAACATCCAAAAGGGGTAATATAATAGCATGGAACAATCAAAAATTATAGATACGTTGGAGACGTATCAAGCATCCCCAAGCTTAATTCCTGCTCGTCCTCGGGTAGGTAAATGATAAAAACAGAATTTTTGATGTGGAATGCTACCTAGCATAATTCTCAATGTAATTTTCTTTACTGTGGCATGAATGTTCAGATCCAAATGATTCAAAATAAAAGTTCATATTGACATAAGAAATATTGATACTTCAAGCATACTAATCAAAGTAATCATGTCTTCTCAAAATAACATGGCCAAAGAAAGTTATCCCTACAAAATCATATAGTCTGGCTGTTGCTCTATCTTCATCACACAAAGTATTTAATCATGCACAACCCCGATAACAAGCCAACCAATTGTTTCATACTTTAATAATCTCAAACTTTTTCAACTTTCACGCAATATATGAGCATGAGCCATGGACATAGCACTATATGTGGAGTAGAATGGTGGTTGTGGAGAAGACAAAAAAGGAGAAGATAGTCTCACATCGACTAGGCGCATCAACGGGCTTTGGATATGCCCATTAATAGATATCAATGTGAGTGAGTAGGGATTTCCATGCAACGGATGCACTAGAGCTATAAATATATGAAAGCTCAACAAAAGAAACTAAGTGGGTGTGCATCCAACTCATTTGCTCACGAAGACCTAGGGCATTTTGAGGAAGCCCATCATTGGAATATACAAGCCAAGTTCTATAATGAAAAATTCCCACTAGTATATGAAAGTGACAACATAGGAGACTCTCTATCATGAAGATCATGGTGCTACTTTGAAGCACAAGTGTGGAAAAAGAGACAGTAGCATTGTCCCTTCTCTCTTTTTCTCTCATTTTATTTTTTTTCTTTTTTTCTTTTTCTTTTTTTTCTTTTTTTATTTGGCCTTTCTTTTTTTGGCCTTTTTTTCTTTTTGTAAAGTCCGAAGTCTCATCCCGACTTGTGGGGGAATCATAGTCTCCATCATCCTTTCATCACTGGGACAATGCTCTAATAATGAAGATCATCACACTTTTATGGATTTACAACTCAAGAATTACAACTCAAAGCTAGAACAAGATATGACTCTATATGAATGCCTCCGGCGGTGTACCAGGATATGCAATGAATCAAGAGCGACATGTATGAAAATTATGATGGTGGCCTTGCCACAAATACAATGTCAACTACATGATCATGCATAGAGCAATATGACAAAAGTAACGCGTGTCATATGAACGGAGCGGTGGAAAGTTGCATGGCTATATATCTCGGAATGGCTATGGAAATGCCATAATAGGTAGGTATGGTGGCTGTTTTGAGGAAGGTATATGGTACCGGCGAAAGTTGCACGACAAAAGAGAGTCTAGCAATGATGGAAGGGTGAGGGTGCGTATAATCCGTGGACTCAAGATTAGTCAAAAGAACTCATATACTTATTGCAAAAATCTACAAGTCATCAAAAGTAAAGCACTACGCGCATGCTCCTAGGGGGATAGATTGGTAGGAAAAGACCATCGCTCGTCCCTGACCGCCACTCATAAGGAAGACAATCAATAAATAAAATTGTGCTCCAACTTCATCACAAAGCGGTTCACCATACGTGCATGCTACGGGAATCACAAACTTCAACACAAGCATTTTTCATAATCACCTCAACTAGCATGACTTTAATATCACTACCTCCATATCTCAAAACAATTATCAAGTATCAAATTGATCATAGCATCCAATTCACTTTCTATGATAGTTTTTATTATACCCAACTTGGATGCTCATCATTCTAGGACAAAATTTGTAACCATATCAAATACCATGCTGTTCTAAAAGACTCTCAAAATAATATAAGTGAAGCATGAGAGACTAGAAATTTCTTAAAAATTAAGCCACCGTCATGCTCTAAAAGATATAAGTGAAGCACTAGAGCGAAAACTATCAAGCTCAAAAGATATAAGTGAAGCACATAGAATATTCTAGCAAATTCTAATCAAGTGGGCTTCTCCTCAAAAGGTGTGTACAGCAAGGATGATTGTGGTAAACTAAAAAGCAAAGACTAATATAATACCCGACGCTCCAAGCAAAACACATATCATGTGGAGAATAAAAATATAGCTCCAAGTAAAGTTACCAATGAACGAAGACGAAAGAGGGGATGCCTTCCCGGGGCATCCCCAAGCTTAGGCTTTTGGCTATCCTTGAATATCTTGGCGTGCCATGGGCATCCCCAAGCTTAGGCTCTTGCCACTCCTTATTCCATAGTCCATAAAAGCTTTACCCAAAACTTGAAAACTTCATAACACAAAACTCAACAGGAAATCTTATAAGCTCCGTTAGTGAAAGAAAACAAAACCACCACATAAGGTACTGTAATGAACTCATTATTTATTTATTTTGGTTTTAAACCTACTGTATTCCAACTTCTCTATGGTTTATAAACTATTTTACTAGCCATAGATGCATCAAAATAAGCAAACAACACACGAAAAACAGAATCTGTCAAAAACAGAACAGTCTGTAGTAATCTGTAACTAACGCAAACTTCTGGAACTCTAAAAATCCTACCAAAATAGGAAGTCCTGGAAACTTTGTCTATTGATCAGAATCAAAACGAATCAACGTAAAAGCTCGTTTCTGTGGTTTAACAAAACTAAATTTGTGTGCGCAAAGTTTTTGTTTTTCAGCAGAATCAAATCAACTATCATCATAGGTTATCCTATAGGTTCTACTTGGCACAAACACTAATTAAAAGATAAAAACACATCTAAGCAGAAGGTAGATAAAATATTTATTACTAAACAGGAACAAAAACAAAAAACACAAAGAAAATTGGGTTTCCTCCCAACTAGCGCTATCGTTTAACGCCCCTTGCTAGACATAAAAGCAAAGATAGATCTAAGTAGTGCCATCTTTGGCACTAAATTCATAAGTAGCCCACATGATAGATTTGTAAGGTAATTTGACTCTCTTTCTTGGAAAGTGCTCCATGCCTTTCTTTAATGGAAATTGGAATCTAATATTCCCTTCCTTCATATCAATAATCGCACCAATCGTTCTAAGGAAAGGTCTACAAGAATAATAGGGCAAGAAAGATTGCAATCTATATAAAGAACGATAAAATCTATGGGCACCAAATTTCTAGTTGCAACAATGAGAACAACATTGATCCTCCCCATTCGCTTTTTAATGGTGGAATTTGCAAGGTGCAAATTTAAAGAGCAATCATCAAGATCATGGAAACCTAGAATATCACATAAAGTTTTCGGAATCGTGGAAACACTAGCACCCAAATCACACAAAGCAAAACACTCATGATCTTTAATTCTAATCTTTATAGTAGGTTCCCACTCATCATTAAGTTTTCTAGGTATAGAAACTTCCAAATTAAGTTTTTCCTCATAAGATTGCATCAAGGCATCAACGATATGTTTGGTAAAAGCTTTATTTTGACTACAAGCATGAGGAGAATTAACAACGGATTGCAACAAGGAAATACAACCTTCTAAAGAACAATTATCATAATCAAATTCCTTGAAATCCGAGATAGTGGGTTCAATGCTATTTAAAGTCATGACCTCTCCAATCCCACTTTTACCAAATTTAGCATCAAGATCTAAAAACTCCGAATTCTTGGGACGCCTTCTAGGTAAAGTTGACTCATCTTAAGTCCCATAATTATCAAGATTCATATTGCAAAACAAAGATCTAATAGGAGACGCATCAATAAATTTAAGATCCTCATCATTATTTTCATGGAAACTAGAAGAACACGATTTTATAAAGCAATCTTTCTTAGCACGTAATCTAGCGGTTCTTTCCTTGCACTCGTCAATGGAAATTCTCATTGCTTTGAAAGACTCATTGATATCATGCTTAGGAGAAGAAGATCTAAGTTTAAGAGAATCAACATCAAGAGAAAGTCTATCAATGTTCCTAGCCAAATCATCAACTTTGAGCAATTTTTCTTCAAGCAAGGCATTAAAATTCTTTTGAGAAATCATGAATTCTTTCACACTATTCTCAAAATCAGAGGGCATATTATTAAAATTACCATAAGAATTATTGTAGGAATTTCCATAATTATTAGAGGAATTACTAGGGAACGGTCTAGCATTAAAGTTTCCTGTATAAGCATTGTTTCCAAAACTACTCCTACCAACGAAATTCACATCCATAGATTCATTATTATTCTCAATCAAAGTAGACAAAGGCATATCATTGGGATCAAGAGGAGTATTTTTAGTAGCAAACAATTTCATAAGTTCATCCATCTTTCCACTCAAAACATTGATTTCTTCTATAGCATGCACTTTTTTACTAGAAGATCTTTCGGTGTGCCATTGAGAATAATTAGCCATAATATTATCAAGAAGTTTTGTAGCATCTCCTAACGTGATTTCCATAAACGTGCCTCCCGCGGCCGAATCTAAGAGATTTCTAGAAGCAAAGTTCAAACCAGCATAAATTTTTTGTATGATCATCCATAAATTCAAACCATGAGTCGTGCAATTGCGAATCATCAATTTCATTCTTTCCCAAGATTGGGCAACATGCTCATGATCAAGTTGTTTAAAATTCATAATATTGTTCCTAAGAGTGATAATCTTAGCGGGAGGAAAATACTTAAAGATAAAAGCATCTTTGCACTTCTTCCAAGAATCAATACTATTTTTAGGCAAAGACGAAAACCAAACTTTAGCATGATCTCTAAATGAAAATGGAAATAACTTCGATTTAACAATATCGTTATCTGTATCTTTATTCTTTTGCATATCACACAAATCAACAAAGTTGTTTAGATGAGTAGCGGCATCTTCACTAGGAAGGCCGGCGAATTGATCTTTCATAACAAGATTCAACAAAGCAGTATTGATTTCACAAGACTCAACATCATTAAGAGGAGCAATCGGAGTACTAAGGAAATCATTATTATTGGTATTGGAGAAATCACACAATTTGGTATTATCTTGCACCATGGCAACAAGTAATCCATTATACAAGCAAACAAAAAAAGGCAAGCGGAAAGAGAGGAGAAGATTGGGAAAGAGAGGGCAAATAAAACGGCAAGGGTGAAGTGGGGGAGAGGAAAATGAGAGGCAATGGCAAATAATGTAAATGCGAGGGAGATGGGTTTGTGATGGGTACTTGGTATGTCTTGACTTGAGCGAAGACCTCCCCGGCAACGGCGCCAGAAATCCTTCTTGCTACGTCTTGAGCTTGCGTTGGTTTTCCTTGAAGAGGAAAGGGTGATGCAGCAATAGTAGCGTAAGTATTTCCCTCAGTTTTTGAGAACCAAGGTATCAATCCAGTAGGAGGCTCCTCAAAAGTCCCACGCACCTACACAAACAAACAAAGAACTCGCAACCAACGCAATAAAGGGGTTGTCAATCCCTTCACGGCCACTTGCGGAAGTGAGATCTAATAGAGATAGTATGATAAGATAGATATATTTTTGGTATTTTATACATTGTTGAGGAAATCATTAACTGGTAGCTGCTCGGTTGGCTGGCGAGTAGGGGATTAATCGGCTAATCGGCAAGTTAATCGGCCATTTAATCAATTAATCAGACGATTTATCGGTTTATCGGGTACTCGGTGACCCTATGAGTAGGGATTAATCGGCAAGTTAACTGGTTAATCGGATGAATTCTTGAACAAGGATTTTATAATATAGATGCGAAAAGTAAAGATGCAAATAAAAGTAGATTGAAAGCAAAGATGATAAAAGATAGACCCGGGGACCATAGGTTTCACTAGAGGCTTCTCTCAAGATAGCATAAGTATTACGGTGGGTGAACAAATTACTGTCGAGCAATTGATAGAAAAGCGAATAATTATGAGATTATCTAGGCATGATCATGTATATAGGCATCACGTCCGCAACAAGTAGACCGACTCCTGCCTGCATCTACTACTATTACTCCACACATCGACCGACTCCTGCCTGCATCTAGAGTATTAAGTTCGTAAGAATAGAGTATTGCCTTAAGCAAGATGACATGATGTAGAGGGATAAATTCATGCAATATGATATAAACCCCATATTTTTATCCTCGATGGCAATAATACAATACGTGCCTTGCAACCCTTTCTGTCACTGGGTAAGGACACTGCAAGATTGAACCCAAAGCTAAGCACTTCTCCCATGGTAAGAAAGATCAATCTAGTAGGCCAAACCAAACTGATAATTCGAAGAGACTTGCAAAGATAACTCAATCATACATAAAAGAATTCAGAGGAGATTCAAATATTTATCATAGATAAACTTGATCATAAACCCACAATTCATCGGATCTCGACAAACACACCGCAAAAAGAGTTTACATCGAATAGATCTACACAAGAGAGGGGGAGAACATTGTATTGAGATCCAAAAAGAGAGAAGAAGCCATCTAGCTAATAACTATGGACCCGAAGGTCTGTGGTAAACTACTCACAACTCATCGGAGGGGCTATGGTGTTGATGTAGAAGCCGTCCATGGACGATTCCCCCTCCGGCAGAGCGCTGGCGAAGGCTCCAAGATGGGATCTCGCGGATACAAAAGGTTACGGCGGTGGAAATTGTGTTTCGTTGGCTCCCTGGATGTTTTTGGGGTACGTAGGCTTATATAGGAGGAAGAAGTACGTCGGTGGCCGCCCGAGGGGCCCACGAGACAGGGGGGCGCCCTGTAGGGGGGGGGGGCGCCCTACCCTCTCGTGGCCGCCTCAGCTGCTTCTTGACTTGCACTCCAAGTCCTCTGGATCACGTTCGTTCCAAAAATCACGCTCCCGAAGGTTTCATTCTGTTTGGACTCCTTTGATATTCCTTTTCTTTGAAATACTAAAATAGGCAAAAAAACAGCAATACGGGATGGGCCTCCAATTAGTAGGTTAGTCCCAAAAATGATATAAATGTGTAAAATAAAGCCCATAAACATCCAAAAGGGGTAATATAATAGCATGGAACAATCAAAAATTATAGATACGTTGGAGACGTATCAGCCACCTGCTGGGCTGCTGCCCTCTCTCTCCCCTAAGGCCCACTAAGGCCCAGTACTTTCCCGGAGGGTTCCGGTAACCTCTCCGGCACTCCAATTTTCTCCGAAATCACCCGGAACACTTCCGGTGTCTGAATATAGCCGTCCAATATATCAATATTTATGTCTCAACCATTTCGAGACTCCTCGTCATGTCCGAGCCCTTTTACTTATGCACTTTACTTTGTGATAGCCATAGTGTTTCGTGTTATATATCTTGCTATCACATAGTTGTTTATCTTGCTTAGCATAAGTTGTTGGTGCACATAGATGAGCCTAGTTGTTTTAGGTTTTGTGCTTGTCAAATTAACCGTTAGGTTTATTCCTCTTTTGTTCAATCCTAAACCATAATTATTTTAAAGCGCCTATTCACCCCCCCTCTAGGCGACATCCACGATCTTTCAATTGGTATCAGAGCCTCGTCTCTCTTTATAGGGCTTAACCGCCTAGAGAGTAAGGATGTCGACTAGGGGTTTAGGATTCTCCGACACTCTTAGTTTCGATGGCACAAATTTTGATGTTTGGGTAATTCGCATGCTTAATCTCTTTAGGGTCATGGACCCAAATTTAGAGCGAATTGTAGATATGGGTTTTTCTCCTCCAAAGGATCCCGAAAGATTATCTTTAGAGGATGAGAAAAACTCTTATCTCAATGCTCAAGCTTCTAATGTGTTTTTTGATGCTCTGAGCAATGTAGTTATATATCAACTCATGCCGTTCCGGGACGCTCATGAGTTGTGGACAAAGCTTCAAGATAAATATGGTGCGTCCAAATTTGTGGGGATGATTGTTATCCCTCCACCTCCGACCGTGTTGAGGATATGGTGCATCCAAGATGCTGCATGAAAACAATCACTTCTCCATCTTGAGGCTCAGGAGGGCATTCGGGGCCAGGGACCCGCCAATGGAGGACATTTTTTGAGGCTAAAGCGCCAGTCAGAACATATCCATTGATTTGCGTTTTCGTGATCCGGGAAGGAACCCAGTTGCAAGCGGCAAATTGCTTGGTCATCTTGGAAAACAAACTGTAAAAGAGAAGTGAAGGACGGTTTACGATTGAAGGTTGATGTGCACTAATCGGTGTTAAACCGGAGAACTTGATCAAGGCATATATGTGAGTTAAACCGGAAACTACTACTCAAATCAAGATGGCGGTTTAAGTGAGGGCTAATGGCATATGGTGGATTATCAACTACTAAAGGTTAAACCGCCTTTTACGGAAGAAGTAGATCTAAAATCTACTAAGTGTTGCAGAAACAAGTTTCACAATATGGTGATATAATTTTGGATCTACCATGGTTCAGTAAAAATATTTTTCTGAGCCCTACAATGGCGTTAAGTAGAACAGAGAAGGTCTAGATAGGATTTATCCAGGAATAGCAAAATGCTATAGTACGGCAGATTAAAAGCTAGGGATCTACCGCAAAAGGAAACTATCAGGCTTAACTAAGATTCAGTAAGATGCCAAGAGAAAAGCGGATAAGCATTGATGAACGTCGATGAACAGGGAAGAACATGAAGCCCTAATGGAGATCTAGGGTTACAGGAAGAAAGCTTACCGGATTCTCAGAAGCAGCGGAGGAGAGTTGCGATCTCTGGAAATGTTCAGGTTGATGCAGCGGCCTGAGATGAGGTAGAGCTTCGAGGTCAACGGCGGCGGCGATGCTTGAGTTCTTCGAGTCACGAAAAGGAAGACGATGCGAAGAGGCAAGGGAAAAAATGGAAGGACCCTCAACCTTATTTATAAGGAGAAGGGGATAAGCGACAGGCACGAGAATCGAGGGGCCTGAAGCGGCAAAAGGGGGCGCAGCTGTCGCCTCGATCTTCGAGAATTAATTAAGTGAAGGGAATCTTCATAAATCTTTTTATGCAGAGATGACATCATGACGATTTACTGCAGTGTCAGAAGATGACGTCACGACGATTTATCCAAGTTTACAGGGAGATGACAATATGGCGGTTTACAAAAATCATTAGAAGATACTCACGGAATTTTTCTAAGTATTGAAGATTGACATGAACAGGTTCAAATCAATCTGGGGCCTAATGTTGAGGATATAACTACTGAGTGTAAACCGCCCAGGAGGGGCCGGTTCATGCTCAACTATACTAAAGCCCATGAAGACAAGAAGATGGCGCTTTACTAATAAAGCCCAGAGGCGGATTAGGGCCCATAGTGGTAAACCGCCATAGTTGTAACTTGTATTGTAAGTTGGGGAAAGGGAGAGACCGAGCCAAACACTTGTATGAGTCGGCCTGGGAACTCTGTAAACCGGCCGGGCATCAACCTGTGTATATAAAAGGGACGACCCGGCGGCGGTTCAGGAACAACACACAACAACTCGAGACCCAGGCAAAGCGTATTTACTCCCTGGTCATCGAAACCTCAATAATCCCATCACAACTAGACGTAGGCTTTTACCTTCATCGTAAGGGGCTGAACTAGTATAAAACTCTCATGTCCCTTGTCCGGTTTAACCCCTTCAGGCTAATCTCGTTGCGATGGCTCCACGACTAAGTCCTTTTGCTAGGACATCTGACGTGATATTTCCACGACAGACCGTGTTGCCTTCTCAACTTCTTCTACTTCACCTACATGTGGATTGCCATAAGGTAATGCTATGGTGAGTAGCGTTGGTCATTGCAATGATGATACTGTGCTTATCGTTGATGACTCTTTATCACTATCTTGTTGTAATGCTCCATCTTTGGACTTTAACACTTCGTGCACCTTACATGCTCCTCATGCTTGTGTTGATAGTCTGTGCATATCATGTAGAAATTGCTTGACTAAATCTCATGATGATATGCTTGTTATATCTTGTTGCCATGATAAAAATTCATGTATTTCCTCGAGTTGTTGTGCTAACAATTAATGTAGAGGAAACCCAACACCCCATGGAACAAGATGTGATCTTGAACGGTGCTTCAAGGGATCCTACATCATCATCTATTGCCTTTTGCCTTATGGCTAAGGCTTCAAAGGTATCTCCTACTTTGAACCCCAATACGTCTCTTGATGATGATGTTAATGGTAATGATGATGAGAATAATGATGAATGGAATTATAATGTTACTTCCTTAAAAATTAAGGGAGAAATGATTTTTAAATCTCCCCATAAGAATAAAATTGCTCGTTCCAACTTCATGGAAATCATGTCCATTGCCATTGAGTGCAAGAAATATATTGAGGAGTTGGAATATCATCTCGGGGAGCATGAGGTCACCATTGAGAAAATGGTAGGTCATTAGCGTGATTACGCTAATGAGATTGCGGACCTCTCTCAAGCTCTTGAACTTGAACAAATCACTAAGGAGTCTCTTGAGGAGACTTTTGCTCTAAAATTATCTAGAGTGAAGGAATCTCATGATAGATATCTTGAGGTGGCCAATGTTTTTGAATCTAAAAATGCTAAGCTTGAAGTTTCTCATGCTAGTCTCCTTGAGGACTTTGAGCACCTCGAAAATGGCTCAAGGGTCATCAAGGGTGAGCTCATCAACACCGAGTCTCATACTCAACTTGAAGCTTATTATTTAAAAGAGCTTGCCAAGTTATCCTCTCCTATTTTTGTAAATCATGATGCTTGTGCTACTAACTCTATTACTTGCGAAGCATCCATTTTGAAGGAGAATGTTGAGCTACGGGCTCAACTTGAGGTGCTATCTAGCAATTATGGGAAATTGGAAGAAAGTCATGAAAAGCTCTCAAGCTCTCATGATGATCTTCTAGTATCCCATAATGTGCTAAAGATATCTCATGAGGCCATGATTTCTAAGGTAATATCTAGTGAGCCTCATGTGGATACTAGCACTACTTCTAGTCAAAATGCTATATTGCCATGTGCTAGTCCTTGTAATTCATCTACTCACAATGTTGGTACATCTTGTGATGAATTTCTTTCCTTGCCTTGTTGCTCTAACGTTGAAGCTTATACTTCCTCTAGTGCTTGTGTTGAGACTAACCATGTAGAGGAAATCAAAGATCTCAAGGCCCAAGTCACTTCTTTGAAGAAAGACTTGGAAAAGAGTCATGAAGGAAAATCTACACTCAACAATATATTGAGTGTGCAAAAATCCCCCAATGACATAGGTGGACTTGGATTCAACTCCAATAACAAGAAGAAGTCCAAGATGAACAAGAAGAAGGGCCAAGAACAAGTCAAGAATTCGACCAATATTGTTTGCTTCAAGTGCAAAATTGAAGGGCATCATGTTAGATCTTGCCCATTGAAGAAGAAGGCCATTAGTATCAAGCAACAAGGGAAGCGGCCACAAGTTAATTCTCATGCTCAACCTCAAGTTGAAGAAAGGCCTCTTCCCAAGAAGACTCAAGCTAATGCTTCTCAAGTTGAGAAATCAAGTGAGAAGAAAGTGAAGAGTAGACGTTGCTACCTATGTCGTGAGAAAGGTCATGTCGCTTCTTCATGCACTAGTGGTAACTTATCCAACCCAATTATTATTGATAATATCTATTCTCTTGGGAAGGATAAGGTTGGCAATGTGTTTGGCAAGTTTGTTGGTACTCAAAGTGGTGTCAAGAAAAGAACCATTTGGGTTGCCAAGCCTATTGTGACTAACCTCTTAGGACCCAACTTGGTTGGGGACCAACAAGCTCAAAATTGATCAATAGGTGTTGTTGGAGGGCATTGGAGACTTGGCTACATCATGAAGAATTAAGGGATCTTCATCATTCATATTGTCTCAAGCCAAGTCAATTGGGTTATCAAGTTTCTATCTTATATCCAATGTACCTCCTTCACTACTGGAATCAGCTACTTTGCCATCTGCCAGATCTTTGCCGTCTGCTAGCGGACGGCAAAGAAGCTCTTTGCCATCAGCTACCGAAAAGCAGACGACAAAGAAACGGCTGACGACAAAGAAGGTCTTTGCCATTCGCCATTTCTTTGCTGTCCGCTAGCTGACGGCAAAGAATCTTAGGGCGGACGACAAAGGGCTGCCGTTAGCCACCTAACGGACTAACAGAGAAATTTTTGCCGTCTGCTTTCTTTGCCGTCTGCTGCTGATGGCAAAGGACCCTTTGCCGTTAGCCGCCTAAAGTAGACGGCAAAGTAGCTGTTTGCCGGATCTTACATTGCCGTCCATGTTTGTCGTCCGCGGCGGACGGCAAAGACCTTTGCCATCCGCCGTTCATGCCTTTGCCGTCCGCCGTGGCAGACGGCAAAGTAGCCGATTCCTGTAGTGCTTGCGTAACTTGTACTTAAATTGTTTACATTGAAAGTCACTTGCCCCTTTGCATGTTTTGGTTTTGTTCCTTGCATGTGTTGTATATGTTGTGCTTCCAATTTTCTTATCTTGAGTAATCAAATATGTGTGTGTTGGTTTGCACATCATGTACGTGTGTGTAGTGCGTTGAGCCTTTGTGCATCTTGTTTGTATCTTAGTTGGCTCTTGTGAGAGATTAATGGAAAATCCTATTTATGGGAAGTGATGTACTTTGTACACCTCACAATCCTATAAATGTGTGTACATGAGGAATACCATCTAGTATTGATATTACAAGATTATCTAGTCACTATGTGGTATGTCTTCTCATGAGAAATTCAAATTCTAAATAGTCCATTAATTATCTCTTGTTGGATCCTTTATTTGCCTCTTGTTTATCTTTAATTGGTATCACATTATGGGGGAGTAATATGCTATGTGTATATTACTAGCCTAGAAAATGTGTACATTTGAGATATTGTCACTTAGAATTGATATTGTAAATTGTCTTGTTCCTAGGTGGCATGTTAGCTCACAAGTTGCAAATTTGCTTGTGTGTTTGGTGTGAAGATGATGTTGGATAACCTTGCTTTCTACCACCGGGAATTATTTCCAAATACTTATTGTCTTTTGGCAATTGGCACTCACTTGTGTGGTAGAAATTATTGATCATCTTTATATTGGATTTTGCTTTTATTTGCCTTATCTCTTGCCAAGGTTTGTGTCAACTCCCTTTGTCCTCCATATCACTTGTGGATCTTGTTAATTTCTTGATCTTGTCTAGTGTTTTCTAGATAGAGTGAAAGTGGTGATCCCACCTTGTGCATTTTGTATTCAAATGCAAATTCTCTACAATGCACTAGTCTTGGGGGAGCTATCCTATTTTCTATAAAATGCTCATCTTGTGATCCTTATCAAGTGTGTGTTGGTGGAAGGCAAGCCACTTTCTTTTTGGCACTTTGTGCCATCATGAAACTTTGTTGAGAGCTTGGTTTGTTTGGAACCATCCTCTCTCTGGGAGTTTGACATCTTTAATTTAGTGTGTGTCAATGGATATCTCATTCCTCGATGTATCTGTTGTGTATATCCTCCAAGTAATGATTTATTCATTTGGTATCTTTTCTTCTCTTGGTATTTCTTTGTCAATTGGTATTGGTTCTTGAAAGTCTTGAGCATGCATATTTACTTCATGTAGTTTCTTTGGCATGCTTTCTTTCTTTGTCCCAATATATAGGGGAAACTCCACCAAGTTTCAAATTGGATGAGATGTGCATGAAATTCATTTTCATATCTATATGCACATATTTATGTGGAGTTTGTCCTATGTATTGTTGGTTCTCTAACTCTTTCGTCCCAATGAGTTTGGGTACCATTTTGTTTGTGTTGTTGTTCTAGGAACAATTGGAGATGCATTGGATGCTCGGCTCACTCAAAAGGAAGGTGGTGTCACCATGTGCTTATTGGAGTCAAGCTAGGATGATCAATGATCTACTATCTACCTTTAAATGGTATCTACTACATCCTTCCAATGCTATCTTGGTAACAAGTATCTACTCATGCATACACCTCTTACATTCAATGTTGTGTAGGTTGCATCATGGCATGAATTTCTTGATTAGTTCTTGTGATACTTGTTTCCCTTCTCAAAGCATCTCAACAATGATCTTGGTGCATCTTGATGCACTCTTATGTGGTGAAGATTATTTTCCTCATGCTTGTCTTTACGAGGCTTTTGCCATCTTAATTGGTATCCATCGTCTTGATAAGGCTTTCATCTTCTATCTTCACCATGGATTGTCGCAAGCCTTGTTGTTAACTCACAGTTTAGTGAGCTTGTGAACCCATTTGCTTGTCCGATGTGTGTGGGGATGATATGTCATGCACCGTGTATCTCATTTACCCAAGACTATGTTGATGCTTTATGCTCATCCTTATATTAGTCTTCTCAAGTGCTTTGTCATGACTCACACACATCATTTTGGTTGAGCCTATTCTTAAGTTTCCTATTTTACATGTTTCTCAACCATGTGCTTGTTGCAAGTGCTAGGCTTTGTTTCCTATATGCTCACTTGCACTGGTTGTGAGTTTCTATTTATTTGGGGGGGGGGCTATGATCCTATTTTGTGCACTTTGTATCCAATACAAATATTCTTATTTGTGCACAAATCATGGGGAGCTTCTCTAGTTTCTTTAGAACACTCCTATGCTCATATCATAATATCTTATTCATGTGGCTCGTAGGATCTTTGGTCTAGTTGGTTCAATTGATATCCTTTGATTGCTTGCTTCAATTGGTATCTTTTGATTGCTTGATTGCTTGTGTCTCTCCTTGTTATGTCTTTGTGGCATACCTTCTTTTACAATCTTTGTGCCTCAATATAGTTTGTATTCCTCCAAGTATTTACCTTTGGATATGTGTATGACATTCCACTATCTTGTTGAGAAATACACAATTTATGGAGGAACACATTTTATATTGGCCTTCTAAGCTTTTCGCCCATTTTTGCAATCGATGCCAATGGGGGAGAAGTTTTGTGGAGAAGGTTTTCAGAGTTTTCTCCTTGCTTTGGTTTTGTTCCTAAGCATTTGCATCTCATTCTCCTGCATCATTGGTTGTTGCATTGCATGGTGATGCATAGTTCCTTATATAAACTCTCTTGAAAGTGATTGCCATCAATTACCAAAATGGGGGAGATTGAAAGGACATGCGGTGCCCCCATGTGTGGTTTTGGTAATTGATGACATTCTCTATGGACTAATGGTTGCATTGAGTTATATTTGAAGGATTTGTCCATAGGCATTTCTTGAAGTACATGTATTGGTTTCAAGGAGTTTATGAGTTGACCAAGGTGCTATTAAGGAATTATCCAAAGATTGGTCATGTGAGTATTGAGCTTATTGCAAGCATGTCTTGAAGAAGAAGATTGTGTGATCATTCATGTTTACCTGCAAGACATCATACAAATGAAGAGAGTTGGAAAGAGTCAAGGTTGATCAAGACTAAGTATAGAGAGTGATTCAAGTTGATCATCACACAAAGCGTAGAAGATACACCGTGTGGGATCAAGTGATCTCATGGGTTGGTAAGCACTATCCTTGCGCTTTGTGTACTAACCCATGGTCTTTGTGAGAGTTCTATGTGGGGTTAGGTTTGCTTCCATGGGCTTGCCTCAAGAGGAAGATTACATACAACCCATGGAGGATGACATCAAATCAAGGTTGTGTTGTGCAAGTTCAAGTGGAGCATCACGAACAAATCATGGTTGTAGCTTGCCGTCCATTATGGTATCAATGGACCTACGAAGATGTGCCAAAGAGTGGCTCACCCATAGTGGAGTATGGGGGAGCAATCAACTAGTCTTCATCGAGCGAACGCAATCAAGAAAGGTGGTCCAACTTGAGGGAGTCAAGATCGCCATCATATAGCTCAAGTGGACTTCGTGCAAGGCAAATGTTTGCCCTTGATAGGTTTTATATTTTACCGGTCTCATGGTGATAGTTTGGAGACTGGGTTATAGGATCGATAGTTGTACTATCAAGGGGGGCTCTCAATTGAGTAGCTTGATCATATCGTTCGTCGAGAGCTCAAACCATAGCATCCTTGCATCATCTTTCTTGATTCTTATTTGTATTTTCTTTTGAGGTTTTAGAGCTTGTGTTTATCTTCATGACAAGCTCTAGTACATTGAAAACGGATTTCATATGCTTCTTCTATTGTGTTTTCGGTGTTGGAGGTTTTACCGGTCTTTTTCGAGGAAGGGTTCTCACCATTTTCTCATGGGGCTTTTCTAATTTGCTTCTTATTGATGTTTGTATCAATATTATGTTAGCCCATTTCGTTAGCTTTCCAACAAACTTGGTTTTGTTGAATTCAGAGTCCGTTTGCAGAAGTTGTGGCAGTTTTGCTGTTCTGAAAAGGCTGCAGCAGTACTACCGCGGATTGGAGCGGATGCAATTTTTTACTACCGCTCCAGAGCAGTACTACAGTGGCTACTACAAAGGTAGTACTGCTCCAGACCAAAATCTTGTATTAGGTCCAGCGTCAGTAGGCACGGATGTATTTTTTAGTACCGCTCGCAAGCAGTAGTACCGCTACCATTTGTGGTAGTACCGCTATCCCTAGCGGTAGTACCGTGAGGACGAGTAGTAGTACCGCTCCGGCGGTTCTAATGGCCTTTTCCCTCCTCGCTGTTGTTTTTCAAAGGGCTACTACCGCCCTAGAAGTACCGCTCCTTGGAGCGGTAGTACCGCTCTGTGCGGGCTGTGAGGATAACGGTTGGATTTTTCCCCACCTATAAAAGGGGGTCTTATTCCCCAATTGTCGGGGATATAATTACTAGTATGACCCGCCAAAAGGAGCCGGGTTATACTTACAAGCATTCTCGAAGACAGAAGCTCAAGCTTGAAGACGACGACTTAGTAAAGGCCCAACGGCCCCGAAGTGACCTAAGGCCCGTAGTGTTAAACCGCCTTGATCATGTAACTTGTACTGTAAGGCAAGAAAGATTAAGAGACCGAGCCGGATACAATCTATAAGCCGGCCGGGACTCTGTAGAGCCGCTGGGCATCAACCTTAGTATATAAGGGGATGACCCGGCGGTGGTTCAGGGTACGAAACAACAACTCGAGAGCTAGGTCAAGCGATTCTGCTTCCTGGTTATTGAGACATACATAATCCCAATCACAACTAGACGTAGGCTTTTACCTTCATCGTAAGGAGCCGAACTAGTATAAAACCTCTCGTGTCTCTTGTCCCGATTAACCCCTTCAAGCTTCCTAGTTGCGATGGCTCCACGACTAAGTACTTTCACTAGGACATCTGACGTGACAATTCCATGACAGTTGGCGCCCACCATGGGGCCAGCGCACGGTGGATTTGAGTTCTTGAAGGGAAGCTTCGAAGGGCTCAAGGGATACGCTGTGGGCCGGATGACCAAGTGTTGCCGGGGCAATCTCTACATCGACGACGCAGGCTGGGGCCCCGAGGCCGGCTCAATTGAGTACGTGTACCGGGTCCCCTTCGGCGGAATCCACGTCTTCATCGGCAAGATCGGTGAGCCGGGCCCTGAGCCGGACATCTGCACCGACCTCGTCGAAACAGCTCAGCGTATGAGACCCGCCCGGGCTCTTCCGGCTGTGAAGCGTGCTTTTGTGGGATGCATCCACGGAGGGCTCTCTGAAGGATCTGCTTTTGGTGGTGAGGCGGCCATCTACTCTAATGGTGAGTCATCCAAAGGTGAGATGGATTCATTGTACCAACTGCAGGATGGCGGGCTTGGCGGCTGTTCCTATGGCGGCAGTATTCCGGATTGCCTTGAGCCGTCATGCAGGGTCGGGATGTTCATGGCCGGCACCCAACCCATCCAAGATTCCGCAACTGCAGCAGCTGTAACATCCGGGTCAGCGGCAGCCAGGGCAGGAGGTCCTGTGCATTCACCAGCCCAGGTGTTAATGGATCTCACCGACAAGATGACCACCCTGTTAACCGCCGTAGTCAGCTCGGCAGATCAGGCCTGTCATGATGCGGAGGTGGCACAGTTAAAGTTGGATATGGCGCAAGCTAAGGAAGACCTGGCAGCAGAGGATGTTAGAATAACCGTAAAGCGGGCGGCTCTGGACGTTCAGGCTCAGCAGATCCAGGCGCACGCCTTCCAGCTTACGCAAGACCAGAACGTGGCTAATGAGGTCATGAGGAGAAGGCATCAGAAGATCCAGTCTCGACTTCCCCTGGTTTATGACCCTCGGAACCTTTTTAACACGCCGGGAGCTGGGCCCAGTAACCCGTCGTGGCTCATCCCGCAGACAGGCAACCCACCATGGCTCCCTCTACACATAGGGCCAGACCATGCAGCGACACCCGGGGACGGAGCACCATTTCAGTCGCCGATGATGGGACCTCCCCGTGTAAACATGGCGCCACCTCAGTACGTACCAACCCCTCCGGGTCATTACTCCAACCCATTGGAAAACATGATAGCAGCGGCAACCGGATTGGTGGCTCTCCCAATTGATGGCGACTCTCCGACTGCAGTTGAAACCCGCCGCGTCAGGGAACTTCTTCAGAAGGCTTTGGTACAGCAGGAGGCGTACTCATACAGCCGAGACAGGATCCACTCGATCCACTAGACCCCTCATTATAGCAGGGACATGGATTCAGCGGCCGTATCAAGCAATGTTAGGTGCCATGACCAGCCAGGTGGCGGTAACCCGCCACGTCATGAGGCCGTTAACTTGGTAGAGCAAGAGAGACTACGAGAAGAGGCTGAACGGGCGGCTGAGCAAGCAGCTCAGTTGACGGCTTATCAGCCATATCCGGTTTATTCGGCGACTTCTATTGAGGCAGGTATAGCCACCCGGACTGGAGGAGTCCCATGTCTAGTGTCGGCTCTACATAACGAGCGGTTGCCCAAAGATTTTAAAGGGCCAAGGAAGGTGCCGAATTACACAGCGGACTTACAGCCTGGGGCATGGATTGAGAGCTACGAGATGGCTATGGAGCTGTTGGAAGTTTCTGACGCAGCAATGGCTAAGTACTTCACCATGATGTTGGATGGAACCGCCCACACCTGGTTAAAAGGCCTGCCACCTAATTCAATCAGTTCATGGGCAGAGTTAAAGGCCCGGTTCATCCAGAACTTCAAAGACACGTGCAAGCAGCCCATGTCGATCGTGGACCTGACGAATTGTAAGCAGGAAGAGGGTGAGTCTACAACCCATTGGGTAGACTGGGTTAAAGCCATAATACATTCATCTGATAAGATGGATGCCGGCTCTGCAGTCTTAATGTTGGAGAAGAATTGCCGTTTCTTACCTTTGAAACAAAAGCTAGGGCGGCTCAAACGTGCATGCAATGATATGGGCACGCTAATGGCGGCTCTGGTCAAGTATGCCGATTCTGATAGTACCAAGGATCCCGAGTCTGATGATGAGAAGGCAGGGAAGGGAAAGAGGAACGACAATGGCAAGGGCTCTCAGCACAACCCGACAACTCAAGGAGGTAACAAACGTAAGGCTGACGGTAGCTTGGATTTTGTGGCTAACACCAATGCACAGGGTCATAACCAACGGCGCAAGGGAAGGCCACCTCCTCGGTCTGGCAGGTCAGGACCCACACTTGAGCAGTTGCTGAATGAACCTTGTCTGAGACACGGTACTAAGGAGAAGCCGGCTACACATTTGTGGAAGGACTGCACGATTATGAAGGCGTTCAAGAATTCCAATATGTTTGACGGTAACAATGGCTTGGGCGGCTCAGGTGGTGGCGGCTTTCATGGCCCGGGCAGCGGGTCAAACCCCAATTTTCAAAATTCCTAGGGGAACCAGGGTGGATATAACCAACAAGCTGGCCAGGGCAGTCAGCAGCAGCAGCAAGGTGGATATCAGAGCAATCCAAAGCAGCTGAACAGTGGGCAATATCATGTGTTTACCACCAGCTTGTGTAAACGGGACCAGAAGCTTCATAATAGGGCCGTGAACGCGGTTGAGTCGGCAATTCCTCATTATTTGAGGTGGTCTGAACAGCCTATAGTATGGAGTAGAGAGGATCACCCTCCCCGGGTTGACAACCCGGGTCACTTAGCCCTGGTCGTGGCCCCTCAAGTGGGTGGATACAAGTTCGCCAAGGTGCTGATGGATGGAGGTAGCAACATCAATATTCTTTATTATGAAACCTTCCGTCGCATGGGGCTGACTGATAAGAGCCTTAAGAAGTCCAACACTGTTTTCCATGGAGTTGTACCTGGTAAGTCGGTGTATCCGGTCGGCAAGATAGAGTTGGAGGTATCATTTGGGGATGAATATGATTCCAGAGCCGAGAAATTAACATTTGAAGTAGTTCAGATCAAGAGCCCATATCATGCTCTGTTTGGGCGTCCGGCTTATGCCAAGTTCATGGCACGGCCGTGTTATGTGTACTTGAATATCAAGATGCCAGGTTATAAGGGAACCATTGCGGTGCATGGGAGCCGCAAGGTGGCTCTGGAATGTGAAGAAGGTTACGCGGCTTATGCTGAGTCGGCCTACGCGATGGAAGAGTTAAAGTTCTACAAGGACAATGTTGACCCGGCGGATATGACATCTTTGAAGAAGCCAACTATAGAGTATGAGCCGGTCATGAAATTTAAGTCGGCGGAGGAGACTAAGCTTGTTGATTTTGTCTCAGGCGATTCATCCAAGCAGTTCAGTATCAGCACCAATCTGGATCCCAAATAGGAAGGCACGCTCATCGAGTTCATCCGTGAGAATCGGGACATTTTTTCATGGAAGCCATCTGACATGCCGGGTGTACCGAGAGAACTTGCTGAGCACACTCTTAATATTGATCCAAAGTTTAAGCCGGTCAAGCAATTTCTTCGGTGGTTCAATGAGGAGAGAAGGAAAGCTATCGGTGAGGAAGGGGCCCGGCTCTTGGCGGCTGGGTTCATCATTGAGGTGTTTCATCCAGAGTGGCTGGCTAATCCGGTGCTTGTTCTCAAGAAAAAAGGCACTTGGCGTATGTGTGTGGATTACACGGACTTAAACAAAGCTTGTCCTGCTGATCCTTTTGCTCTCCCTCATATTGATCAGATCATCGATGCTACGGCGGGTTGTAAGCGTTTGAGCTTTTTGGATGCTTACTCTGGTTATCATCAGATCAAGATGGCTGTTAAGGACTAGGAGAAGACGGTGTTCATCACTCCGTTTGGAGCCTTCTTCTATGTTTCAATGCCTTTTGGGCTCAAGAGTGCCCAGGCAACTTTCCAGTGATGCGTACAAAATTGTCTTCATGATCAGATCGGATGCAATGTTCATGCTTACATGGATGAGATAGTGGTTAAGTCCAGAGAGAAAGAGACCTTGATCGAGGATATCAAGGAAACCTTTGATAATCTCCGGGTTTACAAGGTGATGCTTAACCCAGTCAAGTGTATTTTTGGTGTACCTGCAGGGAAGCTTTTGGGTTTTCTGGTTTCCAACAGAGGCATCGAAGCTAACCCGGAGAAGATCAAAGCCATCACCCCCCTGACCAAGACGGTGTGTATTAATGATGTCCAGCGTTTCGCAGGTCGTATCGCCGCCTTAAGCCGGTTCATAAGTCGGTTAGGGGAGAAGGCTATGCCGCTGTATCAGATGATGAAGAAGACATATAGCTTTACTTGGAATGACGCCGCCAATACTGCCTTTGAAGATCTAAAGAGACAGTTGGCTGAGCCGCCGGTTCTTGCTGCTCCCATTGATAAGGAGCCCTTGCTCCTATATGTGGCTGCTAACACACACGCTGTCAGTGTGGCTATTGTGGTGGAACGCAAGGAGGCTGGCAAGGAGCACCCGCTTCAGCGGTCGGTTTACTACATCAGTGAGGTACTGATTGAGTCCAAGCAGTGATATCCGCACTGGCAGAAGCTTGTCTATGGGGTGTTTATGGCTAGTCGGAAGCTTAATCAATACTTCTTAGGCCATCCCATCACTGTGGTTAGTTCTGCCCCCTTGGGTGATATTATTCAGAACAGAGAGGCCACGGGGTGAGTCGCCAAATGGGCCATTGAGCTTGGGCCTCATGGTTTAAAATATGTGCCACGCACAGCTATTAAATCTCAAGCATTGGTGGATTTCATCAATGACTGGACAGAATTGTAGATGCCTGAGGAAAAGCCGGACAATGCCTATTGGACAATTCATTTTGATGGGTCTAGGCAATTGGAAGGCTCGGGGGCTGGAGTTATTTTGGCTCCCCTCGGGGCGATAAGTTTTGTTATGTACTCTGGTTGATGTTTCCTTGTACTAACAATGCAGCTGAGTATGAAGCCTTGCTCCATGGTCTCCGGATGGCTAAAGAGATGAATTTAAGCCGGATAAGGTGCTTCGATGACTCAGATCTCGTGGCTCAGCAGGTGTCAGGCAAGTGGGACTCAAAAGACCCTCCCATGGCGGCTTATCGCCGGGAGGTTGATGCAATTGCGGGGCACTTCAAGGGTTACTAGGTGGAACACATTGACCGTAGAAAGAACGAGGCGGATGACGCTTTAAGCCTGCTGGGATCTTAGCATAAGCCGGTGCCACCTAATACTTTCTTGGATGTTTTGTATAACCCTTTTGTCAAGCTACCTATAGAGGAAGATTTGGCTGTTCCTGACGCTGAGGCACGGTTGGTGGCCGCTCTTCATATCATCTCAGATTGGACGATGCTGTATCTGGCTTATATGACACGGGGCAAGTTGCCTGAGGATGAAACCTTGGCCAGGAAGATAACCCGGCGGTCTAAGTCCATGACGATTATCAATGGTGAGTTGCATCATTGCAGTGTTACAGGGGCTTTTCAGCATTGCATCTCTCCTGAAGAAGGCCAAGAAATTCTCCGTGAGATTCATGAAGGAGATTGCGGTCATCACGCCGAGTCAAAATTTCTTGTGGCTAAAGCTTTTCGTCATGGGTTTTATTGGCTAACGGCTCATGCGGATGCAGAATCTGGTCAGTAAATGTGATGGTTGTGAGAAGTTCTCAAGACGGGCTCATGTGCCGACTCAAGAGTTGAGGATGATTCCAATTACTTGGCCGTTTGCAGTCCGAGGGCTTGACATGGTTGGGCCTTTCAAGCGATCCAAAGATAAAAAGACTCACCTCTTGGTGGCAGTTGATAAGTTTACAAAGTGGGTTGAGGCAAAGCCGGTCAGTAAGTGTGATGCAGCCATGACAGTTCAATTCATGAAGAAGGTGATATTTCGTTTTGGTTTTCCACACATCATTATAACTGACAATGGCACTAATCTGTCTAAAGGCGCCATGGAGGAGTTCTCTCAACGTGAGCATATCTGGCTTGATGTTTCATCAGTGGCTCACCCTTAGTCCAATGGTCAAGCCGAGAGAGCCAATCAATAGATCCTGAAAGGTATCAAGCCCCGGCTCTTTGTCCCTTTGCAACGGACGCCGAGTTGTTGGGTTGAGGAGTTACCTTCTGTGTTATGGAGCATCAACACTACTCCTAACAGATCTATGGGTTATACGCCTTTCTTTATGGTCTACGGAGCTGAGGCGGTTCTCCCTAGTGACATTCTTCATGATTCACCTCGTATGGCGGCTTATGTCGAGGAAGACAATGAACAGGCATGCCAGGATGCTCTTGATCTATTGGATGAACATCGGGACTTGGCAGCAGCTCGTTCGTTGATTTATCAACAAGACTTACATCCTTATCACAGCCGCCGAGTTAAGTCTAGATCCTTTCAGGAAGGTGATTTAGTGCTCCGGCTCATCCAGGATCAAACTGATGCTCATAAGTTATCCCCACCTTGGGAAGGGCCATTTGTGGTCAGTAAGAATTTGAACAACGGGTCATATTACCTTATTGATGTTCGAGAGCACAAAGAGTCACGCAAGTCGGAGGAAGAGACCCGGAGGCCGTGGAACATTGCTCATCTCCGGCCCTACTACACTTGATCCATAGGCTCCACTGATGTACATATTTTGCCAATGTATATATTATGATAAATAATAAAGCAGGACCTCTGTCCTTTTGCCCTTTTCACAAGGTAAATTTGTCATTATTATTATCATCTTTTTATCACATGATCGTTCGGGGGCGGGTCATATTTGATCCGGCTCAGCCGTTCTGATCCGGCTTACAATTCTATTCGAATGTAGCTGTTCAAAATTATGATCACTAGGGGGCTTCCTGTTCAAACATAGGTCGTATTCGAACCAAAGAGAACATAGCTGTCGATACCCTTTTGATTGGCACACTGCCGAGCTCACTTGGGGGCATCTTGATCGTATTCGAATCATAGCTTAACCCCGTTTGGGAACCGACTTTGATCGTATTCGAATCAGAGTTGTTAAAAAACTCTCAAGGTCATTAGGGGGCTTCCTGTTCAAACATAGGTCGTATTAGAACCAAAGAGAACACAACTGTCGGTACCCTCTTGATCGGCGCAATGCCAAAGCCATTGGGGGCTACATGATCGTATTCGAATCCTAGTTTAAACCCCTCTGGGACGGTTCCTGATCGTATCCGAATCAGTAGCCTTGCCATTGTTATTTCTCTTTCTTGATTTAAGTTATCTTTGGAAGCCCCATTGTTTGACTTAAGATTTTTTCTGAGGCTTACAGTTATAAACATAATATGTGTAACCCGGTTCAATATCGACTGATGAGTCGCTAGCCCTTAAGCATCGAGATACTTTTCGGGTATCCAAAATATCGGATCTTCATTCTTACCAGCCGGGTCATATGAACCGGTGGGACCAGTGGAAAATTTTATTATAGTTGTGTTTTTATCAACCAGCTAATCTATGATTATTTTTGATTGCATTTTTGGCCTAGCAGTTTATTTGAAGAACAGTTTTTTCAACAACAATCAACTGTGTGCACGAATATAACAAGGTGGCTTAAAAATGTTAAGCATTAAAACATGCACGATGGCATGGCCACAATAGAGTTATCTCTACCCTATTACAGGACTTATTAAGTCCATATAGTTTGCATTGTTTTTTATACCAGGTACTGAGTCGCCATGACAGCTTCACCTTCAGGATTGGCCGGAAGCGTCCAGGTGAGCCCTCTCCACGTTTGCACTCTGCTCCTTTTCCTGGAAGGTTGATGATGACCAGTTAATGTTGTTTAAGGCTTCAAATTCTGATTCATCATCAACAAGGCCTGCCGGGTCAACTTCAGGAGCAAAAGTATGCTTACGAATTGGGGAATCAGACTGTTCACGTCGTATTCAGGTGTTGGAATCCTTTGATTTTGTTCATCATAACCCGCCTGGTACTTGGTATAATCTACTTCAGTGGCTATCAGAGTCGCCACGGGGCGTACCTCTTTAACACAGGCAAGGCAATACGCATCCTCAAACGGCGTGCCATCTTCCTTGAGATTTGGGTAACCAATGGCAATATCCTCCGGGTCTAATTCAGGTAGCCTGGCCTTAGCCCGGCTTAGAGTGTTTATTGCTCCGGCTCTTGCAGCTGACCGCCTCAATTCATTGATCCGTTGAGGGAGGACTGAAAGCTTACTCAAGACCCGTGGTAGGAGGGTTGGAACCTCATTGGATAAGGCCACCTAAGCAAGGGTCCGTTGTGACCCGTTGTACAATTGTTCCACCAAGGTATACACGGCTTTCAGCTTCGTCAGCATGTTGTGGTTTAAATTTGCACTTCTGGGGCCTGTACAAAGCATATTCAGGAAAGTTAAATTCCGGCACATACTTTATTGCACGGCTTGCGATATGAATGCAATGGCAAGGCGACTTACCGAAGATGGAAGCGACCATTTGTGAAATATGGCGCTTTAACCCGGACAATTCTCTAGTGACTTCTTCAAGAGCCGCTTCTGCTTTTTCAGCTCGACTTATCAATGCGGTCTTCTCATCTGCCCAGGCTTTCTTTTCAGTTTCAAAGTCTTTCTTTAGTTTCTCCTATTCGGAAACACTGAACTCGAACTTACTGTTGGCCTTCTCAAGTTCTGCCTCTTGGAATTCAAGGCGGCTCTTCAAATTGGTCACCTCCGATTCGAGTTGACTTGTGGTAGCCCTTGCAAGTATAAAGTCAGGTAAGTTGTCTATGCAGTATTCAAGTCCCATGCATTTTGTCAGCAACACACTTGGCACTTGGGGGCTAATGTCTTGCAGAGTGTTTTCTTTTTTACGACGGTTCATCATATGGTGATTCATATAAAGTAAGTCCCAAGCATTCTGTAAAAAATAACACTTGGCACTTGGGGGCTAATGCATATCGTTGTTTAAAAGATCTATAAGACTTTTTATAAAGAGCCGGCTCAACCATATTGGTTAAGATGCCCCTTGGGGACTACATGGTAAGCCGTAAGTTTATTCTTTTGTTATATTGTCAAATTTGTTTCTAAGTCTACAACATAAGTATCTTAAGCAGCAGACTTGGGGGCTAATATACTGAAGGATAAGGAACAAGACAAAACAAGTTATACCTCGAATTTATGATGCATTTGCGTCACCATGTCAATCTCGAGGGTCCGGCTATTGTGCACTTGGCTCATATAACCAGAGAAGATATCTCCAATACTCATATGAGCGTAATTGGTGATGTCCATCTTGACTCGACGCTGGTCCAGAAGTTCTTCCTTGGCAGGGCATTTGGCCAGTACGGTTGGCCTCCCCGGGTCAGTATGGCCAGTTCCCGTAATTTCAACATCCGTATTGGAAGGATTAGCTGTCTGGGTTGATCTTGGAGGTTGAGGATTTTTTGGCCCGGAAGCACCTTGATCAGTAGGCAGGTCAGTAGGAGGTGACATATCTTGTGCTGGTTCACGTGGCGGCTCATGAGTGCTTGACTCCGGCACGGTTGTTTCAAGAGCCGGCTCATCAGTGGCGACTCTCTCATCAGCCGGTTTATTCTTTCTAACCCTCTTGCTGGGTTTAGCCTGAACACTGCATTCAAATCAAAAGATTAATACAGAAGTAAGAAGATTACAACAACTGCAAATAGTGAGTGGTTTGTTATACCCTGGTATAGTCAGAAAGACAGCAGATTGGATTACAATGATTCGCCGGAGGGAGGGGAAGTATCCTGATAATCCGAGTCAGAGGAATTGAGTGGTTGATGAAACAGACCAGCCAAAGGGCAAAACTTAGTTAAAATAGAGGTAACCTTGTTTCAGCGTTTCCTTGGAGTCTTCGGTAAGCCGGAGGAGAGCTCCGCGTCCTTGCTGGTCTGGGTCTGCCTCCAGCTCTCATGAATTTGCCGCTTCAAAAGAAATTGAGGATCGTGATGAGCTAGAGGATGAGAAAATCTTACTTTCTGGGTCACTCTGCGGATTTTCTATCTTGGCAAAGGCTCGGAGTCAGAGGAAAGGATAGTTACCTCGTCAGCCTTGCTACGGCTTGTCCCAGTGTCCTCCTGCTGATGATCAGTGTCAATAAGATGATTAAAGAATAAGCCAAGGGAATCAAGGGCTACCTCTGACTCAGAAGAGTCTGACAGCCGAAGCAAGTCGGAAGCAGTAGCTTTTTTGCCCTTCCTTTGGGAAGCTTCTTTCCTGGCGGCTCTCTTTTCTTTCCTGGTTTTCTTAGCCGCTTCATGATCATACTTAACTTTCCAAAATTTATCACCCGCCTGCAAGGATTAAGTGTATTGTGAATATGGGTGAAGCATTAAGAAAATAAGGTAAACATTTTTTATATATGGGTGTTTTTACCTTTGGAGCTGGGTTGTCTTTGCAGAACGGGGCGAGACCCACTCTGCCACAATCCGCCAGAGTCTCGTTGAGAAGAGATTTGGTCATGTCATCGACAACATGAGCAGGTAAGTCGACAGAGCTATGGCGCAGGGGGTCATTCTTGGCGCCAGTGTATTCGCACATTAAGACGGTACGGCGGCTTAAAGGGATAACCCGCCTGGCGAGCCAGACTCGGACCAGGTCAATACCCATCAAGCCGTTTCCCAACAGAGCATTGATCTTGGCTATGGTAGGAGAGAGGGATCTGCGTTCTGCGGAAGTAATCTTGTCTGGCAAATGATGATTGGTGTCAAGACGGAGGGCACAAAAGCCGGGCAGAGGATTCTCGTCAGCCGGGGAGGTATCTTTGTAGTTGAACCACATCATGTTCCAATCTGTTGGATGGCTTGGCGGGTTGGCATAGGGGAAAAGTGCATCCCTACGGAGCTTAATTGAAATCCCACCAAGTTCCAAGCTCTGACCACTGGCGCACTCTGCCTGGCGGTTCAAATAGAACAACTCCCTGAAAAGTAACAGGTTTGGCTCTTCACCAAGGTAAAGTTCGCTGAACACTTGGAAGTTGCAGATGTTAGACACGGAATTGGGTCCAATGACTTGTGGGTGAAGGTCAAAAAAAATTCAGCACGTCTCTGAAATTTTTTGAACCGGGAGGAGTAAAGCCCCAGTTCATATGATCGGTAAAGACAACCACCTCTCCGTCTTTGGGCTGAGGGATTTCTTCGTCCGTGTGAGGAGCACGGTAAGGCATGACTTCTTTCTTGGGCAGATAGCCGGTTTTGATGAAGTCATCTAAAGTGCTGTCAGTGACAATGGATTTCACACAATTGCAAGTGGTAGGTGAGGGAGTCCTGGATAAGGGGTTATCCGGACAGCCGGACTATATTCATCGTCCGGACGGTAGAAGCGTCAAGATACAAGACTCAAGACTTCGGCTCGTGTCCGGATGTGACTCTCCTTTGCGTGGAAGACAAGCTTGGCGATCCGGATATTATGTTTCCTTCCTTGTAACCGACTCCATGTAAACCCTAGCTCTTCGGTGTCTATATAAACCAGAGAGCACGGTCCTTAGAAGGCCGATCACATTTACAATCATACCATCATAGGCTAGCTCTTAGGGTTTAGCCTCTATGATCTCGTGGTAGATCTACTCTTGTATTCCACATACCTTCAATATTAATCAAGCAGGAAGTAGGGTTTTACCTCCATCGAGAGGGCCCAAACCTGGGTAAACATTGTGTCCCTTGCTTCCTGTTACCATCAGCCTAAGACACACAGATCGGGACCCCCTACCCGAGATCCGCCGGTTTTGACACTGACATTGGTGCTTTCATTGAGAGGTCCTCTGTGTCGCCGCTGCAAAGGCTCGATATTGTCAAGGACGACATCACCTGTGGGGGAGCGCTGGCTGTAGGCCAGACTCTCCAACTTGGCGGCTTTGTTATGACCGCCCCATCGGCTGTTGCACCGACGATGGCCTCTCGGGTCATCACGCATAACCTTTGCATTTTTTGATGCGGAGCTTGCCGAACAGATGGATCCGATGGAACTCTCCTCCCTTAACGAGCTCTTGGATTGCATCGCTGCTTTGGGAGTCGCTACGAACTACGACCGGATTGGGCTTAAACCCGACGAGAGGGACATTAGATCCCCGCCGGCCACCCATGAGATAGCGGTAGTGGAGGAACCACACGGGGGTTGCTCCTCAACTTTGAGGACGAATTATGTCCGGATCACTGAACTCAGTGAGCCGAACACCCACCCAAAGGAATACATGACCCAGGTCCCGGACTTAGAATCGGGCGCTGGGCCAAAGGGATTAGGTAATACCCCAGATCCCGAACTGTCAGGCTCGGCACTTCCCGTGCCCCCGGGCGTCAGATCGGATCAAAATCCGGATTCAGCCAACGACGCCCGCTCGGACTTGATCCGTCTCTCCTGTGTCCGGTAGGAACCCCAGGAGACGATACATCGTTACTGGGCCAGATTCCTCCTTGCTCTTAATAAGGTCAAGGACTGCCACGAGGAGGACGTAGTCTCTCTTTTCTGCAGGAACTGCACGAACAAAGGACTCCTTAATGCTATAAGTCGCCATCACATAGTGCACTTTACAGACTTAGCAACCATAGTACAAAAGTACTGTGTGATGGAAAGTGCCTGGAAAACCCAAACAAAATTTTGGGATAGTACGACCCTCACCAGAACCTTTGTCCGAACTAAACGGCCGAACTCTCGTAAGTCGACCAACTCAATTCCCAGGAAACCAAAACCCGCCCCAGGGCGTGGAACCGTATTGGAGGAATGGCTCAACGGGCCGTGTAAGCTTCACATCACGCCGGATGCAACGCCCACCCATAGCCTCAAAGCATGTTGGATACTCCGGCAGGTAGCTAAGAGTGGCGAGGATCTCCTCGAGAGCCATAAAATAGAACCACATCCCGCCAAGGAACACAATACGGTGTTGACGGTCTTCGAGACCTTCGCCTCAAACAATAGGCGCAAGCGAGCGCATTGAAGCTCCGCTGAAATTTGCCATGTGGCAAAGGTAAATCCGTGGAACGACACTGCTATAACCTTCAATGCCAGTGATGAACCCCGATTCCAGTCCGTCTGGGCACCGGCCGCCCTGGTCCTTAGTCCAATAGTGGATGGCTTTCGGCTCACTAAAGTACTCACGGACGGCGGAAGTGAATTAAACCTAATCTATGAAGAAACACTTAAGAAGATGGAGATTAACAAAAGCCGCATTGAACAAAGTGGCACGACCTTCAGGGGAATAATCCCTAGTCAGGAGCCACGATGTGCGGGAAAAATCACACTCGATGTGGTATTCAGTACCCCAGAGAATCACAGGTCCGAAGAAATCACCTTCCAAGTGGATCCTTTCAACAGTGGATACCACGCCCTTCTACGGCGGGACGCGTTTGCGAGCTTTCAAGCCATACCCCATTACGGGTACATGAAGCTTAAAATGCCCAGACCCAATGGAATCATCACTCTAGCTAGTGATTCGGACGTCCCACTCCATGCTGAAAACAGAACCGCAGCGCTGGCCTTGGAAGCATTATCCGAAGCCCTAGCGGCAGAAGAATTAACCACGCTATGCGCCACCGTGGACAGGGACGACGTGATACTTGACAAGCGACCCAAGTCCACCTCATTCAAACCCTCAGATGAGATAGTCAAATTCCAAGTCCACCCAACGGACCCCACGAAGACAGCTTCCATCGGGACACATTTGAACCCCGCTATGGACGCCGCATTGCGCGACTTCTTGCGCGATAATTGGGATATCTTCGCCTGGCACCCATCGGACATGCCGGGCATCCCACGTGGATTGGCTGAACATAGCCTCAACATACTCAAGGGATACAAACCTGTTAAACTGACCCTAAAGCGATTTTTGGAGCCCAAACGGCAAGCCATGGGGGAGGAGCTAGCCAAGCTACTTGAGGCCGGATTCATCAGACATATCAAACATCGGGATTGGCTGGCGAACCTGGTAATGGTACCAAAGAAGGACAAATCCTGGCGCCTGTGCGTCGACTTCAAAGACCTTAACAAGGCTTGCCCCAAGGATCCCTTTCCCCTCCCTCGCATCAATCAAATCATCGATGCCACAGCCGGACACGACTCGCTGTGTTTCCTCGACACATACTCTGGATACCATCAAATAAAGATGGCAGAGTCCGACCAAGCTGCAACAGCTTTCATAACGCCATATAGCCCTTTCTGCTTCAACACTATGCCTTTCGGGCTTAAGAATGCCGGAGCAACCTATCAACGCATGATTCAAACATGCCTGGGAAAGCAAATCGGTAAAACAGTGGAGGCATACATGGACGACGTAGTCGTAAAAACAAGACATGTCGAAACCCTAATTGATGACTTGAGGCTTACGTTCGACAACATACGAACACACGACATCAAGCTGAATCCGGAGAAATGCATTTTCGGCGTACCCTCTGGAAAACTGCTGGGCTTCATCGTTTCCAATAGAGGAATTGAAGCTAATCCGGCAAAAATCCGAGCTTTGTCACAGTTGGTTATACCAACAGACCTCAAACACATCCAGAAACTAGATGGATGCGTGGCTGCTTTAAGCCGCTTTATCTCTAGATTAGGAGAAAAGGCATTGCCTCTTTGTTGCCTCCTTCGGTGCACCGAACACTTCATGTGGACGGACGCAACCGCCGCCGGACTAGATGAAATAAAGACCTTATTGGCCAGTAATCCAGTCCTAACAGCACCAACTATCGGCGAACCTATGCTGCTGTACATAGCTGCAACACATCAAGTTGTAAGCGCAGTACTCGTCGTCGAACGAGAGGTTGACGGATACAAATTCCTGCTACAGAAGCCGGTTTATTACGTATCCACAGTCCTCACCCATGCAAAGCCCGATACCCACACTATCAAAAAATAGCATACGCGGTCTTCATGTCATCCCGGAAGCTACGACACTACTTTCAAGAGTGTTCGATTATGGTGGCATCCGAAGTACTGCTAAACGACATAATAAATAACCACGATGCCACGGGCCGGATTGCCAAATGGGCCATCGAGCTCCTTCTGTTTGACATAACATACAAGCCTCGGCGGGCTATCAAGTCGCAAATATTAGCTGACTTTGTCGCCGAATGGATGGAAGCCGAACTTCCTAAAGAGTACAGCGCGTACTCTAACTGGATCATGCACTTTGACGGCTCTAAAATGCTAGCCGGATTGGGAGCAGGCGTCGTCCTGACCTCTCCCACCGGAGACACGGTCCAATACGTCTTCCAAATATTATACACAGACTCCAACAATGCAGCGGAATATGAGGCTCTGTTGCACGGTCTTCGGATGGCAGTCTCTATGGGTATTCAATGCCTAGAAGTGCGCGGAGACTCAAACCTCGCAATATCACAAATAAATGGAGACTTTGATGCCAAGCATCTGAAAATGGTGGCCTATCGCAATGCCGTCCTTAAAATGTCAGCTCGGTTCGAGGGGCTCGAATTCCACCATGTGGCTCGAGAAAACAATCAAGCGGCAGATGTCCTTGCCTGCATCGGCGCTAAATGCGACCCCGTCCCACCAAATATATTCCTGTAAAGACTGTTCAAGCCATCCGTGGTATGGGAAGGGGAATCCGGAAATACCAGCATGGATCCGAATACACCCCCAGATTCCGAACTATCAGACATAGTCGGAGGTTCTACCACCGAAATAACATCGTCAGCCCACGAAATAATGGCTGTCATTGCCCCGTGGACTAAGCCTTTCTTGGCCTACCTAAATAGGTAGGAGCTCCCTGAAGACCAAAACAAAGCATGCTGCATTGTCCGGCGTTCTAAAGCTTACAAAGTCCATGAAGGAGAGCTCTATAAGAAAAGTGCTACCGGAGTGCTCCAAAGGTGCATCTTCGAAGAGGAAGGGCGGCAGCTCTTGGCGGAGATCCATGCCGGACTAGACGGGCGCCATGCTGCGGCTCGAGCACTAGTCAGCAAGGCCTTCCGTACAGGTTTCTATTGGCCGACGGCCCGAGCAGATGCACAGGACCTTGTCCAACACTGCGTCGGTTGCCAACTCTTCGCCAATCAGAGTCATATGCCCCCTACCGCTCTCCAAACAATCCCCATAACTTGGCCCTTCGCGGTCTAGGGGCTGGATATGGTCGGACCCCTTAAAGGGGGAAGCCATGAGAAAAAATACTTATTGGTCATGGTTGACAAGTTCACCAAATGGATAGAAGCCAAACTAGTGAAAACGGCCGAATCCGGACCAGTCATAGACTTTATATCCGGGGTCGTACACCGATACGGTGTCCCCCACAGCATCATCGCCGATAATAGCTCAAATTTTACAGCCGATGAAGTGAAAGTTTGGTGCAGCAAAATGGGCATTAAGCTCGACTATGCTTCCCTCTACCACCCTCAAACAAATGGTCAGGTCGAAAGGGCAAATGGTCTCATCATGAGCGGCATCAAGCCCAGACTAGTGCGATCCTTGACAGAGTCGGATACTCATTGGGTCGAGGAGCTCGAGTCCATACTCTGGGGGCTGCGGACCACGCCGAATCGCAAAACCGGATACACACCATTTTTTATGGTTTACGGCGCGGAAGCAGTACTACCATGCGACATAATACATGATTCACCATGCGTATGCGTGTACGAAGAGAAGGAAGCCGAGTTAGATCGGCAGGATAATTTGGATACCTTGGAGGAGGAGCGTGATGTCGCTAAGGCCCGTTCCGCATTCTATCAGCAACAGGCTCGACGATACCAAAGCAGAGAAGTGCAGGCCAAAACTTATAATATTGGCGAACTCGTTCTACACTTACCAGAGAAGAGGGACAAGCTCAAACCCAAGTGGGAAGGCCCCTTCATCATCAACAAAGTTCTCACCGGAGGAGCATACCGCTTACGTAATGCGTCCGATAACAGACTCGAGCCGAACCCATGGAACACGGCCAGACTCCGGAGATTCTATGCCTAGCGCCGAACTCACTGTTCGTCTTCTTAACCGTCCTTTTTCAATTATGTCCCCCTTTTTTTCCTTTCTCGACCCCTTCCCTTTCACACACAGTATTCAATACAGTGCGGATTCTCGGATTATTATGGCCGCACTATGTGTGTAAACTTTACCTGGGGGCTTCCTATACGGAAGCTTAATATAAATTACTTTCAGGCCTCTTTGCCCGTCATACATGCGTTTCTCTTTCCATGTGTGCCTTTTCTTCACCATTATATGCATCGATATGACTTAAGACATGGCCAAGCTGGGTTGCCTGGCTCCTGTGTTTATGCCCTACGTTCCTATTAATTTGGCTAGGGCATAAGGGGAGCACCTCTGTGATTGTTACTGCCGGTTGAGCCGGATGTGTACCTCAGGCTGGGTGAAGCCGAAAGCTAATTTTCTTAAGAGAATATTCGGTCGGTGAACAAAAGATGTCTTCGTTTATTATAACATTAATCCCCAGAAGTTTTGTGTCCTGCACTTTGGTTCGTAGTCCGGACATGTGCCTTGACACATGCTTACACAGGGAAAGGAACCCTTAACGGAACTATTCTCCCTGGAAGATGTTTCTTGCTAACCATGCAATATAACATAACTAGTTGGGTACTTGTCTGTTCAAGCACTTATGACCCCTATGCCTGGTCTCCATGCATACTCCGGTTTTATATAACCGAGCGGGTATTCAGACACACCCCGGACTTTAGGATCCGGGGGCTGAAGCGAAAAGGTCCGCCACGACAAATGATTTTAATCTGGCTAGGGGCTACTTATGTCCATCGAATTACACAGTCATTTGGACTGATTATATTCATCCTCTATACCATCCAACAGGCTATCTAACTTACAATCCTGTTGAGAATACTTTGCGGCTAGCGACACCTGGTCATATACCAGACTCACGGGAATTTCTTGCCCATCTGGCCTGGCCGGTCCAACTTCGGCCATATGGTTCGGGTCCAGCTTGGTGTAGCGCGTCTTCACCATCACCCATGCTTCTCTTGCACCTTGCCGGCAGGCTGATATCTTCCACAAACGGAAGCGCCGCCGTGCTCCCCGAAGCATGTCCACAAGCCCCCCCATGCCTTTTGGCAGGGAGCTTGATGGCCACAAAGACCGCGCAATGCCCTGCATCACCTGCCGAGCTCACTCGTGCAGTTGTGAGAGGTCCTGCAGTAAATCACCTGCAGAAGCGGGCATCTCCTCCTCAGGGCAACCCGTCAGCATTCCTGCAAACATAACTTTTTCAATATGCTTCCTCGCCGAACTATACTACAGTTTGTTTAGGCACTTACGATAAATGCCGCGGCGAAGCCTTCTGTTCTCCTTCACGGAGTCTGCCGGCTGTGCGCGGACGTCTTTCAATTCCACGTCCAGCCGAACATTGGCATCTTGGAGCATATTCTTATCATGCTTCACTTGCGTCAGAATGCGCTCACCGGCCTTTAGTTTCCTCTGGAGATGCGACTTGTCATCCCCGCCGCCCTCCGGATTTACTCCGGGGTTGTCTACAGAACTTTCTGTTAAATTCGTCATACTAGCCAGTTGCGAGTGGGTGCATTTTCTTAAAATTCGGATAAATATTACCACATGAGGCCTTCTGGGATTCCTCTAGCTTGGCAACTGTGGCCCTCAGTTGAGTCTTGCACTCCTCTAGCTCCCGAGACAATTGCTCATTCTTATCTACAAGAACCTGCGCATGAATTGATACTTAAAACTGTTGCTTCAACCGTTTCAAGTCTCAGGGGCTACTGCTATATATACGCTAATCAAGCTTTCTCACCCGTATATCTTTGGTATACTGGACTGTCGCCCGAGCGAGTCCGCTTTGAGCAGCTTGGATGTATGCGTCTCCCGAATTGAAGGCATTAAATGCCTCTTCAGAAAAGATGTTGTTGCGAAGCATGGCCCATCGACGCCGATGATGCATGGCGCTCTCTACCTCCGAATTTTTGGCAGAGAGCATGTCTGCGTCCTCTGTCGGAGGACTACGTGGCGTTGGCCCTACGTCCGCCTCCTCTCTCGGAGTTGGTCCTGGAGCCCGACTGGTGGAGGCGTGGTTGGCAGGATCTCCGGATACTGTCCGGATATTCCTCTTCCTGCCAAGATGTACAAAGAGCACTGTTATACTTCAAACGACAACAAATTACATGACAAGTTGTTTTCTTACCTCTGTAGAGGCGTGTTGGTTCTAATCACCTTCCTCTTGAGCCTACCCAATCTGGACACCTGTGGCTGACGGGTCCCTAGGGGCTCAGCCCTGCGCTCCGAACGTCGCTTCTGTAGAAGCGTGACATGTCAGGGATAAGGTGTGACATCAGGAAAGAATCCTCTTCGGAGGATCGAGTTTTCGGCTTGGCTTACGCATGATGAAGGTAACATCCCGGGATAATCAGCTACGATAGCTACCGGGGCACCGTCGTGGCTCGCCCGGTAAAATATCCCATCGACAAGCTCCGCGGCTGCATCTGGGTCTTCTTCGAGTCCCAGATCCAGGGCCCTTTCGGGGTCCTCTGGCTGCGGGGAAGGGCTGGAGATTCCTTCCACGTCCCTCCTCAGTTCCTGCTCAGAAAATGCAGGTAACTTTAGCAAAGTACGCCACAATAAGTGAAGCGATGAAATAAACGACGACTTACCCAGTTTGGGGGGTTGTACATGGAGAATCCATCTCGCGGTATGATATGAAGGAATTCTTCCTCTTCTCCTTTGTACAGGTCGGACTGTATCCTTGCCAGTGCGGCGGGGGAGTCCGGACCCTTACGGCCACAGCGGGTGGCATCGTCTGTCCCGTTGTAGTGCCACATGGGATTGCTCCGGTATTGAAGCGGTTGCACTCGCTGCATTATGCATATTGCAATCACCTCGACTATCGTCAGTCCGGATTTGGCCGGTAACTTTATCCTACTCATCAGGAAATGTATTTCCCTGGAATCCTCTTCTCGGGGGCCGCTTGGGCACCAGCTTAGACGTGCCCTCGGTGGGGTGTTACTGAATTTGGGGAGTCCTATCCGGACTTGATCTGGAAGGGGAGCGTCGTCGATGTAAAACCACTCTAAAGTCCAGTTATCTGGTACCTTCTTGGGAGTACCGGATAGGTATCCAGTCTCAGCGATACGCCATACTTCGGCCCCGCCCACTTGACATAGGGATTCTCCCTGGTTGCGGGGGACAAGGAAGAACAGCTTCTTCCATAGTCCGAAATGAGCCTCGCAGCCTAGAAATAGCTCGCAAAGGGCGACGTACCCTGCTATATGCAGTAAGGAGCCTGGGGTAAAGTTGTGCAACTGGAGGCCGTAGAACTCCAGAAGGCCACGAAGGAACGGGTGAATAGGATACCCGACACCCCTTAACACATGCGGAATTAAGCATATTCGTTCCTCTGGAGATGGATTGGTGGATCTCTCCGCTTGTTCTCCGCCATTATAGGTGGCCACCCCGGCTCGGACATGGACCATGAATGCTGGCGGGAGGAGCCCTTGGGTTTGTAACTTTACCAAACGGCTATGGGAAACTGAACACTCTCCCCAGTCCCCCATCTTGGGGCAAGGGGCGTGAGCAGAAGAGCTGCGACGACCAGCCATGTTGGGGTGGTTTTTTCTGGGCGCTATGTTGGATGCTTGCTCGAGGAGGGAGAGTGAGGTTTGGATATGGGAATCCCCGTCTCTTCAAATAGACGGTTAGCCCGAAGGACTGAGGGTGGCAAATGCAAAAAAACCTTGACTCCTCGCATTCGCTTGACACATGGAAATGGTCATTATTGAAGCACTGAAGCCAAGGAGTACAACATTGATGAAGATGCCGGTCACTGTTCGTCATGATGGGAACATTGGAGTATTCGGAGGAGGAACCCGCCTTGCAATGCCGAAGACAAGACTGCGTGCCGGACTCATCGTCAGTGAAGCCTGGTTCAGGGGCTACTGAGGGAGTCCTGGATAAGGGGGTATCCGGACAGCCGGACTATATTCATCGTCTGGACTATAGAAGCGTCAAGATACAAGACTCAAGACTTCGGCTCGTGTCCGGATGGGACTCTCCTTTGCATGGAAGACAAGCTTGGCGATCCGGATATTATGTTTCCTTCCTTGTAACCGACTCCATGTAAACCCTAGCTCTCCGGTGTCTATATAAACCGGAGAGCACGGTCCTTAGAAGGCCGATCACATTTACAATCATACCATCATAGGCTAGCTCTTAGGGTTTAGCCTCTACGATCTCGTGGTAGATCTACTCTTGTATTCCACATACCTTCAATATTAATCAAGCAGGAAGTAGGGTTTTACCTCTATCGAGAGGGCCCGAACCTGGGTAAACATTGTGTCCCTTGCTTCCTGTTACCATCAGCCTAAGATGCACAGATCGGGAACCCCTACCCGAGATCCGCCAGTTTTGACACCGACAGTAGGTGCCTTGAGCGCCATTACGTTTGAAAGCCTACATGCAAGGTAAATAAGGCCGGTTCAAATTTAAGCCGGACAGGAAAAATATTGCTGGAATGAACTAAGGCAACTTATGAAGGGGCCTAATGGTATAAGGATATTTCCATCCGGGTTACGTAAGCCGCCATAAGTGTTTCAAAGCCATCAGTGTAATTTCAACTAACAGGGGAAGTTCAGATTGTCACTTTCTTAAACCGACAGTCAGAGCCGCCATGACTAGCAAGTCTAACAAGTTATGGATCTTTCCTAAGTGCAGGACAAACAAGTTTCATAGTTTGCGGTAATTATTTTGGATCAAACCAAGGTTCAGAAAAGAAAAATTACTAGACCTAAAAACAGAGCGCCGAGAAGTTCATGTGCTGTGATGAGGTTTTCTTACAAGAAAAGGAAGATTACTGCTAATCAAAATGGATGCGGAATACGAACCGCATCAGATTTACAGGGTCTTTTGGATCTGAAGAAGCCATGACAAGGAAAAGAGCATAAGCTCAGATGAACTGTGCCTGTACGGAGGAATGCGCTAGCCCTAATACAGATCTATGGCGGGGAAAGGGGAAGAACTTACTGTGGCAGATCTGCGGAGGAAGAGCGCTGCCGTTCTGTGGTCAAGATCAGGTTGATGCAGCGGCCAAGCTCGACGAGGACAAAGGGCGCAGTGGCGACGGCAGCAGAGCTCCAGTGGCAGATGGGGGCGAGAGGAAGAAGATGCGAAACGGAGAATGAGAGGAGACCTAGTCGAATCTATTTATAAGGAAAAACCTGTGAAGTGGGCGCGAAAAACGAGGAGGCCAAAAAATATGGTTATCCAACTACAAGGGCGCCTCGATTTTTGGATGGTCATTAAGACAAAGATCTGTTGAGATGTGTTGGACAAAGCATACATTTATGACAGGTGACGTCATGGTGGGTTACCACAAAGTTGAAGGATGACGTCATGGCGGGTTACATGAATCTTCTTAAATAAGAGGCGGAGAACTTTTTCTTAAGTATTGAAGACTGACATGAACTAGTTCAAATCAGCCTGGGGCCTAATGTTGGGGATATAATTACTAGCATGACCCGCCAAAAGGAGCCGGGTTATACTTACAAGCATTCTTGAAGACAGAAGCTCAAGCTTGAATACGACGGCTTAGTATAGGCCCAACGGCCCAGAAGTGACCTAAGGCTCGTAGTGTTAAACCGCCTTGATCATGTAACTTGTATTGTAAGGCAAGAAAGATTAAGAGACCGAGCCGGATACAATCTATAAGCCGTCCGGGACTCTGTAGGGCCGCTGGGCGTCAACCTCAGTATATAAGGGGACGACCCGGTGGCGGTTCAGGGTATGAAACAACAACTCGAGAGCTAGGTCAAGCGATTCTGCTTCCTGGTTATTGAGACATACATAATCCCAATCACAACTAGACGTAGGCTTTTACCTTCATCGTAAGGGGCCGAACTAGTACAAAACCTCTCGTGTCTCTTGTCCCGATTAACCCCTTCAAGCTTCCTAGTTGCGATGGCTCCATGGCTAAGTCCTTTCACTAGGACATCTGACGTGACAATTCCACGACACCAATGGACCTTATCTCTTAAGCTCGTGTTCTTCCCCCTTTGTTGACCTTCTTTGAGCTTGCTAACTCTCAATCCCTCCAATGATTCTTGCTAGTTCTTGAGGGAAAAGAGAGAGGAGATCTAGATCCACGTTTCCACCAACCACTTTCTCGTCTAAGTGAGGGGAACCCCTTGGATCTAGATCTTGGAGTTCTTCGTGTTCTTCTTTCATTCTTCCTCTCATTTTCCTCCCTAGCATTAGTTGCTTTGGTGCGATCTAGGAGAGGAGGACTTGGGCACTCCGTGTGCCCTTGCCTTTGCATTTGGTGCATCAGTTTGAGTACTCCATGGTGATACATGGAAGTTACAAGTTAAGAAGCTTATTACTCTTGGGTGCTTGGTACCCTTGAGCTTGTTCCTCTTGGGTGCTTGGGCTCCCTAGATGGTTGGTGGTGTTCGGAGCTCAATCATTGTGGTGTAAAGCTCCAGGCAAGCGTCGAGGTCTCCAATTAGGTTGTGGAGATCGCTCCGAGCAATTTGACGAGTACCGGTGACCGCCCCCAAGGTTGCCAAAGTGTACGGGTTCGGTGACCACACCCAAGGGTTGCCATTTGTACGGGTTCGGTGGCTGCCCTCAAAGATTCCTTAGTGGAATCACGGCATCTTGCATTGTGCGAGGGCGTGAGGAGATTACGGTGGCCCTAGTGGCTTCTTGGGGAGCATTATGCCTCCACACCGCTCCAAACGGAGATTAGCATCCGCAAGGGTGTGAACTTCGGGATACATCGTCGTCTCCGCATGCCTCGGTTATCTCTTACCCGAGCCCTTTTACTTATGCAATTTACTTTGTGATAGCCATAGTGTTTCATGATATATATCTTGCTATCACATAGTTGTTTATCCTGCTTAGCATAAGTTGTTGGTGCACATAGATGAGCCTAGTTGTTTTAGGTTTTGTGCTTGTCAAATTAACCATTAGGTTTATTCCGCTTTTGTTCAAGCCTAAACAATAATTATTTTAAAGCGCCTATTCACCCCCCCCCTCTAGGAGACATCCACGATCTTTCAATCTACACCAGTTTTCTTCTGGAAATAGAATTGAGAACAACGAGGTGATGAAACATAGAGAAAGTATTTTAGTAGAAGGGTTCACGTAGATACCCAACTATTCTCTAGAGGTGAAATTTCTTTCCGATAACTTATATCTTTGGCAATACAAAATCATCTATCTATGAAGTTGATAGATGTAGTGATTACATATCCATGTGGATCACTAGATTCAGATATAGATGGTTCCCGATGGAATCTCACTTCTGAATCGAAATGCAAAATGCAACATACATTGTGTAAAAGTCAATAAGTCACCATATGACTTATTATTGTTGGTACATTTCGTACAACCAACGTAGTGAGTTACTTATATACAAGGATTACTCCTACAATGACAAATTGCATGATCATCTAAATGACGGAATTTGAGTTGAAGGATCTGGGTAAAACTTCGAGCACCTTCACTCATACATTATGGTACACTATGTTGTCTATATCCAAAATACATTGGAGAAATTCATTGAGGACAAATCTTATGCATCCATAACTCGCATGGCTTCATTTTCTAGACGTAGAGAAAGATCCATTAAAACCATGAGTGGATGGGAATGCAGTGTTGAGACATAAAGTTCCATATCCTAGTGTCATGGACCCACCACACATAATTGGTTGGGGATTAAGAATACCTTTTGATATCTCCAAGGCATCAAACATCTTGTCCTAGTTTTCAGTTTAAGATAAATCTGGACACTAATATCATTGGATAAGTCAATCAGGTCTCTACTATGTCAGATCGCAGACAAAGTTTGTGTTCCTCCTACGTGTGATAGCCATCTCATGAGAGTCTTAGAAACAGACCTTGTGGCTACATCCACTAACCATTATCTCAACGATATTGTTGCTTGTGTTCCCTGGATGCAAACAAGTTACGTAATAAGCAATATTGCTATATTGCATATCTTGCAAGTCAAATCATGTGGCTGATTTTTTCACCAAGTCTCTACCAACTTCTACATTCCAGAAACTTGTTCATGGAATTGGTATGTGACGGCTTCGAAATTTGCAAGATCAGGAGGAGTATCTTCCTGAATTGTTCATGTTCAATGCATCATATTATACTCCTTTTCCCTTCATGAGTTTACTATACAGGTTCTCATAAAGGTTTTTAATGAGGCAATATCAACATGAGATCATATGTCATACTTCTATTTTTTTCCACCATGGTTTTTAGTAAAGTATATACGGCATATTTATTGTCCGCTAGACTCTATGGGTTTTCTCGTATTGAGTTAAAGGAGACCGTCGGTGTCAAAACCGTCGGATCTCGGGTAGGGGGTCCCAAGCAGTGCGTCTTAGGATCAATGGTAACAGGAGGCAAGGGACCCAATGTTTACCCAGGTTTGGGCCCTCTCGATGGAGGTAAAACCCTACTCCTGCTTGATTAATATTGATGATATGGGTAGTACAAGAGTTGATCTACCACGAGATCAGAGAGGCTAAACCCTAGAAGCTAGCCTATGGTATGATTGTTGTTGTATATGTCTATCGACTAGCCTGGCCCTGGTTTATATAATGCACCAGAGGCCTAGGATAACAAGAGTCCTAGCCGAATACGTCGGTGGGGGAGGAGTCCTTGTCTTGATCGCCAAGTCTTGTGGATTCTTCCTTGTATGCGGCAGCTGTCCGGACTGGCCCATGAGTATACGGCCATGGGGTCCTCGGCCCAAACCAACTGACCGGGAGACGATGCGTTGAGTACCCCCTAGTCCAGGACACCGTTAGTAGCCCCCTGAACCGGTCTTCAAGTTAGGGACGCTCCTCGATTATTCCGAACTGTTCTTCATCTTCGGTTGCCGGTCTTGAAAACTGGTTCAACAAATCTTCTCATCTTCTATCTTGAGGATCGCCGAAATGCATTCGACGAGTTTATACGTCGGGTATCCGAGGAGCCCCCTTAAGTTTCTGGCCTTTATCAATGCCTTGTTATTTTTATGCCACACCTCGGGTTTGTAGTTGTTCCCGGGAGGCAGTGACCTCTTGCATCCGAGCTCTAACGCCGGACTGCATTCGAGGTATCTTTTGCAGCCGAGCACCAATGCCAGACTGCTTTCGAGCTCCAACGCCGAAATGTATCCCAGCTTCAACGCCGGACTGTGTCCAAGCTCCAACGCCGGACTATATCCAAGATGTCATAGATCATCTTGGTCCAAAAAAGTTGAAGGAGTTTAGCCGAGCTTAATGCCGGAAATGCCCTCTATGGAGCCAGCCACTAGCGCCCGAGCTTTATGCCGGACTGCTTCCGAGGTGGTGCACCTCCTCGAATGTGGGCCAATTTTTGTCAATATTTTTGATTGGTGCAATTTATCCTCTGCCGAGATACATAGCCAGTAGCCCTCAAGGTGTGTATCGGTCTAAAACCCGAGATGCACATGAAGGATGACATAAGACCGATGATCCTCGTAGCCGCTGAGACTCAGGTTGATTTGCAAAATCGGTCTAAGCATCAAGTCCTAGCTCGGCAGAATACTTTGGGACACAAAAAGCGGCGTGCTCAGTCCTCGAGACTCAGGTTGGGTGCGGCCGACCAACCTGAGGATCAAAATCTCCTCGGAAACTGTATTGCACTTAAAATTTTCTGCATAGAACAGTCAATGCAGTAGCCCCCGAGACACTGGTCGGGTGGCAACACCAGATCAGGGGCTCGATGTGCCCCTTTAATATTTGTAAATAATAAGTCCGAAGCCCAGTAGCCCCCGAGCCTTAATGCGGGCACGGGAGGCCGAATTAAGGATCGATATCCATAGTAAAATCACAAATTATGTGTAATGACTCTATGTATCCAAGTACTTTATGTCATTAATGCTCGGATCCACATTGTACAAAACTTTGTTGACCGACCATCGGCTTCCACCTCCTCGGCCAATAGCCGAGGAGTGTTTGTCCTACTTTATAAAGCCTTTATGAGGGCAAAGATTTACAACAAACAAGGAAATCTGGCCATACGGTTTTATAAACAAAGGTACGTGGAGAGACATGTTATATTACTGTTTAACAGAAGAAATGTCTTCCAAAGAAAATAGTCCCGCTATCGGTACCTTTCTTTGGGTTGTCATGCTAAGCATGATCATGAAACCTCAACTCCAATGTAAGAGCAAAATATCGAGGATTTAGTTTGGGAGGCCAGTTAATAGCCCCCGGTAGTGTTCGGCGACAGTCGAGGTCAAGCCGTAAACACTTCGGCCATTGTTATGAATGGCCCGTTGTTTAACGTCGTCATCGGATCGCCGACCAGTTTACGCTTATTGTGACAGTCAGTTTTCGGCTTTCTCCACTGAGGTGCTTAACCATGTGAGCTGGAAGCACGATCACAGTGATTCTCCCTTTGCACACCTAGCCGAACAAAGCGGAACATAGGAGGCAAGCGCAAGAGTCGGGCAACCCAACTATTGACCGAAGACACAATTCGAAACCGATGCATATATAGCAATATCCGAGAATGTTTTTGCCGAATCTCTAAAGGTGTCCGGCATTGCACTGCGAGACTTGTGCTGAAAACACACAAATAGTTTAAAAGTGCCATGGGCTCGAAAAGCCAAAAAACTTATTCAAAAGGTTAATGCATGTCCGAACTAGATCAAGTGTTCGGTGCCAATCCGAAAATTGGACTTTAGAAAAAAAGGTGCTTTTGTCGTGCTTTAACACGACACATCCTATCTCAAAACTTCAAGCGGATCAGCCTACAGCTTCAACCTCCTATCCCGAAGGCGGAGTACTTCTTACTAGGCCAGTTTAGCAAACTAAACTCTAGCGGTTTTGAGAGAGAAATTAGGCTCCCCGGCTAGCGACCGCACACTTGTGTCGAAAAAAGGAGTGATAAATAATAATAAAAACTTTGCAATGACTAAGAAGAAAAACACTTATCATAAAACGGCTCATATAAATTTAAGAGCCCCCAAGTGACTTGGGTAAAAGAATGATTGCATGTACCGAAGTACTTATATCATATCTATGTTCAACCGAACTTTAAACGCGTCTTAACCGACCGTCAGCTTCTCCCTCTTCGGTCAAGGAACGAAAAGTGTTATGTACTCCATCTGTCGAGAATATCGACGGTGTTTCCAATAACCAGGCAATCAGGCCATAAGGCTGTAACAGACAAAGCGCGCTTAGGGAACTTATGCTATATTACTGCGAAGAGTAAGAAGCATCTTCGAAGAAAATAGTACCCAAACCGATACCTTTCTTCGGTGCTCATTGTTATTATGAGACTTGTGCAATAGATTTTTTGTACTCATGAGTTCCGTTGTGTGCCCACCATGATTGAAAACAATAAGAGCACTAGCTTTTGGCTTCACCCAGTCTGAGGTCCGGCTCGGGTGACCCGATCATGACAATCGCAGAGGTGCTCCCTTTACTCCCTAGTCGAACAATCGGGAACGTAGGGGTAAGCACAGGAGCCAGGCAACCCATCTTGCAAATCGCTTAAGTCAATATGGTACATATTGTGGCGTAATACACGAACAAGGAACGAAGCCGTACAAGTATAACCATATGCAAGAGGAAAATGCTTCATGAAGGAAGCCCCCAAGTAAACGGGGTATTTGAATTTGCGCGTCACAAAGTTTGGACGAGGAAATTTTTACAAGCAACTTTTGTCCAAAAAGTATAATGCTTGGCCGAGCCGAACACAAGTTAAAAATTTAAAACTTTGAGCATGAAGACAACTTAGCTGGCTAATGTGTTCGGTATTGATGACGCAGTCCGAGCTTGATGCGGGACAAGGTTCCATCCCCGAGCCGGTCCCGAGGTGGCGGAGCAAAGAGCTCGGCACTCCAAAGTGGTGACATAGCACGGTCAATGCAGGACAGCAGGGTGATGCCGAAGTCCCCGGCATGGGATAATGAAGTGTTGACGAAGCCCCCCGTCCAGCCGAGGTGACGCCAAAATATATAGTCCGGCTGGATCATTTTCCTGTGCACAAAAAATAGTGCAAAGCAGAGATAATAGTAATAATAATAAAAAACAATTCGTTGCATAACAAATAATTTATGCAAAGTGAGTAATAAAAGAAATATGGCCTGGCGCCAAAGTCAATGTCGATGTAGGGCGGCGGTGTGATGCGGTAAAGGCATGGCAAGGCCTGAATTCACAGGTCGGTTCGAGTTCCGGATGCGGTGTTCGCCGGACTATGTACGGAAACTGACCAAACCACCATGCGACCGTCGTTAATGCGGCCACCATTTGATAGACATGCGTACATATGACGGACAAACCAGAGTAATAATTCATTGGGAAAAATGAACCCTACCAAGCAAAAAATACGAGGATTAATAGCACCTGGCTTATTTGTTGTAGAAATCCGAAGAAAGGTGATTCCCAAAATTAGGACTCGATCCGCACACCTATCGCCTGATGAGCGATAAAGCAACGGCATGGCGATGCTGGCAAAGGTTGGCTCGCCGAGGCAAAGCCCTCGGTCTAGCTAACGTGACGGAGCTGGTCGGCCAGCGACGCCGAAGTCTCTGGAGTAGGTTGATGAAAAGATGATGAAGCCCCCGGTCCAGCGATGCAGGTCGTGACGTGATCGATGCCGGCTTGATGAAGTGACCGTGTGGCGATGCAGGTGTGCCTGCTCCGTGTAATCCGTGGGGCGGCGATGTTGGTGACGATTTATCTTTCGCGATGCCGAAATATTGTTCGGCTGGCCGAGATGATGATCCGAAGAAATTGAGCTCGGCTCAACAAAGCGACGATGTGTCTAACACAGGTCGACCGCCGTGGAGTGATGTTGTCGGGCTGGTTTGACACCGGCGTGATGGTGAGGTTCGTATTGCAAGAATACTTTTAATACTACTGGGATGTGTTTGAGAATAAAACACAACATCCCATACGAAAACTTCCTTATAAAAGGATGTCCGAGATCCCGTTCATACAGAAGATGAATTCGGATCGGATTCGTTCTCGCGCAGAAAACAGATCCAAAAAGTGACGCACTAATCGGAAGTTTCCCGGAGTTTGGACGGTCGGATCGAGCTGAATTTTTGGCAGGTGGTAGATATGGGAATTCCGCAGCAAATCAACGGTTGGATCCTCCAAAGGACATCCGAGCTAGATGCTGGATACCACGCCCTAATCTCGTTCGGATTCTCGTCCAGATTCAACAGGGCTCCGGTATATCGGAGATTGCCGGAGATTCCTCCATCGGAACTCAACGAAATTTTTGCAAGGTTGTTGTAGACTTAATTCCACATAATTCCACCGAAGTAATCATTTAAGCAACACTCGAGGAGGCGGTGGCGGCGGATACAAGTTTGCTATCCAGAAAAATAGCACGGTCGCCTGAGGGCAATGTTGACGTTGAGCCCCCGGGCTCCATGGATGACTCCTCCATGATCTTGATAGAGATCGGAGTTGGTGTTGATGAAGGCCTTCATCCGAACATGATGATCGAAGGTAGGGCGCAGTCCTCGGTCAAGCCAAGGTGACCAGTCGAGCTAGTGAAGAAGAAGCCGACGTCGCAGTTGACCTGCAGTCGAGCCATTGATCCTTTCGCCGATCACACAGCGGAACTCTCAATGAAAGCACCAATGTCGGTGTCAAAACCGACGGATCTCGGGTAGGGGGTCCCAAGCAGTGCGTCTTAGGATCAATGGTAACAGGAGACCAGGGACACAATGTTTACCCAGGTTTGGGCCCTCTCGATGGAGGTAAAACCCTACTCCTGCTTGATTAATATTGATGATATGGGTAGTACAAGAGTTGATCTACCACGAGATCAGAGAGGCTAAACCCTAGAAGCTAGCCTATGGTATGATTGTTGTTGTATATGTCTATCGACTAGCCTGACCCCGGTTTATATAATGCACCAGAGGCCTAGGATAACAAGAGTCCTAGCCGAATACGCCGGTGGGGGAGGAGTCCTTGTCTTGATCACCAAGTCTTGTGGATTCTTCCTTGTATGCGGCAGCTGTCCGGACTGGTCCATGAGTATACGGCCATGGGGGTCCTCGGCCCAATCCAACTGACTGGGAGACGACGCGTTGAGTACCCCCTAGTCCAGGACACCGTCAGAGACAATGAGCATTATATGTTGCATCTTTTCCTCCGTATTTTTTCCCACCTAGTTTGAAGGAGTTTTAGCAACATATCAAACACTACACTCCTCATATTTTTTCCACAAGGTTTTTGGAGGAGACTTTATCAAAATGATGGATAAACGCAAGGACAAATAGTGATTAGGGGGAGTGTTAGGATTTAATCAGCTACTTGATCAAAAGATTAATCCCCGCATTAATCCCCCACGTGCGGTTGCCATTTTGGCAACTAACATGGTGGTTCCTTGCGTCTCTCCGAACAGAAACCTCCCAGAGATCGTGTATTTTCCCGTTGTATAAATATGTACTCTCCATCATGAATAAAGAGAATACTTAGAATCATTTGCTTTGTCTCTTGATTTTACATTCAATAGTTATATCACAATAATGACAACCAAGAATCTGCGCCAATTCCCGCAGTCTACAGAAAAGTATTTTCCTTTATTCCAATACTACATTATAAGTACAACAGTACAATGAACAAGTGTGTGTTCTGAACAAGTGCGTAGCATGCAGCCAATGTATAACTCCATAATTCCCGCAAAAAAAATGTATAACTCCATAATTAACGCACAGAGAATAGACATGTACTCCTTGTGTAAACTAATATAAGAACGTTTAGATCACTGTTTAGTGATCTAAACGTTCTTATATTAGTTTACACAGGGAGTACTTGAATATCCCTTCGTCCAAAAATATAAGACGTTTAGTTTTGGTAGGCTAAAATGGAGGTAGTGCAAAAATGGACCATTTGAAGTAAAATAACAACAAATTATATACCTCATAGGCATAAAAATGGCTCGGTTCACAAAATAAGCCTTACCTTAAAGGCGACGCAGCTTGTGAAGGGACAACATGAGGAGGGACATTAGGAGGGCAACTTCTAGGGCAATAGGCGTCATTCTAGGATGAGCGAGCAAATAGACAGGCGTGCTTCGATGCGCTGGTGATGCCAGACTTGACCAATGTGTTGTTTAGAACCTCTGCAGAAACATTATTTCCTCACGATCAAGGCGGTTGTCCAATTAGAGACCAAGTTTGTATCTCTAAATGTGCAGTCATGCACATTAGTGTCTACTGAATGAATTTAGTCCTGAAGTTTTCATAAAAATGAAATAAAATTCAGCTGTGTGGAGACATTGGATTCTACATGTTGTTCAAATGGAAATTGGTTCTCTCTTAATGCAAAAGGATAATCACTAGTAGAAAAAGGGTCAAATGTGAAGCACATTAGTGTCGGTTTGATTTTGAGCCGACACTAATGTGTCCATTAGTGCCAGTTCCAACGGCTAGCCGGCCGCTCTCATTAGTACCGGTTCGTGGCGAACCTTTAGCACCGGTTTGTGCCACGAACCGGTACTAAAGAGAGTGGTGGCAGGATGTTGTCAGTCTGGGGCCCCTCCAGCACCTTTAGTACCGGTTCGTGGCACGAACCGGTACTAAAGGTCGACGTACATAAACCCTTTGTCCACCCAAGCTCGCTCTCTTCTCCCCCTTTCCCCTCTCCTTCCTCTGTTCTTCCCCTCTCTTCCTCGAGCTCATCACACATTTTTCCCAAAATTTGTTAAGATATGGAGGCCCCCATCCATTCAAATGATCACAAAGGTTAGAAACTTTGTCCTTTCATCTCTCATTGCTAGGTTAGCTCTTGAATGCTTTGTATAGTGATTAATTTGTGAGTTTGGTAATTTGGGAGGAATTATATGTGCTAGTATTTGATTTATATGCAATTTGAGGTAAAAAATAACACGTAGTTTGCATATGTAGGTGTGGTTTACTTAGTGCCTTCTAAATCTCCATCGTAACCACCGTCGATTGCCCGCACCGTCCCGTCGCCGGCACCACCTTGTGCTGAGGCTCTTGTTGATGAATGTTTTACATTACCAAATTGATGTTTGCGTGATTTGGATATATAGTTACTCGTATAATTATCTTACCCGTACGTTGTTTGTTATACATAGTGCCATGGTTTTGATATCCGTCCCCGTCGGACCTCGTCCTTGTTATGATTCGGATGTGGTATATTCTCTTTTAAAACTAGTTGTTGCATTTCGTGTTTATGACAAATTATGCCCATCAAGTTGACATAGATATTTTTATCTAGGAGGTATGTGAACCAAAAATTCCATCCGACCCTATTGTTGAGTGGTTAAATTTAGTTGAAAGAGAAAACGAGTATTTGAAAGAAAAATTGAAAAGAATTGAGGGGAAGAAGATGGAATTGGAGTTGCATGTTGCCGATGTCGTCGATGATCACAAGATCAATATGGAGAAAATGCGGTTGAAGATTAGAAAGATTAGAAAATATGCTATTGATAGTGTGGCTTGGTATCATTATGCTGTTGGATCAATTGTTACCTTAGTTGCGATCTTGATCGCATTTTTTGTTGCACTTAAATTCTTTAGATAGAGAGTTATTTGTATGTTGCATTTAATTAAGTGTTGTATATGAAATTTATGTATGAACTTGTATTGATTTTGTCTATTCGGTGTTGTGTAATGAAGATGAGCCGACAATGGATCTATGATGACCGATGCTCTCCCGAGTTCATTAATGGCGTGCATACTTTTCTGCTTGTCGCCGAGGCAAACAAGCGGGCGGATGGTTTTATGTCTTGTCCATGTGCTCGCTGTAAGAATGGTCACAATTACTCTACGTCAAGAACCATTCACGTCCACCTATTTGAGTCCGGTTTCATGCCCCACTATAATGTTTGGACCAAGCACGAAGAAAGGGGGGTTATGATGGAAGAAAATGAAGAAGAAGAGGACGAGGACGGCTATCCTGGCCATGGGTTCCCTGAATACGATGATACAACAATGGGGGAAGAAGCTGAGCCAGCAATGCAGGAAGAAGCTGAAGAAGAGGCATCAGATGAGCCCGCTGATGATCTAGGTCGGGCCATTGCCGAGGCAAAGAGAAACTGCGCAAGTGATTTAGAGAAGAAGAAGTTGCAGCGCATGTTAGAGGATCACAAGAAATTGTTGTACCCGAATTGCGAAGCTGACAAAAAAAAGTTGGGCACCACACTGGAATTGCTGCAATGGAAGGTAGAGAATGGTGTATCTGACAAGGGATTTGGAAAGTTGTTGGTAATGATAAAGAATATGCTTCCAAAGGACAACGAATTGCCCGAGAGTACGTATGAAGCAAAGAAGGCTGTCTGCCCTCTAGGGTTAGAGGTGCAGAACATACATGCATGCCCTAATGACTGCATCCTCTACCGCGGTGAGTATGAGGATTTGAACGCTTGCCCGGTATGCGGTGCATTGCGTTATAAGATCAGTCGCAATGACCCTGGTGATGTCGAGGGCGAGCACCCCAGGAAGAAGATTCCTACCAAGATGATGTGGTATGCTCCTATAATACCACGGTTGAAACATTTCTTCCAAAACAAAGAGCATGCGAAGGCGATGCGGTGGCACGTAGAAGACCGTAAGAAAGACAGAAAGTTGAGAGTACCCGCTGACGGTTCATAGTGGAGAAAAATCGAGAGAAAGTATAGGGAGGAGTTTGCAGGTGACCCAAGGAACGCATGGTTTGGTCTAAGCGCAGATGGCATTAATCCTTTTGGGGAGCAGAGTAGCAACCATAGCACCTGGTGTCGGTGTCCAAACCGGCGGATCTCGGGTAGGGGGTCCCGAACTGTGCGTCTAGGCGGATGGTAACAGGAGACAAGGGACATGATGTTTTTACCCAGGTTCGGGCCCTCTCGATGGAGGTAAAACCCTACTCCTGCTTGATTAATATTGATGATATGGGTAGTACAAGAGTACATCTACCACGAGATCAGAAAGGCTAAACCCTAGAAGCTAGCCTATGGTATGATTGTTGTTCGTCCTACGGACTAAAACCCTCCGGTTTATATAGGCACCGAAGAGGGTTAGGTTACACAGAGTCGGTTACAATGGTAGGAGATCTACATATCCGTATCGCCAAGCTTGCCTTCCACGCCAAGGAAAGTCCCATCCGGACACGGGACGAAGTCTTCAATCTTGTATCTTCATAGTCCAGGAGTCCGGCCAAAGGTGATAGTTCGGCTATCCGGACACCCCCTAATCCAGGACTCCCTCAGTAGCCCCTGAACCAGGCTTCAATGACGACGAGTCTGGAGCGCATATTGTCTTTGGCATTGCAAGGCGGGTTCCTCCTCCGAATACTTCATAGAAGATTTTGAACACAAGGATAGTGTCCGGCTCTGCAAAATAAGTTCCACATACCACCGTAGAGAGAATAATATTCACACAAATTCAATCTGTTGACGTATTCCGTGGTGTGACATCACACCACGGCCAAGCCTTTATTCGAATCGTTTTATTGTCCCACCTCAGCACGTTTAGCGAGGCGGTTTCCTTGGCACATCTTGTCAAAGAAGAGATCGTGTCCCCTTATTCCGGGATTCTCATCAATACGGGCGTGGGTAACCCAATCGTGCCCGTTGGCACGCCCCCTCTATCGAGGGCGAGTCCCAAACGGTCACGAGGAAGGCTCTTGGTATTCAACCTCTTCATAAAGAGACCAAGGACCCACTCCTTTCTGTCAATCTCAATCGAATCCGCCCCTCGCCTCGAGTTCCAACACCCAAAGCTCCAGATTCAGGCGCTTCAGACCTTCGATGATGTCCGGCTCCAACCTGCAAGGTCGGTGGATGCCTTCCTCTGTTATGGAGGAAGACGTGCTAAAGTTAAGAGATGCCAGGTATCTAACTAGCGAAATTTTGCATAGGCTACCTGCCCAAGGGCAGGTTATTCCCACTCCCAAACCCGGCAAAAGCGTAGTGTTCGCGTCTCACTTTCTTCGGGGGCTAGGCTTCCCGACGGGCCCCTTCGTGAGGGGGCTCATGTTTTATTATGGGTTGGAATTTCATGACTTGGATCCGGAGTCCATCCTCCACATCTCATCGTTCATTATCGTATGCGAAGCCTTCCTCCGTGTTACTCCTCACTACGGATTGTGGCTCAAGACCTTCAAGGTGGAGCCGAAGATGATCAAGGGGCAGCAGGCAAAGTGCGAAGGGGCTGTTATAAGCAAGAATGTTGATGCTCCGTGGCCCGAGGGCTTTTTTCAATAGGAGCTCGGCCTATGGCAACAAGAGTGGTTTTATATCACAGTTCCCAGGGGCACCAAATGGGTGGCGCCACCTGCCTTTCGCTCGGGTCCTCCACCGCAGCTGGTGTCATGGGTTAATAAAGGACTTGACTGGGGGGCGTCCAAGGATGTGCCCTTGTTGCAGGGCCACATCCGAGACCTCCTAGAAGGGAGATCACTGTGGTCGTAGTAGCGCAGGTCATGCTGATTCCTCGCATCCTGCCCTGCAAACGTCGCCCCCTCCGCCTGTGGGAATTTAACCCGGAAGGACCACAAGCTTTTCTTCGGATCACAAGCGATGTGTCCGGACTTGACCGAGGACGCATGTCTGAGCTGCAATCGCCCGGATACTCAAGTAAGTAGCCCTGTATCTGAACACACTATCCCGTATTTATTACGAATTTTGCCCTTTAAAAGAGATGTTCCTTGAACAGGAGTGGATAGCGAAGGCAAAGTTAATCAGGTGTCCGACCCCCCTCCCAGATCCCGTGTTAACCAGGATGCTGGAGGTTGCGCCTTCGGAAGAAGGCAAAGGGGGGAACAAGGAAGCTACCGCCTCCGCGAGGCTGTCAGGAGAGGGGGATCGAGAATCCCTCCCTCCAAGGGAAGAAGAGGACCGCCTCTGAAGACCCGGAGACCATGGTCTCAAAGCGGGGGAAGAAATCTTCGCCAGAGGGTCCTGCGCCGAGAGATGCCTCGGTCGCATTATGCCCCCAAGGGGATCAGCCCTCTACCGAGCCGTAAGTAAAAAAAGGGGAGTTTATTTTAAAATAAAGGATATCCCTGCCCAATTTCTGATGAAGATGACCGAAATTTACCTTGTAGTTCGGATCTCAGCCCTTCTCAACAGAGCTCATCTTCGGGGGATCTTCATCCGGAGATGATAGAGAGCGAAACGCCTCCCCCTGCCGTACCATCTAGCGAGGCGGGCGACCCTGAGGTGTCGTCGCGGAGGGCTTCTCCAAGTCCGGTGGGGCCAGAAGGCAGTCGCATGTCCCCTCAAAGCCCTCCGCGTCCGGCCTTCGAAAAAGGCCATCGTACGAGTCCGACACCACCTGGTGTACGGTCGGAGGAGCTGAAGGATCTGCTCGGGCGAGCGTCTATCTCAAAAGATCACCGTGTGTTAATGGGTGCGGTGATTGAAAGGATCTCATCCGCTGAGAGTGGATTACATGAAGCCGTCAAAAGTTTACTGACAGGCTTTGAGGTACGCAAAATGATGTACCCTGTGACAGTTCCACATATAACATGCGCCCTGTGTACATAGTAGCCCCTGAGGCTCGGTGTGTTGTCAAAAAGGACAGTGCGCCGAGGATCAAAATCCCAGGTATAATGTGTCGCCCTTCTTATGTAGGTGGCGAAGGGTCCGGTGGCTAGCCAGACTGAGGAATTTGCCGAACTAAAGTGGCAACTTGACGTGGCGGATGCCGGCATCGCGCTTGTCAATGAGCGACTTGACGAGTCGCAAGGTATGCAATTTCTCCGCGGACACCTGGTAGGGAAGCTTGATGCCCGTGCCTTACAACATGTATGCTTGATGCAGATGGTGCCGCTTCCATGGAGAACCTACCGACGGAGCTCGCCCGGGCCAAGGAATAGGCCAGAAAGAGTGATGCGGCTGCCTTAAAGGCGGCCGAAGAGCTAAAAGCCGAACAGGCTGCTCACTGCCGAAGCAAGAAGGAAGTGGCTGAGATGGCCGTGAAGTTGAAGAATGCTGCCGACCGCTGTAAGCTTCTTGAAAAAGAAGATCGAGCGGTGCAAGAGGACCTGAAGAAGGCCACTACCAAGGCCAAGGATGCTCGCTCTGCGATGAGAGCTATGAAGGAGGAGTTGCGTCAGGCCGGAGATATCGCGGCTGGAAAGCCCTTTCTGCTGCGGAGGAAATTCGTGGATCCTAAATGTGCTCAGTTGGACCGGCTGTGGAGTTCAGAGGATGCTTATCTGGACTTGGCGGCAAGTGTCGCGGACGCGGCCGAACACTTCCGAGATCAAAAGGATCACAAAGTGGAAAAGGTTTTTTGGTCGCAGTTCCATAATCCAGAGCGCCTACTTCCATTAACCGATCGCTTGGCCAAAAGGGCGGAGCTGAATAGGTTATCCAGACTTGCCATGAAGGATGTCGTGAGTCTTTTGTGGCCGAGAAGGCCCGAGCCGAAGAGTTATTTTGGCTTGGTGCAGCAGTTCCTTGGTGTGGTGCCGCATATCAATGCAATGAGGAGGTCGGCATGCATAGAGGGTGCGCGGATGGCTCTTGCCCGTGTCAAGACATACTGGGCGGAGATGAAGGCCACCGATATTGCATCACAAGATTTGGACGGAAGCCGAGTACCTATCGAGCACTATTTTCAGGAAGTTCTGCAGGGCGCTCGTTTAATAGAGACGCAGTGCTCAAAGGATATTATGTTCGAATAACATGTATTATTGTGAAACAATATAAGAGCTTTTTATACTTGTGCCTTTCAAGAATTAAAATACCTCCTGTGCGGCCGCTAATGTATATGTATATATAACCTGAAAGATGGCAGTCTTCGGCTTCAGCCCCCACGCATATAATGCGGGGGTGTTTGCGAAAAGGCGCATTTTCACACTTGATCCAACGTCTTGGTCCTATAAAGGAGGTGGTAGCGCAACAAACTAGGCAACCGGACTATAATGCTTTATCACTTTTTCACTTAGCCATAGGAGTTTGACAGTGGGGCTACGACATAGCCCCTAGGGGCACCACGCTCACCCGAATTTGGGGCGCGTATGTGCCTGACCGGGAAACGGTCCTTCGTCAATGCGGAGGAATCCTATATATTCCGGAGGGTCATCGAGTGGTTGACCAGTCTCACGCTATATCATGACAGTCAGTTTTCGGCTTTCTCTACTGAGGTGCTCGCCTGGCCGAACCGGGGCACAATCGCAGTAGTTCTCCTGGTGCCGCCTTAGGCGATAGAGCGGAATGTAAGGTAGCAAAACACAGGAGCCGGGCAAACCCAACATTTGACCAAAGACATGATTCAGAGCTGATGCATATAAGGCCTAACTCGAGACGCCGAACACTCCCTAAGGTATTCGGTCTTTATGAAAACGGGCTGAACAATGCCCGTGGTAATAAGCCCCTGGTGTCCAGGTATGCGCAAAATTCTGACGTGGCCCATGCCAAAACGTCAGCCTCCTCCTTGGTTATAGCAAGAAACCAGGGGATGTGTATCAACAAGAGATAAGAAAAAAGGTTTACGTAGGGTCTTAATCTGAAAAGAATCCTTGTCACGGGTCCCTACTGCACGTCTGCGCCTGTGTCTCCGTTGTGCCGTATCCTGGACGGGTGTAGCACGGTGTTCATCTGGAAAAGGCAGGAACTTAGTTGAAAAAGATCGTGCGAAAATGTATGTTATAAAAAAACAAAGTACAATTCAAAGAATGAATAAAATTGAGCTTTATTGTCTCTTGTTGTACATGCGTGGAGCCCCTTGTATGTTTACGCCGGACTCGTCTAACCGTGTCCGGGGTTCGAACGACCTACTTAGGTGCTTTGCTTAGTGAAGTTGTTTTTAGTGTATGGCTGTCAAGGCAGTCACACAATCTTTCGCGCTCGAGGAACACTCGATATTTCCCTTTAAGGAGATGACGCCTCGTGGACCGGGCATTTTAAGTGTAAGGGATGCATAATGCGGTATTGCGTTAAAGCGGGCAAAAGCTTCGCATCCCAATAGTGCTTGATAGCTACTTGTAAATGGGACGAGGTGGAAGGTTAACTTTTCACGGCGGAAGTTGTCGGCTGAGCCGAACACAACTTCTAGCAGTAGAGAGCCCGTACAATGGGCATATGGGCCTGGCATTACCCCTGAAAGGAAGTGTTGCTATGGCGAATTTTGGTTGGGTCTATCCCCATTTTGCGGATTGTGTCCTGGTATAGCAGGTTTAGATCACTGCCGCCGTCCATGAGGACTTGTGTGAATTGGAGTCCGTTAATTATCGGATCTAATATCAAGGCAGTCCATCCTGCATTACGAATACTTCTAGAGTAATCCTGATGGTCGAAGATGATTGGTTTTAACAACCAGTTGCGGGACTCCTCTGGGATAGGCTGTGTGGCGCGTACCTCTATGGGCACCGCTCTATTTTTCCCTTTTGTCACGTGAAGTGAGTTTACTGCTTTGACTTCTTGCGGGAAATTCTTTTGTATTCCGGTGCTCTGCTTGTGGGGTTCGTCATCGTCCTCGCTTGGTGTGTCAAGCCCCTTGTGTTCGGCGTTGAGTTTGTCGGACTGCTTTAAGACCCAACAATCTCTGTGGGTATGGTTTGCAGGCTTCCCGGGAGTACTGTGGATTTGGCATATCTTGTCCAAGATTTTGTTTAAGTTAGATAGCCCGTCCCTGTTATCCTTAAGGGGCAGTTTTTTATGATTCTGCCGAGAGCTTTTGAATCTGGCATTGACTGCCGTGCTCTTCGGGCTGTTTCCCTTGGTCCGGCGCTGTTCCTTGCTGCGTCGCGGTTTCCCATTTCCATCACTGACTTCGGATGTACTTGGGTCGCTGGTACTGCATCTTTCCAGCCAACTATCCTCTCCCACGCAAAAGCGGGTCATGAGGCTTGTTAATGCGGCCATTGTTCTTGGCTTTTCTTGGCCGAGGTGTCTGGCGAGCCATTCATCTCGGAGGTTGTGTTTGAAAGCTGCTAAGGCTTTGGCATCCGGACAGTCGACTATTTGGTTCTTTTTAGTAAGGAATCTGTTCCAGAATTTTCGGGCTGACTCTCTGGATTGTTGAGTTATGTGACTTAAATCGTCTGCGTTCGAAGGTCGGACATAGGTCCCTTGAAAGTTTGCCCGAAAAGCATCCTCGAGCTCTTCTCAACTTCCAATGGTGTTTTCGGGGAGGCTTTTGAGCCAATGCCGGGCTGGCCCTTTGAGCTTGAGGGGTAAGTATTTTATGGTGTGGAGGTCATCTCCTCTAGCCATGTGTATGTGGAGGATGTAATCCTCAATCCAGACTCCGGGGTCTGTTGTTCTGTCGTATGCCTCTATGTTTACGGGTTTGAATCCCGCCGGGAATTCATAATCCAGAACCTCATCGGTGAAACATAGGGGGTGTGCGACACCTCTATATTTAGGTGTACCATAGCATTCGGATACTTGATGTGTTGCATCGCTTACTAGAGCTTTCTTTCTTGTCCCGTAGATAGATCTAACTGGGCCATCTCTTTGATGCGAATCCATATGCGGATCACGTGCCGGCTTGTGTGCGGCGCCGTTTGCCGTTCTATGTTTTCCATGGGGTCGTCTATCCGACCGAGTGGTCTCCCTGCTTTTTGATTGCGGGGGCTCTACGGCCTCCTCATCAAATTTGGGCAGTAGTTTTCGCTTCGGGTAGCTCTTCGTTCGGCGACTATCGCCGTATTTGTCTGCGGTGTTGAGTACTTTGCTCCATCTGATTCGAAGCGCCTCCTCCGCTGTTTTGAGCTTCCGCTTTTGCTTTTTCAGGCTACGCGCAGGGGCGACGAGCCTTTTGTGAAGGTTCTTCTGCTCCAGCAGCTTGTCCGGCATTAGATCGTCCGGACTGTTATCTTCGCCGGGGACGGATTGTTTATCTAGGTTGTCCTGTTTGGACGGTTGCACGATGGCATGTTTGTCGTCCACCGGTTCGCCCTGCTCTATGGCTGGGTCTGCATGGCTGCTCTCTTTGTCGAGGCGGGATTTTGAACGGCGCTTACGTCGCTGTTTTGACTGCTTTTCGGGGGAATGATCCCTCATGGCGTCCCATTGTTCCTCGTAGTCGCTTCCTTTAGGTGTGTACACCATGTATACATCGTGAGATGAGGTGGTTGTCCAGTGCCTTATAGGTGCTGGTTCATGCTTATCTCCTGCATCGTCATCCATACCGTCGATGTCTTCGGAGTCGAAGTCGAGCACGTCATTTAAACTTTTGACAGTGGCTACGAAGTGGGTGGTGGGTGGGCTCTGAATTTCTTCGTCGTCCGCATCCAAACCTTGCTGACCATAATCCGGCCGGGGCTCTCCTGATAAAGAGAGAGACTTTAGTGAATTCAGGATGTCGCCAAAGGGCGAGTGCTGAAAGATGTCCGCGGTGGTGAACTCCAGGATCGGCACCCAATCGGATTTGATCGGCCGGGGCGCGGAAGGTTCGGAGTCCTGAGAGGAGTCCGACACCTTGGAGTCACGAGCTTCGCAAAGGACAGGGCTGTTGTTCAGCGCAATCGCCATAGAGATAGCAGCCCCCGAGGAGGTGTCCAGCCACCCGTCCTCGGTCGGCGCAGTCGGCTCCGAGCTAAGGGTCGGAGCGGACACTTGTGCGGCCTCCAGGGCACTGTCAGGCGGCAGAGCTAGATCGTGCCCATCGTGACAGTGCGGCATGCTCGGCTGTGGCTTGAACCCGTCGAAGATCAAGTCTCCGCGGACGTCAGCCGTATAGTTCAAACTTCCAAATCTGACCTTATGGTCAGGGACGTAGCTTTCAATCTGCTCTAGATGGCCAAGCGAATTGGCCCGTAGCGCGAAGCCGCCGAATACGAAGATCTGTCCGGGGAGAAAAGTCTCACCCTGGACCGCTTCATTGTTGATGATCGGAGGAGCCATCGGGCCTAAGGATGACGACACAGAGGAACTCTCAACGAAAGCACCAATGTCGGTGTCAAAACCGGCGAACTCGGGTAGGGGGTCCGAACTGTGCGTCTAGGCGGATGGTAACAGGAGACAAGGGACACGATGTTTTTACCCAGGTTCGGGCCCTCTCGATGAAGGTAAAACCCTACTCCTGCTTGATTAATATTGATGATATGGGTAGTACAAGAGTAGATTTACCATGAGACCAGAGAGGCTAAACCCTAGAATCTAGCCTATGGTATGATTGTTGTTCGTCCTACGGACTAAAACCATCCGGTTTATATAGGCACCAAAGAGGGTTAGGTTACACAGAGTCGGTTACAATGGTAGGAGATCTACATATCCGTATCGCCAAGCTTGCCTTCCACGCCAAGGAAAGTCCCATCCGGACACGGGACAAAGTCTTCAATCTTGTATCTTCATAGTACATGAGTCCGGCCAAAGGTGATAGTTCGGCTATCCGGACACCCCCTAATCCAGGACTCCCTCACCTGGCCTGTGACTCTATGTTTGTATAATCTTCCTCCTTGGTTGTGCATGAAGCGGAAGTTCATTATGATGCCAGTGCTCATCCAAGGCCCTAAGCAACCTCGCAACGACATTGATGTGTACCTAAGGCCATTAGTTGAAGAACTATTATAGCTGTGGAATGGAACAGGTGTACGTGCGTGGGATGAGCACGCACAGGAACAATTTGAGCTAAAGGCGTTGCTGTTTGTGACCATCAATGATTGGCCTGCTCTCATTCTTCTCAAGCGTTATCTCGTTCTCATTCTTCTTCTTCTTTTGCGAGTTATCTCGTTCTCATTCAGATGTATAGAAAAGCCAACAAAACACATTACATGTGTGAACATTTTCACACGTTGCATCTATAATAACAATAATCATCAGAAAGACTTGAATCCCCTTGAGAGAAAACGCAAATAAATTGTGGATGGGAGGTGGCAGCCATTCGGTATCTCAGTCCTCTTCTCACCTCACAGCTGGACCTGTAGACATTGTTGGTACTCTGCCCAAATTCTCCATCTGAAATGCAGAGCTGCTTTGGCTCACATCACTAGACATGTCAGTGGCACACCTATCATAGCCATCCACATTACCGCTGCTCCCAGTCGTGTTGAACCCTGCATTCATGCGGTTACATGCAGCCTCAAGCTCAAGGCACTCATGCAACAATGCCACCACCTCAGTCATCGAGGGTCGCTGCTCCGCTGCCTGGGCAGTGCACTTGAGTGCGGTGTCAGCGACTTTCCATACGCCATTTACATCATGGTCGCCATGCATGCATGTGTCCACCACACCCTCAATATTGCCACGGGCAAGGCGCTGACGTGTCCACTGGATGATGCTCGTCGGCTCTGGATCATTCAAGATAGGTGGTTGCCCTGTGACTATCTCAAGTAGCACAACGCCGAAGCTGAACACGTCACTCTTGTTGGTCAGCTGAAGCGTAGCGTGGTACCTATGAGTATGAAATGCATCAGTGGGTCCAGTTTCAAGAACAGTCATGTAACATGGGTTTTGTTGGGACATCTTATATTCAGCAAATCTTACAAGAATTAGCAGAAAATTCACACAAAACTATCTAATTCTCGCATAAATCAGATGTTTTTATCCTTAGATTTGAATCACTCACTTGTAGGTCAATTGTCAAATTTAAGGGAGCAGATTATGAATTTGATCACCCTAGGAGGAAAGGTAGAGCATACATTATGAGCATATGGGTGAGTCATACTACTTTTGAGACAACCAAGGTATATTACTTCAGCTATTAATAATCAACAAAATTGGATGTGCCTGTGTGCATCATGTGATGCAGAGGCCTAGGTAGTCCACTTTAGTAAAAAGAAAAATAATAATTGACAAGATGGTTTTCAAAGCATAATCAACAAGAATTTAGAACAATGCACTTACTCAGGGTCAAGGTAACCATGTGTTCCAACCACCCTCGTTGTGGACACATGTGTATCACCATCGTTATTGAAAGCCTTAAGCAGGCCAAAATCGGCGATCTTGGCCTCCAACCTTGTATTCAACAGAATGTTGGACGTCTTCACGTCCCTATGAATGAGGGGCGGATTGCACCCCTTGTGCAAATACTCAAGCCCTACACATCCACATCACACGCTCTCAACGCTACCACATGCCACCACATTTGGAATAATTGCTTCTATTTCTAAAGACGGGTAGAGAAACTTGATTTAAATCTTACCTTGGGCGGATTCCGTGGCAATAAGAAGTCTCTGTCTCCAGGTTAAAGTTCTTGTGTTGTTGTCTCTCCCTGCGATGCAAAAATTGTGAGGTGAATCGCATGTACTGGAATTTTTGCTACACGTTCTCACTTTTACTACTAACATATATTTATGTTGTCGAAGGATAAGTCTAAATTATTTGAGTAATTTGCATACCTCTAAGATGCTTGTCTAGGGCTCCTTCAGACATGTACTCGTAGACAAGAGCCATGTTATCCCTCTCCTTGCAATAGCCAAACAAGGACACTAGATTCTTGTGGTGAATCTTAGCCAAGGTCTGAGCCTGAAAGCCAAACAATACATGCATTATGAAACTGAATCTAGCGGTATTAGTTACACTCACTTTACTAGATCTTGTCAGTTCTCACCTCTGCCAAGAATTCTTGTAAACCTTTGTTGGAAGATTCAGACAACAGTTTGACAGCCACTTGGGTGCCATCCTCCAAGAAACCATCATAGACTTTCCCAAACCCTCCTCGGCCAATCACTCGTTGGAAGCCATTCGTGATATCCTCTAATTCACTATACGTGAATCGGCGATTCTCAAGTCTTAGTGAGGTGTGTCCATTGTTGTTAATTTCCTCATTTTGCGGCCTTACACTATTAGTTGTTATTCCTTCAGAGTTGAAAGACCGAACAGACAAACAGTGTTAGTTAACCCTTGACCTTGCATTTGTGTGTCCAAAGTTATGTGTTTAGGAGTGACCTCTCTCACCTTGCTTTCTCCTTCGCATGCAAATTAGTACAAACAGAAGCACAACCATCAGTACCAAAAATATAGGAACCGCAACATAGATAGCAACCATAGAGTTGCTCTTCTTCTTTGCAAGCTGACATGAGTTGCCGTTACTACAGAGATTTGTATTATTACCATATCTGGCAATAGAAGAGAAGGTGAGTAAATGGTAATGTTGATCAAGTAAGATATATGGTGCTTTTTGAAGAAAAGGATCACACGAGATGTGTGGAACCTCACTAGAAAATTCTTCTACTAGAATGTACCAGGTACAAACCTAAGTGTTAGGGACTCATCTTGGGTTCTTCTGAGAAGTCCGGAAGGAATTGACCCACCGAGCTGATTTCCTGTTAAATCTCTGAGAGGAAACAAAGTAGTTTCCGATGTCAAACTAAGTATGTTGTGTGTTGAATGAGTTTTGAAAACTTTTATAAACTATGTCACAAATAACTTACAGAAGTGTGAGCAATGACAATTGTGAAAGGGCGTCGGGAATGGAGCCCGTCAGATTGTTGTGTGACAAATCTCTGCCAATTAGCGACATCACGGATAAATAACTTATTACCATACTTCTCAAACAAATTATGTGAAATAGTTGGCTAACAGCATCCTACTTACAAGTACTGTAAACGTTTGAGGCTTGCAAAAGAAGATGAAATGTTGCCACTTAGACCACTGGAAGATAAATTCCTGCATTGTGTTTTTACGACAAAGGCTTAGATAATTTCGGTCACTACTGCTACTAATACAGTATCGGTTCCCGTAAAAAGTGCAGTACCGGTTTTAATTGAAAAATAATATCAACCAAAATAACTCACAAGCCTGTGATAGTTGGTGGGGTAGAAACAGCATAGCTACAATGCAATCCCTTCCACGCGTAATTCGTGGGCGCGCAAGGATCGCCCATCCAGTTCTTTTTCATGTGGTACTTGTCTCTAATGGTCATCATGGCAGAAACTGTAGCATTTCTCGGTAACAACACATAAAGAAACCATTTAGGCTCAGGGATCTATATATACACATAAATATGTTGAAATACTATCGCTTCATGAATCATCCACATGATTCTAACCATAACCGCGGACTCTGTCTTGATCTGAGTGGTGTGAGCGATGATGTTTGGTTTCATTCTAAATAAATGGAGTAAATAGCATAAAGCTACTACTTTACAGGCTAGGGTTCCAAAAAACTATCGGTTTTTAAATTTTCTCAGATAACTACCAAGTCAGGGGTCGGCTGTTTCAAAAAACCCAAAACGCCGAGTAATTATCAATTGATCACGATTATGACAGGTGGGCCCGATGCGTAAGAGCTCTAATTGTTTGACCGTTTGTTTGACCATTAGGGGTGGGCCTGCACACAAATTTAAAAAAGCAATCCGGTCCCTGTATTTTTTTTGTAAAAAGCAATCGGGTCCCTGCTCTCAAATCAGGGCAGCCAGTGGCCCTCCTCGCTCCCGAGCTCCACCTCGCGACCCAGCCTCCTCCGGCCGGTGAGCCGCCCGCCGCCTGCGCTCACCGGAGCTCAACTCCGGCCGCTTCTCCGCCTCACCTCCTTCTCTTCCGCCTCTCTACGCCCGCCGCTTAGCAGTACTGCACAACGCCGTCGGGCCAGTGGCCGCCTCTACGCCGCTGCGGAGGAGGCCGGTGAGGCCGGTGAGCTACTTGTCACCAGGAGCGCCGGCACCCAGGAGCACGGGCCGCCGCCAACCACGCGCCATGGCCAGGGGGCTGGGACTCCGGCCGCCGCGCCCAGGGGCTGGGACTCCGCCCCGCCGCCTTCGGACTCCATGGCCGCCGTGCCCTGGAAAGAGGGAGAGGGAGAGGACGCACGGCGGGGAGCTCACGAGAGGGAGAGGACGCACGACGGCTGCGGCGGCGCTGGAAAGGAGCTCCGCCACGACGGGAGGGAGCTCCCCGTCGAGCACAGCGGCGGGTGCGCTCCTGTGGATCTTGAGCACGGGAGGGACCCGATGGCTTTTTCAATTTGTTTTGAGGACCTGATTGCTTTTTTAAGTTTGCAGGGACACTGACATATGGGCCCTAGATGTCATTTAACGGTCAAACAAACGGTCAAACAATCAGTTTTCTTACATGCGGGCCCCAACTGTCATAATCACGATCAATAATAAAGCACTGGACAATTAGAGTTTTTTGAAACAGCCATCCCCTGACTTGGTAGTTATCTGAGAAAAATTAAAAATCGGTAGTTTTTTGAAACCATAGCCTGTAAAGTAGTAGTTTTATACTATTTACTCAAATAAATGAAACCAGGGGAAAGGAAACCCATTTTCTTTTATATAAAAAAAACATAACTGCTTACTTCCTGAGCGGCAGTGGCTATACCGGTGGTGGGGACGACAGAGAAGATCTCGAAGGCGTTAAGGATGGGCGGGAGCGTGGAGTTGGTGGTGGCCTCCAATTAGAAGATGTATTGGTGAGAGGCATAGTCGGGTTTTTCATTGTACATGACAGTCGTCTCGAGGTACTTCAAGCCTAGAGTTTTGGTGTTCCAGAGCTTGCCATTGAGCTTGACGTAGAACTGGCGGAGGGCGTTACTGGGAAGATGTTGCAGCTCTGCCATGTACACCATGAAAACGTACCTACATATAATTTTCTTTATGGATACTTCCATTTTGAATTTCTTTTGAAGTGTCTAATTATAAGGTTAAGTGCATAAACCCATTCACAATAATTACATCGTTGAAAACGTGGGAAGAAGATGGATTTGGATCCCACGGATATGTATTTGTAAAATACTCCCTCCGTCCTATAATATAAGAACATTTTTTACACTAGTGTAGTGTTAAAAACGTTCTTATATTTTGGGATAGAGGGAGTATCTGATTTTGGTTTGGGGCCTTGTGAACCCAAAAGAGAGAATAGTCAGTAGAGTACTACGTACCCGGGCACTAGATCTTTGGCGTTGCCATTGGGTTGTGCGTCATGGGTGAATACGATGGGTCTGGAGGAGTTGATGGACGTTACTCCGGTTTGTGTCACGGCGGATGGTGCCTCGAAAAAGTCATTGACGTCGTTCTGCACCTGGTTGGTCGTTGAGATCGGCGACCATCCATACCCCGTGGGCAACTTGATCCATATACGGTCATGTGGATCGTCGGGGTACCTGATCCATGGGCAGATTAATCGTTCCACATCGATGAACACACATATATGTTATTTATAGACATATAATATATGTATCCAATTCTATTTATGGCTTGACACTTCGCGTATGTGTATGATTACCTGCGACGAGAACGAGTGCTTGGGACGCGTCCGATTGCGGGTAGAGCCTGTTCTTGAGAGGCCTCGCCTCGAGGCTAGAGATGAACGGCGTCCCGGAGTCGGTGTTCACAAGGCACATCTGCACGGATTCGCCGGAGATGACGGTGATGATCTCGGCAATCACAGGCATGTCGCCGTCTGTTATGTTTACAGTCTTCTAGTAGTTCACGCCGATGTGAACGTCAAAAACGGGCCACTTCTTGAGGCCGTCGTAGTTGCCATGCATGAACATGGCCCGAATGAGATACTTGAGCCCGAACACGAGGGACCGAAGCGTGTAGCAGTTCCGCGCGCCATCAGGGAAGCTGCGGACATTACGCCAGCTCTTACCTGCCTGGTACTCGGGGGAGATGTTGCGGTTGGTGCCGGCATCGGTGTAGCCGGCGTCCGGGGTGTACCAGAGCTTGGTGGTGTTGTCCATGTAGCCCGTCTCCCCCAGGAGACCGCAGTCTATGCTTATGAAACCTGCATGTAGGCACACGGCAGAGAGTGATTGATGAAGCAATGTTTTGTGCCGCTAGCGGCGGCGGCCATGCATGCAAGCATATACAGGATGTGCTCACCTAAGCTATCGACCTGGCCATGCACTTGAAGAACGCCTCCACCACCGCCGGCGACTCCAAGAAGAAGCAGCAGCAGCCACCGGGACGCCATTTTTCTTGTGCCAAACACTACACACTAGAACACAATGTAATGTATGTCCGTCTAACACAAGTTTTCGCTTTATATAAGAAGTTAAGTATATGCAGCACACTTACCCAGTTGGGGAAGATCACATGGAGATGGGGGCGCCGTGGGTTGACTTGCATTTGCTTGCATGCAAGTCAGTCAACCGCCTTTGCTGGGCTCACAGGGTGGGCTCATGGCCAGGGATGCCCCAGATCGAACTTGACTGAAATCGTGGATTTTTCGCCTAAAAAATTGATATGGTGGACTTTTGACTGTTTCCTGCGCGATTCTCGCGGCAGACAGCTCGTTTAACCTCCATGATTATTGATTACTGATTCGATCGGCAAATTGCTGCGGCCAAGCACGTTAATTAGTCTCGGTGTTTTAGAGCAAGTTGCACCAAGTATATATCTTGGACTTGGAGCATATCGTGTGCTTGAGCGAGGTAACTAAGTGCTCTGGACTGGACATGCGGTGACTTTGCACCGTTTTGTGAAACGAGAGAGAAAGAGATTGGATCGGCGCACCAAACCTGATGACCTCAGGATGTATTTATAGGGTGCAACTAGGGCACAAGATACAATTGGTTATAGGAGATAAGTACAATATTAACAGACTCCTACATCCTAACAATATACAGTTTAACACCCCCCTCAATTTGAACTTCCTTCATGAAGATTCAGATTGTATCTGTTTGAGACAAAAGGCGTCTCAGCTAATGGTTTGGTGAAGATGTCCGCGACTTGTTCTTTGGAAGAGATGAACCTAACATACAATGCTTTGGCCGCAACTCTTTCACGAACAAAATGGAAATCCACCTCGCTATGTTTTGTCCTGGCGTGAAACACTGGGTTAGCAGACAGGTAAGTGGCACCCAGGTTATCACACCACAATATTGGAGGACGTGGCATAAAGACTCCAAGCTCTCCAAGAACTGAATGTACCCAGATTATCTCGGATGTACCATTGGCAATGGCCTTGTACTCAGACTCCATGCTGGATCGTGAGACGGTGGCCTGCTTTTTGGAACTCCAGGAGACAAGATTGGGACTAAGAAAAACAGCAAACCCTCATGTAGACCTGCGATCGTCACTGCACCCAGCCCAGTCTGCGTCAGAGAAGCAACTTAACACCATTGACGGAGACTTGCGGATGGACAGACTCGTGCCACGGGTGTACTTCAAATACCTCAAGATCCGTTTAGCGGCTGAAAGATGTACAGTCGTTGGTGCATGGAGGAACTGACAAACACGATTCACAGCAAAGGAAATATCTGGCCTAGTCAGCGTCAGATACTGAAGGGCACCAACCAGGCTACGATATTTAGTGTTATCATCCTGAGAGAGAGGTACCCCACTATCCTTGTTGATCTTTTCACTGGAGGACATGGGAGTAGTGGAAACCTTACAATTCTCCATGTTAGCACGATGAAGAATGTCACCAATGTAATTCTGTTGAGAAAGCATAATCCCCTGTGGCGACGATCTCACCTCAACTCCAAGGAAAAAGTGCAAGGGACCAAGATCCCTGAGAGAAAATGTGGCATGGAGATCAGTAAGCAATTTGGTCGTTGCAGTAGGCGAGGAGCTGGCCACAATAATGGCATCCACGTAGACAAGCATGAACATGGTGACACTGCCACGATGAAAGATAAACAAGGAAGTGTCTGCTTTAGATGCCACAAAACCAAGCTGAAGCAGTCGAGAGCTTAGCCTAGAGTACCAGGCTCTAGCTGCCTGTTTGAGTCCATATATAGCTTTCCGCAGTTTGCACAGAGACCGAGGAGCATTAGGATCCACAAATCCAGGAGGTTGCCGCATATATACCTGTTCCTGAAGAACTCCATGAAGGAAAGCATTCTGAACATCCAACTGGCGCAGACACCAACCGCATGAGACAGCAATGGAAAGAACCAGATGAACAGTGACTGGTTTGACAACTGGGCTGAACGTATCATCATAGTCAAGACCATAGCGTTGTTTGAACCCTTTGGTAACAAGACGTGCCTTGTGACGATCAACAGTGCCATTAGCTTTGTACTTGATTTAAAAAACTCATTTGCAGTCAATGACATTGACATGAGGTGGTGGTGGAACTAAGGTCCACGTGCCATTGTGACGAAGTGCATCAAGCTCAAACTGCATAGCGGCACGCCACGCTGGAGATGCCATGGCTTCACGATGATCACGGGGTTCCCAGCAGACCAGAAAAGCACGTTTGGACGGGTCATAATTAATGGTGTCGTCCGTACATTGCGCAACCTTGCAAGTATGATCGCGTGTGCGTGTTACCATCGTATGTGCAGGCGGTGCAGCAGCCCCGGGCGCAGAAGATCTAGAGGCGGGAGCTGCGGAGGGAATCGGATCCTCCTGGGATCCCGTGTCGCCAGCAGGCGCAGCAGAGGGAATCGGATCCTCCTGGGATCCCATGTCGCCAGCAGAAGCAGCAGGGGAATCCTGCGGCGATCTCGAGGAGGGACCAGGCGCCACGGGCGCGCCTGACGTGGGACAGGGCCGGACCACCGGCTGGCGAGCGAGCATGTGGGCGCCTGCCTATGGCGGGTCGAAGGCGGCAGGGAGAGGGCCAGTGGCGGGCCCTGCCACTAAGGGGGACGGTGTTGGGGAACGTAGTAATTTCAAAAAATTTCCTACGCACACGCAAGATCATGGTGATGCATAGCAACGAGAGGAGAGAGTGTTGTCCACGTACAGTCGTAGACCGAAAGCGGAAGCGTTAGCACAACGCGGTTGATGTAGTCGTACGTCTTCACGATCCGACCGATCAAGCACCGAACGTACGGCACCTCCGAGTCCAGCACACGTTCAGCTCGATGACATTCCTCGAACTCCGATCTAGCCGAGATTCGAGGGAGAGTTCCGTCAGCACGACAGTGTGGTGACGATGATGATGTTCTACCGACGTAGGGCTTCGCCTAAGCACCGCTACGATATTATCGAGGTGAATTATGGTGGAGGGGGGCAACGCACACGGCTAAGAGATCCAAGGGATCAATTGTTGTGTCTATGGGGTGCCTCCCTCCCCCGTATATAAAGGAGTGGAGGAGGGGGCCGACCAAGAGGAGGAGGCACGCCCAAGGGGTGGAGTTCTACTCCCACCGGGAGTAGGACTCCTCCTTTTCCTATTTGGACAGGGAGAGGAAAGGAAGAGGAAGGAGGAAGGAAGGAAACGGGGGGCCGGGCCCCCTCCCAATTCGGATTGGGCTTGGGGGGGGGTGCCCCCTCCCTTGCTCCTTTCCCCTCCATTCCACTAAAGCCCATTAAGGCCCATATACCTCCCGGGGGGTCCGATAACCTCCCGGAGCTCCAGTATTGTCCCAATCTCACCCGGAATCATTCCGGTGTCCAAATATAGTCGTCCAATATATCGATCTTTATGTCTCGACCATTTCGAGACTCCTTGTTATGTCCGTGATCACATCCGTGACTCCGAACTACCTTCGGTACATCAAAACACATAAACTCATAATATAACAGTCATCTAACTTTAAGCGTGCGGACCCTACGGGTTCGAGAACTATGTAGACATGACCGAGATATGTCTCCGGTCAATAACCAATAGCGGAACCGGGATGCTCATATTGGCTTCTACATATTCTCCGAAGATCTTTATCGGTCAAACCGCATAACAACATACGTTGTTCCCTTTGTCATCGGTATGTTACTTGCCCGAGATTCGATCGTCGGTATCTCAATACCTAGTTCAATCTCGTTACCGGCAAGTCTCTTTACTCGTTACGTAATGCATCATTCCGTAACTAACTCATTAGCTACATTTCTTGCAAGGCTTATAGTGATGTGCATTACCGAGAGGGCCCAGAGATACCTCTCCGACAATCGGAGTGACAAATCCTAATCTCGAAATACTCCAACTCAACATGTACCTTCAGAGACACCTGTAGAGCTCCTTTATAATCACCCAGTTACATTGTGACGTTTGGTAGCACACAAAGTGTTCCTCCGATAAACGGGAGTTGCATAATCTCATAGTTATAGGAACATGTATAAGTCATGAAGAAATCAATAGCAACATACTAAATGATCAAGTGCTAAGCTAACGGAATGGGTCAAGTCAATCACATCATTCTCCTAATGATGTGATCCCGTTAATCAAATGACAACGCATGTCTATGGTTAGGAAACACAACCATCTTTGATCAACGAGCTAGTTAAGTAGAGGCATAGTAGTGACACTATGTTTGTCTATGTATTCACACATGTATTATGTTTCCGGTTAATACAATTCTAGCATGAATAATAAACATTTATCATGATATAAGGAAATAAATAATAACTTTATTATTGCCTCTAGGGAATATTTCCTTCAGTCTCCCACTTGCACTAGAGTCAATAATCTAGATTACATAGTAATGATTCTAACACCCATGGAGCCTTGGTGCTGATCATGTTTTGCTCGTGGAAGAGGCTTAGTTAACGGGTCTGCAACATTCAGATCCGTATGTATCTTGCAAATCTCTATGTCTCCCACCTGGACTTGTTCCCGGATGGAATTGAAGCGTCTTTTTATGTGCTTTGTCCTCTTGTGAAATCTGGATTCCTTTGCCAAGGCAATTGCACCAGTATTGTCACAGAAGATTTTCATTGGTCCCGATGCACTAGGTATGATACCTAGATCGGATATGAACTCCTTCATCTAGACTCCTTCATTTGCTGGTTCCGAAGCAGCTATGTACTCCGCTTCACATGTAGATCCCGCCACGACGCTTTGTTTAGAACTGCACCAACTAACAGCTCCACCATTCAATATAAACACGTATCCGGTTTGCGATTTAGAATCGTCCGGATCAGTGTCAAAAGTTGCATCGATGTAACCATTTACAACTAGCTCTTTGTCACCTCCATAAACGAGAAATATATCCTTAGTCGTTTTCAGGTATTTCAGGATATTCTTGACTGCTGTCCAGTGATCCACTCCTTGATTACTTCGGTACCTTCCTGCCAAACTTATTGCTAAGCATACATCAGGTCTGGTACACAGCATTGCATACATGATAGAGCCTATGGCTGAAGCATAGGGAACATCTTTCATTTTCTCTCTATCTTCTGCTGTGGACAGGCATTGAGTCTGACTCAACTTCACACCTTGTAATATAGGCAAGAACCCTTTCTTTGCTTGATCCATTTTGAACTTTTTCAAAACTTTATCAAGGTATGGTGCTTTGTGAAAGTCCAATTAAGCATCTTGATCTATCTCTATAGATCTTGATGCCCAATATATAAGCAGCTTCATCGAGGTCTTTCATTGAAAAACTTTTATTCAAGTATCCTTTTATGCTATCCAGAAATTCTATATCATTTCCAATCAACAATATGCCGTCTACATATAATATCAGAAATGCTACAGAGCTCCCACTCACTTTCTTGTAAATAGAAGCTTCTCCAAAAGTCTGTATAAAACCATATGCTTTGATCACACTATCAAAGCGTTTATTCCAACTCCGAGAGGCTTGCACCAGTCCATAAATGGATCGCTGGATCTTGCACACATTGTTAGCACCTTTTGGATTGATAAAACCTTCTGGTTGCATCATATACAACTCTTCTTCTAGAAATCCATTCAGGAATGCAGTTTTGACATCCATTTGCCATATTTCATAATCATAAAATGTGGCAATTGCTAACATGATTCGGACAGACTTAAGCATCGCTACGGGTGAGAAAGTCTCATCATAGTCAACCCCTTGAACTTGTCGAAAACCTTTCGCAACAAGTCGAGCTTTGTAGACAGTAACATTACCATCAACGCCAGTCTTCTTCTTGAAGATCCATTTATTCTCGATGGCTTGCCGATCATCGGGCAAGTCAACCAAAGTCCATACTTTGTTCTCATACATGGATCCCATCTCATATTTCATGGCCTCAAGCCATTTTACGGAATCTGGGCTCATCATCGCTTCCTCATAGTTCGTAGGATCGCCATGGTCAAGTAACATGACCTCCAGAATAGGATTACCGTACCACTCTGGTGCGGATCTTACTCTAGTTGACCTACGAGGTTCGGTAGTAACTTGATCTGAAGTTTCATGATCAATATCATTAGCTTCCTCACTAATTGGTGTAGTCGTCACCGGAACCGGTTTCTGTGATGAACTACTTTCCAATAAGGGAGCAGGTACAGTTACCTCATCAAGTTCTATTTTCCTCCGACTCACTTCTTTCGAGAGAAACTCCTTCTCTAGAAAGGATCCAAATTTAGCAACAAAAGTCTTGCCTTCAGATCTGTGATAGAAGGTGTACCCAATAGTCTCCTTTGGGTATCCTATGAAGACACATTTCTCCGATTTGGGTTCGAGCTTATCTAGTTGAAGTTTTTTCACATAAGCATCGCAGCCCCAAACTTTAAGAAACGACAACTTTGGTTTCTTGCCAAACCACAGTTCATAAGGCGTTGTCTCAACGGATTTTGATGGTGCCCTATTAACGTGAATGCGGCCGTCTCTAAAGCATAACCCCAAAATGATAGCGGTAAATCAGTAAGAGACATCATAGATCACACCATATCTAGTAAAGTACGATTATGACGTTCGGACACACCATTACCTTGTGGTGTTCTGGGTGGCGTGAGTTGCGAAACTATTCCGCATTGTTTCAAATGTAAACCAAACTCGTAACTCAAATATTCTCCTCCACAATCAGATCGTAGAAACTTTATTTTCATGTTACGATGATTTTCCACTTCACTCTGAAATTCTTTGAACTTTTCAAATGTTTCAGACTTATGTTTCATTAAGTAGATATACCCATATCTGCTCAAATCATCTATGAAGGCGAGAAAATAACGATACCCGCAGTGATCCTCAATGTTCATTGGTCCACATACATCAGTATGTATGATTTCCAACAAATCTGTTGCTCGCTCCATAGTTCTGGAGAACGGCGTTTTACTCATCTTGCCCATGAGGCACGGTTCGCAAGTACCAAGTGATTCATAATCAAGTGATTCCAGAAGTCCATCAGTATGGAGTTTCTTCATGCGTTTCACACCAATATGGCCCAAACGGCAGTGCCATAAATAAGTTGCACTATCATTATCAACTCTGCATCTTTTGGCTTCAATATTATGAATATGTGTATCACTACTATTGAGATTCAATAAAAATAGACCACTCTTCAAGGGTGCATGACCATAAAAGATATTACTCATATAAATAGAACAACCATTATTCTATGATTTAAATGAATAACCGTCTCGCATCAAACAAGATCCAAATATAATGTTCATGCTTAACGCTGGCACCAAATAACAATTATTCAGGTCTAAAACTAATCCCGAAGGTAGATGTAGAGGTAGCGTGCCGACCGCGATCACATCGACTTTGGAACCATTTCCCATGCGCATTGTCACCTCGTCCTTAGCCAATCTTTGCTTAATCCGTAGTCCCTGTTTCGAGTTGCAAGTATTAGCAACAGAACTAGTGTCAAATACCCAGGTGCTACTGCGAGCATTAGTAAGGTACACATCAATAACATGTATATCACATATACCTTTGTTCACCTTGCCATCCTTCTTATCCGCCAAATACTTGGGGCAGTTCCGCTTCCAGTGACCAGTCTGCTTGCAGTAGAAGCACTCGGTCTCAGGCTTAGGTTCAGACTTGGGTTTCTTCTCTTGAGCAACAACTTGTTTGCCTTTCTTCTTGAAGTTCCCCTTCTTCTTCCCTTTACCCTTTTTCTTGAAACTGGCGGTCTTGTTGACCATCAACACTTGATGCTCCTTTTTGATTTCTACCTCCACAGCTTTTAGCATTGCGAAGAGCTCGGGAATAGTCGAGTTCATCCCTTGCATATTATAGTTCATCATGAAGCTCTTGTAGCTTGGTGGAAGTGATTGAACAATTCTATCAATGACACTATCATCAGGAAGATTAACTCCCATTTGAATCAAGTGATTATTATACCCAAACATTTTGAGTATATGTTCACTGACAGAACTATTCTCTTCCATCTTGAAGCTATAGAACTTATTGGAGACTTCATATCTCACAATCCGGGCATTTGCTTGAAATATTAACTTCAACTCCTGGAACATCTCATATGCTCCATGACGTTCAAAACGTCGTTGAAGTCACGGTTCTAAGCCGTAAAGCATGGCACACTGAACTATCAAGTAGTCATCAGCTTTGCTCTGCCAGACGTTCTTAATGTCATCAGTTGCATCTGCAGTAGGCCTGGCACCCAGCGGTGCTTCCAGGACGTAATTCTTCTGTGCAGCAATGAGGATAATCCTCAAGTTACGGACCCAGTCCATGTAATTGCTACCATCATCTTTCAACTTAGCTTTCTCAAGGAACGCATTAAAATTCAACGGAACAACAGCACGAGCCATCTATCTACAACAAACATAAACAAGCAAAATATTATCAGGTACTAAGTTCATGATAAATTTAAGTTCAATTAATCATATTACTAAGAACTCCCACTTAGATAGACATCCCTCTAATCATCTAAGTGATCACGTGATCCAAATCAACTAAACCATGTCCAATCATCACTTCAGATGGAGTAGTTTTCAATGGTGAACATCACTATGTTGATCATATCTACTATATGATTCATGCTCGACCTTTCGGTCTCAGTGTTCCGAGGCCATATCTGTATATGCTAGGCTCGTCAAGTTTAACCTAAGTAATCCACGTGTGCAACTGTTTTGCACCCGTTGTATTTGAACGTAGAGCCTATCACACCCGATCATCACGTGGTGTCTCAGCACGAAGAACTTTCACAACGGTGCATACTCAGGGAGAACACTTATACCTTGAAATTTCATGAGAGATCATCTTATAATGCTACCGTCAATCAAAGAAAAATAAGATGCATAAAGGATAAACATCACATGCAATCAATATAAGTGATATGATATGGCCATCATCATCTTGTGCTTGTGATCTCCATCTCCGAAGCACCGTCATGATCACCATCCTCACTGGCGCGACACCTTGATCTCCATCATAGCATCGTTGTCGTTTCGCCACCTATTGCTTCTACGGCTATCGCTACTGCTTAGTGATAAAGTAAAGCAATTACAGGGCGATTGCATTGCATACAATAAAGCGACAACCATATGGCTCCTGCCAGTTGCCGATAACTCGGTTACAAAACATGATAATATCATACAATAAAATATAGCATCATGTCTTGACCATATCACATCACAACATGCCCTGCAAAAACAAGTTAGTCATCCTCTACTTTGTTCTTGCAAGTTTTACGTGGCTGCTACGGGCTTAGCAAGAACTGTTCTTACCTACGCATCAAAACCAGAATGCTAGTTCGTCAAGTTAGTGCTGTTTTAACCTTCTCAAGGACCGGGCGTAGCCACACTCGGTTCAACTAAAGTTGGAGAAATTGACACCCGCCAGCCACCTATGTGCAAAGCACGTCGGTAGAACCAGTCTCGCGTAAGCGTACGCATAATGTCAGTCCGGGCCGCTTCATCCAACAATACCACCGAACCAAAGTATGACATGCTGGTAAGCAGTATGACATGTATCGCCCACAACTCACTTGTTTTCTACTCGTGCATATAACATCTACGCATAAAACCAGGCTCAGATGCCACTGTTGGGGAACATAGTCATTTCAAAAAAATTGCTACGCACACGCAAGATCATGGTCATGCGTAGAAACGAGAGGGGAGAGTGTTGTCCACGTACCCTCGTAGACCGAAAGCGGAAGCGTTAGCACAACGCGGTTGATGTAGTCGCACGTCTTCACGATCCAACCGATCAAGCACTAAACGTACGGCACCACCGAGTTCAGCACACGTTCAGCTCGATGATGTCCCTCGAACTCCGATCCAGCCGAGCTTTGAGGGAGAGTTCCTTCAGCACGACGGCGTGGTGACGATGATGATGTTCTACCGACACAGGGCTTCGCCTAAGCACCGCCACGATATTATCGAGGTGGATTATGGTGGGGGGGGGGTGGCACCGCACACGGCTAAGAGATCCAAGGGATCAATTGTTGTGTCTATGGGGTGCCCCCCTCGCTCGTATATAAAGGAGTGGAGGAGGGGGCCGACCAAGAGGAGGAGGAGCGCCCAATGGGGGGAGTCCTACTCCCACCGGGAGTAGGACTCCTCGTTTTCCTATTTGGAGAGGGAGAGGGAAGGAAGAGGAAGGAGGGAGGAAGGAATGGGGGCCCCAGCCCCCTCCCAATTCGGATTGGGCTTGGGGGGGGGGGCGCCCCCTTCCTTGCTCATTTCCCCTCCTTTCCACTAAAGCCCATTAAGGCCCATATACCTCCCGGGGGGGGGTCCGATAACCTCCCGGAGCTCCGGTATTGTCCCAATCTCACTCAAAACCATTCCGGTGTCCAAATATAGTCGTCCAATATATCGATCTTTATGTCTCGACCATTTCGAGACTCCTCGTTATGTCCGTGGTCACATCCGTGACTCCGAACTACCTTCGGTACATCAAAACACATAAACTCATAATATAACCGTCATCTAACTTTAAGCGTGCGGACCCTACGGGTTCGAGAACTATGTAGACATGACCGAGACATGTCTCCGGTCAATAACCAATAGTGGAACCTGGATGCTCATATTGGCTCCTACATATTCTCCGAAGATCTTTATCGGTCAAACCGCATAACAACATACGTTGTTCCCTTTGTCATCGGTATGTTACTTGCCTGAGATTCGATTGTCAGTATCTCAATACCTAGTTCAATCTCGTTACCGGCAAGTCTCTTTACTCATTACTAATGCATCATCCCGTAACTAACTCATTAGCTACATTGCTTGCAAGGCTTATAGTGATGGGCATTACTGGGAGGGCCCAGAGATACCTCTCCGACAATCGGAGTGACAAATCCTAATCTCGAAATACGCCAACTCAACATGTACCTTTGGAGACACCTGTAGAGCTCCTTTATAATCACCCAGTTACGTTCTGACGTTTGGTAGCACACAAAGTGTTCCTCCGGTAAACGTGAGTTGCATAATCTCATAGTTGTAGGAACTTTGTATAAGTCATGTAGAAAGCAATAGCAACATACTAAACGATCAAGTGCTAAGCTAACGGAAAGGGTCAAGTCAATCACATCATTCTCCTAATGATGTGATCCCGTTAATCAAATGACCACTCATGTCTATGGTTAGGAAACACAACCATCTTTGATCAACGAGCTAGTTAAGTAGAGGCATAGTAGTGACACTATGTTTGTCTATGTATTCACACATGTATTATGTTTCCGGTTAATACAATTCTAGCATGAATAATAAACATTTATCATGATATAAGGAAATAAATAATAACTTTATTATTGCCTCTAGGGCATATTTCCTTCAGACGGGGCGGGCGATGGGGCGACCAAACCACCAGAGGGCGCCACGTGGGCCAACGGCGCCCCACGATCGCTTGGCGGGCTGCTGTCCAGAGAGGGCGCATGATCCGAGGCTGGATCCACTTCGGATCCTGTGCCCAGATCTTCCTCGGACGCGGGATCGCCTGCCACACCTGGGATCGTCTGCGCCGAAGGGGATCCTGCATCCAGGTTAGTAGACAAAGCAGATATACCATAGTTCATGTGGTCATGCGGGAATAAAAGAATGGTTTGTTCTGCAACGCGAGGTGGTATGGGAGAGGTAGAAGGGCTGGCAAAAGGAAAAACGTTTTCATCAAACGTGACATCATGACATCTCTAGAGATATAGACACGAGCCGTGGGTAGATGAAGACATTTATATCCTTTGTGACGAATGCTATAGCCAACAAAGACACACTGTTGGGATCGAAAGGCAAGTTTGTGCGTGTTGTAGGGACGCATATTGGGCCAGCAAGCACAACCAGACGTGCGAAGTGACATGTAGTACGGTTTGGTGTGGAATAGTTTTTCCATAGGACTAAGATTGCCAATGACATAGTTTTTCCATGGAATAGTTTGGTGTGGATAGTCTATTGATAAGATAACAAGCCGAGAGATAGGCCTCATCCCAAAACCGAAGTGGCATGGATGCATGGGAAAGTAAAGAGAGCCCCATGTCAACAATATGACGGTGCTTCCTTTCGGCTGAACCATTTTGTTGGTGTGTGTGTGGGCAAGAAACATGATGCATAATGCCAAGTTGGCGAAAAAACGTGTTGCTAAGCTTCTCGTATTCCCCACCCCAATCTGATTAAGCACATAAAATCTTGCAAGATAGAAGGCGTTCAACATGAGCAAGGAAGTCACGAAAAACATTAAACACGTCACATTTTCTTTTGAGAAGGTTGAGGGAGTCCTGGATTAGGGGGTGTCCGGATGGCCGGACTATGACCTTTGGCCGGACTCCTGGACTATGAAGATACAAGATTGAAGACTCCGTCCCGTGTCCGGATAGGGACTTTCCTTGGCGTGGAAGGCAAGCTTGGCGATACGATATGAAGATCTCCTCCCATTGTAACCGACTCTGTGTAACCCTAGCCCTTTCCGGTGTCTATATAAACCGGAGAATTTTAGTCCATAGGACGAACAACAATCATACCATAGGCTAGCTTCTAGGGTTTAGCCTCTCTGATCTCGTGGTAGATCTACTCTTGTACTACCCATATCATCAATATTAATCAAGCAGGAGTAGGGTTCTACCTCCATCGAGAGGGCCCGAACCTGGGTAAAAACATCGTGTCCCTTGTCTCCTGTTACCATCTGCCTAGACGCACAGTTCGGGACCCCCTACCCGAGATCCGCTGGTTTTGACACCGACATTGGTGCTTTCATTGAGAGTTCCTCTGTGTCGTCGCCTTTAGGCCCGATGGCTTCTTTGCTTGTCAATTGCGATGCGGTCCAGGATGAGACTTTTCTCCCCGGACAGATCTTTGTATTCGGTGGCTTCGCACTGCGGGCCAACTCATTTGGCCATCTGGAGCAGATCGAAAGCTACGCCCCTGGCCATCAGGTCAGGTTTGGAAGATTAAACTACATGGCCGACATCCGCGGGGACTTGATCTTCGATGGATTCGAGCCACGACCGGGCGCGCCGCACTGTCATGATGGGCACGATTTAGCTCTGCCGCCGAACAACGCTCAGAGCGTCGCTCAGGTGTCCGCTCCGACCATTAGCTCGGAGCCCACTGCGCTAGTCGGGGATGGACGGTTGGACGCCGCCCCAGAAGCTGCAATCTCTATGGCGATAGAGCCGGATACCAGCCTGGTCCTTCACAAGGCCCATGACTCCAAGGTGCCGGACTCCGCTCCGGACTCCGTATATCCTGCACCTCTTCCGATGAAGCCCGATTGGGCTCCGGTCATGGAGTTCACCGCCGCAGACGTCTTTCAGCACTCGCCTTTTGGCGACATCCTGAATTCACTAAAGTCTCTCTCTTTGTCAGGAGAGCCCTGGCCGAATTACGGCCAGCATGGTTGGGATACGGACGACGAAGAAATTCGAGGCCCACCCACCACCCACTTCGTAGCCACTGTCGACGATTTAACCGACATGCTCGACTTTGACTCCGAAGACATCGATGGCATGGGCGCCGATGAAGGAGACGATCAAGAACCAGCACCTATAGGGAATTGGAAAGCCACCTCATCATATGACATATACATGGTGGACACCCCTAAAGCGGGGGATGGCGAGGAAAACCGGAGGATGATCCCTCCAAGAAGCAACCCAAGCGCCGACGTCAGCGGCGCCGCTCTAAGTCCCGCCAAAGCAAAAACGGCGATTCCGGCACCGGAGATAACAACACGCCGAACAGTGCCGAAGACAACCCACTCCAGCAGGATTCAGTGTGGGAGGACGAAGGAGCCAGCCCTCATGAGAGAGCGGCCGACAGAGAGGTTGAGGACGACAATTATATGCCTTCCTCCGAAGACGAGGCAAGCCTCGACGACGACGAATTTGTCGTGCCAGAGGATCCCGTCGAACAAGAGCGTTGCAGGCTTGTGGCAATGACAAGCAGCCTCAAGAAGAAACAACATCAGCTTAGAGCTGACCAAGACTTGCTAGCCGACAGATGGACCGAAGTCCTGGCGGCCGAAGAGTATAAACTAGAATGCCCCTCCAAGTACTACCCAAAGCGCAGGCTGCTACCCCAACTTGAAGAGGAAGCAACTAAACCTACATCACCAGCGTACGATGCGCTCGATCGGCCACCCCGTGGCCGCGATAGAGAGGCCTTCAGGCCCTTGACCCAAGCCGCACCCCGGCACCGATCAAAACATACCAGAGTACGGGGAGACGCAACAGACCCGCGAGACATCTTGGAGAATAAGGCAAGGCAAACAAGATCGATCTACAGATCGCATGGGCGCCCCGCTTCACGTGACGCTAACCGTCACACCGGACATAATAAGTACGGCCCGGCCGAATACAACAGACCAAGCTCATCCAAGCTGCGTCGTGATATAGCCCAGTACAGGGGCGCCGCACACCCACTATGCTTCACAGACGAAGTAATGGATCATCAAATCCCCGAGGGCTTCAAACCCGTAAACATCAAATCATACGATGCACAACAGATTCTGCGGTATCGATCGAGGATTATCTCCTTCATATCCACATGGCCCGTGGTGACGATCTACACGCCATCAAATAACTCCCACTCAAGCTTAAAGGACCAGCTCGACATTGGCTTAACAGCCTGCCAGCAGAGTCAATTAGTTGTTGGGAGGACCTGGAATCCGCATTCCTTGACAACTTCCAGGGCACTTATGTGCGACCACCAGACACCGATGACCTAAGCCACATAATCCAGCAACCATAGGAATCGGCCAGACAATTCTGGACATGGTTCCTAACCAAGAAAAACCAAATAGTCGACTGTCCGGACACCGAGGCCCTTGCAGCCTTCAGGCACAACATCCGAGAGGAATGGCTTGCCCGGCACCTAGGACAGGAAAATCCCAAATCTATGGAAGCCCTCACGACACTCATGACCCGCTTTTGTGCGGGAGAAGACAGCTGGCTAGCTCGTAGCAATAACATAACCAAGAGCCCTGGCAAATCGGATACCAAGGACAACAACGGTAGGTCACGTCGCAACAAGCACAAGCGCCGCATTAACGGCGACAATACTGAAGATACGACAGTCAATGCCGGATTCAGAGGCTCTAAACCCAGTCAGCGGAAGAAGCCATTCAAAAGAAAGCCTCCGGGCCCATCCAACTTAGACCGGATACTCGACCGCTCGTGCCAGATACATGGCACCCCCGAACAACCAGCCAACCACACCAACAGGGATTGTTGGGTGTTCAAGCAGGCAGGCAAGTTAAGTGCCGAAACCAGAGACAAGGGGCTGCGTAGCGATGACGAGGAGGAGCCCCGGCCGCCGAACAACAGAGGACGGAAGGGATTCCCCCCGCAAGTGCGGACGGTGAACATGATATACGCAACCCACATCCCCAAAAGGGAGCGGAAGCATGCTCTCAAGGACGTCTATGCGTTGGAGCCAGTCGCCCCAAAGTTCAACCCATGGTCCTCCTGCCCGATCACTTTTGATTGAAGGGACCACCCCACTAGCATCCGTCACGGCGGATTTGCCGCATTGGTCCTAGACCCAATTATCGACGGATTTCACCTCACCAGAGTCCTAATGGACGGTGGCAGCAGCCTGAACCTGCTTTATCAGGATACAGTGCGAAAAATGGGTATCGATCCCTCAAGGATTAAACCCACAAAGACAACCTTTAAAGGCGTCATACCAGGTGTAGAAGCCAGCTGTACAGGCTCGGTTACACTCGAAGTGGTCTTCGGATCACCGGATAATTTCTGGAGCGAAGAGTTCATCTTCGACATAGTCCCATTCCGCAGTGACTATCACGTCCTGCTCGGACGAACCGCATTTGCAAAATTCAATGTGGTGCCGCACTATTCATACCTCAAGCTCAAGATGCCAGGACCTCGCGGAGTCATCACGGTAAATGGAAACACCGAACACTCTCTCCGAACGGAGGAGCACATGGCGGCCCCGGCGACGGAAGTACAGAGTAGCCTCTCAAGGCAATCCTCCAACCCAGGTGTCAAACCTCCGGACAATGTCAAGCGAGCCCAAAGTAACATACAACAAATCCAGCTGGCACGTTCCGAGCAAGCATAGCAGTGCGGCCCCAACCCCAGCCCTCGCCAGATGGTGATATCGGTACCACGCGTACATAATTACACCTTAGAGATACCATGGGCATAAGGGGAGGGGCACAACTACGACACACCCAGAATGCGGCTCAACCGCACTAAGGGGCTCCCTATTCCGCCGTTTCCTTTTATACACTTTCAGGACCCAACTATTCGGAAGGCCTGTCCGGCAATACACTCGCCGAACACACGATGCAACATCCAGGGAAAGCGCAAGCCACGTCAAACGTCCAGGTGGTCCCTATAACGAGCTTAATACCTGTTTTACTTAAAATCCCGCAGCTTGCCCCTGGAGGGGAACATGTCAAATACTCCCATCTCTTGCTTATCGCACTTCTTGTATCGTTCTGCTTTCGCAGCAACCCTTTTTTAATAAACAATATATAGCTCTTATCTATTATTGTACTTATCTATTTTTATATACAAATATGTTCAGTCATGACATTCTGCAACCGTACACTTTGGTACGGACAATACACCAGGGGCTTAAAACACCCCATAACATGGTGTGAAAAGACCGAACAGTCTCATGAGTGCGGCACCCCAAACTTATAGCACTATATGCATCGGCTCCGAATCATGTCTTTGGTCAATAGTTGGGTTTGCCCGGCTCCCATGTTTTGGTACCTTACGTTCCGCAATGTTGGCTAAGGTAGCGCTGGGAGAACTACTGCGATTGTGCCCCAGTTGAGCTGGGTTAACACCTCAGTAGAGAAAGCTAAAACTGACTGTCATGATAGTGCGAGAGACCGGTCGCTGTTCGCGAGGTTTTACGTGTCCTTAAAGACTTATGCCGCTTAGAGCGAGGAATCGGACTTATCCGGCCTAGGCGTGGATAGCGCCCCGAACTCGGTCTTCCGAATACTAGGGGCTTCGCCGAAATTTAAAATTATAGAATTCTATGGCTAAGTGAGAGTGATAAAGCATCATAAGTCCGACGGCCTGGTTCGTTGTGCTGAGCGCCTCCCTAGATGGACCCAAGAATGGGAACAAGAGCGCTCAGGTTTATCCCGAACACCCCAGCACTCGTGGCATGGGGGTCGAAGCCGACGACTTGCATCTCTCAGATTTGATAAACGGCCGCATAGAAGGTAATATTTTAGATTAACAAGCGTTGCTTAACGCATATGAACAAAGTTTCAGCGTACAGGATAACAAATGCGAGTCTACTCAAAAATTACATCTTTGGAGCACTCATCCGCTATACAGCGGGCACCCTTCAGGACGCCATTATAATACATCTCGGGCGTGCGATACTCCTTGCCGGTTGGTGGCGCGTCCGTCAAAAGCTTCTCCGCGTCTAGCTTGCCCCAGTGCACCTTAGCACGGGCAAGGGCCCGACGGGCACCTTCAATGCAGATGGAGCGCTTGATGACGTCGATCCACGGACAAGCGTCCACCAGCCGCCGCACCAAACCAAAATAGCTCCCAGGCATGGCTTCCCCAAGCCATAGCCGAACTACGAGGCCCTTCATGGCCTGTTCGGCCACCTTGTGGAGCTCGACCAACTGCTTCAGCTGTTCTCTCAGGGGCACCGGATGTCCGGCCTCAGCATATTGAGACCAGAACACCTTTTCCATCGAGCTCCCCCCTTCGGCTCGGTAGTATGTGGCGACATCAGACACACTACGAGGCAGATCGGCAATGCTCCTGGAGAGCTCCGGATTCGGGTAAGTAGCAGATAATTAACTTTTATATTCTGGCTTTGCATAAAGAATGCCTTACCCGCCTCTATCTTCTTCATCGCCTCGATCTCCTGGAGGGCCTTCTGGGCTTCGGCCTTCGTGTTTTTGGCACTCTCAAGAGCCAGGGCGAGCTCAGACTCTCGAGTCTTCGAGTCACGCTCCAAACTCTCGTGTTTTTCCACGAGAGCCTGGAGCTCTTGCCACACCTCCGCCACCCGCGCCTCCTGCTTCTCTCGCTCGGTGCGCTCCAGGGCCGCACTGTTTTCGGCCTTGGAGACCGCCTCCTTCAGGGTGGCCAAGACGGTTGTGGCCCCTGCAACATTTAAGTTGGTCCTGTCATTATTTGCAACCAAGTATTTCTATATACATTTATATGCGGTATTACATACCCTCCTTGTCCCCGAGCTGCTTCTTGGCACGGCCGAGCTCGTTCTCGGACCGCTCGAGATTCTCCTTCAAGGCATTGACCTCCGCAGTCAGTGCGGCAGAGGTCAGCAGCGCAGCCTGCATTCCCATATTGACATATTTTTATTAGACTCCTGCGTATATCTTTTTAGATCCTCAGCTCGGCTTTTCTTTCCGAACGCCGAACTGAGCATCAGGGGCTACTGTCTATGCGGTAACATTTTTTATATATGTTTTTTAACACATACCTCAAAGCCTGTTAACAGGCTTGTACAGGCTTCCGTCAGCCCGCTCTTAGCGGACTGAACCTTCTGAATCACCGCACTCATGACAGTGTAGTGTTCCTCGTTGATGGAAGCGCCGTTAACCGCCTCCAGCAAATTGGCCGGCGCCTCCGGATGGACAGAGGTCACCGGCGTTGTAGGCTTGCCTTTCTTATGAAGGCATCGCCTGTCGGGCTCCGAAGCCATCGACGGTTCCGGAGCAGTGTCCGGCCTGGGGCCGGACTTAGATCCCTCCGGAGCTTTACCCCCTTTGGGACTAGAGTCCGAGAGGTCGCCTTGTGGCGCCTCCAGGACCACCTCCTCCTGGTTTTGCCCTTTCGGGACTCCACCTCAGCATGGTCTGCAGGGAGAGGGGAGGAGGCCGTCGGAAGTGAAGCGTTATTCACATCCGACGAGTCCAGGGATCCACTCGACGAATCGCCGAGCTGAGCCAGGGGCGGACTTCATCATTAAATTCAGCATCAGAAGGAACCATGCATCAGAGGGGCGCCATAAGTTATTCGGATATCCGGATACTTACGATTTTGCCAGGGGCTTGACCCTGGGTGGCCATTCCTCCCCGCCGTCCTCGGCATCCGAGGCGTAGTCCGGCAGAGGGGTCTTCCCCTTCTTGGACCCTCCGGCCTCCCCAGTTGGGGCGGCCTTCCTTTTCTTTCCTTCCCTCGCGGGAGGGGGAGAGGCTTCTTGTTCTTCTTCCTCTTCCTCCTCATCCTCTGAGGCGAAGGGCGCTTTGGGGTCCTCGGGCGATGAATCCGACACCACCGGGCGCCGAGAACTCTTTCGGGTCCCCGTGGCCTTCTCCTTGGCCTTCTTCTCCGGCACCACGTGAGGTGCCGAAACCAGTAGCTTCGCCAAGTGTGCGTCTGCTGGGCCTTCGGGCAAAGGGGCCAGACAGTCAAACTGTCCGGATGTCCTCTTCCAGTCCTGTCAAAGGAACGGGAGTTTAGATCCCACATAGAGTCACACTATGAAATTCGGGTGTCCTGTAAGGGACTAAATGTAAGCTTACTTCGGAGGATTGACGCTTGGCGCAGAATCCGCGATCCTCGGTGACTGGAGGGGAGACCTCGGAACTCTTGAAAAGCACCTTCCAGGCGTCCTCGTGCTTCGTTTCGAAGAGCCGGGATAGCATCTGGTGCTGGGCCGGGTCGAACTCCCACAAATTGAAATCATGTCGTTGACACGGGAGGATCCGGCGGAAGAGCATGACCTGGACTACGTTGACAAGCTTGACCTTCTTGGTCACCAGGTCTCGGACGCATGTTTGGAGTCCGGTCACCTCTTCCGGATTACCGCACGATAGGCCCGTCTCTTTCCAAGATGTGAGCTGGGTGGGGATGCCGGATCGAAATTCGGGGGCCGCTGCCCACTTAGGGTCACGTGGCTCGGTGATGTAGAACCACCCCGATTGCCACCCTTTGATGGTTTCCAGGAAGGCACCCTCGAGCCAAGTGACGTTGGCCATCTTGCCCACCATAGCGCCTCCGCACTCTGCTTGTCGGCCTTTCACAACCTTCGGCTTGACGCTGAAGATCTTCAGCCATAGGCCAAAGTGAGGCTGGATGCGGAAGAAGGCCTCGCACACGACGATAAACGCCGAGATATTGAGGATGAAGGTCGGGGCCAGATCGTGGAAGTCCAGGCCGTAGTAGAACATGAGCCCCGGACGAAGGGTGAAGAGGAAAACCCAGTCCACGGAGGAAATGGGGAAGAAAAACAACCCTCTCGTGGAGCCCGGGGGTGGGGATGAGTTGCCCCGCATCGGGAAGCCGGTGCTGATGTTGTCAGACAGGTACCCGACCTTCCTCAGTTTCTTGATTTGCCCCTCCGTGACGGAGGAGGCCATCCATCTACCTCCCGCTCCGGACATGGTTGGAGAAGGTTGAGGTGGGAAGTGCGGGCTTGGGCGCTGCATCTCGAGCGCGCAGGGACGGATAAGAAGAGGAGGAAGAAGGCGTGAATGGAAAGGGCGGATTCTTATCCCCTTATATGGGCGGCAGAAGCTACGAGCCCCCACCGGCCTAGTAAAACTCACTTATCTCCCAAGCGCCGTGGTTAATGGCGCGGTTGGGTTACCCACGCCCGTATTGATGAGAATCCCGGAATAAGGGGACACAATCTCTGCTTTGACAAGACGTGCTAGGGAAACCGCCTCGCTAAACGCGCTGAGGTGGAACAGTAAAACGATTCGAATGAAGGCCTGGCCGTGACGTCATGTTATGGAATACGTCAGCAGATTCGATTGATGCAAATATTATTCTCTCTATGGTGGAATGTGGAACTTATTTTGCAAGACACTACCCTGGTGTTCAACGTCTTCTATGGAATATTCGGAGGAGGAACCCACCTTGCAATGCCGAAGACAACTTGCGTGCCGGACTCGTTGTCATTGAAGCCTGGTTCAGGGGCTACTGAGGGAGTCCTGGATTAGGGGGTGTCCGGATGGCCGGACTATGACCTTTGGCCGGACTCCTGGACTATGAAGATACAAGATTGAAGACTCCGTCCCGTGTCCGGATAGGGACTTTCCTTGGCGTGGAAGGCAAGCTTGGCGATACGATACGAAGATCTCCTCCCATTGTAACCGACTCTGTGTAACCCTAGCCCTCTCCGGTGTCTATAGAAACCGGAGAGTTTTAGTCCATAGGACGAACAACAATCATACCATAGGCTAGCTTCTAGGGTTTAGCCTCTCTGATCTCGTGGTAGATCTACTCTTATACTACCCATATCATCAATATTAATCAAGCAGGAGTAGGGTTTTACCTCCATAGAGAGGGCCCGAACCTGGGTAAAAACATCGTGTCCCTTGTCTCCTGTTACCATCCGCCTAGACGCACAGTTCGGGACCCCCTACCCGAGATTCGCCGGTTTTGACACCGACAAAGGTAGATCCACACAAATTTACTATAATCATCGATAAATGAAACATAGTACTGGAACCCACCAGAAGAAGTTTTGGTAGGTCTCCACACATCCGAAAAAATAAGTTCTAATGGAGAGGAAGAAACAGTCGAGGATCTAGGAAAGGGAAGTTGGTGTGCTTTACCTTGTTGACATGCATTACACACATGGGTCATAGACCAACTAGAAGAAGCTAGTTTATTGGATGATAAAACATGCTAAACGACTTGAGTGGATGGGTTGCCAAGCCTGGCGTGCCAATCTTCAGCAGACAGCCGAACCGAAGACAATGCATGATGAGATGACGGCCGAATGGGGTATAGCCCATTCTCACATCTGCCTTGAAGCAGAACCCTCTTGGTGATCACATCCTTCATGAGAAAATGAGTAGGGTAATACTTTAGATAAGCATGATTATCAACGGCAAGATGATTGCCAGAAAGAAGGTTCTTGTCAGCATTAGGAACATGCAAAATATTGCGAAGTTTGAGATTGGCAGAGGGAATAGGAAGAATTGCATGACCACGATGAGCTATGTGCAAACCTGATCCGTCAGCTGTGTGGATGCGATCTCTTCCTGGGTAATTCTCCCGTACGGTGAGGCGATCCAGATCGCCGATGATGTGGTCCGTGGCGCCGGTGTCACTGAACCAAGCAGGATCACCTAAGATGGAAGGTGGAGAAGCAGCGGCAAGCCAGGCCATCTTGGGTTGTTGCGGTTGGAACGCATAATTGTAGCGTTGGCCGCACTCCCAGGCGTAATGCCCAGGGCCATGGCAGAGCTAGCACTGGACGCGGTTATCTCCACGGTCGTCGTAGTCACCGCGGTCACACCACCGCGGTTTCCATCAAAGTCGCCTTGTTGGCGCATGCTGCCACCCCCGCGGTTCCCGCAATCGCCACCGGGGAGGTGTTGTTGTAGCCGCCGTGATCTCCAGAGTTGCCCCGGCCCTTTCCATGGTAGTTGACCTTGCCCCGATTGAAGTTGTTGTTGGTGTTGCCGTTGGAGTCCCGGGAGACATAGTTCACGGAGGAGCTGTCATGCTGAAGATGAAGACGAGCAGCTTTGTACTCGCGGCGCCGCACAAAGGAGATCGCATGGGAGTAAAACTCACCAAGAGACATGCCCTCGGGACGGGTGGTGTACATGGTGATGAGGGGCTCGTAGTCGCTGTCGAGGCCGGTGATGACAACGGTGATGATGTCCTCCTCACGCATTGGGCGGCCGACACCTGCCAGCTGATCAGCGTTGGCGCGGATCTTGGCGAAGTAATCTGCCATGGAAAGAGTTCCTTTCCTGAAGACCGCCATGTCCAGCTTGATCTGGACGATGCTGGAGCGGCAGTGGGTGGTGTACATCTCCTCGACATGAGACCGGATGGCCCGAGAAGTCTCCAGCTGATGCACTTTGATATGTCTCCAACGTATCTATAATTTTTGATTGCTCCATGCTACTTTATCTACTATTTTAGGCAATATTGGGCTTTATTATCTACTTCTATATTATTTTTGGGACTAACCTATTAACCAGAGGCCCAATCCAGATTTGCTGTTTTATGCCTATTTCAGTGTTTTGAGGAAAAGGAATATCAGACGGAGTCAAAACGGAACAAAATCAATTGGAGAAGTTATTTTTGGAAGAAAACCCACCTGATGGACTTGGACCCCACGTCAGAAGATACGGGAGGTGCTCACGAGGGTGGGAGGAGCCCCCCAGGGCGTGCCCCTGCCTCGTGGGCCCCCCGTAGCTCCACCGACGTACTACTTTCGCCCATATATACCTAAGTACCCTAAAACTTCCAGAACAGAAGATAGATCAGGAGTTCCGCCGCCGCAAGCCTCTGTAGCCACCAAAAACCTCTCGGGAGCCCGTTCCGGCACCCTGCCGGAGGGGGATCCCATCACCGGTGGCGATCTTCATCATCCCGGCGCTATCCATGACGAGGAGGGAGTAGTTCACCCTCGGGGCTGAGGGTATGTACCAGTAGCTATGTGTTTGATCTCTCTCTCTCTCTCTTGTATTCTCTCTCGTGTTCCATCTATGGCACGATCTTGATGTATCCCGAGCTTTGCTATTGTAGTTGGATCTTATGATGTTTCTCCCCCTCTACTCTCTTGTGATGAATTGAGTTTCCCCTTTGAAGTTATCTTATCGGATTGAGTCTTTTATGAGAACACTTGATGTATGTCTTGCCGTGATTATCTGTGGTGACAATGGGATATCATGTGCCACTTGATGTATGTTTTGGTGATCAACTTGCGGGTTTCGTGACATTGGGAACCTATGCATAGGGGTTGGCACACGTTCTTGACTCTCCGATAGAAACTATGGGGCACTGTTTGAAGTACTTTTATGTTGGTTGGATGAATCTGAGATTGTGTGATGCATATCGTATAATCATGCCCACGGATACTTGAGGTGACAATGGAGTATCTAGGTGACATTAGGGTTTTGGTTGATTTGTATCTTAAGGTGTTATTCTAGTACGAACTCTTTTATAGATTGATCCGAAAGAATAACTTTGAGGTGGTTTCATACCCTACCATAATCTCTACGTTTGTTCTCCACTATTAGTGGCTTTGGAGTGACTCTTTGTTGCATGTTGAGGGCTTATTATATTATCTATCTATGTTATTATTGGTGAGAGAACTTGCACTAGTGAAAGTATGAACCCTAGGCCTTGTTTCCTATCATTGAAATACCATTTACACTCACTTTTATCTTTGGTTACCTTGCTGTTTTTATTATTTCAGATTACAAAAACCTATATCTACTATCTATTTTGCACTTGTATCACCATCTCTTCGCTGAAATAGTGCACCTATACAATTTCCCATTGTATTGGGTGTGTTGGGGACACAAGAGACTCTTTGTTATTTGGTTGCAGGGTTGCTTGAGAGAGACCATCTTCATCCTACGCCTCCTACAGATTGATAAACCTTAGTTCACCCACTTGAGGGAATTTTCTACTATCCTACAAACCTGTGCACTTGCAGGCCCAACAACGTCTACAAGAAGAAGGTTGTGTAGTAGACATCAAGCTCTTTTCTGGCACCGTTGCCGGGGAGGCTAGGTAAGTGAAGGTATATCTTTAGATCTTGCAATCAAATCTTTTTGTTTATTGTTTTATCACTAGTTTAGTTTATAAAAGAAAACTACAAAAAAATGGAGTTGAGTTTGTCTCATACGCTTCACCTTTTTAATATCTTTCGTGAGTATGGTCGTATGGAAAATTGTGCTCAAGTACTAGAAGAAGAATTACATAGAATGCTTGGCATAAAATATGTGAATGATGAGCATGATTGCAATGTTGTTAGTATGAATTCCTTGAATATCCATGATGCTAATGATATGCAAAGCCACAAGCTTGGGGAAGCTATGTTTGATGAAGATGATATTTTTTGTCCCGCAAGCTTTGATGAGCAAATTTACTATGATGAAAGCATGCCTCCTATCTATGATGATTATTGTGATGACACGTATGCTTTAAAGAATAATGATAACCATGAAACTTGTCATCTTGATCTTAATTTTCAATCACATGATAGTTATTTTGTTGAGTTTGCTCCCACTACTATTCATGAGAAGAATTTTGCTTATGTGGAGAGTAGTAAATTTTCTATGCTTGTAGATCATGAAAATAATGCTTTAGGTTCTGGTTACATTGTTGAATTCATTCATGATGCTACTGAAAATTATTATGAGGGAGGAACATATGCTTGTAGGAATTGCAATAATATCAAGTTTCCTGTCTATGTGCTTAAATTCTTGAAGCTATGCTTGTGTTACCTTCCTATGCTTGTTGATTATTGTTCCCATAAGTTGTTTGCTCACAAAATCCCTATGCATAGGAAGTGGGTTAGGCTTAAATGTGCTAGTTGTATGCTTCATGATGCTCCCGTTATTCTTCAATTCTTATCTTTTTTGTGAGCATCATTGTCATCATAATGCCTAGCTAGAAAGGCATTAAAGAAAATCGCTTGTTGGGAGACAACCCAATACTTATCCTTACTGTTTTTGTGTGTACACATGATTATGCTACTGTAGTAATCATGTTTTATAGCTCTTGTTTCAATAAAGTGCCAAGTAAGACCTTTAGGATGGCTTACGGTGATAGTTGTGTTGATCCTGCTGAAAATCAGAAACTTTTGCACCCAGTAAATTAGTTTTGTTAATTCACAGAAATGTGATTCTGATCGGATTATTTTTTCTGTGGATTGGTAAGTGAATTGCTTATTACTTCCTAATTTGGTAGGATTTTTGGAGTTCCAGAAGTATACGTTTGATACATATTACTACAGACTGTTCTGTTTTTGATAGATTCTGTTTTCTATGTGTTGTTTGCTTATTTTGATGAATCTATGAGTAGTATCGGAGGGTATGAATCATAGATAAGTTGGAATACAGTAGATATTACACCAATATGAATTTAGAATGAGTTCATTACAGTACCTAAGTGGTGGTTTTACTTTATTATACTAACGGAGCTTACGAGTTTTCTGTTGAGTTTTGTGTTGTGGAGTTTTCAAGTTTTGGGTAAGGATTCGATGGACTATGGAATAAGGAGTGGCAAGAGCCTAAGCTTGTGGATTCCCAAGGCACCCCAAGATAATATTCAAGAATAGCCAAAAGCCTAAGCTTGGGGATGCCCCGGAAGGCATCCCCTCTTTCGTCTTCGTCTATCGATAACTTTACTTGGAGCTATATTTTTATTCACCACATGATATGTGTTTTGCTTGGAGCGTCATTTTCTTTTGTTAGTATTAGCTTGGTGTTATTTATAATAATGTTTTTCATCTTTAGTTTCAATAAAGAAGTCAAGGATAGCCTTTGCCATGCTTATTTTGCTAGTATACATGTTGCTGGTTGAAAACAGAAAGTTTACCTCTGTTGAAAAACTTCCCTAGAAAAGTCAGAGAATGGTATAATGTTGAATCTTTTTGCATATTGAGCTATGATAAATTTATTACAGTGGGAATTTTATTTCATAATTTTTGGAGTTAGGGAAGTATGATGACTCTTGCATTCTTTACAGACTGTACTGTTTTGGCAGATTGCTATCATGGCTGCATTGTTTGCATATGTTTGCTTGTTTAATGATTCTATTTGAAGATAGGAGTATTAAATATGCAGAGGAATTTAGTATTCAATGTTGAATAATAATTTTAGTGATTTGTTACAGTAGAAAATGAGAAGGTTTTGCATTGGTTTATACTAACCTATCTCACGAGTTCTTGTTGAGTTTGTTGTGAATGAAGCTTTTGATAAAAAGATAAACCATGATATGAGAGGAATTAAGGAGACACAAAAGCTCAAGCTTGGGGATGCCCAAGGCACCCCAAGATAATATTTCAAGAAGTCTCAAGCATCTAAGCTTGGGGATGCCCCGGTAGGCATCCCACATTTCTTCTTCAACAACTATCGGTTAGTATCAGTTGGGCCTACGTTTTTGTTTCTTCACATGAGTTGTGCTATCCTTGCAATGTAGTTTTCTTTAGCTTTGCTTGATGTTTGAATAAAGTATCAAGATCTTAAATTATTAAATGGGAGAGTCTTCACATAGTTGCATAATTATTCGACTACTCATTGATCTTCACTTATATCTTTTGGAGTAGTTTGTTGTTTGCTCTAGTGCTTCACTTATATCTTTTGGAGCATGGTGGTAGTTTTGTTTTAAAGAAACTTTTGATCTCTCATGCTTCACTTAGATTATTTTGACAGTCATTAATAGCATGGTAATTTGCTTAATTATAATATACTTGGTATTCAAGATATGTGAAACTTTCTTTTGAGTGAATTGAATACTAAGATAAGTTTGATGCTTGATAATTGTTTTGAGATATGGAGGTGGTAATATCAAAATCGTGCTAGTTGAGTAGTTGTTAATTTGGTAAATGCTTGTGTTGAAGTTTGCAAGTCCCGTACCATGCACGTATGGCTAAAGTTGTGTGACAAATTTGAAACATGAAGTGTACCTGGCTTGTGCATCCTTATGAGTGGCGGTCGGGGACGAGCGATGGTCTTTTCCTACCAATCTATCCCTCTAGGAGCATGCGCGTAGTACTTGATTTTTGATGACTTCTAAATCTTTGCAATAAGTATATGAGTTCTTTTGACTAATGTTGAGTCCATGGATTATACACACTTTTACCTTTCCGCCTTTGCTAGCCTCTTCGGTACCGTGCATTGCCCTTTCTCACCTTGAGAGTTGGTGCAAACTTCGCCGGTGCATCCAAACCTCGTGATACGATACGCTCTATCACACATAAACCTCCTTATATATTCCTCAAAACAGCCACCATACCTACCTATCATGGCATTTCCATAGCCATTCCGAGATATATTGCCATGCAACTTCCATCATCATCATCATCATGACATACATTACTTTTGTCATATTGCCATTGCATGATCATGTAGTTGACATCGTATTTGTGGCAAAGCCACCACACATTATTTTTCATACATGTCACTCTTGATTCATTGCACCATCCTGGTACACCGCCGGAGGCATTCATATAGAGCCGTATCTTGTTCTAGTTTCGAGTTGTAATTCATATGTTGTAATCAATGAAAGTGTGATGATCATCATTATTAGAGCATTGCCCAAAAAAAAAAGAAACAAAAAGAAGAAAGGCCGAAAAGAAAAAAGGCCCAAAAAAAGGAAAAAAAAAGAAAATAAAAAAAAAGAAAAAAAGAGAATAAATAAAAAGGGCAATGCTACTATCTCTTTTTCCACACTTGTGCTTCAAAGTAGCACCTCGTTCTTCATGTAGTGAGTCTCATATATTGTGCTTCAAAGTAGCACCTTGTTCTTCATGTAGTGAGTCTCATAAGTTGTCTTTTTATACTAGTGGGAATTTTTATTATAGAACTTGGCTTGTATATTCCTACGATGGGCTTCCTCAAATGCCCTAGGTCTTCGTGAGCAAGCAAGTTGGATGCACACCCACTAGTTTTCTTTTGTTGAGCATTCATAGCTGTAATCACTACAAAAAAAAGACACATCCGTGACATTTTGGGCCGAACGAATTTTTTTCCTGTCATACATATGACACTTCTATGACGATAATTGTGACAAAACCCGGTATCATCATAGATGTGGTGGGATCCTACTTCTATGACAAAAAATCATGACAGAAAATGGGCTTTTCGTCCTGGGCGGGCTAGAGACGCAGCTGCTTGACATTCTTTGGGCCGTCCATGACGGAAAAAACTGTGGTAGAAGCGAGGGGAAGGAAAATTTCGGGGAGTTGCCGGTTACGGTGGGAGGTCTGGGGTGGAGCGATGCGCGTTTCTCTCGTACGTACGCGCGTGTGTGCGAGGCGTTGGCTCTAACTGAAGCCAAGTGAGGCATTGGGCTCTAACTGAACCCGAGCGATTGCACTGTAGGCTACACGTTACTGAACCCGAGGGATCGATCGATGGCTGTTAACTGAACCCGATGGAGCGATTCCTTCGCTACTGCTGCTAACTAAAGCCGATCGATTGGATGAACAGTGAGCGTTGCGGGGGTGTTTGAATGAACAGTGAGCGGTGGCATTGCCTCTGGATGAACAGGAACCCGTGGTGTGGAGGGCTGGATGAACAGTAGACGGTGGAGGGGTGGCCGTGGAGGGATGGTTGAACAGGACCCCGTGGTGTGGAGGGCTAGATGAACAGTAGACGATGGAGGGGTGGCCGTGGAGGGGTGGTTGAATAGGACCCCGTGGTGTGGAGGTCTGGATGAACAGTAGATGGTGGAGGGGTGCCCGTGGAGGGGTGGTTGAACAGTAGCTGGTGGAGTAGCGCGCGGTGGAGGCTGGATGAACAGGAGCCCGTGGAGGCTGGAGGAGGTCGACGGTGGAGATGAACAGTATCCCGTGGAGTCCCGTTTTGTGGTACGCCACACCCCTCCCCCCCCCCGTTTCGATCGTAGCGCTCCAACGCAAGTCCGTTTCGTCCGTTTTGCAGTACGCCACACCCCTCCTGATGAACATGACCCCCGTTTCGACCGTAGGAGGTCCGTTTCCTCCGTTTTGCAGTACGCCAGGCCCCTACCGATCAACAGGACCCCGTTTTGAACGTGGCCGGTCGAACACAAGGTCGTTTCCTCCGTTGTGTGGTACGCCAGGCCTCGTTTCCATCGCCCGTTCCGTCCAAGCCCTCCCGATGAACACGACCACGCATTCCGTTCTGACCCAGCCGGTTGGCTCCCACGAGTTCCGTTGCCTCCCGATGAACACGATGCATTCCGTTGCCTCCCCATGAACACGATGACGACGCTGTTTCTCCGTTCCGACCCAGCCATGTACTTATGCACGAGTAGGCATTCAAGACCCTGCCCGTATGTACGTACGTGGCTGTATTTTCTTTCTTGCACCCTCGCTGTTGTACATACGTACACGTTCGCGACCAGAATGACAATGCTACGTACGCTTTGACCAGGTGGGTCCCAACTGTTAGGCACTTCCTTGCCTGCGAAGATGTAGCTGGTGGGTCCCAGCAGTCAGGGGGGCGAATCGTTTTGGTTTTTTTTGCCCGGACGCACTTCCTTGCGTGTGAAGATGTAGCTGGTGGGTCCTAGCAGTCAGGGGGGCGAATCGTTTTTTCGGACGCACTTCCTTGCGTGCGAAGATGTAGCTGGTGGGTCCCAACAGACAGGGGGAAACGTTTTTTTTCACAAAATACAGTGGCCCGTCCGGTGGGTCCCCGCTGTCAGGTGGAGGAATAATTATTTTGCGCGTAATAAGGAGGCACTTCCTTGCTGCGGCCGTGGACCCAGCTGTCAGCCTCTCCACGTACAGTCCATGTTCGATGGAAGCCATTCCTTGACCACGTTGACCATGCCGCACCGAGAGCACCAGTGCGGTGGACAACAGCGAGGCCTAGGAAGGGGACAACGCGGAGCCGGGGAAGACGCGGTAGTGGATGCCCACGCGTAGAGGAGTATGAGGGTTCACTCGTTCGGCTGTGGTGTGAGGCTGTCGTCGCTGCAGAATAATAGGGGGTGTGGGTGAGTAGAGGGATGGCCTGGCCAATGGTGGGAGTAGTAGGGGGCGGTGAGGCCTCCGCGGCATCACAGCCAGCCACGGGAGGCAGGAGCAGGCGGCACGACCGGCGCTGCTTTGGGCGGCTGGAGCAAGAAGACCAGAGGTTGAAGAAGCACTACGGCCGTTGGATGGACATCGTACGGTCACTGGAGCTAGAATTGTTCATATATTGACTAAAGTTGACAAAGGCCTCCGTCCCAGTCAACTTAGTAGGCCCACAAGTCAGCCTCCCACCAAGGTTGGTCCCAGCTAGCAGGGGGGTATTCATTTTTTTGTGCCTAATAAGGAGGCACTTCCGGTGGGTTCGAGCTGACAGCGGGGGGGAACGTTTTTTTCGCGAAATACGGTGGCCCGTCCTGTGGGTCCCAGCAGTCAGGGGGAAACGTTTTTTTCGCGAAATACTGGTAACCCATCCGGTGGGTCCCTGCTGTCAGGTGGAGGAATAATTATTTTCCGCGTAATAAGGAGGCACTTCCTTGTGGCTGCCGTGGACCCAGCTGTCAGCCTCTCCACGTACAGTACTCTTCCGATGGAAGTCGGTCATTGACCACATTGACCATGCCGCGCCGAAAGCACCACGGCGGTGGACGAAGGCGAGGCCTAGGAAGGGGACGACGGGGAGCCGGGGAAGACGCGACAGTGGAAGCCCGCGCGGAGAGGAGTACGAGGGTTCACTGGTTCGGCTGCGGTGTGAGGCTGCCATCGCCGCAGGGCCTGGCCAGCGGTGGGAATAGTAGGGGGCGGTGAGGCCTCCACGGCAGCACAGCCGGCCACGGGAGGCAGGAGCATGCAGCATGACCGGCGCAGCTTTGGGCGGCTGGAGCAAGAACACCAGAGGTTGAAGAAGCACTACGGCCGTTGGATGGCCATCGTACGGTCACTGGAGCTAGAATCGTTCATATTGACTAAAGTTGACAAAGGCCCCCGTCCCAGTCAACTTAGTAGGCCCACAAGTCAGCCTCCCACCATGGTGGGTCCCAGCTAGCAGGGGGAGTATTCATTTTTTTTGTGCATAATAAGGAGGCACTTCCGGTGGGTCCGAGCTGACAGCGCGGGGAACGCTTTTTTCATGAAATACGCTGGCCCGTCTGGTGGGTCCCAGCAGTCAGGGGGGAAACATTTTTTTCACGAAATAAGATGGCCCATCCGGTGTGTCCCTGCTGTCAGGTGGAGGAATAATTATTTTGCGCGTAATAAGGAGGCACTTCCTTGCGGCCGCCTGGACCCAGCTGTCAGCCTATCCACGTACAGTACTCTTCTGATGGAAGTTGGTCGTTGACCATGTTGACCACGCTGCGTCGAGAGCACCAGGGCGGTGGTCTGGACGATGGCGAGGCCTAGGAAGGGGATGACACGAAGCCGGGGAAGACGTAGCAGTGGTAGCCTGCGCGGAGAGGAGTACGAGGGTTCACTGGTTCGGCTGCCGTTGCCGCAGAATAACAGGGGGTGTGGGTGAGTAGAGGGATGGCCTGGCCAGCGGTGGGAGTAGTACGGGGCGGTGAGGCCTCCGCGGCATCACAACCGGCCACGGGAGGCAGGAGCACACGACACGACCAGCGCTGCTTTGGGCGGCTGAAGCAAGAAGACCAGAAGTTAAAGAAGCACTACGGCCATTGGATGGACATCGTACGATCACTGCAGCTAGAATCGTTTATATTGACTAAGTTGACAAAGCCCTTGGTACGCGTCAACTTAGTAGGCTCACAGCTCGGATTTGGCAGAGAACATATAGCCCATTTGCGATTTGTAAGAATGTACAACCCATTTTTTAATTCTAATGGAATTTACTACAGCCCATTTACGGGTTTGTTAAAAGTACCACCCAACTTCTAGGTAGGACAACGATTAATAATTTCAAACAACCGCTCAAAACAGAAATTAAAAAAATCCCACATTTTGATGGGATCCGAAATATTTTTATCCGAAATTTCTAGTCAGGTTAAATATAATTTCAAAATAAAGTTGTATCACGTTAAAATCCAACGAAATATTGCACGCGCAACAAGTAATGAAATTAAAATTTCTAAATTCCAAAAATAATATATTTTTCAAACTAGTTACGTGTTTGGTGCATAGTAATTGCCCAGTTATTATAATTACATCCCATTTATTATTTCTTTAAATCCATTTTCTTGTTAAGCCTAATGCATACCTCCTAGGAAACTTTGCAGCCCAGCAGGGCGGATAACAAGTTGACCCGGATATTGTGTACAACTATCGGCCCAGTTGCATTGCTGATGTTGAAAAAAAAGGCTTGTGTAGTATAGTACAACCTAACATGGTTATTCAGCCCACATTCAGGGACGCAGGAAAGGCCCAAACAAGGCTTATGTACAACTTTTTGAAGTCACTGAGCTCAATTAATAACTTAAGAAAAAAGTTAGATTATAGTGAAACCTAATTAAAAGCTGTCACGAGCAAATAAATAATTCAACGGGTCCCACTTGTGTGTGTGCGCGTGTGTGTGCGCGCGCGCGTGTGTGTGTGTGTGAGAGAGAGAGAGAGATAGAGAGAGAGACCCATCGGTCAATGCTCGTAAATAAATCTTTCAGCCATATGCATTGCTGATGCTCAGTAAAAACTTATATAGTTGAGACAATCATATAGAACATCATAGCACACTGAAATTGCATACAAAAATTTCACGCAGGCGGCACAATCAGGATGGAAGCAGTGGATCGCTACGGAAGGGCTATGTTGAAACCAACGAAGTCGTACATAACGTTTCATCGTCTTTATAAATGACGGGGAAATATCTTGAATGTTGTGCAAAGAAAACAGACAAACAACACAATAAGTTCTACTAGCACATTAAGTTGACGTACAGCCCTTTCTAAAAAAAAGTTCAGGTACAAAATTAGAACAGGTCACAATCAAATGTACTGGCATATCAGTGCTTCAGACCCATAGCTCGGATTTAACTATTACTATCTGACAAGATTCAGTTGTTACCTCAAATTAGAGCACATCCAGGCAGCCAGCCCTGCCTCTTCTCCCAAAGAAGTAGTGGCCTCTGCCGTGCGATGGAGTAGGCCCTATGCCATCCATCGTTCCGAGCAACATGGGGAAAGTCTGACGTTGACTCCTGTAATGGACGACGTCAACGGACCCTGGCACCAGCGGGGGCGGCAGGACTTCGATTGATGGATTGACCACTTCTTCGACATGCACGAACACTCAATACAGGTACATCCCTAACGTGGTCCGCGGCGGCCTTGGTGGCGACGAATTGTACAACCCTGGTTCCTGCACCGGTATCTCAACACCAATCACCTTCGGTATGGTGGGCGGCTTCTTCATCCATGCCATAACCGTCAGAGCCCGGCTGTCTGGAGGAACAAAAATACTTACGAGCTCACCTCCAAGGTCGTTGATAAGCTCGTTCATGGACTCGCTGTTCCAAGCACGTTGAGGCATGCCGTGGAAGGTAAGATTTGTTAAAAACTCAAGCTCAGAGGGCACCGAGCCCCATCCTGGGTGCCATCGATCAAAGCTCACCAGCGCGCCATCGCAGAACAAATGTCGGGAAGATTCGAACACACGACTGCAGTCGAAAGTTGTTCGGAACCTGACGAAGAAATCAGCCGGTGGTGGACAGACTTCAACGAGCAAGTCACTTATTTGGATGTCGTGCGCAATGCCAAGAGCTTTGACAAGGTCGTTCGGCGAGACGGGAGGCCGGTCGCCGTTGATGGTTACCATCAGCACTTTAATTTGCTGGCAAACTGGTCGGCAAGCGCCGCCATGCCACTGTTGAGCGACAGCACGCAGGGACCGGAGGCAGGAAGGACCTCAGGATCTCCAGCTCGGAGATCCGCGTTGACCGGCGACATGATAGTGCACTTGAGTACAGGGAGTACAGGAGGGGGATTTGGGGGAACTGGAGTAGGAATCGAGATTCCAGAGGTGGGGGAGGGGCGGGAGACTAGGGATGAAAAGGTAGCATGAATTTCGAGCACGCGCCAATATGCTCTTGGCGTGCAAGCGCACGAAAACACCGGTGGCGCCCACATGTCGGCCTAAGAGTCCTTATTCTTTCTTTTTTGGAGAGCCCGGCCTTTTTCTTCAGGATCTTTTGAGAGCCTGGCCCGAGAGTCATAATTGACTTGTTTGGCATTGCGTTACTACTCGGCCCATATTCAACGACACCTCACTGGCCCAAACAAGTGTACATCATCGAAAAGACAGTGAGATCAAATTATATAACTTGAAAAAAGGAGATATACTCTGAACACTAGAGAATGGTGATGCCCTCATTTAGGCCACAAGTAGTTCGAGACAATAAACAGTTCGAAACAATGATATATACAACATTCAAACACTAACTAGTGACTACTACTGACATAAACAGCAAGACATGATAGTTCATAAGAAGTCTTGCTACACCACCAAAACATACCCATTGCAGCGCTCAGACTCTCGTGATCCAGACGAGAATGACATTCTAAACAGAAGCAACTATTACATAGAAAGTGTGACATAGACGAGGATGACCAAATGACAAGGAATATGCATAAGAAAAGAAAGAACTACCCATCCAGAACCAGCAGCAAAGACAACAAAGTCATTCAAAGAGATGATCCAACACCATCATAATTTGCAGCCCCCTTCAGCGACCAGTGATCCGGAGACACCAGTACTCCACCCTTTCGATGCAACAGCCCAATTACCTATCAACCTGAAGGCTTGAACCACATCACTACCTGTCGTAATTGAGACATCCAAGGATCAAAGTTAATCTGGATGCCTTTGTCATTCTCACCTTCTTTTGGCTGCAGGCTGTATCGTTGACAATCAGGGGAGTATGCTCCCGAACTCCTAGGGCTCGCCGTGTAGACACAGTTTTCCATAGCAAACAGAGCCTCTCTGCCATCAAGGTCCTTGCCAACGGTGATCTCCTGGTTAATCGGATAATTGAGTCCGAGAAATAGAGAGTGTGAACCAAGGCTGTTTACCCACCTCCAACTAAAAAATCCTAAATGCCCCAACAAGCTGGTATCCTGCTCATAGACGTAACATCCACTGTTCGGATACTCATGTATTACACGGTGCTTGTATACAGTGGGTTTTTTGCAATATAACTTTTTTGGCTCATGTGTCCGAATGATCATCAATCTTTTGTTGTCGTCTGATCGAGCGAGGAACCAGTTGTGCTTCCCTGTTTTGGCAAAGGTGGTGTAATTTCAAAGGGCAGTAACTGTAGGGACACCGCATCATATCAAAAAGGACAGGCATTGTTAATGTAAGATCAGCATTGTTCAGAGTATGAATAGGATAATGCAAGAAACAACATTGATATGTCCCTGTTGGAACTGGGAGGAAAATATAGGGAAATGTATACTGGGTTCGAAAATATAGAAGTGCCATGCATGGTTATACTCATGTTATGTCGCAATCGATTCTTCACAGGAAACTACCATGTCATGCATGTTATTTAATCATGTTCTGTCCTCACAAACAAATTCTTCAAGGTAACTAACCGACCATGCATTGTTATACACTCGTGTTCTGTGGGCAAAAATTTTGTGAGGATATTATTCTAGTCATTGATTGCTGAAGGGCGAATATAGGTATGTACACATGGTAAGCATTGCAGGATTTCACTACTTCCAAATATAGAGTTCTCCATATGCATATTTACTTCCCTAATGTATGGTTAGATGAAACCAACAGCATGGTGCATGTTTCTACATCATGAAAATGAGGAAACTAACATGGCCATTGATACACACTCATATTTAGTAGTAGTATATAGATTACTGTAAAATAAGGATAATATCCATATATTCCTAACCGTTTGATTATTCAGGGTACAAATTGGCTGTAATGACATGGTCAAAATCGCATGAATTAACTCATTCCAAATATAGTTGATTTACGGCGTCTCTAATATATTGCCATAGTTCTACTCAAATTCTGCTCAAACAGGGATATGCCAATCATAAAAAAAGTTCAAACAGTGTCATGGCGTCATCATTAACATGAGACAGAAACAACTTACACGCGCCGTCCCAGCAATACATGGTGCCATCTGCTTTGTCAATCGCGTAGATGATGCCATTGTGTTCAATAGCATCACAGAAGTGTGTATCAGCTTTGACGATGATTCACTGCGAGCCGAGTTGTCTCCAGCTAAAAAAGGCACCGGCGTAAAGATAGGCGAGTCCGCAGTCGAACAAGGCAATTAGCTTGAAGTCTGCGTAATTCGGGCAATGGTCTGCAAAACAAGGTCCGTCCAACTGACGTAGTAATCTAGATGACTTGGACCGTGATGGTAATACTCTATATAATCCAACGGAGGAAGGATAATCTCATGGGAGGTGGAAGTTCACGAGCACCAACTTTTTACCGTCTTCTCTGAAGGCAGCCATCCAGTGGGAGTTCATGCCGACCCAGTACATATCTGCCAAGAAGTTTCGGGCAATGGTGATCGGATCGATGTCGAGGGAAATGATGTACGTCGACACACTACATACCTGCAAAGAAGTTTCGGCTAATGGAGATCAGATTGAAGTCGAGAGGCATCATGCATGCCTCCGTATCATGGTGAGCCAATCTCGCAAGACTAGATAGCAGCAAGCAGGGTGTCTTGAAAAGCTTAGGCCTCGCTTCGACGATGACCGTGTGCATGTCCCTCGAGCATGCAGCCAGCCGCAGGGCGGTCAACATATCCATACACGAACAACAGAGGTTGAGGATGTCACTTGGGAGATTGCTCCAATCGCGGCTCATATGGATGCTGCGTGGTTCGCGTTCGGCCATGGTGGAGTTTGGAAGGGGGCTTGATTTACGGGGGAGAAGGATGTCGGTGCTGGAGCGGCTAGCGAGGGAATAGTGGTACTGGGGGAGGCGAGTGAGGCGACGGTACACGGGGGCACAGTGAGATGGAGACGGAGAAGAAGATGGAGATGGAGTGGTGCTATGGGAGCAGAGAGGGAGATGAGGCGAGGCGCCAATGTGCTGTACAGCGGCGGTGACAGACTGCATAGTGCATGGGGTGAGGCTGACTTTGGTCACCCAAACACGCCGCCTCGCCTAGACTAGTGTCAGGCGCAGGGTGTTGTCACTTCACTGTGAGGACCGGATGAATAGTATTTTGACAATCAAGTGTACCACAGTTGTACTACTACTACTACTACTAGTAGTAGGAACATGAGTACTCCAGTATTGTATAGCGGAAATAGGTCTCCCGTGCTAGCATGCCTGTTCACTTCATCGTTCAGGTATCATCCATATTGCGAGCAGAACCAAATTCTCGTGCATGCCCAATCAACGCCCTGCTGCAATGCATGCAGTGGTCGTTCTGGTGCATCAAGGACGGCATGCAGATCGTTCCACACTTGAGAAGAGGAAAAATGGAAAGGTAGAACGTGGCAGCAGAGGAAGAGAACGCTGGCTAATGAGGCTGGGAGGGGATTGAGCAGGAAGTTAATGCTCTAGGCCTAAAGGTTTTGAGAAAACCTGATTTTCATAAGGTGACTTATACTCACCTAAACGGAGGGAGTATTCCTTAACCAAAGAATGTTGTGTCTCCCACTCACGGGGTCAAAAAAAGCTACAATACATTTTTTTTATCTGTTTGCATAGGTCCGACCTATCAGGAAGGATGGGCATGTACACGAACAGGTACGACTCCTCAGTCTACCCGCATAGCCTTTTCGTTTAGTCTACCTAGCCGTCTAATCAACTGCCTGCATGCCACTTCTCCCATTTACTTCTCCATTGGGAACCAATTCGCCTCGGCTTCTTCACCTCCCCTTCGTCTTCATTTGCATCCAAACCCCATTGCGTTCACATTGTTTTAACCTCTTTAAATAATCATCTACTACTTCAGTTAGTCTAGCCATCTAATCCTAATTCTCCAAACCATAGCCCTCCGTTCCAGTGGTTCCAAATGGCGAAAGAGATCAAGATGCAGGTTTTTAGCGTCCAACATGTCCTCGTCGAAGGCTCGATGCGCATAGTTGCCACCGTCACCGTCAACCCAAGGGTTGTTCGGCAGTGCATCAACAATGTATCCAACTCCCTCGAAAAGGTAGAGACGAGGGTCATCGGTCTCGATGCAGAGTACACGAAGCGTGCCCCTAGGAAGATCCAGTGCACCGCCGTCCTTCAGTTGTGCCTCGAAGATGATGTTTTTATGTACCACATCATACACTCTCCCTCCATACCAGGTGAGCTTCACGATTTCTTGTCTCGGGAGGACGTATACTTCTGTGGGGCAGCCATCGAAGGGGACAAACAGAAGCTGGAGCCGTACAACCTTGATTTGAAAAGCATCGTTGACCTACAAACTAGAATCAAAATTCCCATAGAAGATTGTGCTAAACAGACACCATCCCTATTCGACGTAGCAAATTTTGTGCTCGGTACAAATCTTCAGAAGGGTGACAAGACGGTGGCATTAAGGTCGTTTGGATGGGAGAATTATCCCTTGACGTACGAGCGGATAAAATATACTGCCCTCGATGCCCGTGTGAGTTTCGAGATAGCTGCAAGGTCCAGAGAGCTTATTGCGAAGCCGTCTCGCACAGAGAATG